>CANTUV010000011.1:32112500-33362500 GCA_947685225.1 Garcia nutans
TTGGATTTAATGGCTAGGATTTGGCCACTTGAAAGTGGTTTTTTGTTCTTTTAATATTTTGCCCCCAAAGTTATATTTAATTACAAAATCACCCCTCCAGTGGAAATGTCCAAAATGTCCTTATCGGAAAATCGCCCGTAACTTACAAACCGTGCGTTTTCAGGAAAAATTGAAACCCATGGTTATGACCCGATTAATCTCGAGAATATTCTTTTGGGGTCAAATATGGGCACTATTAAGAACTTCCGACACTTAATTTTTAAGTTTACATAGTTGCCCCTAACTTTTGAGAAATTTCCACTTAGGTCCTTTTGATATCCCTTCTTGACCTTGCTGTCTTTCTTTATTAATATCCTTTTACTCACAACTCCAAATTAAGTAATTCTTATTCCCACTGAAACTACACATCCGGGGCTACATTTTTTCAAAATTTCAGGTCGATCCGAGCTATATCTAATTTTTGACGGTCCTTCGACTTCAAGCCTACTATGCTGTCCTGAGGCAGCTTGCACATTGTCTACTAAATCCATCATATCTTATTCTATACAACTCCAAATTGAGTAATTTCAAATTATAAATCTAGATAAGACACAAATAAACAATTAAGTCTTCTTTGAGACTCTCTAATTCTGTCATTGACTTGGATGAAATTCGAGTTCAATTTATAGGTCATGTTCTAAACTCCTTTGCTCTAAGCCTAATTCATATCCTCAATGTCTGTTTCTTACCAATCTGGAATTCGGGATGTTACAGATAACCTCTCCAACATCTGATCAATGTAGAGTAATGGAAAATGGTCCTTCCTAGTTGCATCATTCAATTTCCTGTAATCTATGCAAACCCTCCAACCGGTAACTGTTCTTGTTGGAATCAGCTCATCATTTTCATTAGGGACCACCGTCATCCCTCCTTTCTTTGGTACTACCTGGACTGGGCTCACCCAAGAACTATCCGAGATCGGATATATAATCCCTGTGTCAAGTAGTTTTATCACTTCAGCCTTCACTACATCTTTCATCTTCGGGTTTAGTCTCCGTTGTGGTTGCACTACCGGCTTTAATTCGTCCTCCATCAGTATCTTGTGAGTGCAATAGGATGGACTTTCTTATGTTTTTGCAACAATGGAATAAGCTTTTCTTTCTGCTCAGAAGATAGGTGGGAACTTAGAATTATTGGTAATTTCTTCTTTTCTGCCAGAAATCCATACTCAAGGTGATCTGGAAGGGGCTTTAGTTCTAAGTTGGGTGGATCAATCACCGATAGTTTTGGCTTCTCTTCCTTTGGCATCTCAATAGTCTCATATGCCTTGCATTTGAACGAATTGCTTGCTTCAAGAAAAGCAAGCTGCTCCATTGCTTCTTGATCCTCAACATTTTCCTGCAATAAACACAACTCAAGGGGATCCTTGGAAAAAATGATAGTAACATAATTTACGGTCTCATGCTCAACAACATCATTGCATGATTCTGCCTCATCAAGTGAAAGTAAATGTTTCATAGCATCATGCATCCTAAAAATAACTTTCTCATCACCCACTCTCAATGTTAATGTGCCATCATGAACATCGATAAGGCCACGGGCTATATTTAAAAATGTCCTACCAAGAATAAGTGAAACATCCGCATCCTCATCAATATCAATTACCACAAAATCATTGGGGAAAATGAAATCCCCGACTTTTACCAACACATCTTCTATAATGCCACGAGGGTGGACTACTAACTTATCAGCAAGTTGGATGGTCATAAGTGTTGGTTTATGTTTACCAATGCCTAACTCTTTAAACATTTTATAGGGCATAACACTTATGCTAGCCCCCAAATCAGCTAATGCACTCTTGACCTCAAGGTTACCTATTAAACATGGAATGGTAAAACTACCTGGATCTTTTAACTTCTTAGGTAACCTCCTTTGCAATATTGCCGAACTCTTTTCAGATAAATGCACTAAAGACACTTCCTCAAGTTTCCTTTTGTTAGAAAGGATATCTTTCAAAAATTTAGCATATTTAGGCATCTGTGACAAAGCTTTAGCAAATGGAATATTAATGTGCAGTTGTTTAAAAAGTTTAAGAAACTTACCGAACTGAGCATCAATCTTTTCCTTATTCAACCTTGCCTGATAGGGTACTCTAGGTCGGTATTCCTTCAATATGGGGCTACTTTCTTGCGGCTGCTTCTCTTTCTCACTTTCCAATGCAGTTTTCTCTCCCGAAGTGACAAGAGGATCGTCTTCTTTTTCTTTTTCTTGTACTTTAGCCCTTTTCTCTGCCACTTCTCCTCTTTTCTCATCCACATTACCTTTGATCTCTTTTCCACTCCTTAGTGTAATTGCCTTGAGCTACTCTTCAGGATTTGCCTCAGTGTTGCTAGGCAGACTTCCTTGTGGTCTCTCACTGAGCAACTTGGAAATTTTGCCCCACCTGATTCTCTAAATTATGAATGGAGGCTTGCTGATTTCTTATGGTGGTTTCAGTTGATTGGAACCTAGTTTCAAAAGCTGCTATAAATTTCTCCATCATGTCCTCCAAATTACTCTTTCTTGGAGGGGTAGTGGTACACGTCGCGCTGCGCTATAGCAATTACCGCAAGTGCACAGGTCGCCCAAGTAATAAAGTAGTGAGTGAGTTATTGTTCCACTGAGGACAAGGCCAAGCACTAGTGCAAATCTTAACTGTTGTTTAGCAAATTAATGTTTTTGTGATGTTTTATAATTAAAGATAACTAACTTAAATAAATGAAAGAAAGATAAATTGTGTGTTGTGTAAAAAGGATTGATGATAATGATACTATCCAGATATTAAATCCCCCTAGCCTCAATTACATCACATGATAGAGTTGAATTGGCATTCCTCTAACTTAGACTAAAACCTCTCTCGAGTGAATTAATCCCTAATCACTAAGTAGAGTGCCGGAATCTCTTCTCAAACACAATTAAATAGATCTTGCATTAAGAACAAGGAACTATAAACCAAACGATCTTGTAGGTCTATCTCTAGCACCCCAATCAATCCTCAACTCTTATGAGTAATCAATTCATATCAAGCATTCTCATGTCAATAATATGAAAATGGCAACCAATCAATAAGCATGCTATCATCAATTGGCAATAATCATTAAGCATCATAAGGATAAAACAATTCAATCAATTAAAGGTATCCAATCATACAAATAAGCTAGGGTTCATTAACATCTAGATAGAGAATGATTTAGTTTATGTTCAATACACTTAATACAACAACAACAACAACATTAAAATACATAAAAGGAGAAAATAGAAAAACCCCTTTCAATGTAGCTTCTTGAATCATCAGGAGCTGCTAATGGAAGATGAAGATGTTGGAGAGGATGGAAATAGAGGATGAAGATGAAGAGTCAAGGAAAGTGTCACTCCCTCCTTGCCCAAAATGTGTATGCACAGCCTCCTCCTCTCAAACCTCTCTTCTCTGCCTCTGTTCTCTGTTTTCTGTACAAACCTCCAGCCCTCTGCAGAAGCTCCCCCTTCTTCTTCCTCTTCTTCTCATTTTATTTCCCTCCAAAGCTCCAAGCCCATGTGTGAGCGGGGATTTTTGTCCCCACTCCCGGTGGAATGGTTCTTACGACTTCGGCACTGTTTAGGCTCGGGGCCTTAGATAACATGGACCTAAGTCCGGAGAAAATGGAGTCGCCACCCGGACGAGCCGGGAAAAATAAAGGGGTGGATGACTCGATTCCTATTAATCCCCAACCCCCTAATGGGTTCAGAAAGTTGGGTACATGTGGGGAAGGTGAGAAATAGCCCAGCACCCCCACAATGCCCGGTTCATTGGAACCGGCCTCCTTTACAGGTCTTAATATTATAAAATTCTTAAGTATAATAACATTATCCATACTACACACAATAATTAAAAGAATGCATCAATATATTAAAAACAAAGCAATGTCCAAACAAAGCAAATAAATGGACACCCATCCGAAGATGGAAACATGTCCTTACATCACATGCCTAAATAGGACACCCACCAAAAGGTAGAAACATGCCCTTTACATAGTTTCTAAAATAGAAAAGCAAATTAAATTACATGATGTTTAACTAATGAGGTACCCACCAAGTGGAAACATACCTCTTACAACTTTTGGAAATCTAAATTAATTGATAAAAATAAATAATCATTCATCATAAATAAATCATTCATCAAAGCTATTAATCAAAATATAAAATAAACATCCATCCATGATAAATTAAATAAATCAAGTATTGAAATTAAATAAATTAAAGCATAAGAAATAAATCAAAGCATAATCAAGTATGGAATTGAATAAAGCAAATAAAAGTCCAATTATGGCTACTATGACTTTTTATGGAATTAAAATAAATTAGGATTTTATGTTTTAAAGGGTTAGTAAGACTCTTTGATTAACAAAATTATGGTTTGAATGACGATATCATAAAACTAGGGTTTTAAACACTTTAAAATACTTTAATTTGTGATTTTTGGTTATTGGTTTCCTAAGCTACTGCGTAAAATTTAGGTTTTTATATTTTTATGTTTTTTAATGTTTTAAAAGGATTAGGGTTCTTAAAAATTAGGGATTCAGGTTTTAAAAGAATTAGGGTTCATTATTTTAGGTTTAAAAGTTGAATTTTGGATTTTAGGATTTAGAAGTAGGGTCACGGGTGGTGAATAATTTTTAGGGTTTTAGAAATCAATTTGATATTTTATGAAGTTTTATGAATTTAAACAAATAAATTAAAGTTTTTATAAGTAGAAAAGATTTTTTAGAAGACTTTTTGAATGAAATAGAACCTACTTTAATTTTAAAAGAAGCAGAACTTACATCTTAGTTTTGTTGAAAAATATGTTCAATTAGAGTTTTAAGGTTTTTAAGAAGAAAAAATAACAATTTTAAGCCTTTTGGAAGATAAACCAACAAAAAAAGGTTTTTTTGGCTTTATAAAAACTAAATTAAAGTTCAAAAATTTTTAATTTTGATTTCATAAATTTGCTACCGTGTAAAAAAATTAATTAAAGAAAATTAATTAACACAAACCTTCTTTTGATGATTTCTCCAAAAAATAATTCTTCTTGGATGAACTAGCTCCAAAGACAAGCCTTTTGTTGCCTTTGAATTGTTTAAATCATGGTGCTGCTGTTCCAAAAAAAGTTCGAATTGAATTTCTTCTTTTCCTTCCTTGATTTGGTTTCAAATTTTCCAAGCCACTCTTGGATTTTTTCCTCCCTTAAATTAATTGCCTTTGGTCCTTATTTATAGTGGTTTGAGGTTGTTTATTCCTAATTAGTTAAGGTAAGTAATATTAATAAAAAAAAAACCAAAACCTAATTGGATTAGGTTTCAAAAAATTTGTGTCGAAAAATTTGCGCTGCCGAAAAAAAACTGCTGCGGAAAAACTGCGCTGGCAAAAAAATCTGCTGTAATTGGCTGCAGCAGTGCGCACGGAGCGGGCCCCCGTAAGCTATTTCGCAGGCAGAAAATTTCTGCTTGCGAACGATTTTTTCGTCACCGATTTTTTCGACTCCGATTTTAATTTTAATTTTAATTTTTTGATTGTTATTTGTTTATTTCTAAAAAATTAGATACTAAAGCAAAAATTATTTAATAAAAATTATTTTGGACCAATTAGACAACAAAAATCATTTTAGACTAAATAAAACATATTGGACATGATTAGGTCAAAAATTAAGGGTCTACAGTTTGCCCCCTACTTGAATGATCTGAAACCTTAGTGAAAGAGAGTGAAAAGCAATAAGACTTAATTTTTGATGAAACGGTTGAGGTTTTGGGTTCTAGACCCGGTTCGAGTTCTAGACTCAAGGATAATTCTAGGTTCTGGACCTAAGGAAAATTTGGGTTCTGGACCCGGTTCGAGTTCTGGACTCAAGGATAATTCTAGGTTCTCGACCTAAAAACAATTTGGGTTATGAACCCGGTTCGAGTTCTGGACTCAAGGATAATTCTAGGTTCTGGACCTAAGGAAAATTTGGATTCTAGACCCGGTTCGAGTTCTGAACTCAAGGGAGATTCTAGGTTCTGGACCTAAGAAAAATTTTGGGTTCTGGACCTGAGAGATTTTGATACTTGGACCCGGGATTGGGTACTTGGATACGAGATTAATTTGATTTGGGTACTTGGACCCGAGAATGGGTACTTGGACCCGAGAATGGGTGCTTGGACCCGAGATTGAGTTTGACTGACCTTTTATAATTTGAGAAGTCTGACTGCTTTGAAAATGGATCTTCATCCTTTGAGATCGGGTCTTCACCCTTGAAAGTGGATCTTCATCCTTTGAGAACGGAACTTCACCCTGGCTTCAGCTCTTTTAGCTGGATTGGTCTTTTGTCTTTTGCATCTTCATTCTTTTGAGAGTTCTAATGTTCCATTCTTTTGTTCTTTCTTTTTGCAAAGATTTAGCTATTTTTAATTGGACCTTATATCCTCTCCTTGCCCTCCTGTGTGGCAAAATATTTGTAAGTGAGTTTAAAAATATTTGGTAAATAAACTCAAAAAATTGAAAAGGAAAAACTTTGCCCCCTGTGTAGGCTTAAACCCATGATTTTTCTATGTGGACTCTGATTGATGTTGTTGTCATCTAGTTCTTCGCACAAGCACGCATTTCTTCTCTTTGCAAAATTACTGGAGCTTTCTCAAGCAATGGCCTTTCTATGCCCCCTTGATTTGATACTTCATAGAGTGTTTGCTGTTCACTTTGATAAAGAATACAAGACAAGAAAGTGTGACGTGATATGCTCATGTATGCATGATATGCATGAATAATACTTACAGTCGTTCCATCGACTCACAGACTGAGGTGATTAGCAGAAGTGCTCTCATTGGTTCCTTTTTGATGCTCGTTCAAGTCTTGCATTGGAATGATCGAAAGCTTTGCATTTGTGGCTTTTATCTTCAAGACGATGAAAACATGAGTGGTGGAGACCCTAAGCAGCAGAGTCAGGGATTCATCCATTTCCAACTATGCTTCTGCATGTCGGTTGATAGCTTCTTCATGACCTTGCCAATAATCATTCCCTTTGCCCAATATGTCCTTTGGAGGTTCAACATACTTCCCTTAACTTGAAGGCTTTGTATGACAAAAATATTTTTTATTTGATTTTTTTGAATTTTAATTTTGAAATCAAATGTTAGCTTTGCCAAATTAATGTCAATGTACCTCAGGACTTGATTTTCCAAATTAACATATCTACAACATGATAACCCTAGTTATCGTACTAAACTCAGGAATCATTTCTATTTAAGTAAGAACTGTTGCACTTCAGATAGGCACATACACATTACTTCTCCAAAGGTCTCATTTGAGTTTAAATATTGTCTATCTCATATGCATGCTTATCCAAACTATCTCCACTAATAGACTCTACCTACCAAGAGGGATCAACAGGTCTTTGATAGGCTTGAAATGGGGTCTATAAAGGACACAGGTTTAAGTGAAGGCCATTTTGAGATAGGAGCTAGTGTGACACAATGGACAAACCTTCACACTACAAATTTCTTGTTTAAACTTTAGGCAGCTGGGAGCAATCTAGCTAGTCTTCCAAGTTCTTTCTATCTTCTTGGCATTAATTTGGATCTTGATTAGGGCAATCTTTGCCCTTGCAAAAAGTTTAAGACCCAAATTCATTTCTTTTCCTCTTTTCCCTTCTTTCCTCATTATTTTTCTTACTCTTCGCTTTTCTTTCTCTTTCCTTACTCTTCCCTTTCTTTTATCATTTTGTCCTTCTTTCTCAAGGACTATCAAGTATAGAACTTTTAAGAACTGGATGGTCTTCCTCCTTTTTCTTTGATTTTGATTGAATCTTTGATTGTGTTGGGACCAATTCAAGTTAATCCATAAATGGAATCCTTTTGTTGTCTTAGGTAAAAGAGAACTCAGTTGGCTTTTTGAACCACCTTTTTAGATTTTATCTTTCTTCCTTTTCTTTTTTTTTCTTTTGTTTTTCTTTTGTTTTCTCTTTTTTTTTAGCTCTAAAAAGAGGTGTCTTGGTTTGTACTAACTTGGGCTTCCAATAATGGATAAGTGGAGTAACATAAATCTTCTTTAATAGGGATAAATCATTTGCTACTCTGATGTTGATGTTGATATATTAGAGATATTAGGAAAACTTCAACTATCCTTATGATCTTGAGAACTTTAACTATCCTTATGGTATTGAGAACTTCAACTATCTTCGTGGTCTTGAAACTTCAATTATCCTCATGATCTTGACTAATCATTGCTTTCTTTGATCTTCTTGCCTATTCATCTTAGTAATCATAAGACTTGTCAAAAGTATCACAACAGCTCAGGGTAGGTTATTGGGGTTTGTAAGCCAATAAACAGAAAGCAAAAATTTTATGAAGGCTCAAAGGGACAACTAGGGATTGATATTTAATTGGGTGGATACTATTTGTTGGCTAACCAAACAATACCTAGATCATTTCTCTCTTAAATAAGCAGAGTTCAATTTCGCCTCAAAAGTTTGTCAAAGCATGTTCTAAGACTGACTAGGACCTAGACAAAGGTAATTATGCAGGAGCCCTCTCTAAGTAAGCATACACAACTCAATGCTATAGAGCCATTCCCTCACCTAGTAAAGTCATTCAAGTCATGATGCATAAATATATTAATTCATGAATTATCAAGCTAGATTCCTCATTGGTCGAGCACCAAAATGAACAAAGACCAACAAAAATTTTGATGAAAGTAATTTATTCAAACAACTTTAAATTTGAAAAACACAATAGTTCCAAAATATTAAATAAAGTAAGATTGAAAAGCAACATTCAAGCTAAGGAAAGTTCATTGAGTTAGGCTTCTTTTCCTTTCACATCTTCAACATTCCCATCTTGAAAAGAGGATAAAACAAAATCTTCTTCCAATCCTTTTCCCACAATAAAGGTTGCTGGTGGTGGCACTCTTCCAAATTTAGGCAAAGGGTTGTTCTTGGTATTGGGCTTATCCAGCTCGGTTAGCTTGCCACTATCAATCAAATCTTGGATCTCATGCCTTAATCGGGTACACCTATCAGTCTCATGTCCTTGAGTCTGATGAAATTGACAAAAAGCCTTAGTATCAAACTTTGGGGGTAATGGACTAGGTAAAGGTCGAGGAGCCAATGGTTGTAACAACCCTTTCTTTTGTAGCTTATCAAAGACCCAAGACAAAGGCTTCCCCAGATCTGAAAACTGCCTTCTATTTGCTTGACCAGTTACATTAACATCAACTTCTTTTTGTGTGCTTTGATTGTTAGGCTGGTTGTTCCCTTTCTCATTCCTTCTTATTGAAAAGCGATTCTTTTCCCTTTCCCACTCTTCAATTTGTAGACTAGCTTGGAGAAGATCTGTGAAATCATGGATTAGTGTATGAGACATCCTCTCACAAAGATTAGGTAACACCCCTCTCACAATCATCCTTATTTGATCGAATTCATCGGGCCTCTTCTTGAGTAAAGCGGCCTTGTTTCTCCACCTTTTCACATAGTCCACAAAATTCTCATTCGGCCTTTGCCTAATGGACTCCACTTCCATCAAGGTAACTTCTAACTCAACATTATACCCCTATTGTTGGATGAAGGCTTTGCAAAGTAGATCCCAACTCTTTTGCGTTCCATCATCTAAGGTATTGAACCAATTTTGGACAATAGGGTCCAATGAGAGTATAAAGTACCTTAGGGTTTAAGCCTTAGTAGCTCGGGTAGATTGCATGGCAGTGATATACTGCTTCACAAGAAGATGGGGATTTCCAGTGCCATTGTACTTAGCAAAGGAAGGCATCTTGAATTTATAAGGGACCTCTTCATCTTGTTCAGATAATTTGTCGATCTCAGACATCTCTTCAGTTTTCAGCTTCTTCTCAAATTTCTTTTCTAAATCAGCAATCATCTTTTCAACATCAAAAATTTCGGTCTTCTCAATAGTTGCCTTCTCAATGACCTTTGGCTCCTTTTTGCCTTGAAGATCTTGGTAGTATTGAGCCCAATCATCATCATCAATGATAACCTTATCGTCATCAAAAGCTACTTCATCAACTTTAGCCTTCCCCTTGACTTTCTTGGTGCTAGCAGATGCTTCGACATTATTTCCTAAAATCGCGGCTAGTTGATTTTTTATGGACTCAGCCATGGCCTCTTTTATTTCTTCCATCTTGGCATTGAGGGCCTCATTCACCATTCTTTGAATTTGTTTGGGCTCCATTGTTTTTGGTGAGCAAGTGATTGAGTCATTGCTGGATACTTCGTCTCCAGCGTAGGTCGGATTGTTGTAAGCTTTAGAACTATCGTAATTCAGGGCTGTGAACTAGAGAGGATCAATGATATGAGATGCAAATGTATGCATGTATGCACAAACAATCAACAAATAAGGATAAATAGGACGTTCCTTCCAACCTTATAACATCCACACACGAATGGCGAGTCTCTTTTCCTAGGTATATGGTTAACAAAATACCAACATGGGGTATCTTGCTTTCGAATAATTCCCTCGGACGTTTCAACCAAAAGTTATATTTTCAAAAATGGAAATCAATCCACGATAATTCCCATTAATTAGGTTTTAATCCATTTGTGAATACTCGAATTTTGAGGCTTGGAAAGCTGATTTCTCCAGACTGTAAAATGCCGACTCAGACTAAGTGACTTTGGAAAAGTTCACCGGAGATATATCAATATGGTACTTGAAATTCCAGAACGACATGTGGATCATAGAAATGGTCTCGGAATATTTTTTAGAGGTTTGTAGCTCCCGAAAAATCAGTTTGAGCGAAAATCGTGCGAGCTGATGTGTTTTTTTTGGAGGCCAAACCGCCGCATGCAACGGTCCAACCGCCGTGACCGACGGTTCGACTGCCGTGTAGGGTTTCAACCGCCGCCCTTTTTTCCTCTTCTGGCAAGTTAACCGTCATCCGCGGTGGTTCAACCGCCGGGACCAGTGGTTCAACCACCATTCAGGTCCGAATTTGGTCCGATTTTCACTATAAATAGCCCCCAGAACAGTCAGAAAATGATCCCGGCTTCGTGTTGACGAACTCCCTATCTTTCTATACGCTTAGGCACTTCTCTTTTACCCTTCTTTGCATAAATCTAACCTTGTGCTGCAGAAATCAACTTAAATCATATCAAGAAAGCAGGAATCAAGAATCATAATCCAAGGTCCAAGAAAACAAGATCTGGAGCTTCGAAGTGGGAAAATCCTAAGCAAGGTAATATCCTAATTCATCCTTTGTCAATTCAAGCATGTCATAAGCATTACACCTTCTTCTTAATTCCTTTTGGTCAAAAACCTAATCCTTTTAGGTCTGAGGCCTAATTAACTAATCAATCGATCTTTCGACATTAAGCCATGAATCAATCAACCCTTTTGGCCAAAGGCCTAAAATTTGCATCCTTTTGGTACAAGGTACCTAAATTTCACAATTTTGCACTAAGTGCTAATTAAATCTCACAATGCACAAAGCATACACACACATGCATGAAGCATAATTCTTATCGCCTTTGAATAGGCACTATCGAACTACATGGGCTTTGATCTCCCATTCAAACGGGGGTATGTAGGCATATTTTGAGATTCACCTCAAATAGCAAGTCCACAATCCACTAACAATTTGTTTGTCCTTTTCCTTATTTTTTTTAGGGTTTGTTTCTTTTTTTGCAAGTTAATCAAATGCATGACATAGTCCCCGAATCCTCCTTGGGTTCGTAGATTAGAAACCTTTACATTGGATGCATTATTGGAGTCAAACAAGGGTTTTCTTAGTTTTACACTTTGAACAAAAAAAAAACTGAGTGGCGGCTCCCAACAACAAGTGAATGTTCATCCAAATCCTTTTTGGGTGGAATTAGAGGTTCACAATCTGGCGACTCCACTGGAGACTTCCTAGTAGACTACAATTGCTTATTTGACTAACTTGCTCTTCTTTAGGGTACTTTTATTTGTTTTGTAGGGTACCTTAGCAATGTTCATCCTTTCTTTAAGGATATTGGAATTGAAGATTGACAAAAGGAATCTTTTTCCTTTGATGGATCCCTTGTTTGATTAATTGTGCATTTGTTTTGTCATTTAGAGAATCTTTTTCTCTTGCATTATATGGGGGAATCCTTTTCTCCCATTGCATAAAAATTATTTTCAAATGAATTTCTTCTCTTTCTGTTCAAAGTTCTGAGTCTGGATAGCAAGCAGCGCTGACCGGCAGGTCTCCTTGATTATGCCGGCGGACAGCCAAAGCGTCCTCCCTGTTACCGCAAACCATTTCAATCCTTTTGGAATGGCCCACGAGTATATCGTACACTTTGACCCACACGAAACTCCTTGTTTCACATGTGGTAGGTATATCTTACTCGAGGTTCAAGGGTCCCTATTATAAGGCCATTCTCTACTTTCATTCAACAATAGAACCCTCCCTTAGGTTGTATGTACCCAATGATAGTGCCACATTCCATTAAAATGAATTATGATGTGATGACGTGCATTCATGCAATATAACAACATTGTTTTGGGGAAAACCTTTTGATATATACAAGTGGACCAAGAGTCTTCCTACCCTACACACTACCCTAATCCTTTACCCTTAATCTTTCCAGGTACCCACCATCCGTGTGCCTTCACCTACACAAACTACACCAACTCCAACTGTGCAATCACCCACAAGTTCTACTACCCCAACTTCACCAACTACTCCAATTGCTGAAATGGCTACTATTGAACAGATTAAGGCCTTGCTAGATGGATAGGTTAGGGAGATTGAAGCTAGGATGCAAGAAAGAATTGATGAAGCTTTGGCTGCCCAAAGGGTAGCCATCTTGGCCGAATTGGGAGGGGCACCAAAGACGACCACTACTCCTGGAAATCTAGGGAAAGAACCTACTGTGGGGCAAACTAGTACCCCCATGACTGCTCAGAATAATACCCCTGTCATCTATTTGGAGGATCCACCCTCTAAGAATGCTACTGAAACTGATGAACTGAAAAAGAAACTTGAATTGCTTGAAAGGTCAATCACTGCCATGAAAACTCATAAAGAGGTGGTAGACATGGATTCCTTATCCTTGTTTCCCCAAGCCAGATTGCCTCCAAAATTCAAGATGCCGGGGATGGACAGATTTCATGGGACTACTTGCCCTAAAACCCACCTGAAGATGTATGTGGGGGTCTTAAGCCCTTGGGGTTTAAATGATGAGCTCTTTGCTCAACTATTCTAACAATCCTTGACTGGTGCTGCCCTTAAATGATTTGTAAGCCTGGATCGTGCCAAGATCAAGACCTGGGAAGACATCTGCAATGCATTTAACACTCAATACCACTACAATATTGAGGTGGATGTCACTAGAAGGGAGCTTGAGACTACCAAGTAGAACAACAATGAACCCTTCTCCTCTTTCCTTATGAGGTGGAGGGCAAAGGCCGCCCAAATGATCAATCACCCTTCAGAACAGGAGCAAATTGATATCATAATCAAGAATTTAAGGCCTACATATTAAGCTCAACTGCAAACCCAATACCTGCCTACTTTCAAATCGCTCATTGCGACTGCAACCAAGGTAGAAGATTTGATACAATTGGGTAAGATAGTAGATGAGGGAGATACTTTGAAGTACAAGAAACAAGGCCAAGCTGCTTCCTCAAGCAAGGTCAATGAAGTGGCCAATTTGCCCCTGCGAATCCTTTACGTGTGGGCAATCTTGGGCAGAGAAATCAGCCAAGAAGGCAATATACCGACCTTGGGATGCCCCTTTATCTGGTGTTTAAAAAGGCCATAGAAGGAAAGTACTTGAAGCCTTTGGACCCAAGGCCTCCTCCAAACCCATTACCCTCCAATTATAGGGTCAATGAGTACTGTGAATACCACCAAGGAAATGGGCATAGAATAGATGCTTGTTGGACTCTGAAAAACCGCGTCCAGGATCTGGTGGATAGTGGTGACATCATTCCTCTCAAGAGTCAACCAAACATTAATACTAACCCTTTGCCCAATCATTCCATCCATGCCATCACTGTGGAAGAAGAGTTGTTTGATCCTTTCAAACTTCTCTTGGAGATGAATGAAGTCTATGTGCTGGATCTGAATGACCTCGCTGAAGAGGTCGATGCTTTGACAAGAAGCGGAAGGCAATATCAGCCACTCAACTTGTGTAATATTCCAAAGTGTGCCCTATAAGTTTTAATACAATTGTTGTTTGATTGGAATTAGATGTATATATGTTTTTGTAAAGGAAATGATTGTGTTAATGGAATGTATATGTTGTATATATGTTAATATATATAACATATATGTTGGTCAAATGTAGAGTCAAGGGGAAAAGATATTTTAGTTTGGGATGTGTGAAATTATGATAAAGGGCACTTGATGAAGAAGAAAACTAGACCATATGAGAAGAGGGTATGTTAGTAATTGTGCTTGTAGAATTGCTTGGTGGAGATTTAAAGAGGAAGAAAAGGGTTGATTTGTCTTCATTTTTCTTTTCTTTGCATTTCTTGGCCGGCTACAAAAGGGAAAGAGAGAGCAAGAGAGGTCTTCTAAATTCTAAGCTCAAATTGAAGGAGGAAGCAAAGGATCAAGTTGGAGATTTATGGAATTTCTTCAAATTAGGTAAGTACTCTCTTGTTTTCCTTTGTTATTTTTGAAGTTGTATTTGAAGTGAGTTTTGATTTGTTGAGATTATGATTTGGTGGGGTTGAGATGTGATTATAAGTGTTTAAATTGGTTGTAAGTTAAGTTGGTGTTGGTTTTGGTTTGAAAATGGTAAGTTGAGTGGATATTGAAATTGAAAGAATAAGAATGATGTTGGTTTAGGGTTTTGAAGTGGTATGTGTTGCTAATGATTTGTTAATGAGAATCTTGTGATGAATATGTAAAATAAGTGTTGATGACATTATTTATATCCATTTGAATGAGGCTATGTTGTGCACAATGAGTTTAAATGCAATTAAAAGAGTTTTGGCCACATTTAGGGTTTTGTTCATGTGAGACACGGCCAAACCAAAGGAGGAACACGGCCAAGACTTAAGATTTTTGAGAGACACGGCCAAGTCCATGGAAATTTGGCCGTGTTGGATGATTTTGGAGAAGACACGGCCATGTCCCTTGCCCATGTTTGTCACTTCTTGGTTTTTGTTGAGAGACATGGCTGTGTCCTTTGCCCGTGTTTGCCTCGGCTTGATTTGGTGTTGAGAGACACGGCCACAAGCTTGGCCGTGTCCCTTGAGTGTGTTGGCCACTGTGATTTTTTCCTTGCTCTTCTTACATGGTTGAGATTGAACTTACATTTGATAATGCATATGATACTATATGAACAAGGTTATATATATGATGCATTGTGAATCTTGTGAATGGTAATGTGTTATATGAATAATGTTGTGTTGTGTACAATGTGGGACATAATGTGAATATTGATGAGGCATATGAATTATGGTAATGTAAATTAAGACATAAAGAGATGTGAGATTAATGTTATGAAATATGACATGTAATATGTGATATGTATAATGAGGAATTGCTTTGATGTTAATGAATATTATAATGATGTGAATGATATGATTGAAACATGTCTAGATGGTATGAGTAAATAATGATATGTTTGTTTAGTCAATGTAATTGATTATGGATGTGTGAAAGATGAAGTAATATTAAAAGATATAAATGAGCGAACCTATCAGCCTCCTGCGGAGCCATGCGGACCCAATAAGTTGGGCAACCGATCTTGGACTACCGACCTGGTTGGGGGAAGGTTCAGTACAGTCAGTAGTACGTACCTATCTGCCTCCTGCGGAACCATGCGGACCCTGTGGATTGGGCAACCGATCTTGGACTACCAACCTGGTTGGGGGAAGGTTCGTTACTGATAGTTTTATACGTGCTTATCTGCCTCCTGCGGACCCCTGGGATTGGCAGTAGCCTGAGGCTCAGTGGGCAACCGACCTGGTTTGGGGAAAGTTCATATATGAAGCCATAGTTTGTTGGTTATATTGATAAACTTTGAATGAGTATAATAGATGATGATATAATTATTGATATAATGAAATGTATATTAATAAGTATGATCCTTATTGATTGATTATATGATATTGATATTAATATTGCATATTATCATTATGGTTTGTACTACTGAGCTGTGGCTCAGCGCGATAGTGGTTGTTCGCGCAGGTGATAGAGTTGAACCCGAGAGCTCCTCGAGACCAAGTGAGACTAGACATTGAGGATTTTCTTTTGGGACTTAAAGATCAGAGAAGGGCTGCCAATCATGTATATATTTTATGTTTTGTAAACTTTGATTTATAACATATTTGTAATAACTTCCGCTGTGAATTGATAAACAGTTTTATATATGGTGTCTTTTGGATTTCTTTTAAATGTTTGAGATTGGTTTCATTTATTTACAAAGATATTTGTTGTGTCTTTTTAAACTGTGGCATTTTCTATATTCGGTATACGTATTTTACGATCGTTTAAGCATGCTTGGTACGTATATGGGATATAGGGGTTTTACAACTTGTGGGAAGCCCCTAAAACTCTAAGTCACCCCTATAAGAAGACGCCAGAACCAAAGGAAGACCCTGTCCTCTCTCAGCTTAAACAAACTCAAGCTAAGGTGTCAATTTGGGAGCTCCTTGCTTCCTCATTCCCACACCATCAGGCTCTCAGCAAAGCTTTGAGTCAACTCGATACATTAGTAGACACAAGCCCAGAAGCTTTGGTGGCCACTTTGACCCAATCAACCAAGGCATTGAGTATTCAGTTTTCCAATGTAGACCTACCAGAAGATGGCAGGAAACACAATGATGCTCTATACATCACCTTACAAACTAGGGGAAAGACTGTGCCCATGGTTCTCATTGATAATGGGTCAGCCTTAAATGTATGTCTTTTGAAAGTAGCAAGCTGTCTGGGATTGGAGGCTACAGATCTTACACCTTCTGATCAAATTGTTAAAGCATATGATAACACTCGAAGAGAAATTTTGGGTGTTGCTACTCTGGAAGTTGCTATTGGACAGGTAAAAATGGGAGTGTCGTTCCAAGTCATTGATGTACCCACGAGCTTTAATCTCCTCCTTGGAAGGCCATGGATTCATCAGAATAATGTTGTCCCTTCTTCATTACATCAAAAACTTAAGTTCCCTTTTGAAGGAAAAATCATCACTATCAAAGGAGACACATGTGAAATCAACAAGAAAACCACGGATCAGTCCCTCTTTGAGGTTGTTCCTGGTGAAACTGCTGTGGCATTGACTGGGTTCCATTATGACACTGTTCAATGCATTGAAGGAGAAAGGCCCAAAAAGCCATTCATTCTATATGACTTTGGGGAGGTCCAAGTCAATTGCCTGGTAGGAATGATGCTAAGGGTAGGTCTGCTACCCGGAATGGAAATGATAAGGTCTAGGAGGAAATCATCCATAGTGCGGCCATGGGAAGAACCTGAGAATAAGGGAACTTTTGGCTTGGGGTACAAACCCACAGATGAGGAGATAGAAGAGTTTGAGCATGGGAAGAAGAAAAAGAAGACTTGGTGGGCAAAAAGCCTCAAAATGCGCCCTTACTTTAGAACTCTGAACGGTCACTTCTGCAAGCCTGGAAAAGCAGTTCCTTACTGTGGTTTCCAGGAGCCATTCTATTCTCCCAAGACTGGAAAGAAGCTACCGAGTTTTGAGATGTTCACTGATGTTTTGGCCATAAAGGAAGAAGAGCCAGAACCTATAACTGACCCACAAGTGGAAGATTTCATGTGGCCTAGTCTCTTTGATTAGGTTGCTATGATAATCAATTTTGACAACAAAAGGGACTTCACAAAGCTGATCAAGACAACAGATGGACCGCTGACGAACTGGTATGCCGAGGAGTGACAAGCTGCTATAGTCAAACCTAGTCATGTGTCACACCCTGAACCTGAGTCTTGTACTGAGTCAAATCCTGAGTCAAACACCGAGTCAGAGTCTAATTCTGAGTCTTCTATAGCTTCAGATTTAGAGAACCCTAATGTCAATTTTAATGTAACCTTGGAGAATGACTCCGCCATTATCAATAAAATTGTTCAAATTCTTGGTTACCCTGTGTCTTTTGCTTTCCAAGTATTATCTAGCAAAAATGAAATAAATGAAATAAAAGAAATAAATGAAAAGATAATAATTGGCAAAGAAAATGAATATACATACATTGCATATGATTGTGTGAATAAAGAACAAGTTGTTCAGTGCATCAGAAAGTATACCGACTGCTTCATGTAGAAGACAAGTGATGTCATGGGAATAGACCCAGCCATAGCAGTTCATAAGATTCCGCTATACCCAGATGCAAAGCCGGTTAAGCAGAAGTTGAGAAGAATGAAGCCAGAATGATCTTTGAAAATTAAAGAAGAGGTTGCCAAGCATCTGGATAATAAGTTCATAGAACCAATTGTCTACCCTTCCTGGTTAGCAAACATTGTGCTAGTCCTGAAGAAAGACGGAAAGGTCAAGATGTGTGTTGACTACATAGATTTGAATAAGGCTTATCCCAAGGACAATTTCCTGCTACCACACATCGATTTGCTAATATACAGGATGGCTGGGCATATGATGGTTTCCATGGCTGACCTTGCGGTCGGGTACAATCAGATCATGGTGCACCCACCAGACAAAGAGAAGACAACTTTCATTACAGAATGGGGCACTTTCTGCTACAGGGTTATGCCTTTTGGATTGATAAATGCAGGGGCTACCTACCAAAGGATGGCGACAACAATCTTTCATGACATGATTCACAAAGAAGTAGAAGTGTATGTTGACGATATGATTGTCAAATCAAAATCTCCAGAAGAGCACGTTGAAGCACTTGAGAATTTTTTCCTTAGACTTCGCAAGTACAATTTGAAGCTTAATCCAGCAAAGTGCCTCTTTGGTGCAACATCAGGCTTATTTTTGGGATATTTGGTCAGCAAGAAAGGAAAAGAAATTGATCCAACAAAGTCAAAGGCTATTCTGGAAATGCCTCCACCAAGAACAGAAAAGGAGATTCGAGGTTTGCTAGGTAGATTACAGTATATCAGTCGATTCATATCGCAGTTGGCAGAGACTTGCGGTCCCATCTTTAAGCTACTAAGGAAAGGTGCTTCACAAGAATGGAATGAAGACTGCCATAAAGCCTTTGACAAGATCAAAGAATACTTGTTAAGTCTGCCAATTCTGCAACCTCCCAGAATGGGAAAACCTCTGCTCTTGTATTTGTCTGTAACAGATGAAGCCATGGGTGCAATACTAGCTCAAGAGGCCGAAGGTACAAAGGTGGAAAATGCAATTTACTACCTCAGCAAAAGGATGCTGGACTATGAGTTAAAGTATAACAAGATTGAGAAGTTGTGTTTAGCGTTGTATTGGGCTTGCATGAAGTTATAGCACTACTTGTCTTCTTACACTACTTATGTCATCACAAAACAGAGTCCCTTGAAATTCCTTATGGAGAGGCCTATTTTGGACCGCAAAATGGAAAAGTGGGTGTCAACATTGGTAGCCTTTGACTTAAAATTCATTCAAAGGAAAGTTGTGAAAGGTGGGGCAATAGCTGACCAGTTAGCAGAATTACCCGTAAAAGACGAGATGCGAGAAATGAATTTCCCTGACGAAGACCTCTTGAATGTGGAAAGGAGTGTTTGGGAGATGTACTTTGATGGGGCATCCAATTATCATGGAAATGGAATTGGGGTTGTGTTCAAAACTCCTTGTGGAGAATACATTCCATTTGCAGTTAAACTTGACTTTAGCTGCACAAACAATGAAGCAGAATATGAAGCTTGCATCAATGGGCTTGAAGCCACCCTGGAATTGGGGATTAAGAACCTAAAGGTCTATGGTGATTCTATTTTAATAGTATCACAAGCTTTAAGGAAATGGAAGATAAGAGAAGAGCGTTTGGTTCCTTACCTACAACGCCTTTGTAACACCCCATCTTAGCCTATGTTTATAGACCAAGATGGACTGTTAACTCATGGTGGTTGTGTCTTAATATTTTACTTAGCCAATTTTAAGTGTAGATTTTTAAAAAAAATTTGCCAGAGTTTCCCCTATATCTTCCAAACCGTGCTTTTTCGGGAAAAACCGTGTCGCACCGTTACTGTCCGATTTTTCTCTACTTTCCATTTATGGAGTCTGTTATGTGCACTATTAAGAACCTCCAGTACAACTTTTGGAAATTACAGTTACCTCCCCAAAACTTTTTGAAATTACAGTCACCTCCCCAAAACTTTTACAATCTTTTCAGTTAGGTCCTTTTTGTCCTATAGAGCTTCCTTTCACTTCTTGTTCTTTGGTGATTACTCGGGACGGCTCCTGTTACTGTACGCGGATGTACTGTACATGGATGTACTGTACATATGTATAAATTGGGTCGTGACAGCCTTGATCATTTGGCACAACAATTCGATGATCTGTCCTTCGAATATCTCCCAAGAGCAAAGAATCAGTTTGCTGATGCCCTGGCTACTTTGGCTTTCATGGTCAATATCAAGGGGGGGGGGGGGGGGGGGAAGCCATTCGTCCATTAAAAGTTCAGCTTCAGAAACAACCCGCCCATATAATGCACTTGCCCGATGGTAAGCCATGGTTTTGGGATATCAAGAGTTATCTCAAGGATGGAAGTTATCCGGAGGGATCATCAAAGGTTGATCAGAGGGTAATAAGGCAGCTAGCCACGGGTTACATTCTTAATGGAGATATCCTCTACAAAAGAAGTTGGAATGGAATGCACCTAAGGTGTGTGAATGAAGCAGAGGCTAAGCGGATAATGGAAATGGTATAGGGTGGCGAATCAGGACCGCATATGTACGGGATCACCTTGGCTCAAAAAATAGCCAATCTAGGATATTATTGGTCCACCATGAATACAGACTGTGTGGCATTTGTGCAAGAATGCCATCAATGTCAGATATTTGCTAAGCTACAGAAGCAACCTCCTGTTGCCCTGAATCCAATCACTTCTCCATGACCCTTCACTACTTGGGGAATAGATATAATTAGCAAAATACATCCAAAAGCCTCTAATGGACATCAGTTTATCTTGGTAGTAGTGGATTACTTCACAAAGTGGGTTGAAGCAGCTTCCTATGTAGAATTAGATGCCAAAAAGGCAGCACAGTTTGTCCGAACCAACATCCTTTGTCGGTACGGAATGCCATTTGAGATTATCACTGATAATGGAACTCATTTCCAAGCAGAATTTGCTAAACTCTTGAAGGATAAGAAGGTCCAGCATCATAAGTCCTCTCCTTATAGACCTCAAACAAATGGAGCTGTAGAAGCAGCAAATAAGTCTATAAAGGTGATCATACAAAAAATGATCAAGGAACATAGGGGTTGGCATGAGAAGTTACCACTGGCCTTGTGGGGATATAGAACATCAATTAGAACTCCTACTGGGGCAACCCCGTATTCACTGGTGTACGGAATGGAAGCAGTACTCCCCATTGAACTGGAAGTTCAATCGGCGAGAATAATTCAAGAAAATCAGATAAATGAAGCTGAATGGTTCAGCAATTATCATCATCAGTTGTTGGGTTTGGATGAAAAAAGACTTCAAGCTCTACATCAAATTCAAGGGTACCAAAGGCGAATAGCTAGGCATTTCAACAAAAAGGTCAAAAACCAGAAGTTGGAAGAAGGCTGTTTGGTCCTAAAAGAAATCAGAGCACCTGTATCAGATCCTCGTGGGAAGTTTCGTCCTCATTGGGCGGGACCCTACATTTTGAAGAAAATACTTTCCGGCGGAGCCGTCATCTTAACTGATTTGGATGGGTTAGAATTCACAAACCCATGTAACATGGATCAATTAAAGAGATATTATGTATAAAGAAGCACTCAAAAAGGAACTACATTAGACCTGATTCTCGCAAACTAATTCGAGATATGTAGGCAGCTCTCCTTGAGCACGGTCTAAATTTTAATAAAAATCATTGATTCATTTTTCTCTTGCCAACATAAAAAAAAGAAGAAGAGAGAAAAGAAAAGAAAGAAAAATCCCGCTAAGTCGAAAACCCACAAAGGGTGGCTTAGGCAATAGTGGGACCCGCTAAGTCGAAAACCCGCAAAGGGCAGCTTAGGCAAGAATGGGTAAGAGCTCACTAAGTTGAAAATCTAAAAGGACGGCTTACGCAAAAATTAGAGCAAGTAAATAAAGTAGATAATGCTTGGAAAGCAAATAAAAGAGTCATTCCAAAAAGAGTCATTCATTCATATAAGAGTCATTCATTCCATGAAATATCAAACCAATCAAAAGAGTCAAACCATAAGTCCAAAGCGTCAAATGAACCAAAAAGGTAAAAGCAATCCAAAAAAGCAGACAATAGAGTCAACCCTAGGGTCTAAATCCTATGCCTCCTACGTGGGGCAGAGTCTTCGGTATCTTCCTTAGCTCCGGAACTCTCTGAAGCATCTATCTTCTCCACATTAAGAGGAACCACCTCCTCTCCCTCCAGCTCCTGCAGCAATGCATGCCTCCTTGGCTTTTCAATTGGCCAAACTTCGGCTATAAACCAAGTTCTATACTCTGGAGTAGGCTGGACAAGGGAAGGCTCTGCAAAAGGCCTGATCATCTGATGGTTCCTAACCCAAGTTTGAAGAGCAGCTCGAGTAACTCTGGGAGTAATAGGGGCAGCAATAGTAAACCCAACAGGAAGAGGAACCCTCTGATCAATCCCCATCTGCCTAAGGATGTGAGAAGCACTATACCATGTACTATGAGTGAAACCAAGAAGGTGGACATGGTTATGCATTGCATTTGCCTCCATGAAGCGAGAAATTCCATACCAAGAGATGTACCACAGCAATTCTTCTGGTCCAAGCTCATACAACCAGATAATCCACCTAGTCATAGAAGGAAAAGAAACCTGGATTCTTCTAGTACGATACTGAGAAGGGTTATAAGTCAAGGCATGGGGAGCGACAACCACTTGGAGATGGTCTCTCAGCCAAACCTTAAAAAAACAGATCCTTTCTATTTACAAAGGAAAAAAATGAGAAGAAACAAAAGGTATAACAAAATTACCTGAAGAATGATGGGAGTAACAGTCCAATCTTCAAATCCAAGTACAGTTCTGTCAAGACTCTGAATAGTCTCAGCCAGAATCATACCATCAATGCAGTTAAGTTCTTATATCTGCCTAATCATGGGGCAAAGCTTTAAATCTCCAAAGCCAGGGTTACGGTTGAAAAGAAACCCAGCTAACAGGCAGAAGACAAAAGCTCGCATCCTATGCTTCAGTAGAATCTCATCTTCAAAATTAGCAGTCAGGAATGCCTCAATCAAAGGAAGCAGCATCGTCTTATTCCCATCCACAATCATAGCTTGAGCTTGAGGCCTTGTAAAGTTAAAAAGCCTCTGAAAAGACCCCACATAGCCAACTCGAACCTCATGCCTAATTGAGCAGAATTCCTCAAAAAGAGGACACATCTCATCCATCCAGGCACCAAATCTGAAGACGTGAGCTTGGGGATCCCAAAATCTGATACAAGCATGCAAGAAATCCCTGTAACACCCCGATACCCTATATAAGTACTGTACATATACCTAGTATTCATACAGTAAGTATATAAAGTATAAGGATGCCACTTGTTGTTACCTTCTAAAAACCTGCAACAGAGTTCAAACCATATTACGTTAATTTAAGTATCATTTACAAAATCATTGTCTTAATTAAAACTTCATTTATACATATAAATATTCTCTCATCAGAAATACATCATAATTAAAATTTAACATGTATGCATTACCCTCTAGTTGGTCTCGACAAACTCTTACTCTTCTTGTGACATAACGAAAGACTTAACATCTTCCAACAAGCTACCTGCGCGATTAAGCATCCACGCTAAGCTCGAGAGCTTAGTAGTACAAATATAACATATAAACATACATTATAAAAACACTAACATATCATGATATATCAATTCCATGTACCATTAGTTTCTTATCATGTTTTCCTTTTAAGTTGCATCTTTCACATATCTTAATTAATTTCATGTATTATATATATCATTTTTATCAACCACAATTCATCACTAATAATCACCATCAACATAGTAATACTCACATTACATCTCATATCATTATCACCGATCATCGATCCAACATTAATACTCACAATCAATATTTCAATATGCATATTACTTATCATTTCATGTCATTATTTTATTCACAATTCATCAATCATGAACCCCATTTTCAACCAATACAATCATAGATCTCATTATTCGATTATTACAATATTTATAAATATCACTTTGACAACCACGACAGACTCGGGCCCAAACGACACTAATATGCTATTCGATTTTCAGAGTAATGCTTTGGTTCAATCATCACATTTATCATTATCATAGACCCAACTAGGCTTCAAGGATTAGGTTCAACCAAGCTTCAAGGGGAGCAAAGCATGCTAAGCATCAACCCAACTTGGCTTCAAGAACCAATCCAACCTAGCTTCAAGGGTTGTAACATCTCAATTAGGCTTCAAGGACTTAGCCAACCTAACTTCAAGAGATTGTTACTCATATTAGGCATGCCACCAATAACAAACTCTGAAAATGGAATAACACATTAGTTACACAATTCATTTATTATCTCATTATCCATTTCATTCACAATTGAATCATCATAGCCAATCACAATGGCTTCATGTCACATTTGAAGCATCATAGCCAATCACAATGGCTTCACCACTCATTTAATTCATCATAGCCAATCACAATGGCTTCATAATCCATTTGAACCATCATTATAATATGCAACATCAATTACATTAACTGAACAACATACTATTATTCAATCATATCATTCACATCATGGTAACTCAAAACATTAGTTCTACATCTCTTTATGCCTCAATTAACATTATACACTTCATTATTTAAGCACACATAATCAATTTCATTACACATGTATCTTAAATTCATCATCATATAAATAACATGTTCCTTTATAACATTTCAATCATTCTTATCAATCATGATGATATCACATTTCATTCTTTCTCAAAACACATTGACACCATTCATTATTAAAGCATATATCATAATGAATTGCATTTCACATACCTCTTTGGATGATCCTCATCTCTTTCGCACTATACAAGTCATAATATTAGTCACATTGTTCATATAACATACTACCATTCACATGATTCACAATGCATAACATAACATTGTTCATACATAATCATATGCATCATCATATGTATGTTCATTCTCCACAAAACAAGAGGAGCAAAATAACATCACAGTAGCCAACACACCCAAGGGACACGGCCAAGCTTGTGGCCGTGTCTCTCAATACCAATTCAAGCCAAGGCAGACACGGGCAAGGGACACGGCCGTGTCTCTCCATAAAAATCAGACAGTAGCAAACACACTCAAGGGACACGGCCAAGCTTGTGGCCGTGTCTCTCCAAAATCCATCCAACACGGCCAATCTTCCCTCCACTTGGCCGTGTCTCTCAAAAACATTAAGTCTTGACCATGTTCCTTTCTTATTTTGGCCGTGTCTCTCATGTATATAAACCCTAAAAATGGCCACCTTTCTTTTGGTTAAGTTTAAACATATTATACACAACACAAACTCATTTAAATGATTGAAATCAAATTCATTAACACCTATTTTGCATGTTTAACACAATATTCACATTAACAACACATTTAATCATCAACCATTTCAAAACCCTAAAACCATCATTACCCTTGATCTTTCACTATCCAAATCCACTCAACTTACCATATTCACAACAAAATCAACACCAATTCAATCCTTTAGCTTACAATCAATTTTAATACTTGTAAACACATCTATAACACACCAAATCACAATATTAACAAATCATAACTCATCTTAAACCCAACTTCAAAATTTACAAAGGAAAACAAGAGAGTACTTACCTAATTTGAAGAATTTCCACAAATCTCCAACTTAATCCTTTGATTCTCCCTTCAATTTGATGTTAGAAACCAAAACACCTCACTTGCTCTCTTCTCCCTTTTGATAGCCGGCCACACCAACAAAGAAGAGAAGAAAAATGAACAAAGTCAACTTCTCTTCTTCTTTAAATATCCACCAAGCAATTCTACAAGCACAATTACTGACATACCCTCTTCTCATTTGACTTAACCTTTGTCTCTTATATGTCCATTTAGGTAATTTCACTTAGCACAAGTTAAAATATCCTCTTGCCTTGACTTCCCATTTGACCAACTTATATGTTATATATATTACAATATACACAACATATACATTCTCTTAACACACTCATATCCTTTTGCAAATACATATATACATTTAATTCAAAACAAAACAACAATTGTATCCAACTTCTAGGGCATACATTGGGGTATTACAATTCTCTCCCCCTTAAATAATTTCGTCCTCGAAATTATCAGTACCATAACAATTCATTCTTAACAAAATACTATCTTAACTTTCATATGAAGTTAATTATATGCTTAAGTTATTATGTCATCAAATCATATAACTTCAACTTCTTTAAATTCCACAACTCATCATTCTATATGTTTATATATCTTATCACTTCCTTGATCAAGCATTCAAAAGAACTCATTACATTTCTTATCAATATCTTTATACAAGAATCAAATCATTTTATAGCACACTTTTACGTTGTCCAATCTTTATATTTCATATATTTTGTTCCTTCACCCCATAGATATTACTCTCTTAGCTTTAACCTGATAAACCATTGGTTAATATCTGAGCATTAATTATCCCATCATCACAATCACTGTCCAAAATAGACATTTATCAATCCTCAATTGATAACAAGTTCCTTATTTTACCTAAATGGAGTTACTTCTTTAGCATGCTATTCATTTAACTTACATATCAATACATTATCTTTCCACTTATGTTATAAAAACCAAATCTTTTCCCCTTTTTATCATGATAACAAATCACTTCAAGTTATCTTAATATAATTCTCATCAATTCTCATAAAAATTTTATACCATACTTACTATCAATAGTTCTTTCACTTAGATCTCAAGCCCATTTATTTATTCAGTACATACCATAAACATATTAAGTATAACTTTCAGTCATATTACCCATAACTCAACACATTTCCATAATTTTCTTTTCCTCTTTTTACCTTCATAATTATAACCAAATTCTTAACATAAAATGATAAGGTACAACTTTATTCATCATAACTTTTAACTATACTTTTCCAACATAATTTTCAATTTCACTAAACTTGTATTACAATCATTTTTCTAAGACCCAAATCCATAGATAACAACATTAACCAATCAAATATACTGAACAAAACACATGGCTTTAAGAGATTAATAGTCAAGCCTGAAACCTTCAAATCAATACTATTCTTATATAATTTTATTCTTAGTTTTAACAAATACTAGACTAAGGTGTATCTCAAGAATTACATATTCATTTCTTCACATTTTTGCTATATCAGAAGTTAACACTTTCCAACTTCGTTTCAAACCAATTTGCATTCGATTATATGATCCTTATCAACTTAATTCATGTTCCAACAATATTTCTATATACATATTCAATCATATGCAGTTCCCATACAATTTCCATTCGTCACTTCATTTCTAATTCATTTACAATCTCTTATAATATATATATGCACATAGAACTTTTCATATTTGAATACTTTGGAACTCTAAATATCACATAATCATCAAGTTCAATGCTCACCATGACAATTTCCACTGTTCACTATTATTCAAGTCTATGCCATTCTCACTTCCATCACATAATTCATTTAGCTTTACACAATTCAAGACCTAATCTCTTTTAGGTCTAATAATACATACAATATTGTTTCTATAACATTAATTTTATAATTATACCACATACATATTCATAAGTCACCTTTATGATGCGATTCACACATTTGTTTATATATATAATTTCATTCACAGTGAAAACTCAATTCATATATCACATACATATATACACTTAATTAAATACAATTATTTATCATACATTCAATACAAATTTTCCTTTATAACTGTAACAACAGTCCCAGTCCACCTGCTGAGCCATTCCTATCCGTAGAAACCATCAGGGCCTCTGGCTGGGCTGCTACAGTACCAAACTACCCTCACGGCCTTCCAACAGGATTCGCTTAATCGAATTACACCCAAGACACATGAGTGCAAGTTGCCACTTTGGATCGAATACCTAACCTCCCCCTTAAGAGAGTCAGCGAGAATCATCCAGTACCATCTCTTCCAATATGATGCAAAGTATTTATTCATACAACACACATATATATATATATTGACTATAATAGCACTTTACATCCATCTTAACCACATTCCCAATGTAACATCTCTTTCACTTTCATCTTTAAAAGCATTTAATATATTTCCATAACCATTTTTACCCTTTTCAATATAATGCCTTAAAATAGCTCATCTTCATTTGCTTATCCACTTCCCTTTTATACTTCAAGACAAATTCTTATACTATCAATCACCTTACTCAATTCATAATACTTTCATATGCCATATTAGTCATTTCATTTAGCTCATGTATTGCATATACATTAAACCATCAATATCCAAATAATCTTTATCAAATGCCACTAAAACTTTAACTTCTCAACTTACTACTTCACTTAAACTTCAATTTGCCAACTCATCTTACATATTTATATATCACAAAGCAATATCAAAACATATACTTTTCACAATTATCAAGCTCACTTCAACAATTCAAATATCACATATTATCACCATTACATTGAGCTTTCACAATATCCAAGCATCTCACATTTCTAACATTGAATTCACAATGTCCGTATTAAGATAACAATACCAATGTATATTTTTACTTAACCCATATCATCTCTTTTTCCTTTAAACAAAATCTTAACTTTACATATCCATTTGTTTACCATTCAACATATATATATATATATCACTCACATATATATACATATGTACATTACATCCAATCATATACATATTGAGCCCAATAATCTCTATACACTTTCCAAGTCTAGTTATCACAAGTCTCAGTTTCTTAAACCAACGTTGCTCAATCCAATTCTCACTATCAATCTTATCACATAACCTAACTTTGCACAAGTTTATCAATGCAAGCGTAATCATTCTCAACATTAATAGACAAGTAATTATATAGGTTACAAACATGCAATACTATGCGTACATTACATTTTCAAGTGATCAACTCAATTTTTAATCACTAACATATTACATCACATTATCACATATCACATTAAATTCACAATGTTTGCATTAAAACAACAATGCAAACAACACTATTATATTTCCTTACATTAACCAATATTTTTATTTAATTTTAGTTTTCATATCATTTCTATCTTTAGCTTTATTTCATGTAAAACATCATTCACACACTAGCATCCATCTCATATAACACAGATATTCTACAATTCATATAATGCCACATCCGAGACCAACCTAGGTGTCAATGCATATACATGTATTACAATTTACATTTCAAAACTCTTCTTTGTAATTCATTTTAAGCATTTCAAAACTTTTTCTTTTTAATTTCACTTAGGCCGAGAATCTCGAACCTAAGCTCTGATACCAAAATAACTGTAACACCCCGATACCCTATATAAGTACTGTACATATACCTAGTATTCATACAGTAAGTATATAAAGTATAAGGATGCCACTTGTTGTTACCTTCTAAAAACCTGCAACAGAGTTCAAACCATATTACGTTAATTTAAGTATCATTTACAAAATCATTGTCTTAATTAAAACTTCATTTATACATATAAATATTCTCTCATCAGAAATACATCATAATTAAAATTTAACATGTATGCATTACCCTCTAGTTGGTCTCGACAAACTCTTACTCTTCTTGTGACATAACGAAAGACTTAACATCTTCCAACAAGCTACCTGCGCGATTAAACATCCACGCTAAGCTCGAGAGCTTAGTAGTACAAATATAACATATAAACATACATTATAAAAACACTAACATATCATGATATATCAATTCCATGTACCATTAGTTTCTTATCATGTTTTCCTTTTAAGTTGCATCTTTCACATATCTTAATTAATTTCATGTATTATATATATCATTTTTATCAACCACAATTCATCACTAATAATCACCATCAACATAGTAATACTCACATTACATCTCATATCATTATCACCGATCATCGATCCAACATTAATACTCACAATCAATATTTCAATATGCATATTACTTATCATTTCATGTCATTATTTTATTCACAATTCATCAATCATGAACCCCATTTTCAACCAATACAATCATAGATCTCATTATTCGATTATTACAATATTTATAAATATCACTTTGACAACCACGACAGACTCGGGCCCAAACGACACTAATATGCTATTCGATTTTCAGAGTAATGCTTTGGTTCAATCATCACATTTATCATTATCATAGACCCAACTAGGCTTCAAGGATTAGGTTCAACCAAGCTTCAAGGGGAGCAAAGCATGCTAAGCATCAACCCAACTTGGCTTCAAGAACCAATCCAACCTAGCTTCAAGGGTTGTAACATCTCAATTAGGCTTCAAGGACTTAGCCAACCTAACTTCAAGAGATTGTTACTCATATTAGGCATGCCACCAATAACAAACTCTGAAAATGGAATAACACATTAGTTACACAATTCATTTATTATCTCATTATCCATTTCATTCACAATTGAATCATCATAGCCAATCACAATGGCTTCATGTCACATTTGAAGCATCATAGCCAATCACAATGGCTTCACCACTCATTTAATTCATCATAGCCAATCACAATGGCTTCATAATCCATTTGAACCATCATTATAATATGCAACATCAATTACATTAACTGAACAACATACTATTATTCAATCATATCATTCACATCATGGTAACTCAAAACATTAGTTCTACATCTCTTTATGCCTCAATTAACATTATACACTTCATTATTTAAGCACACATAATCAATTTCATTACACATGTATCTTAAATTCATCATCATATAAATAACATGTTCCTTTATAACATTTCAATCATTCTTATCAATCATGATGATATCACATTTCATTCTTTCTCAAAACACATTGACACCATTCATTATTAAAGCATATATCATAATGAATTGCATTTCACATACCTCTTTGGATGATCCTCATCTCTTTCGCACTATACAAGTCATAATATTAGTCACATTGTTCATATAACATACTACCATTCACATGATTCACAATGCATAACATAACATTGTTCATACATAATCATATGCATCATCATATGTATGTTCATTCTCCACAAAACAAGAGGAGCAAAATAACATCACAGTAGCCAACACACCCAAGGGACACGGCCAAGCTTGTGGCCGTGTCTCTCAATACCAATTCAAGCCAAGGCAGACACGGGCAAGGGACACGGCCGTGTCTCTCCATAAAAATCAGACAGTAGCAAACACACTCAAGGGACACGGCCAAGCTTGTGGCCGTGTCTCTCCAAAATCCATCCAACACGGCCAATCTTCCCTCCACTTGGCCGTGTCTCTCAAAAACATTAAGTCTTGACCATGTTCCTTTCTTATTTTGGCCGTGTCTCTCATGTATATAAACCCTAAAAATGGCCACCTTTCTTTTGGTTAAGTTTAAACATATTATACACAACACAAACTCATTTAAATGATTGAAATCAAATTCATTAACACCTATTTTGCATGTTTAACACAATATTCACATTAACAACACATTTAATCATCAACCATTTCAAAACCCTAAAACCATCATTACCCTTGATCTTTCACTATCCAAATCCACTCAACTTACCATATTCACAACAAAATCAACACCAATTCAATCCTTTAGCTTACAATCAATTTTAATACTTGTAAACACATCTATAACACACCAAATCACAATATTAACAAATCATAACTCATCTTAAACCCAACTTCAAAATTTACAAAGGAAAACAAGAGAGTACTTACCTAATTTGAAGAATTTCCACAAATCTCCAACTTAATCCTTTGATTCTCCCTTCAATTTGATGTTAGAAACCAAAACACCTCACTTGCTCTCTTCTCCCTTTTGATAGCCGGCCACACCAACAAAGAAGAGAAGAAAAATGAACAAAGTCAACTTCTCTTCTTCTTTAAATATCCACCAAGCAATTCTACAAGCACAATTACTGACATACCCTCTTCTCATTTGACTTAACCTTTGTCTCTTATATGTCCATTTAGGTAATTTCACTTAGCACAAGTTAAAATATCCTCTTGCCTTGACTTCCCATTTGACCAACTTATATGTTATATATATTACAATATACACAACATATACATTCTCTTAACACACTCATATCCTTTTGCAAATACATATATACATTTAATTCAAAACAAAACAACAATTGTATCCAACTTCTAGGGCATACATTGTTGTATTACAATCCCAATCTACAGCTGTACCTCTAAGAGTAGCAACAGCTTTCAATCCATATCTTCCCATATTGATCCTTTCAACATTATGAAGGCTCTTGGTCCATTCATGCATCACATGGTTAAAAAGAGGGTTCATTGTTGAGGGAAAAATAAAAATCCTGCAGTAAAAAAATCTGTTTTCTAGCTTGAAAGTCGTAAAAATACATTGCAGTCCCTCGGCAGTCCAACCGTTGATTCCAGCGGTCCAACCGCCACCGACCCAGTTTCAGTTCCTATTTTTTTGCTGTTTTTGTGAAATTCTTATGTTTTGGCCCTGTTAGATACTATTTTTGGGGTTGTTTCAGGGATTTTCTGAAAATAAATTTCTATAAAACAAGCATCATACATACATGTTTGCTATTAATGCTAACAAATAAATGCAGGTTCGTATCTAAGTTCAAATAACAGGTGGAAAACATGGAAAGTACAAAGTACAGAAGGAATATAATCCAGATACAAAAGGAAAATAAGGCAAATATGAAAAATCAGCGCCGGGCTCTCCGTCTTTGCGGCCTGTCCTGCCTCTCATAAGCACTATCAGTCCAAGCACCAGACAGCTCATCCGAAAAAGCAGTGATCAGTGCCGCCATGTTAGTAACTAGGCCCGCAGGTACCTACAAAAAAGCATCGAATCACAGTCAATTTCAAGAGAACTTTATGAATCCTTTTCATGAAAAGTTCTAAAAGAATACCTGAGTGATGTGAGCAAGGCTCTGATATGGTACACCCTCCATACTGATCGGTCGGGTCATCCAACCCTCGGGTGTACAATAGCGAACATCATAAGGCAGCCTCAGGTCGGCCAAAGCAGGGTCCAATCGACTGGTAGCCGCAAGAATAGATGGGGGAGGCCTCAAATGTGATGAACTGCCACTTGCTCCAGTATATGATGGGCCAACTCTGAAGGCAGAAGCCTCAGCCCTAGAGGAAGAAGGTCTGTTAGCTGGTCGGCTGGTAGAGGGATGGTCTCCCGAAGTGCTAGTAGTGGGAACTGAAGAATGCGAGGACCGATGAGGTGGTGCATGGTCGAACCGTGTCCCAATGCATGGCATCAGTCGCTGAAGGCAGTAGAAATCATAATCATCATCCAGGACATAAGCCGACTCGAAGGGATCACCCTCATACTGGGACACAGTGATCGGCAAAAGCGTCAGAGATAGCATATCATCAGGGGGATCCAGTGGAGTTGCACAAAAACCGGCGATCTGGAAAGTCACTCTCTCAGCGAGATAATACCGTCGATACTCTGGATGGGGAAGTATGAATCGACGGTGAGTCAGGAACTGTGATTGCTGAAAGCTGTGATCCTGAACAATCCACTCTGACAGCCGACTAGACATCGCTGTAAAGAAAACCTGTAAAAATTTATTATGTTAGTGAATCATTTTCTCTAATACAATAAATAAGGATGAGGATAAAGTATTTACCGAGTCCATGGAGCAGCTGTCGAAGAATGATCTTAGCTCTCTGATAGGAAGCTTCCTCTTTGGTGCTTCTATCCTCTCTCTATACCATCTCCAAGCAATGGGAGAAAGAGGATCTGCAGGGGCAGGTAGCTCACGAAGGAAAGGGGTGACACCAGGAAAGTACTCGTAAGCCCAAGTCTGAAAAAAATGAAGAGGATATCAGAATTGGTGTATGTCAACATATATAATATAAAGGAAATGTTCTTTACATTACCTCCCAGAAGTAGTATAGGCCGCATGGAGCAATGCGGGAATAGCAGAGATCTGACATGTCGTCGTACAATCTACACAGCATCATGCTAGCCCAATCGTATGTCTGAAGTCGTGTCAGGTCGATTAGGCTCTTCAGCACATTGAGACTCACTGCGTCCTTTCTGTTTGCTAAGAAGGAGCTAGCAAATAGGAGAATCAGGGTAAACCTAGCCACCTAGGCAGCAGTAAGATCGCCTACCTCGTAGCGAGCATAGATGCCTGGCGCCTGCTCTACAAGCCACTTCTGCTGAATGCAGCGAGGCACGTGATGTCGAGGATAGTCGACCCCAATCAAAGTAATCATGTCGGCTGAAGGAATGTCCTGCCGCCAGTCATCACAGAACTCCACCATCTCAACGCTGAAGGGAATCCCAGAAATGACGAAAAAGTCGGTAGGCGTCATCGTCATCTCCCCCCAAGCAAAATGGAAGGTATCAGTAGTGGGCCACCATCGCTCGGCCAGTGCGTAGATCAGCTCCCTATGGATATCTCTGCCCACATCTACGGTCCTCAAATGGTGGAGGAAAGCATGTATGATAAGATCCCCCACCGGATGCCCGGCATCAAAAATGTGGGCCGGAATAGTGCTCATGGGACTCTCGGCGATAGATATCCTAATCGTAGTGTCCTAAAAAAAAGAGATTTTCTAATTCATTCTTGGGAATAATTTGGGGGCAACTTCAGAAAAATTTAAGTTCCTTCCCCAGTGGGGTTTGACTTCCTAGAGAATTATTTCTAAGTTCTTTATTAGAAATAATTACTGATAGCAGAGCTTAGTGAAGCCTAGTATTACTTCTGATTCATTACTAAAGCTAATTCAATTACATGTAAAGGAAAGATTCCTAGAATATATTTCTAAGTTCTTTACTGGAAATAAATAACATTCCTAAGCATGCATACTAGATGAGTAAAGGGGAAGGTACTTACCTCATAGGAGCCGGTCCGGGAGCTATGCTTCTCCTCCTCGAGTAAAAGATTGCAGGAAGGGAGTGGGATGTTGAAGTCCTCTAGGCTAGAGAAATCCATCGTCGAGAGAAAGTTTGGAGGAAAGGAAAGAAGGAGAAGGAATGAAAGTAAATGAAAAATGAAATAGAAATGAGCCTATTTATAAGGAAAAGGTGAAAACGCAGGTCTTTTGCACCTTGCTCAAAATTCTCGTTTCTAACGACCACTGAGCCCCATAAATCATTTTCATGGACCCCAGTGGGGGCAATTGTGAATACTCGAATTTTGAGGCTTGGAAAGCTGATTTCTCCTGACCGCAAAATGCTGACTCAAACTAGGTGACTTTGGAAAAGTTCACCGGAGATATATTGATATGGTACTTGAAATGTCCGGAATGACACTGGATCGTAGAAATGGTCTCGAAAAATTTTTTGGAGGTACGTAGCTCCCGAAAAATCAGTTTGAGCGAAAATCGAGCGAGCTGATGTGTTTTTTTTTAGGCCAAACCGCCACATGCAGCGGTCCAACCGCCGTACGCCGCGGTTCAACCGCCGCCTAGGTTTCAACCGCCGAGTTGCCCTTTTGGAAGTCCAACCACCGTGCACAGCGGTTCAATCACCGTACACAGCGGTTCGACCGCCGTGTAGGGTTTCAACCGCCGCCCTTTTTTCCTCTTCTAGCAAGTCAACCGTTGTCCGCGGTGGTTCAACCGCCGGGACCAGCGGTTCAACCGCCATTCAGGTCTGAATTTGGTCCGATTTTCACTATAAATAGCCCCCAGAACAGTCAGAAAAGGATCCCGGCTTCGTGTTGATGAACTCCCTATCTTTCTATACGCTTAGGCGCTTCTTTTCTACCCTTCTTTGCATAAATCTAACCTTGTGCAGCAGGAATCAACTTAAATCATATCAAGAAAGCAGGAATCAAGAATCATAATCTAAGGTCCAAGAAAACAAGATCTGGAGCTTCGAAGTGGGAAAATCCTAAGCAAGGTAATATCCTAATTCATCCTTTGTCAATTCAAGCATGTCATAAGCATTACACCTTCTTCTTAATTCCTTTTGGTCAAAGACCTAATCCTTTTAGGTCTGAGGCCTAATTAACTAATCAATCGATCTTTCGGCATTAAGCCATGAATCAATCAACCCTTTTGGCCAAAGGCCTAAAATTTGCATCCTTTTGGTACAAGGTACCTAAATTTCACAATTTTGCACTAAGTGCTAATTAAATCTCACAATGCACAAATCATACACACACACATGCATGAAGCATAATTCTTATCGCCTTTGAATAGGCACTATCAAACTACATGGGCTTTGATCTCCCATTCAAACGGGGGTATGTAGGCATATTTTGAGATTCACCTCAAATAGCAAGTCCACAATCCACTAACAATTTGTTTGTCCTTTTCCTTATTTTTTTAGGGTTTGTTTCTTTTCTTGCAAGTTAATCAAATGCATGACATAGTCCCCGAATCCTCCTTGGGTTCGTAGATTAGAAACCTTTACATTGGATGCATTATTGGAGTCAAACAAGAGTTTTATTAGTTTTACCCTTTGAACAAAAAAAAACTGAGTGGCGACTCCCAACAACAAGTGAATGTTCATCCAAATCCTTTTTGGGTGGAATTGGAGGTTCACACCATTCAACCAACAAAAGTAGATTTTATGCTATGTTGGATTAAAACCAAATTAAGAGGTTATTATAGATAGATTTCTCACTTGAAAAGAGCAACTAATGGTTCATGCCAAAAACAAGCCCATGGTTAATTTATTCTTAGTGTAAACTAGGCCCACAATTAATTTTTGGTATTTCATAATTGACCTAAATATTTTTGCAAGCTCTTTGTAAGAAAATGTTGGGTGAAAATAGTTTTGTTTCTAAGCCCATTGTAAAAGATTTTAGAAAAATGGATTTTGGGCCTAGTATTTGGGCCATGGGCCAAAGAATTTATTTTTTTATTTTTTTAGAAAAGTATTATGTCCAAAGACCATCTTGAAAAATTTTAAAAATAGTTTTGGTCTTTTGGATTTTAGAGAAAAGTTTATTTTGAGCTTACAATATACTTAGGTCATATTAGAAAAAAGAACGAACAAAATAAGCCATGATTTAGACTAAGATAAACTAACCATAGTCAAACAACATGCATTTGGGGTAAAACCTAAGGAAAGTAACTAGGCCAATTACATGAGATTTAGTCTTTGGGTTAAAAGGCTTAGGTTCCCATAGCAAGTATATACCAAATGGTATGAGGCTATGAGTGGTTATGCCATGCTCGATCTCCATACCTTGAGTGAAAGTATGGTATCCCTTACATAACATAACACGGGTAACACGGGCGTCCTAACTCACGCACACGATGCAATCTAAGATGATGCAATGGATAATATCATTATAAGAAATAATAGAATAATATAAAGACCATTGGAATCAACTTCTTTTATCCCCAGTGGAGTCGCCACTGTGAGCGGGGATTTTCGCCCCCACTCCCGGTGGAATGGTTCTTGCGACTTCGACACTGTTTAGGCTCGGGGCCTTAGAGAACACGGACCTAAATTCAGAGAAAATTGAGTCGCCACCCGGACGAACCGAGAAAAAGAAAGGGGTGGATGACTCGATTCTTAAGGAATCCCCAACCCCCTAAAGGGTTCGGAAATTTAGGTACGTGTGGGGAAGGTGAGAAATGGCCCAGCGACCCCACAATGCCCGGTTCATTGGAACTGGCCTCCTTTACAGGTCTTAATATTATAAAATTCTTAAGTATAATAACATTATCCATACTACACACAATAATTAAAAGAAAGCATCAATATATTAAAATCAAAGCAATGTCCAAACAAAGCAAATAAATGGACACCCATCCGAAGATGGAAACATGTCCTTACATCACATGCCTAAATAGGACACCCACCAAAATGTAGAAACATGCCCTTTTACATAGGTTTTAAAATAGAAAAGCAAATTAAATTACATGATGTTTAACTAATGAGGTACCCACCAAGTGGAAACATACCTCTTACAACATTTGGAAATCAAAATTAATTGATAAAAGTAAATAATCATTCATCATAAATAAATCATTCATCAAAGCTATTAATCAAAATATAAAATAAACATCCATCCATGATAAATTAAATAAATTAAGTATTGAAATTAAATAAATTAAAGCATAAGAAATAAATCAAAGCATAATCAAGTATGGAATTGAATAAAGCAAATAAAAGTCCAATTATGGCTACTATGACTTTTTATGAAATTAAAATAAATTAGGGTTTTATGTTTTAAAGGGTTGGTAAGACTCTTTGATTAACAAAATTAAGGTTTGAATGATGATATCATGAAACTAGGGTTTTAAACACTTTAAAATACTTTAATTTGTGATTTTTGGTTATTGGGTTCCTAAGCTACTGTGTAAATTTTAGGTTTTTATGTTTTTATATTTTTTAATGTTTTAAAAGGATTAGCATTCATAAAAATTAGGGTTTAAGGTTTTAAAAGGATTAGGGTTCATTATTTTAGGTTTAAAAGTTGAATTTTGGATTTTAGGATTTAGAAGTAGGGTCACGGGTGGTGAATAATTTTTAGGGTTTTAGAAATCAATTTGATATTTTATGAAGTTTTATGAATTTAAACAAATAAATTAAAGTTTTTATAAGTAGAAAAGATGTTTTAGAAGACTTTTTGAATGAAATAGAACCTACTTTAAAATTTTAAAAGAAGCAGAATTTACATCTTAGTTTTGTTGAAAAATATGTTCAATTAGAGTTTTAAGGTTTTTAAGAAGAAAAAATAAGAATTTTAAGCCTTTTGGAAGATAAACCAACGAAATAAGGTTTTTTTTGGCTTTAGAAAAACTAAATTAAAGTTCAAAGGTTTTTAATTTTGATTTCATAAATTTGCTACCGTGTAAAAAAAACAATTAAAGAAAATTAATTAACACATACCTTCTTTTGATGATTTCTCCAAAAAACAATTCTTCTTGGTGATGTTGTTCCAGAAAAGGTTGAATTGAATTTCTTCTTTTCCTTCCTTGATTTGGTTTCAAATTTTCCAAGCCACTCTTGGATTTTTTTTCCTCCCTTAAATTAATTGCCTTTGGTCCTTATTTATAGTGGTTTGAGGTTTTTTATTCCTAATTAGTTAAGGTAAGTAATATTAATAAAAAAAAGAAACCAAAACCTAATTGGATTAGGTTTCGAAAAATTTGCGTCGGAAAATTTGCGCTGCCGAAAAAAAACTGCTGCGGAAAAACTGCACTGGTGAAAAAATCTGCTGCAGCTGGCTGCGGCAGCGCGCGCAGAGTGGGCCTGTAAGCTATTTCGCAGGCAGAAAATTTCTGCGTGCGAAATAGCTGGGCTATTTTGCCCGCAGGAAATTCCTGCGGGAGAAATACCCACGGGCCCTGGCGACGATTTTTCATTGCCGATTTTTCCGACTCCAATTTTTATTTTTATTTTTTTTATTTGTTTATTTCTAAAAAATTAGATACTAAAGCAAAAATTATTTAATAAAAATTATTTTGGACCAGTTAGACAACAAAAATCATTTTAGACTAAATAAAACATATTGGACCGGATTGGATCAAAAATTAAGGGTCTACACTATGCTTTCCAACTCACACCAGCTCACGCCACTCTCCCTTGTTCCCCACATCTTCTTTGTTTTGTATTTCTTTCGGCAAGCATAATGTTTTGTTCCCCACTTTGTCTCCCAATTCGTGCAAAAGAATCAAGGTTTTCTTAGGTGACACGACCAAGCCATGAGTGGCTTGGCCTTGTCTCTCATTTCTTCTTGGGACACGGCCAAGCTAGTTGGCCGTGTCCGTCACTGCCTTGCTTCCTTTCTTTCTTTTCTCTTTAGTCTCATGGGGTGACACGGCCAAGCTCCTAGCCATGCCATGTGAGTGTGTCGCCTTCTGCTTGAATTTGTTCAATCTTTTTTTTGTTTCCAAGGGTGACACGGCCAAGCTTGTGGCCGTGTCATGTGACACGGCCACTGGCTTGGGAGTGTCACCTGGGTGTGTTAGCTACTGCCTTCATTTCTTTCCTTTCTTGCTTGGTCTCTTTGGTTTTGCTTCTTAGGTGAGACATAGCCAGTGGCTTGGCCATGTCTCCTGCCCGTGTCAGCCACTGTCTTGAGATTATTTTGAGGGACACGGCCAAGCTTGCTTTGGCTTGGCCATGTCTTGCTTGATTCAAGCTCTTTCTTCATTGTTTTGATCCTCCAAGGGAGTTTTTCCACTTTAACCTGAAACAAACACTTAAAACACACTTTAAACCAAAATCAAATGAAACATTAACTAAAAACACATTAAAAGCATACTAAAAACAAGTATAAAAATACTCTTATCAGGTAGCTTGTTGATGTTGGGGCTGCTGGAATCCAGGGGGAGGTCTTGGATTATTTTGATTATTCCATGAGAAATTTGGATGATTTCTCTACCCCGGATTGTATGTGTTACTGTAGGGGTTATTCTGCTGTTGCCTTGGCATATTTCCAACATAGTCTACTTGCTCTTGCCTAGCAAACATGTTGCCACTTTGGCACTCTTGACTTTGATTTCCACCCCCACACCATTCACAAGACATCACCTGCATTACTTTCCTAGAAGAAGAGGCCAAAGAATAAAATTTTTTATTCAATGCTTCCAATTGGGCTATCAAAGCTACCACAGGATCTAATTGGTGTGAACCCATGGCCTTCAGTTTTCCTTGCTCCCTTGGGGCTTGCCGCTAATAATTGGTGATAGCCATGTCTTCAATCAAATCCCTTGCTTGTTCAGGTGTCTTGTTGTTTATGGTACCACCAGCTGCTGCATTAATGGATTGCTTACTTACATAATTCAACCCATTGTAAAATGTTTGAATTTGAAGCCATAGTGGAAGTCCATGATGAGGACACCTTCTCAACAAATCTTTAAATCTTTTCCAGGCATCATAAGGGGTCTCACCATCTTGCTGCAGAAAGGATGAGATATCATTCCTCAACTTAGCAGTTTTGGACGGTGGGAAGTATTTTTCTAGGAATTTCTCTGCCAATTGACCCCTTGTGGTGAAGGTTCCTGGAGGAAAAGATTTCAGCCACTTCTTTGGTCTATCTCTAAGGGAAAATGGGAACAACCTCATCCTAATTGCATCATCTGAGACATTATTTATCTTGAACGTGTCACATATTTCCAGAAAATTCTCAATATGTGCATTAGGATCTTCATCAGGAAACCCATCGAACTGACAAGTCTGTTGCACCATTTGAATTACATTTGCTTTTATTTCGAAGTTATTTGTAACAACTATCGGCCTCTGGATACTGGATTCAGGTCCATTGAGATTGGGCTTAGCAAACTCCTGCATTATTCTTGGCCCAGCTCCTTCCATCGCTTCAAACTCTTCTTCTTCTTCTTCTTCTGCTATTTCCAGATTTATTTCTGTTTCTGCATCTTCCAAAACTACCTCCTCTTCTTCCTTTCGCTTTCTCCTTAATGTTCTTTCTAGCTCTGGGTCTAACTCAAATAGTTGGGATGAGTTACCTCTGGTCATAAACAGGAGGAAATGTAACACCCCTTCCCAACCAACGTGTGTAAGCTGAGTAGAGGCGCCACCCTATCCTAATGTTGCTACCACTTTTACTTAGTCAAATTTTTGTTCCGATTTTTACAGAAATTTTGCCATAGTTTTGCCTAAAAATTCAATCCCAAGTGTCGACAAAACTGGTTTTTTTTCTGATTTTTGAAAACATTTTTACACAAACCAATGCAAACAAAATCATTCTCAGTACACTTCCAATAAATCCCCCTTATAACCTCAACTACAACCTGCAAAAAGGATTTACACTTCTAGTACAAAATAAAGTGAAGGTTTATTATGAAATACAGTAGATAAAATATTTGTTCACTATGCAACGGAAAGTAACAATATTTACAAATTCATATACATCAAAACTCAAGTTTTACAACACATAAAATTTATACATGTTTGGCAGTCAGTCTTCGATCTTAAAGCCCACTATTCACTCTTCAAAATCTAGGCTTGACTCGGCCTAGAGGAACTCTCTAGTTCTTCCCTGTCACCTGCGCGAAGAATCACATTCGCGCTAAGCCAACGACTTAGTGGTACAAACTACAGTGCTATGATGCTTTAATGCCATGCTAATGTCACACAATCAAGATTCAAGATCAATTCAAGAGAATATTATATTTCACAATCTTACATTATTTAATAATTAATCAAAACATTCATGATTCACATTGAAAACAAAGACTAGCATGGGCCCAAAAAGGATCTAATATGCTATTCAAAGTTCAGAGTTACTGCTTTGGTCCATAATCACAATCATCAAGCTCGTAGGCGATATATATATCTCTATTCATGGATAGGGTAACAGACCCAGTCTCTTGGACCTCAACCCGGCTACCCGAGGAGATCCTCAACCCGGCAAGACTGTTACCAAAACAAATGTAACAGACCCAGTCTCTTGGACCTCAACCCGACTTAACTCGAGGAGATCCTCAACCCAGCAAGACTGTTACTATAATTCACATTTCACATTTATCAACTGGAATCAGCTTACGACCTGGTCTTTTCACCTATCCAGTACTTTATAGGCATGCCGCCAAAAACAGAACTCTGAAAATTGAATTAACATATTAGGCACACAATCATTTCATTTATCTCTTTATCAGTCTCTTTTCATTTCATTTCTCATAATTAATTAGGCAACCATGCCTCAATTTTATATTTCATTTGCATTATCATAGCCAACAACCATGGCCTCATATCTCATACGATCTCAAATCACAATAAAGCAACTCTTCATAACATCATATCTTTCACATTTCATTTCGTCATCACATCTTGCACATTTCACATTTCGTTATATTTCAAATCACATTAATCAATTCATTATTCAAATGGATATAATCAATGGCATTAACACATATTTTACATGCTCATCACAACATTCACATTATACCAAACATAACATTATTAATATACATCCACAATGCATTAGATTCCTTATCACATTTATAATCAAATATGTCTCAAGTCTCAATATCATATGAATGTATGCACTAATGTAGTTTGTACTTACCATAAAACCAACTCACACCAATTTATACACTTACTCTTCCAAGAATTCTCAACACTTAGATTAGGGCAATTCAACCTCTTCACAACCTAATCCAAAAAGGAGTATTAGCAAATTGACCATATGAATAGTAAATTCTGGTTTTGGACTCAACTTAATCCTTATTTTGAAAATTTGTATAAAATAATCTACTTGACTAAAAACTCTAAAATTTTTACAGAACTAAATTTTACATCTTAAAATCATTCCTTTAAAATTTCAGATCAAACTGAACACAAAATCTTGGTCAAATAGTTCACCCAACCATACTGCCCCAATTGCCCTGCATCCTGGCAGAAGTTCTGAACTTTGTGAATTCCATAATTCAAATTCAATCAACGTGGTTCCAAATTATTTTTCTAAAATACTAGACTCACTAAGAAACAACATATCCAAAATTCAATTAGATATTATTTTTCTACATTTTATTAAAAATCCCGAAAGATAGCTGTCTCAGTTAAGGTACCTGCTGGAATAGGTCTAATAAAAATAATCTTTCCAAAATCATAACCATTCCAAATTCGAATCAACATAATTTTCAGTCATTCTAGACTCATATAGGTACAACATATCAAAAATTCACTTCAAGAACATTTTTCTATATTTAATTAAAAATCATACAAGTTACAGCCTTTACTAATTGTAAAACAGAAAAGATTTCACTAAACACAACTCTTACTCTTCCATCACCAACACCAACCTAAATTCTTATCTTTAATTCCATTTCCAACACATACAAACACACCACAAGCAATCCTAACCATATTATCAACAACACTTCATCAAACTCAAAAATAACTTCGAAAACAACAAGAGCAATCAAGAGTGAACTCACCAAAATAATGAAATTTCTTGAATTTCTAACTTGTTTTCTTGAAATCTCCTTCAATTTTTTTTGAGCTTGAGCACAAAACTCTCTGTTGCTCTCTTTTGTCTCATTAAAGTGGCTCTTTCCTTGCTCTTTTCCTCTAATTCTTGAGTTTATGGTGATTTTCTTGAAAAACCACACATAAACTATCTAATTCCCATAAAAATTTGAATTACTTCCAATGGATTCTAAGTTTCAAGTAAAGAAATGAAGGAAGATGAAGAAAGTAAAAGAAATGGTGATGGTGAAGATGGAGTCCACGTTTTATGGAAGGAAGAAGAAAAGAAAATGAAAAAAAAAAAAGAGACAAAGTCAAATTTATAGTCTTCAAACATTCTCCACCAAGTCTTTTAATAATAAAATAATCAATTATTTCCTCTTCCACTCATTTATTTCTTCTAATTAATTCATTAATTCAATAATAAACAAATATCTTCTTTAGTTGACCATCCATTTTGACTTGTATATATGTTATATATATTTCCATATATACAACATATAAACTCTCTCTTAATTCTTTTTCTTTCCAATTACACATATACATTTAATTCAAATAAAACAACAATTATATCAAAACTTCTAAGGCACACTTTGGGATATTACAGGAAATACCTAAAATGATAGTGAATAAGCAAGAACCAATGTTAAAAACAAATAAAACTAAAACTAAATCAACAGTCTTAATTATATTACTAATATTGAAACCGTTGTCCCCGACAACGGCTTCAAAAACTTGGTGCGTGAGAGCTACGCCATAGCAATACCGCAAGTGCACGGATCGACCAAGTATTAAAGTAGTGAGTGAGTTATCGTTCCACTGAGGACAAGGTCAAGTACTAGTGCAAATCTTAACCGTTGTTTAGCAAATGTGGTGTAATTAAAAACAATTAATTTAATGACTGAAAGTAAAGGGAAATTAAATGTTGTGCAAAAAGGATTTATGGTAATAAAACTATCCACACATTGAATCCCCCTAGCCTCAATGATATTTATGAACATCAATTCAGTTAAATCATTTAATAGAGCTGAGTTGGCATTCCTCTAACTTAGAATAAAACCTCTCTCTAGTGAATTAATCCCTAATCACTAAGTAGAGTGCCGAAATCTCTTCCCAAACACAATTAATTAGATCTTGCATTAAGAACAAGGAACTATAAATCAAAGGATCTTGTAAGTCTATCTCTAGTACTCTAATCAATCCTCAACCCTTATGAGTATTCAATTCATATCAAGCTTTCTCAAGTCAATAATATGAAAATTGCAACCAATCAATAAGCATGCTATTATCAATTGGAAATAGATCATTAAGCATCATATGAATAAAACAACTCAATCAAATGATTCAACTAAATATAATTATTCAATCCATACAAAAAACTAGGGTTCATCAATATCTAGATAGAAAATGAATTAGTTCATATTCAAACCAGAAAAACAGAACAAGAGAAATGAATAAAAGAAACCAAACAATCCATGGCGAATAATTTGTATTTCTTCACTTCAATCCTTGATTCTTGGTTTAGATCTTGTTTAGAGTATGTCTTCACCCTCAATCTCAGCTCCAAAACTCTCCTCCTTGCTTTAGAAGTTGGCTCTAGGTTAAAAATATGAAATTCAGATCCTTAATTCGTGCTTCAGCGCAGCTTTTATAGTGCAGATAATTGCCTGACACACCCATTGACATGCCCATGTCACTGGGCGTGTCATTGCCACTGAGATTTTGAACATAAGGCACTTCTAGTGACATGCCCATGTCACTGGGCATGTCGCAGCTACTGTGAAACATTGCAAAAGGCATGCTTGGTGACACGCCCATGTCACTGGGCGTGTCAATGCTTCTGTATGCAGCATCAAGGGCACGTCCATTGACACGCCCATGTCTATGGGCGTGTCCATTGATGAATTTTGCTCTTTTCTTCTACTTTCATCCGTAATTCCTCCGAAATAACCATAAACCTCAAAATGCAGAGAATTCCTAAAATTAACCCTAAAATACACTTTGAACAAACAAATTAAACTCAATTGGATAATAATCATATTAAGAAATAGGAATAAAATATCATCAATTGTGCACTTATCAGTTGCACTCTCTTTAACACTACTAAAAGGCGATTCTCGCAAGTATATAAGGTTATTATAGTAATGGTGATTGCCCTAAGGTTGTCTCAAAAGGAAGTTGTTTATTACTAATAATTTGATTAAAATGAAAGAAAAAGGAACTAAAGAATGAATTGGTAATATTGAATTTTGTTGAAGAAATTTAAAATGATAAATAAAATAAAACAATGGATTATGCAAGAATTAATATGAAGCTTTTAAGAGAATGCCTAGCATTTACAAATTGATCTAATTGAGTTTAATTCTCAAATATCCATTAACATAACCTTGTAACTTAATTTCTTAATATTAATTAGCAATTATCAATTCATTAGTTCTCACATTCATGAATTAATAAAAATCAATTATTTTGAATCTTACAAATTAAGTGAACCCTAGAACTTATATTTCTAATTCATTCTTAAGGTTGTTGAATGCATAGTTCTAATATCAAGTTTTATCTCTCAGTTTTTACTCAATATCTAGAGATCAACAGGTGGCCAATCTATTAACCTACCATTCAATTCAATGCAATTAACTCATAAAAGGCTATTTAATGGAAACTATTGAATTAAAACATCCAATTAGATCTATTGCAAATCCTAGTCATAAACAATATAGTTACTCATCATAACAATATAGAAAATTACTTCAATAAAATTAAAATAATAAAACTTCATTGAAATATTAATGTATTTAACAATTAAATTCTGAAAGTTGAACTAATTCTAGGAATAGAAAAAACCCGGTTTTAAGATAACTAGAGTAGATCTTTTCTTGTTCTTACTCTACCTTTGCTTGAGTTTAATGAAGAATCCTCAAACCTCCTCCAAAAGCTTTGCAACTTGTGCAGAAAACCTATGAATGAAAAATCTCCCTAAAACTAATTTTCTTTTCTAGACTCTAAAAACTCCTCTCATTTTTCCTCTCTCAAAGCTGATGCCCAGCTCCTCAAAATTCATGCCTATATCTTTCATGTCCCCTCAATAATCACTTTCTACCTACACTTAAGAATCCCCATTAAATTTTTTTTGAATTAAAACATGCTCTCCAACCTTGCACTAATACATTCCACTTCCATTTGTTTTCTTTTTTAAAATTTTTAAAACTTTCTTTAAAAAAAAAAAGAGCTCACATTTTAACTTCAGAAAACATTCCTTTTGTCTTTATCCTACAAAATGTTTTTAAAATAAAAAGGAATCTTTCATAGATATGGCCAAGATTGGAATGTCTTGGACGTGTCTCTTAAACTTCTCCTTGGACACGGCCAAGATGACTGGGTGTGTCTAACACTGCCTATTCTTTTTTCTTATTTTCTTAAGATGGAACAAGACCAAGTCATCTTTTGTCTTAGTCATGTGGTGTGACATGGCCAAGTCTTCTCCCTATGTCCAGTTATGTATTTTTAAGTTCTTTCTTATGAAAGACACGGCCAAGCTTTATGTTTGTCTTGGCCATGCCATGTGACACGACTAGTGACAGGGCCAAATCGAGTGGGTGTGTCATATTTTGTTAAAATTTTCACTTTTCTTGATGAGGGACATGGCTAAAAATGAAGACATCTTAGTCGTGTTCAATATTCTTTCTTCCAAATTAACTTCAACAAGTAAATTTTGTCACTTTAGCTCCATTTTACAAATGTTCATACCTCAAACTAAAACACAAAACCTTCAAGCAAACTTAAATAAATATTTTAGGAAAAATAGCTAAAAAGCCAATAAAATTGCCCTAAAAATACATATACAAATGATCATAATAATTACCCCACACTTAATTTTTTTTATCTCCAAGCAAAGTTATAAATTAAACAAAACAAAATAAGAATTTATCAAACTCAAAAACTATAAGATAATATCAAGATATCCCTTTTCGTAATGTCCACACTCATTGTCAAACCAAATAAAATCAATACTCAAGCAATTTAATAGCTTTTCAATGCATACCAATATATCACTCCCTCACAAAAATCTCTTAAGTGTTTGATCAGTTAACATTTGGTGAAAGAATATCTCCATAGGCTTACTTATCAATCAAATCTTCACCACTTAATTACAATCAAGCATCAATCATAAGGTCTTTCATTTGGTTGTAATGGGGCAAAGGAAAAGCTATGACATTTGGGAATATGACCTATTTATTAAGTTCAAAAGTACATCTAAGACAACCCACCAAACACAAGTATTTTCCAAATATCTCAAAGCAAATTTTACCCACTTCCACACTAATGCTAAGTACCCTTTATAATAGAATTTGAACCCTCTTATTTAATTTAAGAACAATATTCCAAAAATTGCAACAAAACTTATTGTAAACTTAATCGACTGAACAATAATTTTACTTTTTATTTTTTATTTTTATTTTTATTTTTTTAGGGTTTAAATCACAATAAGAGGAGGAAAATCAAATGAAAAGCTAAGAATTAACAAGAGAATTCTTAGTAGAAAAGTCTCAATCTTGGATCACCAAATTTAAACCCACACTTTAATTAACACAATGTTCCAATTATTAAATCCCTTAAGTGCTCTTGTTCCTAATGAAAGGATAAGAAATGGAAGGAAACAGTTTATGTCTAATGTTATTGTGTAAAAGAAAGAAATGAAAAAATGAAATAAGCTCAAAATTGGCTTACTAAAGATATATATAAAAGGTTAGCCTTTTAAGATAAATTGGTGTACCTAATTACCTTAATCATATTGATTATTTTATTAGTTTTTGTTATAGATTTGTGTCTTGTTTTAGTATGATAATTATTGTTTTCTTTAGGTATTTTGTTAGTTTTAATTGGTTTGTTTAGTGTTTTCATTAATTTTGGTAGTTTTAGTTCTTTCAGTATTTTTGTCGTTTTTGTCCTAGTTTTTAGTGTGTGTTTATGTTTTGTTGGTTATTGGTTATTTAATCCTTGTTTAAAGTTTGTTCAAGTTTTGTTTTAGGTTAAAAAAACCAAGGAACCAAATTGAAGACAAAAAGGGGCAGTAGCTGACACAGGCAGAGGACACGGCCAAGTCACTGGCCGTGTCCCATACCAAGCTAAAAAGGAAGACCAAGTCACTGGCCGTGTCCCTCCAATGAAGCCCAGACACGGCCAAGTCAATCCAACCTGGCCGTGTCTCACTTAGTTCCAAAGGGAAAGAAATTGCAAATCTCAAAGTGGAAGACACAGGCAAGGGACACGGCCAAGTCTTGTGGCCGTGTCCCTCCAAAATAGTGCAACACGGCAAAGTCACCTCTGACTTGGCCGTGTCACTCAACCAAAGAAGAAAAAGGATCGAAAGCAGATAGAAGTAAACACATGCAAGGGACACGGCCTAGTCACTCGCCGTGTCCCTCCAAAAACCACTCACACGGCCAAGTCACATCTGACTTGGCCGTGTCCCTCATGAACCAAACTCGCGGCGGATTTTAAAGCGGACGTTTCATATAAAAGGAAAAGAAGAGCTGAGGGTTTGGGACTGTTGACGATTTGGAGAGTTGTTTGAACCGTCAGAGAGCAAAGTTAGGGTTTTAACATTTGTTTTCTTTGATTTTGATTTCACTTTGATTAATCTAGCTTAGATTAGATTTGTTCTAGCCAACGAGACATCCTTCTTGTAAGATTGAACAAGAGATTCTTCAGAAACTTCAAGGAGTTTGTAACTCGGTTTTGTTCTCGAACTTATTCTCTCTATTTTCATTGAAATTGTATTAATGGATATTATCATGTCTATTTTGATTCCTTTGAACATTAATGAGATGAATATGTTTGATTGCATTATGAACTAATTTGATCTAGTCTAGGGTTTGTATGGATCTGCTATGATTGTGTGAATTGGTTATTCTCTTAGCTAATAATTTCTTTAGCCTTGATTGAATGAAATATTGTTAATATATAATTGATTGGCCACCAATTATGTGTTTTAGGTATTAGATGATGGATTGAGAGATGAAGTCTAATACTAGAACAATTCAATTAGGGACTTAGGTGAATTAGAGATATAACCTATTAAAAAGATTATTTCAACTATAACAAGATTAGTTGAAAGAGGTTTGAATGCGAGAGCTTATTTCCTTGACTCGATTAATTGAGTTGTTTGAGATTTAATCTTTGAAATTAAATTAGTTAAGAGGAATAACCATTCATACATATAAGTAGTGGAGAAGTGCAAACCCTAGACCTTTCTATCAAGTGAATCAAAACATTAGCTTAATTTACTTTTATTCGTTTTAAAAAAACTTCAATCAATTTTCTTCTTTAGTTAGCAATTTAAATTTCTTCATTACTTGTTATTCATAATCTGATAATCAATTAGCCACTTTAGCTTCCTTGTGAGACGACCTTGGGGTGATAACCTTTGCTATAGCTACCTCGTATACTTGCGAGTGACGCTTTGTGGTAGAGTTAATTCGAGCGCAACAAGTTTTTGGCGCCGCTGCCGGGGAGGCTAATTGGCGTAATTGTTTATTTTAAAAAAAAATACTTTGGATTATTTTTCCTTGTTTTCATTTTATTTTATTTGTCTTTTGCTTTTGATATTTCTTTTTCTAGAAATTTTTATTTATGCAAGGCAGGAGATCACTCGAAGGAGAGCTACATCCATTCATTCCAGAAATTCGGAGAGTGAAAAGGAGCAGAGAAGAGTTTGAGCTCTACACCGGATTTGATACAGAGGAGGACACTTCTGAATTTGAATCGGAATCTGAACAATCTGTTAAAATGGCTGAAGAAAGGCAAAGAACAATGAGAGACTTTGCTAGACCTGTTATTGGAACTTCCACTTCTTGCATAAAACTGACAGATGCAGCAAGGAATTATGAGTTGAAGAACATTCACTACAACATGCTGCCATCATTCTATGGAGTTCCAAATGAAGATCCTTTGAACTTTATTCGGGATTTCTACTCTACCCTCAACACTTTTCCTTTGGGAGGACTAACAGAAGATCAGTTGAGGATGAGGTGTTTCCCTTATACTTTGAAGGATAGGGCAAAGAGCTGGCTCATGATGTTGCCTGAAAATTCACTGACAACTTGGGAGCAAGTTTATAACAAGTTCATGGGCAAGTTCTATTTACACCAAAAGACAGCTGAGTTGAGAGGGAAGATTGCTACATTCTCTCAATTTGAAGGAGAGCCATTTCATGAGGCTTGGGACAAATTTAAGATGCTATTGATCTAGTGTCCGCATCATCACTACCCACTTCAACTCCTTAATCAGTTTTTCTATGATGGTCTCACCCAGCAATTTCAGAACACTATTGACAATGCAGCTGGGGGAGCCATGGGAGAAAAGACAGCTGATGAGACTTATGAGATCTTTGAGATGTTGGGAGCTAATTCTCAACAAAAGAGTGTAAGGGGAAGAAGTAAAGGGGTGAATCAACTGGAAGCCAATAGTGAAATGGTCAGTCAAATAGCTGAATTGACAAGGCAGGTTCAGATGCTAAACATGAAGAACAATATTTCTTCATCCACTCAAGAAGTGTGTGGAATCTGTGGGACATTTGGGCATGGAGCAAATATATGCCCCTCTGCATATGAATCTTTTGGGAATGAAGCTGAGCAAGTTAATGCTATGGGGGGATTTCAACCAAGAGCCAGGAATGATCCTTACTCCAATACTTACAATCCTGGTCGGAGGAGTCACCCCAATTTTTCCTGGACAACAAATAATGCTCAATAGCCTTTCCATTTGCTCCAGAGACAGAACCAACAGCAGGGCCAATCCTCAAATCAAGGTCAGCCTAAGAGAGAGAGTTTGGAAGAAAGTTTGCAGGCTTTTATCCAAGTCAGTGCTAAAAATCAAGAGATGAACAACAAGAGGCTGGATTCCCTAGAAGCATCTTTTAAGAAGGTGGAGACCCAAGTGGGGCAACTTGCTCAACAGATGCAGATTCAATAAAAGGGGAAGTTCCCAAGTCAACCTGAGCAGGCACAAGCAGTGACTGTTCTTAGGAGTGGCAAGGTAATTAATAACAATGTTGAAAATAATTCTGTGAATGCAGGTAAGCAAGAGAATAAAAAGGAAGGAGATCTAGAGAACAAAGTTGCTGAAGAAAGATCAATGGAGAAGTCCCCTACAGCAGATTTGCACAAGGCAAGCAATCCATACCGGCCACCTATACCATTCCCCAGCAGGTTGAAGGATGATAAAAAAGATAAGCAATTTTCAGATATCTTCAACATGCTGTCTAAGGTAAGTATCAACTTACCTTTACTTGAAGCAATTAAGAACATGCCGGCTTATGCTAAATTCTTCAAAGAACTGAATACCAAGAAAAAGAGGTATGAGCCGAATGAAAAGGTGATAGTTTCTGAGGTAGCTAGTGCTGTTTTGCAGCATAAACTACCTCCTAAGCTAAAGGATCCTGGAAGTTTTATTATTCAAATTACTATGGGAAATGGAAAAAGTACTGATGGCATGTGTGAATTAGGAGCTAGTGTGAATTTAATGCCTTATTCTGTTTATCTTGATTTGGAACTAGGGGAACTTAAACCAACGAAAATGGTGTTGCAATTAGCTGATAGATCTCTTAGATTCCCGAAAGGGGTTATAGAAGATGTGTTAGTTAAAGTTGATGGTTTGATAGTACCTGTGGATTTCATTGTTCTTGACATGGAAGTAAGTAATTCTTCACCATCTGCACACACCATTCTGCTGGGTAGGCCTTTTATGGCAACTACCAACACTTTGATAGATGTTAAAAATGGAAAATTATCAATGACTGTTTTGGGACAAACTGTGGAATTTTCTATTTTTAACACTTCTCCTATTCCTACAACTGCTTTATATGAGGATTGTTCTTTCATTGACTGTGTTGATGCAGTTGTTTCAGATGTTTTCTTGCAGATAGGTTCTTCTGATAAATTGGAGCTGGCATTGACCTTAGAGAGTGATGTGGATATTTTTGATGCAGAAATAGCCAGTTGCCTGGAGACTTTAGAGGGTGCTGAAATAGAGGAGCTTAAGGAGGACCCAATTTTTGAACCTTCCCTCATTGAAAAATAAGAGAAGAACCCCTCACTAGAGTTAGAGCTGAAAGAGTTACCTAAGAATCTGAAATATGTGTTTTTAGGAGATCACAATACCTTGCCTGTGATAATATCTAGTGAACTTAGTGAAGAGGAGGAGATGAGGTTAGTGAGTGAGCTTAAAAGATTGAAGAGAGCAATAAGATGGGGATTGAGTGACATCAAAGGTATTAGCCCTTCCATGTGCATGCATAGAATCACTTTATAAGAGGGAGCTAAACCTGTGAGGGAGACTCAAAGGCGCCTTAACCCAAATATGAGTGAAGTGGTTAAGAAAGAAGTGCTCAAATTGCTGGATGAAGGAGTAATTTACCCAATAGCTAATAGTGAGTGGGTGAGCCCAGTACATGTAGTTCCTAAGAAATCTGGAATCACTGTGGTAAGAAATGAGAATAATGAATTGGTTCCTACTAGGACTACTACTGGGTGGAGAATGTGCATCGATTATAGGAAGTTGAACAATGCTACAAAAAAAGATCATTTCCCTCTTCCTTTTATTGATCAGATGTTAGATAAACTTTCTGGGCACTCACATTATTGTTTTCTGGATGGCCTTTCAGGTTACTATCAGGTGCCAATAGCTCCAGAGGATTAGTCCAAGACAACCTTTACTTGTCCTTTTGGGACTTATGCATTTCGACGTATGCCCTTTGGCTTGTGCAATGCACCTGCAACTTTTCAGAGATGCATGATGTGTGTCTTCTCAGATATGATAGATGATTTTATTGAGGTGTTTATGGATGATTTTTCTATTTTTGGTAATTCTTTTGATAATTGCCTCAATAAACTTGTTCATGTGCTTGAGAGATGCATTGAATGTAACCTCACTTTAAGTTGGGAAAAGAGTCATTTTATGGTTACTCAGGGCATTGTCTTAGGTCATGTGGTGTCAAGTAAAGGGATTGAGGTGGATAAGGCTAAAATTGAATTGATTGCTAAGTTACCCCCACCTACCTCTGTTAAGGGAATAAGAAGTTTTCTAGGGCATGCAGGATTTTACAGGAGGTTTATTAAGGATTTTTCCAAAATAAGCCAACCATTGTGCCATTTGTTGGGGAAAGATGTTCCATTTGAATTTACAGCACAATGCATGCAAGCTTTTAATTCCCTTAAGGAAAAATTGACTAGTGCACCAGTGATTGTAGCTCCTGTTTGGTCTTTACCTTTTGAAATCATGTGTGATGCCTCTAATCATGCAGTAGGAGCTGTTATTGGGCAAAGGGTTGATAAATACTTGAGAGTAATATATTATGCCAGTTTAACCCTGAATAGTGCACAAATGAACTACACCACAACTGAAAAGGAAATGTTAGCTGTTGTTTTTGCTTTAGACAAATTTAGAGCATATTTAATTGGGTCAAAAATTATTGTGCATTCTGATCATGCAGCTCTTAAATATCTGTTAACAAAACAACATGCTAAATCGCGCTTAATTAGATGGGTGTTGTTATTGCAAGAATTTGATTTTCAAATCAAGGATACTAAGGGTAGTGAGAATGTTGTTGCTGATCATTTATCTAGATTACCCTTCTTTAGTGAAAATCTTGCATCTGATAGCATTCATAAAAATTTAGAAGCATTTCCTGATGAGCAGCTTTTTGTGGTATTTGATGCACCTTGGTTTGCAGATATTGCTAACTATCTGGCTTGTGGTATTGTGCGTACTAACATGTCATTTCAGGAAAAGAAAAGGTTTTTACACTTGAGTAAGTTTTATTTTTGGGATGAACCTTATCTATTCCGGATTTGCAAAGATGAGATAGTTCACAGGTGTGTATCTAAGGAAGAACAACTGAGTGTTCTTCAATTTTGTCATGATCTTCACTGTGGGGGTCATTTTGGAGGAAGAAAGACTGCAGAAAAGGTGCTACAAAGTGGTTTTTACTGGCCTACTTTATTTAAAGATGCTCTAGAGTATTGTAAGCACTGTGACCGTTGTCAAAGAGTAGGTAACATTGGGAGGAGGAATGAAATGCCCCTTCAATCATATATTGTTGTTGAACTGTTTGATGTGTGGGGAATAGACTTCATGGGTCCTTTCCCCAAGTCTTTTAGATATGAGTATATTTTAGTTGCTGTTGATTATGTTTCCAAATGGGTGGAGGCAATCCCCACCTGTACTAATGATGCTAATGTAGTTGTTAAATTTGTGAAGGAAAATATTCTTAGCAGATTTGGTACGCCAAGGGTGATAGTCAGTGATGGGGGGAGCCATTTTTGCAACAGGCTTGTTGAGAAGTTAATGCACAAATCTGGTGTGAAGCACAAGGTGACAACCCCATATCATCCACAAACTTCTGGACAAGTGGAAACATTCAACAAGCAGATTAAGGGAATTCTGGAGAAAACGGTCAACACATCAAGGAAGGATTGGGCAAACAGATTGCATGATGCATTATGGGCATATCAGACTGCTTTCAAAACTCCTCTTGGTATGAGTCCATACCGATTGGTTTTTGGAAAAGCTTGTCACTTACCAGTGGAGTTAGAGCACAGAGCATATTGGGCAATCAAGACTCTAAATTTTGACTTGGACAAAGCGAAGAGAGAACGATTTCTGCAAATTTCAGAGTTAGATGAGCTGAGAAATGAGGCGTATGAGAGCTCGAGAATTTACAAGGATCGCACTAAAGCACTTCATGACAGAATTATAGTGCGAAAGACATTGAGTCTAGGTATGAAGGTTTTACTTTTTAACTCACGACTCCGTCTTTTTCCAGGTAAACTCAAGTCTCGATGGAGTGGTCCTTTCGAGATAACTCAGGTGTATCCTTCTGGTGCCATTGAATTACTTAACTCTCGAACAAGTGAGACTTTTAAAGTGAATGGACAGAGAGTTAAGCCATACAATGAAGGATTTCAGGAAGTGAGGGTCATTAACAGCACTTTGATTCATGATCCCTAGGCCTTGCATGATGTCTAGCTATATGACATTAAAGAAGCGCTTAATGGGAGGCAACCCATCGGTTTGCATTTATTTTTGATAGTTGTAATTTTAATTTTAGCAAGTTTTGATTTTATGTTTAGTCTAAATAAATGGAATTGGTGCTTTGATCGGTTTTTCTTTATTTTGTGTTTCAGGGTGTTTGAAGAAGAAGGTTTGCAAAATCTTTAATATTTGGTGATATAAAATAAAAAAAAAAAGTTAAAGTTAAAAAGTGGCAGAAGGAGACACGGCTAAAGGACTTGGCCATGTCCCTTGGCCATGTCACACACGGCCAAGACTTCATCGATTTGTTATTTTTGCATGTTGTCACAGTGAGTGGCACGGCCAAAGGACTTGGCCGTGTCCCTTGGCGGTGTCACACACGGCCAAGACTTTACCAAAATTGTTCTTGATTTTTATTTTGCACCTTTTCTTCACAGAGACAAACACAGGCAAGGGACACAGCCAAGTCAGTGGCCGTGTCCCTCCAATTGCATTAGACACGGCCGTGTCACCTAGACTTGGCCGTGTCTCTCCAATTTCACACACGGACACGGCCAAGTCCACACCAACACGGCCGTGTCCCTCAATTTTAGACTTTTAAAAACCCGATTTTGGCCCAGTTTATTTCCATTAAATCCCTAATCTCCTGTTCTTCGTCTTTCTCGCTCTCTCGCTCTCTGTATCGCCAAAACCATAGTTTATGATTTCAAAACTCCAAATCTTCCTTTAATCATCAAATTTCTTCACCAAAACTAGAGATAATCACTTAAAACTTCTTCTTTGCTCATATAATTTTGATTTGATCAAGTTTTGGTTTTGAATTTTCAGATTTCTAAGGATGCCGAGAACTAAGACTGTTTCACACCGCAAGACGAAGAGGCCTACAACTGAAGGAGCTTCTTCCTCTTCATCAACTTTATCTTCGAAGAGAGCAAGTCTTTTGGCTCAGGGTTTTTTCCCGACAAGGTATGTTAACGATGAATCTCTTGATGCCTTGCAAATTAGGACTAATTTTGATCGATATGTGCAGGTTCTTGGATGGGAAACTCTAGTCACCTTGAGACCTTTGCAGTTTGAGGAACTTACTTTAGAATTTTTGACATCTCTCAAGGTTGAAAGAAATGATAAGAAAATATGCACTAGATTGATGTTTAAATTGCTGGGTAAATCTTATGTGCTCAATATTGACCAGTTAAATGATATATATGGTTTTCATCAGCACGGGAAAGGTCGGTACCCAGAATTTAAACAACAATTTGCTTGGGGAGCTTTAGGCTCGGGTACTTATGTGGCCAAATCGGCCAAGGCATCTAAGTTAAGAAATTCCGCTTTGAGATATTTGCATAGGTTTATGGCATGCAGATTCTTTGCTTGGAAGGAGAGCCAGGGTGTGGTTGAATCGAGTGAACTATTTTTCCTGGATTGTGCTTTGAATTTAATGCATGTTAGTGCCGGCTATTGGTTAGCCGATATTTTTTATACTGTGGCTAACAAAAGAAAGGGGGCAATTTGTGTTGGAGGGTTGGTTACCACATTAGCAGTAGACCTTGTTGAGGATTTTGACCCGAGTACCAATCGCATGACTAGAATTTCGGGTAATGACTCTTTGGATTTAGCTACACTTGAGAAGATGCACATGGTGGTGCGTAGGAGAGGGACTTATGTGATGCCTTCAGATGAGCCTGCAGCACCAGGGGACAGGCAGAAGAGAGCACGGGTCCAAGAGGAGTCCGACTTGGATTCTCTTGACCTAGATGAGGATGCTCCGGTCTCGGAACATCAAGAGGTACTTCTGAGGATTGAGACCCTGGAGGGCAAAGTGGATCGACTGGATGGCAAGGTGGACCGTAACCATACTGAGGTTTTGCAGCAGTTGGAACAGATTAATAGCAACCTTGCGAAGATCTTGAGTCTCCATCCCTCAGCTGCATCATCTTCACGCCAGCCTTTTCCATAGATTTTGAGTTCCTTGTTTTATTTTGTTTAGTGTATTTTTGTTCTTATTTTTTTTCTTTTCGTTTTTTTGTTTTCACGTTAACGCTTTATATTTGGATATTTTATTTTTATATATTGTACTTTTGTTTTTGAACTTTTGTGTTTGTGATGGAAGGCTAGGGTTTTGCCTCACCAGGTACGATGGAAGACAGGTTGTCCTTTAACTCTTTTTATTTATTATTCTTGTTTCACATTGAGGACAATGTAAATTTTAAGTGTGGGGTATTCTTTAAGCTTTCCTTTAATTCTTGTTTTGCTTATTGTGTTTGTTGTGCATGGCATAATTGTTGAAAATTTATTGATCTTTTCTTTGATTCTATCATTATAGTTGAGACTTTAGTTTCAGCATAGAAATGAGCATTTGAATCCATTCAGGATCAATTTTCACATTCTGCAATTTATGACATATAAATCTTTGTAAACCCACCTGTGTGAGTTTTGAGCCTCATAATTTGATATTATTATCAGTTGATTTTCTTTTCTTAAGTGTCACCTTCATGATGTTGCATCTCTAGAGTTTGCTTTTGCATACTAATTGAACTCACATTATGATTTAATCTCAAGTTTTAAAATGATGAAGGCAAATTAGGTTAGCCCCTTTAGCTTAAAAAGACTTCCCTTAATATTGATTTCCTTAGTGAGCCAAGTTGAGCCATTGATCGTTTCTTATTTGATCAACACAATTCTCAACTTAACATGTTCTTATTATCATCATACCTATGCATTAAGGAATGGAGTTTTATGATTTGACAATAGGGTAGTTTATTTCAAAGTGTGGGGTAAGTAAATAAAAAAAATGGTATTGCTATTTGGGGTTGAAATGCATACTTTGCACATTGTGTTGGATTAAGAGTTGATTATCTTTCCTCTACATTTTAAGCTAGATGTTCTATGCAAGTTTATATTCTGTATATGTATATATAATAAAAAAATGATGATAAAATAATAATAAAAAAAAGAGAAAGAAAAAAAAAGAAGAGATATATATATATACAAAATTCATATATTTTCTAGCATTAGAGGAATGTTGACTCATGTACTTTTCTTTTAGTGTGCAAGTATGTAAGATTATTAAGGATTGGTGAGTATGCCATTTGAGGGAGTTGTGAGTTTCTTAGCAATAGTATTGTCTAATTTAGATACTCTATTTCTTGATGCTCCAGCTTAAATGCCTTTTCTCACACCTGCACCTTAGCCCCATTACATCCAAATAAAAGACCTTCGGATTATTTCTTGAGAAAATCAGTGAGGGAGATTGGATAATTAAGCAAGTTTATGGCAGTATGAACTCATGAGTGGTTTGAGTGATTAACCTTTGAAATCGAGTGAAACACTTAGATGAGAGATAAGATTTGTATGTTTGGATTAATGAATGAGTTAAGAAAATCCTTGATTGAAGGAAATTGCAATTATTTATGTCTGACTCTTAAAGTATTTCATCTATATGCTGTAATTATAGTTAAGGTTGTTTGAATTTTTAATTTATGCCATGTGAATTTGCTTGAGGACAAGCAAAGTTTTAAGTGTGGGGTAGTTGTTTTATTAGTTTTTGTTATAGATTTGTGTCTTGTTTTAGTATGATAATTATTGTTTTCTTTAGGTATTTTGTTAGTTTTAATTGGTTTGTTTAGTGTTTTCATTAATTTTGGTAGTTTTAATTCTTTCAGTATTTTTGTCGCTTTTGTCCTAGTTTTTAGTGTGTGTTTATGTTTTGTTGGTTATTGTTTATTTAATCCTTGTTTAAAGTTTATTCAAGTTTTGTTTTAGGTTAAAAAAAACCAAGGAACCAAATTGAAGACAAAAAGGGGCAGTAGCTGACACAGGCAGAGGACACGGCCAAGTCACTGGCCATGTCCCATACCAAGCTAAAAAGGAAGACCAAGTCACTGGCCGTGTCCCTCCAATGAAGCCCAGACATGGCCAAGTCAATCCAACCTGGCCGTGTCTCACTTAGTTCCAAAGGGAAAGAAATTGCAAATCTCACAGTGAAAGACACAGGCAAGGGATACAGCCAAGTCTTGTGGCCGTGTCCCTCCAAAATAGTGCAACACGGCCAAGTCACCTCTGACTTGGCCGTGTCACTCAACCAAAAAAGAAAAAGGATCGAAAGCAGACAGAAGTGAACACATGCAAGGGACACGGCCAAGTCACTAGCCGTGTCCCTCCAAAAACCACTCACACGGCCAAGTCACATCTGACTTGGCCGTGTCCCTCATGAACCAAACTCGCGACGGATTTTAAAGCGGATGTTTCATATAAAAGGAAAAGAAGAGCTGATGGTTTGAGACTGTTGACAATTTGGAGAGTTGTTTGAGCCGTCAGAGAGCAAAGTTAGGGTTTTAACATTTGTTTTCTTTGATTTTGATTTCACTTTGATTAATCTAGCTTAGATTAGATTTGTTCTAGCCAACGAGACATCCTTCTTGTAAGATTGAACAAGAGATTCTTCAGAAACTTCAAGGAGTTTGTAACTCGGTTTTGTTCTCGAACTTATTCTCTTTATTTTCATTGAAATTGTATTAATGGATATTATCATGTCTATTTTGATTCCTTTGAACATTAATGAGATGAATATGTTTGATTGCATTATGATTTAATTTGATCTAGTCTAGGGTTTGTATGGATCTGCTATGATTGTGTGAATTGGTTATTCTCTTAGCTAATAATTTCTTTAGCCTTGATTGAATGAAATATTATTAATATATAATTGATTGGCCACCAATTATGTGTTTTAGGTATTAGATGATGGATTGAGAGATGAAGTCTAAAACTAGAACAATTCAATTAGGGACTTAGGTGAATTAGAGATATAACCTATTAAAAAGATTATTTCAATTATAACAAGATTAGTTGAAAGAGGTTTGAATGCGAGAGCTTATTTCCTTGACTTGATTAATTGAGTTGTTTGAGATTTAATCTTTGAAATTAAATTAGTTAAGAGGAATAACCGTTCATACATATAAGTAGTGGAGAAGTGCAAACCCTAGACCTTTCTATCAAGTGAATCAAAACATCAGCTTAATTTACTTTTATTCGTTTTAAAAACTTCAATCAATTTTCTTCTTTAGTTAGCAATTTAAATTTCTTCATTACTTGTTATTCATAATCTGATAATCAATTAGCCACTTTAGCTTCCTTATGAGACGACCTTGGGGCAATCACCTTTGGTACAACTACCTCATATACTTGCGAGTGACGCTTTGTGGTAGAGTTAATTCGAGCGCAACATTGATGCATAATTGAAATTTTAATGCGGTCTTAAAATGCATATCTAAGCAAGTCTAGTAATATATAAATCAAGAATGCACGCTCAAAGAATAACAAGTTGGTAACCAACTTCAAAGGTTCAATTTCTCACAAGTTTAAAGGTAATGCAAAGAATAACCATCGAAATTGATAATAGGCAATTTTATTCAATTCTCAATTTCATGTTTCAAAATTTTCAAATGTTGTCTATCAATAATCTTATAACAATTGAACTTTTTACGACTCATTTATTTAAAGAAAACATTATATTACTAAACTCAACAAAAATAAGCTAAAAGTAAAAAATTTGCGACCCCACACTTAAAGATTCACATTGTTCCTAATGTGAAAATGCACAATTTAAAAGAAAAGAAGTTTAGAAAAAAAATTTCTTCCATTGTTCCATAGTGTGACAAAAAGAGCTACTTTCATCCTTACCAAAAACAAACATTAATTGTTCCACAAAGAAATAAAGTACCAAATACTAACTGCAAAAACTAAAACATCCAAAAATAAAAAATAAATAAAACTTTCAAATAACTAGTTGAAGCTACGTCGGTGGAGGTTGGGAAGATAATGCAGCTGATGGGTAAAGGCTATTCTAGCCAAGCTGTTGTTGATGAGTTCCAGTTGATTGAGCACCTCAACATGACTCCGATCAACTTAGTCTTTCAGTGCCTCTATCTTGCTAATCAGCTCATAATTATCCAAAATTGGGGCATCTTCATCTAAATCCAGTGAATCAGAATCAGATTCATCATCAACTCATTGTCATTTCTATCTATCCTCCTATGTACTTGGCTCACCAGGAGCCATCACATAATTGCCTGCACTCTTAGTTACCATATGCATTTTTTCCAAAGTGGCTACATCTAACATAATACTACTAGAAATATTTTGCATTCCATAATTTTTTGGATTTAAATTTCCATTAAGAGCAAGTGCTAGAGTAGTGACTATTCCACCTATACAAATTGACCCTTTTCTCTTATTGGCCACATTATCTAGGATCTCTGTTATCTAAAAACCTATGCTTACAGGTTCAACATCGTAGGCACACCACAAGAAAAATAACTCATTGAGCTCAACTACCCTAGGACTTTCCTTCCTAGCAAAGAAACTACAGGCCATAAATATATGCAAATACCTCAATGCAAGGTTTACCAATTGAGTAGTTTTAGTGGATTTAGCCACATATGTCCCAACTAAACCTGATGACCCCCATGTAGATTGTTGCTTAAATTCTTTAGGTATAGTCCTATGCCCATTAAGAGAAAAACCAAATATCTAATCAATTGCTTAGTAGTGATAATATGTTGTCTTCCATTCAATTTGAAAGCTAGCCTAATGTAAGCTTAGAGTTATCTCTTTCTATTCTAAGGGAGGAATCAAACTTAGTTAAATCTTGGAATTATAAAGGTCTAAGAGTAATGAATTTCTCCCAATGCAAGTTCTTAACATACATTTTAAAATTTTTCCTAATTTGTAAAGCATCCAAGGATTCATCACTCTCATACCTTAATGGGAAAAATCCCCTTGCTTGAATAGCTAATCTTCTTGACGAAGATGAAGAAGATAATGATGGTTGCCTCCTCCTATGTTGAGACGCTTTGTCCTTGGCATCTTGGAAATTTGATGAAATTAAAAGTTTAAGGATGATTTGTTTGACATTTGTTTGAAGATTAAGAAATATGGGAGAATTGATGAAAAAGGAGTTTAAAGGATGGGTTGGGTGTCTTAGGCACGTGAGGGAGGCATTATAGAGAGGGAAAATGATGTTTAGGGAAGATGAACTGATCTGAGTTTTTTGCAAAAGATGAACTGATCTGAGTTTTTTGCAAAAGACACAGCCATGAACATGGCCAAGTTATGTGGTCATGTCTGGTTCTGTGTAAATCGAATCTTCATTTGGTTGTGCAAGACATGGCCACGTCATCAGCCAGTGTTCCTTTCTACCAAAAAGAAATTTTATGAAATTGCTTGACACGGCCAAGATCTTTGGCCTTGCCTACTTCTATGTCTAAAATTTTTTTTATGGTTTAACACGGCTAAGATGGCTTGGTATGCCTAACACTACCTATTCTTGGTTCTTATTTTCTTGAAGTGGAACATGGGCAAGTCATCTCTTATATTGGCCATGTGGTATGACATGGCCAAGTCTTCTCCTTATGTCCAGTTATGTATCTTTAAGTTCTTTCTTATGAAAGACATGGCTAAGCTTCATATTTGACCTGGCCATGTTATGTGACATGGCTAGTGATACGGCCAGGTCATGTGAGTGTGTCACATTCTGTCAAAATTTTCACTTTCCTTTGTGAGGGACACGGCCAAGCTTAAAGACATCTTGGTCGTGTTCAATATTCTTTTTTTTTTAAATTAGATTCAACAAGTGAATTTTGTCACTTTAGTTCCATTTTACAAATGTTCATGCCTCAACCTAAAACACAAAATCTTCAAGAAACTTAAACAAATATTTTAGGAAAAATAACTAAAAAGCTAATAACATTGCCTTAAAAAACATATTCAAATGATCATAACAATATTTCTTCTCAATTTTTTTTTACCAATTTCATCTTTGTCTAACTTTAAAGATGTACTCATTAGAGTTTTACTAGCCTTGCAACCATCAATGTCAAACGTTTTGAGAAGTTTCTTTGTATATTTGGATTGGTTGATGAAGATATCATCCTTGCATTACTTAATTTGTAAACCAAGAAAGAATTTGAGCGCACCCATCATGCTCATTTCAAATTCTCTAGTCATATAAGAAGCAAATTCCTAGTACAAAGATTCATTAGTATCACCGAATATAATGTTATCAACATAAACTAGTACAATTAAAATGTTATGCGATTTCTTTTTAACAAAGAGTGTGATATCAACTTTGTCGTTTGTAAAATCATTTTCTAGCAAATATGCACTAAGTCTATCATACCAAGCTCTTGGAGCTTGTTTCAATCCATATAGTGCCTTGGTAATTTAAAAACATGATTTGGAAATCTATAGTCTTTAAAACCAGGAGATTGTTCCATATAGACTTCTTCATTAATAAAGCCATTTAAAATGCACTTTTGACATCCATTTGAGAATGTTTGAAATTCATATGACATGCAAAGGCAAGTAAAATTCTAATTGCTTCTAACCTAGCTACGGGAGCAAATGTCTCATCATAATTAATGCCTTCCTCTTGATTATAGCCTTTGGCTACCAATCTAGCTTTATTTCTAGTGATGAGACCATCTTCGGCAAGCTTATTCCTATACACTCATTTGCAACTAATAATTAGATGATCCTTGGGTCTAGGAACAAGTTCCCACACTTTGTTTCTTTGAAATTGGATGAGTTCATCTTGCATGGAAATCACCCAACAATCATCACTAAGAGCCTCCCCAATAGTCTTTGGCTCAATTTAAGAAGCATAAGTAACATTAGCATCTAAATACTTAAGTTTTGATATAGTAGTTACTCCCTTTAAAGTATCACCAATGAAAAGTTCTTTAGGATGATCCTTTCTATATTGCCATTCTTTAGGAAGTTCTAAGTATCTTTTATCTTGGGCTTTCTTGTTCCACTATTTATTTTAGGTCATCATTATTTTCCTTTGGAACATTATTTATCTCAAGTTCTTTAAATATACTTACAAAATCATAAAGAGTACTACCTTTTCCATGATCAAGTTTGGAAGATTCATCAAAGGTAACATGCATGGACTATTCAACTACTAAAGTTCTCTTATTAAATACTTTTTATGCTTCACTAGAAGATGAGTGCCCTAAAAATACTCCTTCATCCGATTTGGATGAAAATTTTCCAAGGTTATCCCTGGTATTCAATATAAAGCATTTGCATCCAAATACTCTAAGGTATGAAATTTTAGGTTTTCTTCCATTACATGGTTAATAAGAAGTTTTATTCATTAAAGGTCTTTTGAAAACTCAATTTGAAATATAACATGAGATGTTAATGACTTTCATCCAAAAATAAGAGAGTAAATTATATTCATTAAGCATTATTCTAGCCATTTCTATCAACATTCTATTTTTTCTTTCAACCACACCATTTTTTTGTAGTATTTTACGTGTTGAAAAATTATATAAAATACCAAGTTCATTGCAAAAATTTTCAAAGTTCTCATTTTAAATTCTTTTTCAAGATCACTTCTAATAGATGTGATCACATAGCCTTTTTCATTTTGAAGTCTTTTTGCAAAAATTTTTGAAATGGTTAAAAGCTTCATTCTTATGAGCTAAGAAATTAACCCAAGTAAACCTAGAGTAATCATCAACAAGTACAATTGTATATAACCTACCTCCTAGACTAACAACTCTATTTGAACCAAAAAAATCTAAATGTATTAATTCTAAAAGTCTTGAAGAGCTTCTTGTTTTTGAAAGAACTCTTATGTTGTTTTCCAAATTGATAAGGTTCAGATATTTTATCTTTATTAAATTTTATTTTAAGGAGTCCATCTATAAGCTCTTTTTTGCTTAGACATTGGAGTTAGTTCATATTTGCATGTCCTAATGTTCTATGCCAAAGCCAAGTATCATTGCTAAAAGCAACTAAATATTCAAAAGCATTATTAGAGTGTAGATCAAGTTTATAAGTGTTGCCAATTCTATCACCTTTAAACACTAGTTCACCATTAGGAGAGATAATTTTGCATCCTTTAGAATTAAAAATGACATTGTATCCCTTATCACATATTTGACTAACACTAAGCAAATTGTGTTTCAAGTCATCAACTAACCATACATCATTAATCAAATTCTTACCAATCATTCCAATGGAACCAATACCTATAATTTTACCTTTAACATTTGTTTTCAAATGTTACATTACCTCCTTACTTGCGGGTGAGGGGTGTGAAGAATTTTGTATTTTCGGTCATATGCCTTCAGCATCCACTATCCACATACCAAATATTTTCATTGGTAGTAGATTTTAGGCATAGCTACAAAACAATAAGGTTTATCTCCTTTCAGGTACCCAAATGAACTTAAATCCTTGAGGGTTAGTTGTTGAAAGATCTTCTAATTTGAGATGAGCAATCCTAATAAGTAAAATGTACTTTTATGACCAATTTTCACGCAATAATGACATTGATACAAGGGTTTATGTCTTTGCATTCTTCTTCTACTTAACTTTAATGGATTATGTGGACAATCACAAATATGTGTAGAATGAATTATTTATGTGCATTTTTGTGCTTATGTTCATGCTTTGTGTACATATATGCATAATTTGCTCTTTGCAACTTAGTTTTATAGCCTACTGAGCCTTGAGTAGTTTTTTTGGGACTTATAGGCTTAGTGTGTGCATTAGTGTTCTTTACAACTTTAACACTAAAGGTTTAAGTTGTAAAGGCTTTAACAAATGTTGATGCACTAGATTTGGAGTTAAGCTATTGAATCCTAAACTATATTTGGAGGAAGGTGACCTTTGAACTCTAATCAATGAATTTAAGGTCTTCTTTCCTTTGTGAAATTTTAAAATAGAGTTTTTTAATTCATTTATTTCTTCTTTCAAAATTTTTTTTTCCATAGTAATTTTATCTAAGATAGATGAATTTTTAGATATTTCATTCAAAAATTTCATTAATTGTTCATTTGAGGTCTTCAATTCTAAAGTGAAATTTTTTAAAGAAACAAAGTTTTTGTCTAACTTAGAGCTTTTTTATTTATAAAATTTCATTTTTGAAAAAATAGTTTTGGAATTTTAAGTTTATATGCTTAACTAAATCACCATCATCTAAAACATTATCAATATTGTCATAATTTAAATTAATGTCTAATGATTGAGTGCATACCTCATTGGTGTGTTCATCATCTCCCATATCCATGAGACAAAGATTTGCAACTCCTTGATTTTCTTACTCATCCTCACTTGAAGAGTCATCATCTCATGTAGCTTTAAGAGACTCCAAATTTTCAACAATTACACAACCTGCAAAAACACACTCCCAATAAAAAATAAATCACACCTTTCATCCTAGCTTCTCAATTTCTCCATATTTCCTCAAAACATTTATATATATACATATATATATATATCACAACACATATAAAAACCCCACATTACACAATTTATCCAAAATATTATTTATAATTAACAATATATACTTTAAAAACATAAACATAATATACATAATAACAAAATGTACTATAATATAAAATATATATACATGATGGCAACTGGCTTGATCTTATAGCAGCAAAATCACTTCAAGCTCAACAAACACAAGCCTAGACTCGCCAGGTCTTGTAGAACTCTTCGGATCTACTAGATTAACCCTATCACCTACGCGATGAATTACAATCGCACTAAGCTAAAAGCCTATCAGTGCAAACTTTGATAACAACAAAACTTTAATATAATACCAATGCATAATGCCTTTACATGTTGTTTCACAATGTGGCATACAATTCCATTTAAAACATAATCTTTAATCATTTTATAATTCACGTTACTACATACACAAACATATGCCCAAGAAAACTAATATATCATTCAAATCCCAGAGTTACTATTTTGGTCCATATTGACACTCAATGTCTAGCTGCGAAGGCAAATCATATAACAGTGACACATAGCGTCTAGCCAAGAAGGCAAATCATGTATCAGTGATGCATAGCGTCTAGCCCTGAAGGCAAATCATGTATTAGTGACTCATAGCATCTAGCCCTGAATAAAAATAATGAGGATAACCTTATAGGCATGCCGCCAAGCACATTGAATAACATACTAGGCACACAAATAATACATGATTCCATAATCAACTTTTATTATCACATTGTCTCAATTTCTCATTTTTTTTTCCATCGCATTGCCACATTTCCTTATTTTCCTCATCACATTGCCTCATTTTCTCATTTTTCTCATTCAGATCAATGTCAATTCATTTTAATTCATCATATCTCATCATTTCATCACAATGTATCTCATTACATATCAAAATCACATTACCCAAATATTTTAGGGTCATTCACACATAATGCATATAAATCACATTTTATTCAATTTATCCATTATTAATGGCTTTACATAATGCACATATTGCATACAAAACAAGTCACCTGTTATAACACAATATTCAAGCTACCAAGTAGCTTAACACATTTTCCATCCGAAATGTGTTAAGCCAAATTTAATGCAAACATATCCAATTTATCAAGAGTTTGTATTTACCTCAAATAGCACTCAAATCCAAACTAAAAATCTCCCACCAATCTTCACTTCCAACTTGCCCTTCAACACTAGGGTTGGGCAATTCACTTCCTCTTAATGCCTATACACAATGTGATCTAATATAATCATTTAGAATCACATTTTAAGGCATTACAAGCATTAAACCTTAATTAAACCTCACTCTAAGCAATGCCCCAAAATAGCCTAACCTTACTTTAACATTGGAAAACCATGTTAATCCATTTAAATTTGTGTTTTAAGTTTATTTACATCATTACAAACATAGTACAACATGTTTTAATCATTCAAACTAAATAAACACATATACATTGTTAAAACCCTAAAATGACATAACCTTCATCATTGAAGGTTCTTCATTCTAAATAATTTCAATTATTAATCCAAGCTTATTTTCATAACTTATATCATTAAATAACATGATTTAAATATTAAAATCAAACAAATATCAATACTTTGAAAATTCCCTTCCAAAACCCTAAATTCTTCACTACCTTATCCAATCTCTAACCAAACTTGGTTAAATCCATCATTTGACTTTGAAATCCTTGTTTATGCATCAAAGCAACACATTTGGAATCAATTTTCACAATTAAAACACATAATTCCAAAAAGTCCATATTTTCCATAACCCTAAATTAGCTCTTTCAACAAAACTTAACTCAAACTTAATTATTTCTTCAATCCAACTTATGAATCATTAATAACTAATCAAAATAACTTCACACATACCCATTCAAACCATTTAATCATGCTAAGATAAAATCCCAAACTCAACATACTCAAATCTTTATGGAAATCCAAAGAAATAAGTTGGAAGCTTACTATTTCAAGAGGAAATCACCAAAATCCCACTTGAATCCTTGAAATCCTTTCAATTCTTGAAGCTTCAAAGAAGAAAAAACCTTGGCTTGGTTAGCTATGGAGGTTTGGCCTCCTAAGGAAGAAGAAGAAGATGATGATCACTTTTGAATTTCTCTCTCTTTCCACTTTCAAAATAACCATATATATATTATTTTATTATATTTTTATTTATTTATTTATTTCAAAAAAACCATAATTTTACCTCTACTAACCAAAAATAATTTATTTTTAAATTATTTAAATAATTTTAATTTTTCAAAGTATATTTATAATCATGCTACTTAACTTTTGACTATTGACTTTAAGAGTTGAATTTTGAATATATTATGTATATTTCATATATATTTCATATATACACTTTACTTTTTACTTAAAATTCTTCCATTTTCCATTTAAATTATTCTTTTAATTTATTTTATTTTATTTAATTTAATTTTTAAAAATTACGGATGTTACAACTATAGTCTTCACTTGAGCTCTCTTCTTCTTCAGTGGCTTTGAGAGCTATGACTTTCTTCTTATCCTTATCACCCTTATCATCTTCTTTCTCAATATGCAATTCAAAGGTGAGAAGTTTCTCAACTAGCTCATCTGTTCTTAGTGTGCTAAGACTATGAGCTTCTTCAATTGAATAGACTTTTGACTCAAAGTTCTTCTTAACTCTAAGTGCTCTCAATATTTTGCTATTAACATCACCTAGATCATATGTTTTTCCATATTTCTTCAAGTCATTGATAATAACAAGTAACTAGTTTGCCATTTTACTAACATTTTTTTATTGAGCTTCATCTTAAAGTGTTCATACTCATGCACAAGCATTTGAGTCTTGGTGAACCTCACTTGAGTAGTACCCTTATGATAGTTCTCAAGAGTTTTTTAAATCATATATGCATAAGTAAAGTGTTGAACTCTTCCACCTTCTTCTATAGACATGGAATTCACCAAGATGGAGGATGCTCTATTGTTCTTGTAAAAAGTCCTTTCTTGAGCATCAGTCCATTATGATCTAGGAAGAGGCACTTGAGCATCATTAACTTTATGAGTAGCAGGTTTCCACTCATTTTGAAAACATTTCCATAACTCAATTCCCTAACTATCAAGGAACAAATACATCTTATGTTTCCAATAAGAATAATTGATTTTATCAAAGTAGGGTTTAAGATAGGAATTAAGATTTCTATGAGAGGGAGCCGTGGAAGTAGAATTAGAAGTTGAAATAGTAGGAGCGGTGGCTACCATTGTGGATCAAATTTCACAATTAAGCTTATTGAAATTTTAAGGCTCTGATACCAATTATTGTCACAAGATGGCAACCAAGAGGGGGGTAAATTGGTTATTTTGAAGAAGTGATAACAAATTAAAATATAAAATAACAAGGCAAGGAAAGAGTAGAGTAGAGAAGAATGAACACTAGAGATATATAACGGTTCATATCAAATTAATCCCACATCCATTCCCTAACTACAAGTTGAGAATTTCACTAACCTTGGATTTTTACAAGCTCAATCCTATAACTTGGTGTTTTGACAAGATCACACCAAACTTTTACAAGGTTTGAGAATTTCCTCACAACCTAATAAGAGTTTTCCTAGTCTCACTCTATAATCTAATTGTTTAAAAGCTCACACTTAAAATTTATACAGTGTTGTTTAATGCTCACACCCAACACTTAAAGATTACAATAAGAAAATTTAATACAAAGCAAATAAAGTTATTAAATTTGGCTATATGATGTTCTTTACTATATAAAACTGATGTTTTTTATTCTATTTATAGTCATCTCGAGTCAAAATAGCCATTACATTGAAGTCCTAGTCGAATTTAATATGATTTGAGTGACAAATTTTTTTAGTTCTCAGTAAAAAGATGTCTAGTAGTCGCCATTTTTCTTATGCGATCACACGTTTTGAATTTTGTTCAATGAATTTTTTCAATAGTTATTCGATATGAGCATTGTGCCCATACGTTGTTAGCATATCATGTTATAGCGATCAAATAAGGTATTTGTGTGGTCGCTTAACATTTAAATGATCGTTTGAGTAGTAATTCTTTTTCCACAAGTTTATACATTATTGATACATAATGTTTGGTTCTAAAATTTAAATTTATCGATATTGTGTGGTCGCATAAATCAAATTTCTCATCACATAGCCTCAATGTTATATGTTCTTTGTTTGTTTAGAATTTTTACTTTCGTTTTATGCGGTCGCATGAAGCCTTGGGTAGTCAATGTTCTACCACACATTCTGATCTCTATCTCTTCTATGAGTTTTACATTTTTCTCCTTCATTTTTGTGTCCATACTAAATTCTTGGGTAGTCATACAATGTATGGCAGTGAAGTTTTCACCGTGATAGAGACCATGATCTCTTATGTGCTTCAACTTATTCTTTTCTCCAGCTGTTGTGCATTCGCACAAGAGTTTGAAAATATTTCTACATTAGACACTTGTTTAAACCATTAGTATTCATTAATTTGATAATCAATAATCAAAATACATTTTATTGTCCAATTTCTTAGCCAACAATCTAAATTGGCTTTTTATCTAACTTATCCACTGTGCAACATAATTCAACTGATGTGTCACCTTCCTTAACACTCATATGGTTAAAAGCTAATAAACCTCTAACCGTACCCTTATTTTTATCTTAATTAGAATCCCCTAGTTGATTAGATGGCTGATTTAAATTTGAAATCATCCCTTGATTAGAGGCGATAATATCAAAAATAGATTTATTGTTCAAATTATGTAGCTACCTATTGGTAGACTTCGCTTGTTGAATGACAAAACTTCACAATCAGAGTCAGCATGCCCGATGATGCCACAAACAAAACAAAAAAGTAGCAGTTTCTCATATCTAAATTTCACCAATATTATAGTGCCATCCCTTTTTTTTAACCAACTTACCATACTTCAAACTTTTTCTAACCTCTAGCTGCACCTTATTCCATATAAAATGTTTACTAGTGGTTAGTGCACTTAAGGTATCATACTGAGTATATTTACAACACTCTTATACTCCAAATACATACAATATATATACCACGTATATGTAAAATACATACCTAGGATACAAAGGCACTAGAATAATTATATATCAAAACCCTCACTTTAATATTAAAAATAATTTAAAAATTTATAAAAGAAATTCTCTGAAAAAATTTTGCCAGAGTTTTATCTATAATTTCAATAAATCCTAAATTATCAAACAGCATAACCCGCACAAAATAATTACACTCCCAAAACTTTAATTCTCAGCAAAACTTCCACGTCTTTATTACTCATTCAAAATCTCATACCCAAAAACACTATTTATAAAATTTACATACATTAAAAACATTATTGGTCTTATTTATTTATATATACAACATTTTCCAAAACTCATTTAAAATAATTAAATCCTAATTAAAATGTACAAAAACCAAATTGCATTATAGTAAAAAATATACATAAATGCAATCCTGGCACGGTTGGTCTTGTGGCAAAATAGATACTCCAATCTCCACCTCACTCTGGACTGCTCTGCTCTATAGTCCTCTCACCTACATGATAAAGCTAACCGCGCTAAGCATATAGCTTAGTGGTATATATTTTTAAAAATAATACTCAATTGCATCTAAATGTTCTTTCTCATAATATAAATTGCAATATCGATATAACCATTATTTATTTTATAATTCATTCATCATATATATATATATATATTCAAACTCACAAGCATACATATTCACACATTAGGCCCAATAACCCTTATACAATTTCCAAGTCCAGCTATCATAACATTACTTTCATGACCCAACTCTGCAGGGGTCCATTTCTAATCTCAAACTCAAGACTTAGCTCTGCTCAGGTCTATCAATGCATTCATAAACTGTAACATCCTCAAATAATCCTATTAGAGAACTATCCAAAGATGTAACTTTGAATTCTTGTATTGTTTTAGCTCAATTTGGTACTTACATTCTAGTAAATATGAACAAAACTTAGATTGGAACTTGTTTCACTTGCTTATGAACTTTTCACTGTAGAATTTTTTTTTCTACACAATATGCTTAAAGAAACTTAACATATTTAGCAATCTAATAAGCCAAATAGATACCTATGAGTAAGGATTTTTGCCTCCACTCCCGGTAGAATGGTTCTTGCGACTTCAGCACTATTAGGCTCGGGGCCTTAGAGAATACGAGCCTAAATTCGGAGAAAATAGAGTTGCCACCGAGATGGGCAGGAAAAAAGAAAGGGGTGGATGACTAGATTTCTAAGGAATTCCCAACCCCTTATTGGGTTCGGAAAGTTGGGTATGCGTGAGGAAGGTGAGAAATGGCCCAGCACTCCCACAGTGCCCGATTAATTAGAACCAGCCTCCTTTTCAGGTCTTAACATTATAAAATTCTTAAATATAATGATATTATCCATAATACATGCAATAATTAAAATAAAAGCATTATTGTATTAAAATTAAAGCAATGTTCAAACAAAATAAATAAATGGACACCCATCTGAGGATGAAAATATATCCTTATATCGTCCATGTCTAAAACTAAATAAGACACCTACCGAAGGGTGAAAACGTGTCCTTTGCATTAATCCCAAGGTATGAAAATAATTTAAATTATAAAAAGATTAATTAATGAGGTACCCAATCATGGAAACATACCTCTTACAATTTTAATACCAAGATAAACAAATAATAATAATAATAATAATAATAATAATAATAAAGAAAACATCCATCCATGATAACTTAAACAAATCAAACATCAAAATCAAATAAATCAATCATAAAAACATATAATAAAAATTAATCTAACTTTAAATAAAGCAATAAATAAATAAGTTTAGGGTTTATATCTTAAATTAAGGTTTCTTGAATGAAATTAAGGTTTAGAGGATTTATATTTGAAAATTAGGGTTTTAGGGTTTTGTATTTAGAAAATAGGATTTGATTTATGGAACTAATATTATTACTATGTACGAAAAGATTGTGGTACTATGAAGATTTGAAAATAAAATTAATTAGGGTTTTATGGTTTTAAATGAATTAGGGTTTGGATTTTTATGAAAATAAGATCAAAATTGTGAAATTGGAAGAAATAACTACTGTGATAATATTTTTAAAAAAAGGCTAAATGAAGCTACTGTGATGAAGATGAAGATGATAAAAATCATATCAACATACCTACGTTTGAAGGCTCTACCAAAATCATTGGATGAAATTTTGATTGAGCAATACCAAGACAATCGCTGCTTGCTGCCTTGATTATGGATTGTCTTTCGCTGCAAAAGTCCAAGTCACCTGTTAAAAAATTGCCAAAGTTCAAGAGTCCAAGCTTCTATCAAAATTTTCCAAGTCTCAAGTCTCTGAATAATTTTTTTCGGAAGTCCTAAAGTCTCTGCGGAAAGAAAAGTCTCCCCAAAAAATCAAAAGTCCTATCTTTCTATCTTTTAATTGTGTTATTTATAGAAAAATTAAAAACCTAATATTGGTTATTTAAGGGAATCAAAATTGTTTAGGAAAAATAAAAATAAAAAAAAACCAAGCTTAAAAAGGTTTAGGCAAAAATTGCTCAAAGGTGCGGGCTGCAAGAAATTGGACCTGCTGCGCGCCGGAGCTAGGAGCTGGGGCAAGCTGTGGGCCGTTGCTGCGAGTATTGGCATGTGAGCTATGAGCGACGTGGGTAAGCTGGCGAGCGAGGTTGCGCGTTGGGTACAAGCCTGCGGTGAATTTGGCCCAGGCTGCCTGCTGCGAATCGGCGTGCCACGCAGCTGCCTCGCGTCGTTCGCTGATTGGTCTGATTTTTATTTTTTTATTATTTTTATTTTTATTTTTTTAAAAAATAAACATTATATTTAAATAATAAATATTAAATATTATAAAATAAATAATAAATACTACAAAAGTTATTTCAGACTTATTTTAAATTATTAGACTAGACTTGGTCCAAAAATAAGGGTCTACAGTTTGCCCCCTGCTTGAACGATATGAGACTATAGTAAAAGAGAGTGAAAAGAAATATGATTTTTTATTGGGTTTAGTGTCAAACTGACCCTGTATCTGAAATCAGATTGAGTTCTGGACTAAAAAATGATTTAGGTTCTGGCCTGAGGTGTGTTTTGGACTAAAAAATAATTTGGGTTTTGGACCTGGGATGAGTTCTATACTCAAAAATAATTTGAGTTCTGGACCCAGGATGAGTTTTGGACTAAAAAATGATTTGGGTTTTAGACTCGGGATGAGTTTTGAACTCGAAAATAATTTGAATTTTGGACCTGGGATGAGTTTTGGACTAAAAAATGATTTGGATTCTGGACCTGGGATGAGTTCTGGACTCAAAAATAATTTGAGATATGGACCCAAGATGAGTTCTGGACTCAAAAATAATTTGAGTTTTGGAGCTAGGATGAGTTTTGGACTAAAAAATAATTTGGATTCTAGACCTGGGATGAGCTCTAGACTAAAAAATAATTTGAATTTTGGACCCGAAGTGAGTTCTGGACTCAAAAAATAATTTTAGTTCTGGACCTGGGGTGAGTTCTAAACTCAAAAATGATTTAGATTATAGACCCGTGCCTGCAAATGATAATTGTAATTAGTAGGATATTGATAAAAAAAAATCTGCAAAAAATTTAGCTATTGTTTACCATACCTATATTCTCTTGCCCCCTGCGTGGAAAAATATTTTAAAAGTACAAAAAAATATTTTTAGACACACAAATAGCTGAATAATTGAATTAAATAATTGAATTCACTGTTTATCACTATTTACTACTATTCACTATAGTGAATTCACTGTTTTTTGATTTTTTTTTTCTTTTCTTTTCACAAAATTACTATTTTCCTTTTTGATTTTGCCTTTTTTCTCATCCTTTGCCTATATAAAGGCCCCATTTTCACCATTTTCATTCATCTCACACATTCATTCATATTTACTTAGTTTCACAGCAGGAAATTTAATTTGAGCAGATAACAGGGAGTTTAGCAATCAAATGGAAAGAATGCATGCTTCAAGATCTGGGCCTCGATCTAATGCTGAGTTGCTAGAATTTATTCGACAATATGAAAATGGAACTGTCAATCTACTAGCTGGAATGCAACTTCATCGTAGTTCTAGTCAAAAGACTGAGGTAACACTACAATTTAATATTTTAGCAGCACAAATATTTATCATTTTATTTTATTATTATTTATTTTTTTGTTTTATCTTTTCATTTTATTTTTTTATTATAATTTCATATATTAACGAATGAATTGTAACAATTATTAGAAAATATTCTAATGCTAAAAATAAATTAACTAATGTTCTATTAATAAAAATTAAATAAATAAGTAGATTAAAATAGAGAGCAATAAGTAATTTTAGACTTTGAAACAATAGCATTTGTGAGATGATATACTTACCTCGTATTAGCTTATCTTGTTCGGTGTTAGCGTGATCGTTGCGTTGTCTGGGGTGGAGGGTGTGTTTACAAAGTCCGGAAATGGTATGATGTAGTGCCGCCTCGAGTGAAACGGATAATTCAAGAGTACATTTTTGAAAGCTTTATTCTACAATTACCATTGGAGGAATGTCTAATAGACCGAAGTGTAGTTCAAGCATTGTTTGAGCGGTGGATGGACACGACCCATACTTTTCACCTACCTGTGGGAGAGATGACCATTGGCCCAGTTGATTTTACAACTATAACTGGTATCCAGTATTATGGCCTCTCGATCCCTTTTACCAATAATATCCTTACACAAGAAGAAATTGAACAATTAATCGGTATGGAATCATCACTAAAAAGCCCTTCGAGATAAAAATTAAGCCGATTCAAAGTTATTGGATGAGCTATGACGGACGGGTTCGTAGAGAAATAGCCAAGCAATATGCTCGGGGATTTTTGCTGTATTTGCTTGGGTCAACCATTTTATGCAGTACCGAATCCACCATCCATTTATCGGTGTTGAGGGCCCTTGTTGAAATGGATATGGTACCATTTTACGGTTGGGGTGAAGCTGGCCTTGCTTGTCTCTATCATGGCCTAGACAAGATTTACAGGAATAAGAAGTCTTTTATTGGCTTCATGGTGATTGTCAAGGTACTCTCTCTCACCATTGTCAATTCCATTCATATACTTGTATGAATTTGATTTTCATTGTTATTGCAGGTATGGGCATATGAACATAATCTTATGAGGGTGCCTGGCATTTCTTGAGAGAGAGCCGGGTATCCTAGGTTAAATTTTTTGTTGTTTGATCACGCAGTAGTTCTTGGTTGTCATCATGTGCACACCCAGCGCTATCACTTGAGTTGCTTAACCTGATACCAGGTAAAATAATATTAGTATACTTTAAAATCTATATAAAAGTGTACTTATCTTCTATCATCTTGTAGGTCAATTTGGCTTGGTGGTATGCTACAGAGCGGGCATACTGGGCTCCTTTTATAATGCCACACTACCTTACCAGCACTCCCAATGAATCATTGCTGGTCCTGTGTCTAGTGGCTGGCTTTTTGGGGAAAGGATGTATGCTTGGTTCCTTGGTCTCGAGCGATGGAGGATCTCGATGAACTACCCAGCATATACTTTAAATATTACATCAATGCCGGATAATGCGTGGTGGTTAGCTCGGAATGGTTATGATGTTGAAACTTTTCTCTATCCACCGGGTGCGCCATATATCCAGTTTATTCAAGCAGGACTCTTGAACTTTGACGTATCTCTTATTGGCATCTGGGGAATTCTCAAAGAAGATGAGGATAGTGATGAAGAGGAGTACGATGGAGAGGGAAGAGGGTCAATCCCTCATCCCGGGGCTAGCACCTCTCAGGTAAACTTTTACCATTTTGCCATTGCAATTGTTTCTTTTTCAACTTATTTTGACTGTTTTAATGATTATTATAGGCTATCGGCTTATCTGGTCATGAGGTTAGACCTTCCTCTGTTGCTCCTCCATTTTCTCCTTCTTACCAACCAAAAATTCCATCTCATCCACAAGGCGCTGATATGAGATATCTAGTTTGTCATCCTGTTCCATGATGATTTATGTTATATATATGCATGATTATGTATGTTCTTACCCTTTCCTTTTCTGACTCACAGTGAATGCTTAAAGAGCAAAACAAGAAACTGTAAGAGGAGTTAGCTGCTAGCCGCCAATAGGTTGCCCATCTTGGAAGATTGTATCATTAGTCGGAGTAAAACTTTTGAGACTTTCGTTTCCATGGAATGAAGGATCCTGGTGCTTCATCTTCTGAAGGGACCCAAACTGATGACCATGAGGTCCCTTCGGATGATGCCTGCTATAGGCCTAAATTTCAAGAAAATAGGAATTTAGATACTTTTCCTCCTGCAAGGACCCAAATGGGTGATATGCTTCCTCCTCCACCGGGTGATGACTTTTTTAGGGCTTTATTTGATCAAGGTCCACCTCCTCCTCCTTAGTGATCCATCATCATTGTATTAATTGAGAAAATATTGTATTATCATTAATGATGATAATAATAATAATAATAATAATAATAATTTTTACTTTTACTGCAACTTTTGACTTTCAAATTTTTTTTATCATTTTGTATTATTATCATTATTATTACAATATACACAAAGAGCCTTTCTTTTATAATTCAGAATCCTAAATTATTACAGAATTGCAAAACCAAAAGCAATGCGGCACGTTTCAACTTAAATTTCCTGTCCTTGCACGTCTCGGTCCAAATTATTGCCCTTTCCTTATCAAACTCAGTGGACAAGCCAATCTCCTATATAAAACATCTTTCATGCCATAATTCCCAATGGAAACCAAGAAATTCATCACGAAACCTTATTTCAGCATCAAAATCCCTTTCAACAATTTTTTCACACTTCAACAATGATAGAACTCAATTTGAAGAAAATTAAAGGTTTATTTAACGCCATGAAAGCTATTCATTGGGAGCAAATATCTTGGTCTCAAATTAACACTTTGAAGTGCTTTCAAAATGTTAAATTAGACCGTTCTTTTCTACATGCCATGGTTTCATTTTGGGATGTGAATTCTAGGACATTCAAGTTAAATGACTACAAGATATGTCCCATGATTGAAGAATTTGAGGCCATCCTTGGATATTCAAACAATCAACCAATGGCATTACCCATATTGACTTTCAAAACTCAACAAAAGATGCAAATGTTGTTTCAAATTTCAAAGTCTAAAGTTCTGCAATTGACTAGAGGTGAGAAAATTCTGCTTGGTCCCTTGATTGACTTTTGCACTTCTCATTTGGCTCCCCTTAAGGCATGGGGACGCATGCTTTGTCTATGTTTGCTTGGCCAATTCTTACTTATTTCGTTCGATGGCGACATTGATCTACGAGTACTGGATATCGTGGACCAAATGGAAGGAGATTTGTCGCCGATACCTGCAATCTTGGCATTGGATCAATTCAAATTAGAATCTTCAAGGAGATTGGCTGGAAGTCTCTTGCTGCTATAGGTAATTACCTAAATCGCCCTTTTGGGATTTTAATTTAGTCCTTTTTATTTTTATTGCTCTAAATTTTGCTAGTCTACCCTTGCGGGTTTTCAAAACTAGCGTGATGTCCTAACTTTTGCCTAAGTTGCCCTTGCAGTTTTTAACTTAGCGGACCTCTTTTTTTATTGGTTCTAATTTTGCCTAGACTGCCCTTTCGAGTTTTCAGAACTAGCAAATTGCCCTAACTTTTGCTTAGGCTGCCCTTGTGGGTTTTCAAACTAATGGGCATCATTTTTTTTTAATTTGTTTTCTTGGGCTTATAGATTTGGCTTCAAGAGCACCTCTGCTTACTTGACACTCCATCCATGGGTTTTTCTAGATATTTGCCATGACATCATTCTACTAGGAAACTTCTCCATCATACTTCTTCATATGCTGATTGGATCGACTGGATTCGCTCTTGAGCTGCAGTTAATATCCATTGGTTGGTACCTTGGTGGAAGATCACTCATGTCACCACTCGAACATATTTGATGTATGTTCCCCTTGCTGCACTTCATCCAGGTACCTGCTATGATCCTCATCGTCTTAATTGTCAGTATGGAGCAGAGCCTCGAGGTTATGAGTTTACCCCTGATTTAGACATGCCTCGACTGACTGAGGCCTTCTTAGATCGATTAAACCAAAGCTGGCCTGCACGTTACACTTATTTTCTGCCATAGATTTAACATTTGTTAATTGTTTTAGAACAAATAATGTTAGGATGAACAATAATAAAAATAATAAGAGATGTTTCTTTTCCTTTTATTACTTGTCATCATCTTTTGCTATTGTGTTATTTATCTCGCCATATTTGGTCAGATACTTAAAACAGTGCACATAGAACAATGTTAATAGTAACTCCATTTTATTAAATTGGGGAACAACCAAATATAAAGCTAGCATACACAAGATCACTCCTGTCGTCAACCAGCCCTTTCGGGTTTTCTAATTGACAATTTTCTCTCATTTAGTCCTAATTGTTGCCTAGTCCGCCCTTTTGGGTTTTTGAAACTAGCGGACTGCTCTAACTTTTGCCTAGGCCGCCCTTTTGGGTTTTTAACCTAGCAAGCTCTTCTTTTTTTCTACACATAAAACCTCTTCAATCTATCCATGTTCACTGGTTCACTAATCTCATTCCCATCCTTGTCTAATATTTTGACTGCACCCTTGCTCGTGACTTGTTTCACAACATATGGTCCTTCCCAACTAGGCCTAAATTGTCCTCTGAGATCAGAGGCATTAGGCTTACACTACTTCAACACTAAGTCACCAACTCTGAATTTTATGACCTTAACCCTTCTATTATAGGCCCAAGCTATCTTCCTTTGATACAACTGATGATGATACAGTGCTTTCAACCTCCTCTCTTCTAATAAAGCTAACTATGTGTATCTGCTTACTACCCACTCCGTCTCAGGCATTTCAGCTTCCAGGACTACTCTTAATGACTTGATCTCTATCTCAATTGGTAACATTGCTTCCATCCCATAAACCAAGAAAAATGGTGTCATTTCAGTCATCATTCGTACACTTATTTTGTATCCCCATAAAGCAAAAGGAAGCATCTTCGACCAATCCCTATATGTCTTGGCCATCTTGGACAGAATCTGCTTAATTGTCTTATTTTTCACTTCTACCACACCATTAGCCTTTGGTCTATAAGGGGAGGATCAATGATGATGAATTTGGTACTTTGAGAATAAGTCCCTAACTGCTCCTTGAAACTATGCCCCATTATCTGATATCATACTGTATGGGACCCCATATCTGCATATGAAATTCTTTTTAATGAACCTAGCCATTTGTCGTGCCCCCAGCTTGTTAAAAGATTTAGCTTCGACCCATTTTGAAAAATAATCCACTGCTACTATGATAAAGCGGTGACCGTTTGAAGCTGTCGGATGTATCTCTCCTATAATGTCAATCCCCCAAGTCGCAAAGGGCCAAGGTGAAGACTTAGAATGCAATTATTTAGGAGACATGTGATTCAAATTACCATACAACTGACATTGCTGGCACTTCTTTACAACTCAATACAATCTCTCTTCATGGTCAACCAGTAGTAACCTTGTCAATTTATCTTCTTAACCAGGGCAAACCCATTCATATGTTGACCATAACTTCCCGCATGTACTTCAGACATGATATGCTCAACTTCAGGCTTCCTCAAGCACCTCAAGTGCACCCCATCAGGCCATCTTCGATACAACTCTCCCTGAAATGTGATGTATTATAAAGACCATCACCTTATGGCTCTTCTCTCTTCCCTTGTTGCCCCCAATGGGTATTTCTTATTCTCTAAAAACCGTCTTATGGTGTCATACCATGCATCATGGTATGTATTAGTTTCCATGATTGATTCATATTCATAACAAGGAGTTGATGAACTAGTCAAGACCAGAGGCTTAAGAAATAAGTTAATAAGATTTTCCCATTACCAAAGCCAATGTGGCTAGAGCATCAGCCATATGGTTTTCTTCTCTTGATAGGTGTATAAACCTACACTCCTTAAGATTTTTCTTCATAATGGTCAAGTAAAAGTGGTATGGTTTTAGCTTCTATTCTTTTAACTCCCACTCTCCATTTATTAGGATACTACTAGCAATGAATCACCAAAGACCTGCACCTTATCCACCTTCATAATCATCAGGGTTTTCAAACCAAAAATACATGCCTCATACTCCACCATATTATTAGTTACCCTGAACTTCAACTTCTTAGTTAAAGGGATAAGCTCCCCTTTAGGTGATTCTAGTATGACTTCTAAACCTATTCCTTTTCTATTTACTACTCCATCAAAATACATCTTCCATCCTTGTATTTATATGGCCTATAAATGTTCATCAGAAAATTCCAAGACTACCTCTTCACTATCTGGCAATGGTCGCTGAACCAGGAATTCTGTTATTGCTCTACCTTTGATTATTTTCCTGGTTACACACTCAATCTCAAATTCTTCTAAAATTATCAACCATCAACCATATTTCCCAATCAAAGAGGGTATCTCTCTTAAGTAATTCACCGGATCCAACATGAAAATTTCTTGCACCCTATAAGACTGAAAGTAATGTTGCAACTTCTTAGAAGACCAAACCACAACTATACAAGTTTTTTCAATGATGCTATACTTGATTTTGAAAGGTAGGAGTTTTCTACTCAAATAGTAGACTACGTGCTCAACCCCTGACTCATCTGCTTGGTCTAGCATAGCTCCTATTGACTCTTCCTCTACTGCTAAGTATAGTAAAAAGGGTTTACTGGGCTTAGGTAGTTTCAAAATAGGTGGATTAAGCAAATACTCTTTTATACGCTCAAAGGCCCTTTGATACTCTTCATTTCACTTGACTAGTTGGTTCATTTTAAGTAACTTGAAGATAGGTTCACAAATTGTGGTGAGCTTTGCTATGAACCTATTAACATACTGTATCCTGCCAATGAACCCCTGAACTTCTATCTCCGTCTTAGGGGTTGGCATATTCTTGATTGCCTTAACCTTGTCAGGGTCAATCTCAATGAAATTTGGTCCAATCACGTGTCCCAACAACTTGCCTGAAGTAACCCTAAATACACACTTCTTTAGGTTTAGCCTTAGCTTATATTTTACTGCTCTCTTAAAGAATAACTCTAAGTTCTGAAAGTGCTACTCCCTTGTAACACCCTTATACCCTATATACATATAATACATATTTTCAGCATATGTAAAATACACATATACGGTACAAAAATGTCACAGACCGGTTTAATAAAAATTTTCACATTTCTATTTTAAGACTTCAAATGCTAATATATAAAATAAATAGTATATAATATTCTTTGCTTGTTATAGAAATCCAAAATAAATATTTTATATGAAAATCTCTGGTAAAAATTTGCCAGAGTTTTATTTGTAATTTGGACGTTTCCAAAATTAAGCAAAACACAACCTGCATAAAACAAACACTCCTAATAAAAATCAATTCACCATTTCACCAATACTTCTCAATTTCTCCATATTTTCTCAAAATACTTATATATAGGTATATATATCAACATCACAAATAAGATCCCATCTTAAACAAATTATTTAAATCATTCTTTACAATTTACAATATATACTTCAAAAACATATCATATCATACATAATATCAAAATATACTATAATATCAAATATGTACATGCTGGCAACTGGCTCTGATCTTGATGTATCCTAAAATAACTCTTCAAGCTCAATAAATACAAACCTAGACCTAACCAGGTCTAGTAGAACTCTCCGGCTCTACCAAATTACCTGAGCGACGAATTACAATCTCGCTAAGCCGAAGCCTAGTGGTACAGACTTTGATAATAACAATAAAACTCAATGCAATGCCATTGCACAATGCATATAGATGTCACATCATTCTACTTTCTTATATTTTTCAAATATTTCATGATCACAACTCATAGCATTATATTGCTCAATTGTATCACAATTCAAAATTCACATTAAAGCAAAGACAAGCATGGGCCCAAAAAGGATCTAATATGCTATTCAAATTTCAGAGTTGCTGCTTTGGTCCATAATGACACCATGTGTCTAGCCCCATAGCCAGTATATCCATGGATAATGTAACAGCCCCACTCTCTTGGACCTTAACTCGGCTAGACCCTTAGGCCCCAGTATCTTGGTCCTCAACCTGGCTAGACTGCTACAGTTTTTAAGGCATACGACCCAGTCTTTTCACCCAAAAATATCATATTTATCAGCTGGCCCGGCTTACGACTCAGTCTTTTCACCATTCCAGCGTTTAGCCTATAGGCAATCATAGGCATGCCGCCAAACCCAAAACTCTGAAAATTGAATAACATACTAGGCACATAATTTATTCATATTTCTCATTATCAAATTCTTTCATAATTCCTTTATCAAAACTTTTCTCATTTTCTCATTATCAAACTAGGCACATTGCCTTATCATATCATTTTTTTTCTCACTTTTTTTTTTCATTTATTCATTTTTCTCATCATTAATCTCTTTCTCATTGTCACATATTCAATCTAGGCACATTGTCTTATTTTCACATTTTTTTCTCATTTTTTTGCATCTTTCTCATTTTTCTCATTTTTATCAATATCAATTCATTTCATTATTCCACATATCTCATTTTTGCATTCACAACACATTACCCAATTACTTTGGGTATTTTCACATAATATACATATTTCACATTCTACACAATTTAGCCATTATCAATGGCTTTTCACAATGCATTTAACACATATATGACATTACAAATGTCATAGAACATTATTCATACTTAATCAATGAACCAAGTAACTTAACATATTTTCCAACCAAAATGTGTTAAGTCCAAATGTCATGCAAATATAAACAATATATTCAAAGTTTGTACATACCTTCACTAGCAACCCAAAGCAAGCTTAACACAACCTCCAATCCCATCCTTCCAACTTGCCCTTCACCACTTGGATGACACAAATTAACCTCCCTCAATGCCTTTACCAAATGTGATCATACATAATCATTTAATATCACATTCTAAGGTATTCTCAACATCAAACCATAATTAAACATCACTCTAAACCAAATTCCAAAATTAAGCTTCAACTCACTTTAACTTTGAAAAACCATATCAAGCCATTTAAATTAGTGTTTTAAGTTTATTAATATCATTAGAAACATGTTTTAGCATGTTTAAACCAATTACATTAATTAACCACATGCTTATGCTCAAAACCCTAGAATGGCATAACCTTCACCATTGAAGGATCACAATTTCAACTCAATCCAATTATCATTTCAATCTTATTTCCACCACTTATATCCTTAAATAACATGATTTAAGCATTAAAATCAAACAATTAATCATTCTTTGAAAATTCACTTTTCCAAAACCCTAAATCAATACTACCCTCTTCAAACTCTAACCAAACAAAACCAAATCCAATATTTGACTTTAAAATACTTGTTTATGCATCAAAACAACTCATTTGGAATCAATTTACACAATTAAAAATCATGATTTCAAAAACTCAAATGTTCCATAACCCTAAATTCTCTCTCTTCACCAATCTTACCCAAACTCAACCATTTCTTTAATCCAACCTTAAAATCATTATTTACTCATCAAAAGAACATCTTCCATACCCATTCCAACAATTATAACATGCTCTTTCAAAAACTCAATTCATACATATTCATAAGCTTTAAAGAACTTCATAATTTTGGAAATAAAGCTTACTTGTTTGAAAATCACCAAAACTACTTTTATTCCCTTGAAAGCTTGAAGAATTTGATGATGGAAGAAGCTAAAAATCTACCTCTTTGGCCATGGAGAATTCGGCTTGGAGAAGAAGAAGAAAGAAGGTGAAGACTTCTAATTTTTTTTTTCCTTTCATCTTTTATTTTAAACCATATATATATATTAAAATAATTTCATAATTAATTATTTAATTATTTATTTAATGAATTAAAAGTCATAAATTCCCTCTTCCATTCAAAAATAATTTATTTTTAAATTATTTTATTAATTTTGAATTTCTAAGATTTAATTACCAAAATACCCTTTTACTTTGACTTTTCTTTTAAAAAGTGTTGACTTTTATATGTTATGTATATTTTACATATATATCACATATGTGTTCCACTTTTTCATTTAAAACCCCTTCATTTTTCATTTAAAACCATTAATTTAATTTATCCATTTAAATTATAATTTATTTTATCAAATTTCCAAAAATTAGAACTTTTAAAAAATTTGGGATATTACACATATGCACAAGTAATGTGTATCTTATATACACATCAAATGTACCTTATATGTGTATTAAATATTAAGTATGTAATGTCTTAATCCAACATATACAATTAATATACCATATGTATATGTTATATATACTCTAGATATATATATTAGGTATATATAATTTTATATCTCCAAATACTTATTTAATTTTTCCAAAATCACGAATGTTACATCCCTTGTGTCTGACTTCACCATCATATTATCAACATTCACCTCGACCTCTTTGTGCATCTATCATGAAAAAAAGTGGTAACCATCCTTTGGTAGGTTGCTCCAACATTCTTTAACCCAAACGGCATCACCCTATAACAAAATATACCTCACGTAGTAATAAATGCAATTTTGGCTTTAACCTCTTGGGCCATTAGCACTTGATTGTATCCCGAAAATCCATCTACGAATGAGTGTAGCACGCTAGAGGCTGCACTATCAATAAGGACATCTATATGGGGTAAAGAAAAATTATCTTTAGGGGAAGCCTTGTTCAAGACTCTATAGTCTACACAGACCCTAATTCTTTCATCTTTCTTTGGCATGGGTACTATATTGGCTAACCAATTTGGATAATCTATCACTTCAAGGAATTTTACTTTTATTTAATTAGAGATCTCTTCTTTAATCAATTCATTCTATTTTGGTCTTAACCATCTAAGTTTTTGTTTGACAGGTTTCATGTGAGTGTAAGTAGGAATCAAATGCTCAGTTATGTCTGTATCTATTCCAGGCATGTCCATATAAGACTAAGCAAAAATCTCTTCATATGTTTTAAATATATTTTTAAATCTCTCTCTCTTATCAGGAGTAAGGTCAGATGCTATGCTATTGTTTTTAGGATTATCGATTGTTCCCAAATTTAATGATTGTGCATCAACATAGTTAATATTAAAAATGCTCATGTAACCACTATTTGAACGTATGCAACCATTAGGAGAAACATCACACAAGTAAGCGAAATTAGACTTTATTGCATTCAATTTGGAAAAGAAAACATCATTATCCTCATAAAAATTAGATAAATTAAAATCAAAACCAAGATCATTGTTCTCAAAATCATAAGGTAAGATGTCTTCAAACTTCTCTTCAACTAAAGCAGCAATTTCCTTGGGAGTCTTCTCGGCTTTAAGGATAGCTTCCTTCTTTCCTTTCAGATTAGGCTCTTTGTCAGCTGGCAGGGTGAGCTCTTCTTCACTTGTTCCACCAGTATAGCAACATCGGTAAAAACCTCAAAACCCGGGATCAATTTTCCCATGAACTTGACTAGCTCGGGCTTCCCTTGGAGTGGTCCCATGTATGGAGCTTTGAATAAAATCTCTTCAAGTGGTGAGAAGGTCATCTTCCCATTCTTCCTTGACTGGACATCTTTGCTAACTTCTTCATACCCCAACCCTTTCTTGGAAGTCTGAGTCTTAAAATCTGGAAGCTCTATTACACTTGTCTTTCCCTTTCTAAGACCAACACCGAGCAGGTAGTTTATATTCTTCATCATGTTTAGGACCTTAGAGTCTACTATTCCATAATCAGAATTTGTAGCTACTTGGAAATCATTGAGAGGCCTCTCAATCATCGAAGCATTTACCACTTCATTATTCTCAGCTTCGATGACCACCGTCTCATCTCCATTTGGGAACTTGATCTTTTGATGGAGGGTAGAGGGAACTCCACCAAGAGGATGAAACTAGGGTTGCCCCAATAGTAGTGCAAAAGTAACAGGAATGTCCAAAACCATGAACTCCACCATAGATTCAATTGGACCAGCCTTCATAATAACTTTAAAAGTCCCTTTGACGTGCCTCTTAGTATTATCATAAGCCCTAATGGTCACTTCGGTTGAGCTCAAATCCCTTGTTGGCATAGCAAGCTTTGGCAAGATTTTAAGTGGACAGACATTTATGGCGGACCCATCTTCAACCATCACACATGGAGTCCTTTTCCCTTTGACTTCTACCTTGATAAAGAGAGGGAAGATGTGGTCTCTTCCTCTTCTGGAAAATTCGCATCAAAAAATGATACCATTCCCACTTCAACTTCGCTCTTATTTTGAATATCTTCGCACTTCATCACCTTTTCAACTCTCACAAAATTAATCAGCTCATCGAGTGTTATGGAAGTGGAAATTGGCATGCTAGCCAAAGCCTTGGCCATAGTTTCTCGATGCGTCTTAGATGTGGCCAATAGATCCCAAATACTAACACTTGCTTGGGTTTCAATTGCTTAAGAACAGTGTCGTCTTCACCTTCTTTGTTTCTAGTTTCAACTTCCTTCCCCTTATCAGCTTCTACTTCCTTTGTGGTGGCCTAGCATAAGGCTTACCAGAGTGAGTATTCATTACTTCATCTTCCTCGGGCTCAGACCAGGTCCATTCTTCCTTCTTGGGCTCAGAATCATCCTCACTATCAGTTGAGTCCCAAAACTCACCCACCATACAAACAGCTACTTCCTTTTCAATCACAGTTGGCTTCACTTTGCTAAACATCACTTCCTCTTTGACCATTCTCCATCTACATTTAGGAAAGAAGTCATGACAAACTTCTCACTTAACCATCCCCAATCATGAAAGTCGCCGGTGGTGGCACCATATTGAACCTTGGCAATGGACTATCCTTTGTGTTTGGCTTGTTAGGTTTGGGCAACTTCTCACTATCGATCAAATTCTGAATTTCGTGTCTCAACCTTACGCACATATCTATCCCATGCCCTTGCATTTGGTGAAACTAGCAAAATGCCTTTGTATCAAAATTATGTGGCAAAGGACTTGGCAATGGACAATGAGTTAATGACTACAATAGTCCCTTCTTTTGTAGCTTATTGAAAACCTAAGATAGGGGCTTTCCCAATTCTGAAAACTATCTTCTATCCCTTGGCCAGTTGCATTGACATCAACTACCTTTTGTGCACCATGATTTCCAGACTAGTAGTTTTTTTCATTTCTTCTTGCAGAAAATTGGTTCTTCTCCCTCACACATTCTTTAATTTGCAAACCAGCTTGAAGAAGATACTTGAAATCTCTAATAAGAGTGTGGGACATCCTCTCACGCAAACTAGGCAGCACCCCTCTTACAATCATCCTAATCTGATCTAATTCATCGAATCTCTTCTTGAGCAAGGCCGCCTTGTTCCTCCATCTCTTCACATAGTCGACAAAGTTTTCATTCGATCTTTGTCGAATGGATTCAACTTCCATTAAAGTAACCTCCAATTCAGCATTATACCCATATTGTTGAATGAAGGCTTTGTATAGTAAATCCCAGCTCTTTTGAGTATCATCCTCCAAGGTGTTGAGCCAGTTTTGAACAACAAGGTCCAATGAGAGCATAAAGTACCTTAGAGTTTGAGCCTTGGTAGCTTGGGTAGACTGCATGGCAGTGATGTATTGCTTAACATGTAAATGAGGATTGCCAGTTCCATCGAATTTAGCAAATGATGGCATCTTAAACTTATAAGGAACCACATCATTTTATTCAAGCAGTTTGTCGATCTCGGATATCTCTTCAATTTTTAGCTTTTTATCAAACCTCCTCTCCAAATCAGCAATCATCTTCTCAACATCAAAAGTCTCGATCTTTTCAACAGTTGTCTTCTCAACAACCTTCGGCTCTTTTTTTTATCTTAAGGATCTTGGAAGTATTGGGCCCAATATTCATCACCATCCATAACCATCTTGTCATCATCGAAGACTACTTCACCAACTTTAGCCTTTCCCTTGTCTTTCTTGGTGTTTATGGATGCTTCAGTAGTGTTCCCAAACATTGCATCCATTTGAATTTTCATGATCTCAGCTAGGGCCCCCTTTAATTCTTACATCTTAACTTCAGAGCAATCATCCAACATCTTGTGAATCTACTTAGGTTCCATTGCTTTTGGTAAGATGCTAACTGAGTTGTTGCTGGATTCTTCATCACCGGCATAAGTTGAATTAACATATGCTTTTGAACTGTTATAATCCAGGACTATGAGCCAGAGAGGATCAATGATATGAGATGCAAATGTATGTATGCATGTATGCACAAACAACAAATAACAAACAAAGATAGTTAGGACACCCTTCCAACCTTATAACTTCCACACATGAAAGGCGAGTCTCTTTTTCTAGGTATATGGTTAAAAAAATACCAACATGGGATATTTTATTTTCAAAATATTCCCTTTGATGATTTTAACCAATATTTATATTTTCAAACATAGAAATTAGTTCATGATAATTCCCATTAATTAAGCTTTAATCCATCTAATCAACTAAAGCAGCTTTTATGCTATATTGGATTAAAACTAAATTAAGAGGTTTATTATAAATAGATTTCTCACTTGAAAAGTAACTAATGAATCATGATAAAAATAAGCCCATGATTAATAGTTCTTAGCATAAGCTAGGGTCGCAATTGATTTTTGGTATTTCATAATTGACCTAAATATTTTGTAAGCTCATTCAAAAGGTTTTAATGAAGTGAAAATAATTTTATTTCTAAGCCCATTGTAAAAAGATTTTAGAAAAAATGAATTTTGGGCTTTGAATTTGGGTCATGATAAAAGAATTTTTGACTTGTTATGGAAAAGTTTTATGTCCAAAGACCATTTTGAAAATAGTTTTGGCCTTTTGGATTTAAAGGAAAATTTTGTTTTGAGCTTACAATATAGGTAGGTCATATTAGAAAAAGAGCAAACCAAATAAGCCATGGTTTATACTAAGATAAATTAACCATAGTCAAACAACAAGCATTTGAGGTAAAACCTAAGGAAAGTAACTAGGCCAATTACATAAGCTTTAGTCTTTGGATTGAAGGGCTTAGGTTCCCATAACAAGTATATACCAAAAGGTACAAGGCTATGAGTGGTTATGCCATGTTCGATCTCCATACCTTGAGTGAAAGTATGGTATCCCTTACATAACTCAACACGGGTAACACGAGCATCCTAACTCATGCACACAATGAAATCTACTATGATGCAATGGACAATATCATAATAAGAAAGAATAAAATAATATAAAGACCAACAGAATCAACTTCTCTTTTCCCCAGTGGAGTTGCCACTGTGATCGGAGATTTTTGCCCCCACTTCCAGTGGAATAGTTCTTACGACTTTGGCATTGTTAGGCTCGGGCCCTTAGAGAACACGGGCCTAAATTTGGAGAAAATGGAGTCCCCACCCGGATGGCCCTGAAAAAAGAAAAGGGTGGATGACTCGATTCCTAAGAAATTTTCAATCCTCTATTGGGTTCAAAAAGTTAGGTACGCGTGAGGAATGTGAGAAATGGCCCAGCACCCCCACAACGCCCGATTATTGGAACCGGCCTCCTTTTCAAGTCTTAACATTATAAAATTCCTAAATATAATTATATTATCCATACTACATGCAATAATTAAAATAAAAACATTGTTGCATTAAAATCAAAGCAATGTTCAAACAAAATAAATAAATAGACACCCATCCGAGGATGAAAATATGTCCTTACATAGTCCATATCTAAAACTAAATAGGACACCTACCGAATGATGAAAACATGTCCTTTACATTAATCCCAAAATATGAAAATAATTTAAATTACATAAAGATTAATTAATGAGGTACCCAATCATAGAAACATACCTCTTACAATTTTAATACTAAGATAAACAAATAATAATAATAATAATAATAATAATAATAATAATAAAGAAAACATCCATCCATGATAAATTAAACAAATCAAACATCAAAATCAAATAAATCAATCATCAAAACATATAATAAACATGCATCTAACTTTAAATAAAACAATAAATAAATAAGTTTAGGATTTACATCTTAAATTAATGTTTCTTGAATGAAATTAGGGTTTAGAGGGTTTATGTTTAAAAATTAGGGTTTTAATATTTTGTATTTAGAAAATAGGGTTTGATTTTTAGAACTAATATTATTACTATGTACGAAAAGATTATGGCTACTGTGAAGATTTTGGAAAATAGAATTAATTAAGGTTTTATGGTTTTAAATAAATTAGGGTTTGGATTTTTATGAAAATAAGATCAAAATTGTGAAATTGGATGAAATAACTACTGTGATAATATTTTTTTAAAAAGACTAAATGAAGCTACTGTGATGAAGATGAAGATGATAAAAATTATATCAACATACCTACAATTGAAGGCTCTACCAAAATCATTGGATGAAATTTTGATCGAGCAATACCAAGACAGTCGCTGCTTGCTGCCTTGATTAGGGATTGTCTTTTGCTGCAGAAGTCCAAGTCTCTTATCAAAAAATTGTCAAAGTTTATGAGTCCAAGCTTCTGCCAAAAATGCCTAAGTCTCAAATCTCTGAATATTTTTTCCTAAAGTCCTAAAGTCTCTGCCGAAAGAAAAGTCTCCCCAAAAAATAAAAAGTCCTAACTTTGTCTTTTAATTGTGTTATTTATAGGAAAATTAAAAATCTAATATTGGTTGTTTAAGAAAATCAAAACTGTTTAGAAAAAATAAAAAATAACAAAAAATGAGCTTAAAAAGGTTTAGACAAAAATTGCCCGAAGGTGCGGGCTACGAGAATTTGGGCCTGCTACTCAAGGGCGCTGGGGAGAGCTGCGGGTTGTTGCTGCCATGATTAGTGCACGAGCTGCGAGCGACGTGGGTGAGCTGGCTGTAGACCCTTAATTTTTTACCCCAATTTGATACAGTCCTAATTAAAGGATGTCGAAATAAATTTAATCAGACTTTAAATATTTAAACCTAGTTTTTTAATTTTTAAAGGGGTCGGTTTGGATTAAAGAGGGATAAACTAAAATCAAGTGGAATTGGTCCAAATTAAAAATTTTTGATCCATAAGTTAAAAAAGGCTAGAATAATTTGAGTGAGGCCAGTCGGGGAGACATGAGCACGCCTCATGTCGATCTGGCAGCCCAGATCGACATGAGGTTGGGCTCATGTTGACCTGGGTAAGCTAGGTCGACATGAGCATGCTTCATGTCAACCTTGGCAGGCTAGGTCGACATGAGCATGCTTCATGTTGACCTTAGCAGCGCAAAGTCGATATTAGCATGCCTCATGTCGACCTAGGGCAATCAGGTCAACATGGGTTCAATAACTTTCCTAATTCAACTAGAATTCATTTTAGGGACTGATTTATATTAGGTTAAGGATTCTGAGTAAGGTTCGGCTATAAATATTAATATTTCAGAATTCAGAAGGAAAAAAAAATTAACAAGGGAGAATTAACAGGAACAAGGGTCTGCAATTGAGATTAACAAAGGATTAAACCACAAAGCAGAAGAGACGACAACAAAGAGAGAAGAACAGCAGCAGCGTTTTGGAGAACGAAGGAAACCACAAACAGTAATATCAAGACAACCAAAGAAAAAGGCGGATTACATGTTGTCTTCACATTATTCATCCAGAAATCAATTTTTTGGTGGAACCAATGACGGAGGTTTGATCTTTAGTCATAAATTATTCATGCTCACAGTTGCTTTGTTTCTTTGATTAATAAGAGCATGCATGCAGTAACATGATCCTTGAACGTGCAGTAACTCGATCTTTGAACATGTAATATATTTATCTTTGTTTTAATAACTTTAATTGTTTGCTTTATTTAACACATTGATCAGTTGGTATTCGTAACCCCACTTGAATGTTTCATAAAAAAAAATATAACTATCCAGTAACCGTCGAGGATTTAAATTAATTGTTAGAATTTATTTTGTTTATTTTAACTTCAAGAACCGTAGGTTATTTTATTAAAACTCAAAACCTCAAACTATTTTTATCCAAAAGCCTAAACCATTTCATTATTAAACTCCAAAATATTGATTATTTTTCCAAAACCTTAATTTATTTCTCCAAATCCAAAATTATGTTTTTTAGGCGGTAAGTTAAATCCAAAAACCCTAATTCCAAAATTCTAGTTTCAAAAACTCTAACTATCCAAAAACCCTAATTCCAAAACCCTAGTTTTCAAAACCCTAATTCCAAAATCCTAGTTTCCAAAATCCTAGTTTAAAAAACCCTAAAAATCCTAATTTTAAAACTCTAATTATAAAACTTTAGTTTCTAAAACCCTAAGTTCCGAAACCCTAAATTCAATTAATAATTCTTTAAAACCCTAAATTTATATATTTATTGCTTTATTTAATTTTAGATTTGATTATATAGTTTTTTTTTATGGTTGATTTATTTAATTTCATTACTTGATTTATTTAATTTATCATGGATGGATATTCTCTTTATTATTATGATTATTATTTGTTTATTTTTGTATTAAAATTGTAAGAGGTATGTTTCCACTTTGTGGGTACCTCATTAACTAAGAATTATGTAATTTAAATTGTTTTATATTTTAGACCAATGTAAAGGACATGTTTCCACCTTTTGGTGGGTGTCCTATTTAGTTTAGACATGAACGATGTAAGGACATGTTTCCATCCTCGGATGGGTGTCCATTTATTTGCTTTTGTTTGGACATTGCTTTGATTTTAATATAATGATGCTTTATTTTAATTGTTGCATGTAGTATGGATAATATTATTATATTTAAGAATTTTATAATATTAAGACCTGAAAAGGAGATCGATTCCAATGAACCAGGCATTGTAGGGGTGCTGGCCATTTCTCACCTTACCCACATGTACCCAACTTTCTGAACCCATTAGGGGGTTGAGAATTCCTTAGGAATTGAGTCATCCACCCCTTTCTTTTTCTCGGCCCGTCTGGGTGGCGACTCCATTTTCTCCAGGCTTAGGTCCGTATTCTCTAAGGCTCCGAGCCTAAACAGTGCCGAAGTCGCAAAAACCATTCCACCGGGAGTGGGGGCAAAAATCCCCGCTCACAGTGGCGACTCCACTGGGGATAAGAGAAGTTGATTCTGTTGGTCTTTATATTATTCTATTCTTTTTTATAATGATATTATCCATTGCATCATATTAGATTGCATTGTGTGCGTGAGTTAGGACGCCCGTGTTACCCGTGTTGTGTTATGTAAGGGATACTGTACTTTCACCCAAGGTATGGAGATCGAGCAAGGTATAACTACTCATAGCCTTGTACCATTTGGTATATACTTGCTATGGGAACCTAAGCCTTTTAACCCAAAGACTAAAGCTCATGTAATTCGCCTAGTTACTTTCCTTAGGTTTTTACCCCAAATGTTTGTTGTTTGACTATGGTTAATTTATCTTGGCTTAAATCATGGCTTATTTGGTTTGTTCTTTTTCTAATATGACCTAAGTACATTGTAAGATCAAATAAATTTTTTCTTTAAAGTCCAAAAGACCAAAGCTATTTTTAAAACTTTTTAAGATGGTCTTTGGACATAAAACTTTTCTAAAAACAAATCAAAAATTCTTTTGCTCATAACTCAAATACTAAGCCCAAAATCCATTTTATAATGGGCTTAGAAACAAAATAATTTTCATCCAACCTTTTCTTACAAAGAGCTTGCAAATTATTTAGGTCAATTACGAAATACCAAAAATCAATTGTGAGCCTAGTTTATACTAAGAAATAATTAATCATGGGCTTGTTTTTGGCATGAATCATTAGTTACTTTTTCAAGTGAGAAATCTATTTATAATAAATCTCTTAATTTAGTTTTGATCTAATATAGCATAAAAGCTACTTTAGTTAGTTGAATGGATAAAAACCTAATTAATGGGAATTATCATGAATTAATTTCCATTTTTGAAAATATAACTATTGGTTGAAACGTCCAAGGGAATAATTCAAAAACAAGATACCCCATGTTGGTATTTTGTTAACCATATTACCTAGGAAAAGAGACTCGCCATTCGTGTGTGGATGTTATAAGGTTGGAAGGAACGTCCTACTTATCCTTGTTTGTTTATTGTTTATGCATACATGCATACATACATACATTTGCATCTCATATCATTGATCCTCTTTGGCTCATAGCCCTGGATTACGACAGGTCAAAAGCTTACGACAATCCAACCTACACCGAAGATGAAGAATCTAGCAACAACTCAATCACTTGCTCACCAAAAGCAATGGAACCTGAACAAATTCAAAGAATAATGGACAATGCCCTCAATGCCAAGAAGGAAGAAATAAAAGAGGCCATGGTCGAGACCATAAAGAATCAATTGGCTGCAATTTTAGGAAATAATGTCGAAGCATCTGCTAGCACTAAGAAGCCAAAGGACAAAGGGGAGGCTAAGGTTGGTGAAGTGGCTTTTGATGATGATAAGGTGATCATTGATGATGATGATTGGGCTCAATACTTCCAAGATCCTCAAGACAAAAAAGAGCCGAAAGTTATTGAGAAGACAACTGTTGAAAAAATTGAGACATCCGATGTTGAGAAGATGATCACTGATTTAGAAAAGAAATTTGAAAAGAAACTGAAAACCGAAGAGATGTCCGAGATTGACAAATCATTTGAACAAGATGAGGAGGTCCCTTATAAGTTTAAGATGCCATCCTTTGCAAAGTTCAATGGTACTGGAAACCCCCATCTCCATGTGAAGTAGTAGATCACTGCCATGCAGTCTACACGAGCTACTAAAGCTCAAACTCTGAGATATTTCATGCTCTCATTGGACCCTGTTGTCCAAAATTGCTTCAACACCTTGGAGGAAAGTACTAAAAAAGATTGGGACATATTATACAAGGCTTTCATTCAGCAATATGGGTATAATGTCGAGTTGGAAGTTACCTTAATGGAAGTTGAGTCCATTAGACAAAGGCCAAATGAGAATTTTGTGGACTATGTGAAAAGATGGAGAAATAAGGCCGCTTTGCTCAAGAAGAGGTCTGATGAATCTAATCAAATAAGAATGATTATGAGAGAGGTGTTGCCTATTCTCTGTGAAAGGATGTCTCATACACTCATCCATAATTTCAAAGGTCTCCACCAAGCTGGTCTGCAGATTGAAGAATGAAATAGAGAGAAGAACCGCTTTTCGGCAAGAAGGAATGAGAAAGGAAACTATCAGTTTGGTAATCAAAGCATGCAAAAGGAAGTTGATGTTAATACAACTAGTCAAGCAAATAGAAGGCAGTTTTTAGATCTAGGGAAGCCTTTGTCTTGGGTCTTCAACAAGCTATAAAAGAAGGGACTATTACAGCTATTGGCCCCCCAACCTTTGCCAAATCCTTTACCCCCAAAATTTGATACTAAAGCCTTTTGTGAGTTTCATCAGACACAAGGACATGAGATAGACACATGCTTGAGACTAAAACATGAGATCCAAAATTTAATTGACAGTGGTACGTTACCTGAGCCGGATAAGCCCAATACCAAAAGCAATCCTTTGCCAAAATTCAACAGAGTGTCACCACCAACAACCTTCATGGTAGAAAAAGGATTGAAAGAAGATTTTGTTTTATCATTCTTTCAAGATGGGGATATTGAAGATGTGAAAGGAAAAGAAGCTTAACTCAACAAACTTTCCTTAGCTTGAATATTGCTTTTCAAATTTTGCTTTAATATTTAATTAAAATAATCTGTTTTTCAAATTTAAATTTGTTTGAATAAATTACTTTTAACAAAAATTTTGTTGGTCTTTGTTCATTTTGGTGCTCAACTAATGAGGAATCTAGCTTGATGTTTATAAATTAGCATATCTAGGCATCATGATTCGAATGACTTTACTAGGTAAGGAAATTGCTCTATAGCATTGAGTTGTGTATGCTTTCTTAGAGAGGGCTCCTGCATAATTACCTTTGCCTAGGTCCTAGTCAGTCTTAGAACATGCTTTGACAAATTTTCAAGGTGAAATTGAACTCTACTTATTTAAGAGAGAAATGATCTAGGCATTGTTTGGTTAGTCAACAGCTAGTATCCATCCAATTAAATATCAATCCCTAGTTGTCCCTTTGAGCCTTCATAAAATTTTAGCTTTCTTTTCATTGGCATACAAACCCCAACAACCTACCCTAAGCTGTTGTGATACTTTTGACAAGTCTTATGATCACTAAGATGAAGAGGCAAGAAGATCAAAGAAAGAAATGAATAGTCAAGGCCATGAAAATAGTTGATGTTATCAAGACCATAAGGGTAGTTGAAGTTCTCCTAATATATCCAATCTATCAAAATAACATTAGAGTAACAAATGATTTATCCCTATTAAAGGAGATTTATGTCGCTCGACTCATCCATTATTAGAAACCCAAGTTGGTACAAACAAGAAAACTCTTTTAGAGCTAGAACAAAAAAAAAGAGAGAAAGAAAAGAAAAAAGAGAAAAAAAGAAGAAAAAAAACACACACAAAAAGAAGGAAAAAAAGAAGAAAAAAAAAAGAAAAAAAGAAAAAGAAAGATAAAACCCAAAAAGGCAGTTCAAAAAACCAACTAAGTTCTCTTTTACGTAAAATAGCAAAAGGCTTCCATTTGGTTCATAAGGACAGTTTGACTTGAATTGGTCCAACCCAACCAAAGATTCAATCAAAATCAGAGAAAAAGGAGAAAGACCATCTAGTTCTTGAAAGTTCTGCACTTGATAGTCCTACAAGGAAGAAGGACAAAATGATAAAATGCTCAAAGAAAGGAAGAGCAAGAAAAATAAAAAAAGAAAGAAAAGGGAGAAGAAGAAAAGAAACAAATTTGGGTACCAAACTTTTTTGCAATGGCAAAGACTATCCCAATCAAGATCTAGATTAATGCCAAAAAGATGGAAGAACTCTCAAAGCTCTATCTTTTTATGTTTCCAACTGCCTAAGGTTCCAACAAGCAGTTTGTGGTGTGAAGGTTTGTCCATTGTGTCACAATGGCTCCAACTTACAAATGGCCTTCATTTAAACCCATGTCCCTTATAGACCCCATTTCAAGCCTATCTAAGACCTATTGATCTCTCTTAGTAGGTAGAGTCTATTAGTGGAGATAGTTTGGATAAGCATGCATATGAGATAGACCATATTCAAACTCAAATGAGACTTTTGGCCAAGTAATGTGTATGTGCTTATCTGAAGTGCAACAATTCTTGCTTAAATAGAAATAATTCTCGAGTTTAGTATGGTAACTAGGGTTATCATGTTATAGATATGTTAATCTGGAAAATCAAGTCCTAAGGTACATTGACATTAATTTGGCAAAGCCAACTTTTGATTTCAAAATAAAAATTCAAAATTGAAAATTCAAAAAAAATTAACAAAAAAATTACAAAGCCTTCAAGTTAAGGGAAGTATGTCGAATCATTAAACCTCCAAAGGACACATTGGACAAAGTAAATGATTATTGGCAAGGTCATGAAGAAGCTACCAACTGACATGCTGAATCATAATTTGAAATGGATGTATCTCTGCTGTTTGGGGCCTCAATTATTCATATTTTCAACATCTTAAAGATAAAAGCCATAAATGTGGAGTATTGTGTCATTATAATGCAAGACCTGAACGAGCATCTGAAAGGAGTCAATGAGAACACTTCTGCTAATCACCTCTGTCTATGAATCGATGGAACGACTGTAAGTATTATTCATGCATATCATGCATACATGAGCATATCACATCGCACTTTCTTGTCTTGTATTGTCTATTCTTTATCAAAGTGAATAGCAAACACCCTATGAAGTAAACAATCAAAAGAAGATATCAAATCAGGGGGGGCATGGAAAGCTCATTGCTTAAGAAAGCTCCAGTAATTTTGCAAAAAGAAGAAATGCGTGCTTGTGCAAAGAACTAGAAAACAAAAACATCAATCAAAGCTTACATGGAAAAAATCTTTGGTTTGAGCCTACACAGGGGGCAAAGTTTCTCCTTTTCAATTTTTTGAGTTTATATACAAAATATTTTCAAACTCACTTACAAATATTTCGCCACGTAGGGGGCAAGGAGAAGATATGAGGGCCAACTAAAAATAGCTGAATTTTTGCAAAAGGAAGAACAAAAGAATGGAACAACCAGTTAAGCCAGAATCCTCAACTGATAAAAGGTCAGTGAAATCCAATTCAATCTCAGGTCCGAGTACCCAAATCAGATTCAATCACGGGACAAGTACCTAATCTCGGGTCTAAGTACCCAAATCAAATTCAATCTCGGATCTAAGTACCCAATCTCGGGTCCAAGTACCCAAATTCAATTTAGTCTCAGGTCCAAGTACCTAATCTCGGGTCCAAGAACCCAATCTCGGGTCTAAGTACCCAAATCAAATTCAATCTCGGGTTCAAGTACCCAATCTCGAGTTCAAGTACCTAAATCAAATTCAATCTTAGGTCCAAGTACCCAAATCAAATTCAATTTCGAGTTCAAGTACCCAATCTCAGGTCCAAGTACCCAAATCAAATTCAATCTCGGGTCTAAGTACCCAATCTCGGGTCCAAGTGCCTAATCTCGGGTCCAAGTACCCAGTCTCGGGTCCAAGAACCCAATCTCTGGTCCAAGTACCCAAATCAAATTCAATCTCGGGTCCAAGTACCTAAATCAAATTCAATCTTAGGTCCAAGTACACAATCTCAGGTCCAAGTACCCAAATCAAATTCAATCTCAGGTCCAAGTACCCAAATCAAATTCAATCTCAGGTCCAAGTACCTAAATCAAATTCAATCTTAAGTCCAAGTACCCAAATCAAATTCAATCTCGGGTCTAAGTACCCAAATCAAATTCAATCTCGAGTCCAAGTATCAAATCTCGGGTCCAAGTATCAAAATCAAATTCGATCTCGAGTCTAAGTACCCAACCTTAGATCCAAGTACCCAAATCAAATTCAATCTAGGGTTCAAGTACCCAATCTCGAGTCCAAGTACCCAATCTCGGGTCCAAGTACCCAAATCAAATTCAATCTCGGGTCTAAGTACCCAATCTCGGGTCCAAGTACCCAAATCAAATTCAGTCTTCGGTCCAAGTACCTAATCTCGGGTCTCGGGGTCCAAGTACCCAAATTTAATCCAGTCTTGGGTCCAAGTACCAAAATCAAATCCAAGTACCCATCCTCATTCAAAATAAGTCAAAAATTATATTGCTTTTCACTCTCTTTTTCCATAGTCTTAGATCGTTCAAGTAAGGGGCAAACTGTAGACCCTTAATTTTTGTCCCCAATTTGATACAGTCCTAATTAAAGGATATGTGAGCGGGGATTTTCACCCCCACTCCCGGTGGAATGGTTCTTGCGACTTCGGCACTGTTTAGGCTAGGGGCTTAGAGAACACGGACCTAGGTCCGGAGAAAATGGAGTCGCCACCCGGACGGGCTGGGAAAAAGAAAGGGGTGGATGACTCGATTCCTAAGGAATCTCCAACCCCCTAATGGGTTCAAAAAGTTGGGTACGTGTGGGGAAGGTGAGAAATGGCCCAGCACCCTCACAACGCCCGGTTCATTGAAACCAGCCTCCTTTACAGGTCTTAATATTATAAAATTCTTAAATATAACAATATTATCCATATTACACACAATAATTAAAAGAAAGCATCATTATATAAAAATCAAAGCAATGTCCAAACAAAGCAAATAAATGGACACCCATCCAAGGATGGAAACATGTCCTTACATCGCATGCCTAAATAGGACACCCACCGAAAGGTAGAAACATGCCCTTTACATTGGTTCTAAAATAGAAAAGCAAATTAAATTACATGATGTTTAACTAATGAGGTACCCACCAAGTGGAAACATACCTTTTACAATATTTGGAAATCTAAATAAATTGATAAAAGTAAATAACCATTCATAATAAATAAATCATTCATCAAAGGTGTTAAACATCAATAGAAAATAAATATCCATCCATGATAAATTAAATAAATCAAGTATTGAAATTAAATAAATTAAAGCATAAGAGATAAATCAAAGCATAATCAAGTATAGAATTAAATAAAGCGAATAAAAGTCCAATTATAGCTACTGTGATTTTTTATGGAATTAAAATAAATTAGGATTTTATGTTTTAAAAGGTTGGTAAGATTCTTTGATTAAAGAAATTAAGGTTTGAATGGTGAAATCATGAAACTAGGGTTTTAGATACTTTAAAATACTTTTGATTCATGGTTTTAAATGATGATTTCAAGCTACTGTGTAATTTTAAAATATTTATAGTTTTATAGTTTTTTAATGTTTTGAAGGATTAGGGCTTTAGAAAAAATTAATATTTAAGGTTTTAAAGGAGTTAGAGTATATTATTTTAGGTTTAGAAATTAAATTAGGGTTTTAGTATTTTAGAATTTAGGTCTCGGGTGATGAATTTGAATTAGGGTTTAGAAAAACAATTTGATGATTTCATGAAATTTTATAAGTTTAAACCAAACAAATTAAATTTTTTATAAATAAAAAAGATTTATATAATTGGAAAAAGTATTTTAGGGTTTTTTATAAGAAACATAATATGTTTTGAGTTTACATAATTTCAAAAGTAAATTGGAATTTTGGGGTTTTGAAGAAATAAAATTAATAACTTTAAATTCTTTGGGAAATAAAGCAACGGATTAATGTTTTTAACTTTGAACAAAAGGGATTAGATTCTGGGATTTTTGAATTAAAAGAACAAAGGAAAATTTAGCTACTGTATAAAAAAAAGAATTTAATACATACCTTTTTTTTTATGATTCCTCCAAAAATAATTCTTCTTGGATAAACAAGCTCCAAAGCCAAGCCTTTTTTGCCTTTGAATTGCTTAAATCGTGTTTCTGCTCCTTAAAAATCAATTATTGCTTTTCCACTTCACTTTCGAATTCAAATTCTCAAAGCTACTGTGAAATTTTTCCTCCAAATTTGGTTGCCTTTGGTCCTTATTTATAGAGGTTTATCTATGTATAATCCTAATTAATCATAGCAAACAATATTAATAAGAAAAGGAAACCAAAACCTAATTGAATTAGGTTTCGGAAATTTTGCGTCGGAAAAAATTGTGCTGCCGAAAAAAATTGCCGCTGGAAAAAATGCACTGGCGAAAAAATTCTGCCACAAGAATCTGCAGCAGCGGGGAATCCAGTGGGCTTACGAGCGACTCGCCCGCAGGAAAATCCTGCGGGCAAAATGCTATTTCACCCGCAGGATTTTCCTGCAGGAGAAATAGAAAATCTATTTCGCTCGCAGGATTTAGAAAAACTATTTCGCCCGCAGGAATTTCCTGCGGGTGAAATAGTTTGGGCTGTTTCGCCCGCAGGAAATTCCTGCGGGAGAAATGCCCACGGGCCCGCGCGATGATTTTTTCGTCGCCGATTTTTATTTTTATTTTTGACTTTTATTTGTTTATTTTTATTTTTTATTAATAAAAATTAGATACTAAATCAAAAATTATTTAATAAAAATTATTTTGGACCAATTAGACAACAAAAATCATTTTGGACTAAATAAAACATATTGAACCGAATTGGGAAATTAAGGGTCTACAGTTTGCCCCCTGCTTGAATGATCTGAAACTTTAGTGAAAGAGAGTGAAAAGCAATAAGACTTAATTTTTGATGAGATGGTTGAGGTTTTGGGTTCGGGACCCGGTTTGAGTTCTATACTTAAGGATAAATTCTAGGTTCTAGACCTAAGAAAAATTTGGGTTCTGGACCCTGTTCGAGTTCTGGACTCATGGATAATTTTAGGTTCTAGACTTAAGGAAAATTTGGATTCTGGACCCGGTTCGAGTTCTAGACTTAAGGATAATTTTAGGTTCTCTACCTAAGGAAATTTTAGGTTCTGGACCCGGTTCGAGTTCTGGACTCAAGGATAATTTTAGGTACTCGACTTAAGAAAAATTTAGGTTCTGGACCCAGTTCGAGTTCTGGACTCAAGGATAATATTAGGTTCTCGACCTAAGGAAAATTTGGGTTCTGGACCCAGTTCGAGTTTTGGACTCATGGATAATTTTAGGTTCTCGACCAAAGGAAAATTTGGATTCTGGACCCAGTTCGAGTTCTGGACTTAAGGATAATTCTAGGTTCTGGACCTAAGGAAAATTTGGGTTCTGGACCCGGTTCGAGTTATGGACTCTAGGATAATTCTAGGTTCTTGACCTAAGGAAAATTTGGGTTCTGGACCCGGTTCGTGTTCTGGACTCAAGTATAATTTTAGGTTCTCGACCTAAGAAAAATTTGGGTTCTGGACCCGGTTTGAGTTCTGGACTCAAGGATAATTTTAGGTTCTCGACCTAAGAAAAATTTGGGTTCTGAACCCGGTTCGAGTTCTGGACTCATGGATAATTTTAGGTTCTCGACCTAAGCAAAATTTGGATTCTGGACCCGGTTCGAGTTCTGGACTCAAGGATAATTCTAGGTTCTGGACCTAAGAAAAATTTGGGTTCTGGACCCGGTTCGAGTTCTGGACTCAAGGATGATTCTAAGTTCTGGACCTAAGGAAGTTTTGGGTTCTGGACCCGAGCTAATAAAAAAAGTTTGGCTAATTTTTAGACATATGTCTTCTTATTGCCCCCCCCTAAGTGTAAAAATATTTATATACCTATAATTATTTGAATGATTAAAATGAATAAATGAATTTACTGTTTATTTACTGTGTAGTTACTGTTCATGCACTATTTACTATTCATAAATAGTAAATTTACTATTCATAAATAGTATCAAATAGTAATTACTATTGGAAAAAGTAATTTTACTATTCACCAATAGTAATACTATTTATAAATAGTAACATTTACTATTCATCAATAGTAATACTATTTATAAATAGTAACGTTTACTATTCATCAATAGTAAAATTTATTATTTATGAACAGTTTTGAATTTGTTTTCTTTTGCTTGCTGTTCCTCTATAAAAGGCCATCAATTCTTCATTTCATTTCACAATTTTAATTTTGTAATTCTTTCAAATTTCTTTTCAATTTCAACATATATTTTTCAAAAACAATGCATGTTTCGAGGTCGTGGACTCATTCTAATGCTGAGTTATTAGAGTTTATTCGGCATCATGAAGACGGAAATCTAGATATACTGGCCGGGATGCCGCTCCATCGCAATTCCAACCAAACGAGCGAGGTAATTACCCTTTTCTTTCATTATTTTTCATATTTTTTTATTTTATTATTTTTTTCTCTTTTTATTATTATTTTTGCTATTGTTATTGTGAAAAATAAATTAATTTAAATAGATAGAATAACATGTACTTACCTGGTATTAACTTACCTGGGTCTGTGTTAGCATGATTGTTGTGTCATTCGGGCCGGAGGGTGTATTTATAAAGCCCAACAATAGTATGATGTAGTGCCTTCTCGGGTAAGGTGGATTATCCGAGATTGCGGCTTTGAGCAGTTCATCTTATAATTGCTATCCGAAGAATATCAGATAGACCGAAGCATAGTTCAGGCGCTTGCAGAGCGATGGCTGGATACAACTCACACTTTTCACTTGCCCATTGGGGAGATGACAATTGGTCCGGTCGATTTTACTGCCATAACCGGTCTTCGGTATGATGGTGCTCCGGTTCCTCTGACCAATGAAATCTTAACATTTGAAGAAATTCAAGAATTAATTGGTATGGAACCATCATATAAAGGGCCTTTTATGATAAAAATTGAGCCAATTCGTAGTTATTGGATTAACTACGAAGGTCGGATTGGCATAAACAGGGCCAAACAATATGCTCGAGGATTTTTGTTATATCTGCTCGGGTCGACCATTTTAGGCAGCACTAAATCATCCATCCACTTGTCAATATTGACTGCCCTTTCTTATCTCAAAATGGTACCATCTTCTGGCTGGGGTGAAGTTGGTCTTGCATGTCTTTACCATGGCCTTGATAAGCTTTGCCGAAACAAGAATTCTTTTGTCAGCTTGATGGTGGTTGTCGAGGTATTCTTTCTTCCGCCAATGTCTTTTCCCTCTTTTCTTGCATGAATGTGATCTTTATTGTTATTGTAGATATGGGCATATGAACACAACCTCGTGAGGGTACCCGGTATTTCCCGAGAGAGAATTAGGTATCCTAGATTAAATCACTGGTTGTCCAATCGTATGGATGTTCCCAACTCTCATCATGTGCATACTCATCGCTTTATGTTGAGCAGCTTAACCTGGGATCAGGTAAAATAACATTAGTATGCTTTAAATTTTATGTGAAAGTTTTACTTACCTTATGTTATCCTGCAGGTGAATTTGGCCTGGTGGAATCCAGAAGAACGAGCAAACTGGTCTCCTTTGATGAGGGTCGCACTGTCTTTTTAACATTCTCACCGAATTATTGTTGGCCTAGTGTCTAGTGGCTGGTTTCTCAGGGAGAGAGTTTATGAATGGTTTCTCAGTCCAGAGTAGCGGAGGTTTTTGATGCAAATCCCAAAATATACTTTAAATATTATGTCGATGTCGAGGATGCTTGGTGGTCAGCCCGGTATGGTTATAATGCTGAGTCATTTCTCCATTTACCAGGTCCATTTTATGCCCGTTTTATTCAAATGAGACTCTTGCACTTTGATGTATCTCCTGTAGGTGTGAGGGAGATTTTTGATGGAAATGAGGGTAGAGATGAGGAGGAGCATCACGGAGATGCAGGAGAGTCTGTTCCACATCTCAAGGCTAGTACTTCTCAGGTAAAATTTTTACTACTTTTCCCTTGCAACTGCTTTTCCTTTCTTTGATTCTTTAATGATTGTTGCAGGCTGTTGGCTCGTTTGATCATGAGGCTGGACCTTCTTTCACTGCCCCTTCATTTGCTCATTCTAGCCTGCCGGATATGCCATCTCATCCGCAGGGTATTGATATGAATTACCTGGTATGTTCCTCATTTCATAATAGTTTATGCTATATGTTTGCATGATTATGTATGCTCTTGCCTTTGCTCTCTTGGCTCACAGCGGATGCTTGAAGAACAAAATAAGAAACTTCAAGAAGAGTTGGCTACAAGTCATCAACAAGCGTCTCATTTTGAAAGTTTATATCATAAATCCGAACAAAATTTTTGAGACTTTCGATTTCAGGGAATGAGGGATCCCGGTGATTCTTCATCGAGAGGTCCCCAGACTGATGAGCACAAGATCCTTTCGTCTGCTTTTGATGAAGACCATGACAGATCGAAACTCCAAGGCAATAGGGATTTTAGTGCTTCTGCTTCGGGTGATCCCGGGATGAGTAATTTGCCCCCTCCTCCAACAGGCGACGATTTTTTCAAGTCTTTATTTGGTGACCTACCACCACCCTCTTAGTGATATGTAAATATTGTGGCAATTGTAAAACATTGTACAATAATGAAAAATATACAATTTTCCTATTTACTGTAATCCTCTTTTTTTGTTTTTGCATATTTTTTGTTACTGCCACTTTTTTTATATATAGTACATCATAATTAATATCCACTTCTTTTGTTAAACCAAATCCAAAGTGGAAAAAGAAATTGTGACCACTTCCTTTCCTTAGACCATATGGTCTTATCCTTTCCCATCATCTTTTCCATTTCACTTTTGGAAAAGGTTTATTTTCTTCTATATAAATCACTTTGCATGCCATATTTTAATTCATAAACCAAAAATTCTCTCTCTTTTAACGTGAAGACTTCCTTTAGCAATTTTGGTTCTCCTTTATTCATTAATCATGACTGAGCACCATTTAAAGAAAATAAAAATTCTATTTAAGAATATGGATGCCATCCATTGGAAGCAAATTTCATGGTCAAAGCTTGATGTTTGAAAATTTTTTCAAAATGTCAAATTGGACCACTCCTTCTTACATGCCGTGGCTTCCTTGTGGGATACGGATTCTAGGGTATTTAGAATTAATGGCTTTGAAATGTGTCCCTTGATTGAAGAATTTGAGGCCATCCTTGGACATCCAAATAATCAACAAATGGCATTACCCACATTGATTTCCATGACTCAATAGAAGATGCAAATGTTATTTCAATTTCCAAAACCCGAAGTTCTTTAGTTGATGAGAGGTGAAAAAATTCTACTTGCTCCTTTGATTGAACTTTGTTTTTCTCATTTGGCTCCTACTAAGGCATGGGGATGCATGCTTTGTCTTTACTTGCTTGGCTAAATCTTGCTTGTTTCTTCTAATGGCAATGTTGATCCATGAGTATTGGATATTATGGACCAAATGAAAGGAGGCTTGTCGCTGGTACCTGCGATTTTAGCCGAGACCTTAGTTGGATTAGACCGATTTAAATCGGGATTGTCAAAGAGACTGACTAGGAGTCCATTGCTGCTTCAAGTAATTACCTAAACTGCCCTTTCGGGTTTTCAATTTAGGTTTTTTTTAATGGCTCTAACTTTTGCCTAGTCCCCCATGCGGGTTTTCAAAACTAGCAAGCTGTCCTAATTTTTGCCTAAGCTGTCCTTGCGGGTTTTCAACTTAGCGGACTACTTTTTTTTTTAACTTAATTCTTTCTTCACAGATTTGGCTTCAGGAGCGTCTTTGTTTGCTTGATACTCCATCCATGTATTTTGCCAGATACCTGCCACGTCATCATTTTTCTAGGAAGCTACTCCATCCTGCTTCTTCATATGTTGACTGGGTTGACTGGATCCACTCACGTTCCGAAGTCAATATCCGTTGGTTGGTACCTTGGTGGAAGATTTCTCGTATCACCATGCAGACATACTTGATGTACGTTCCCCTTGCTGCTCTTCGTCAAGGTACATGCTATGATCCTCGCCGACTTGGCCGTCAGTATGGAGCTGAGCCTCGTGATTCTGACTTTGCTCCTGACTTAGATATGCCTTGCTTGACTGAAGCCTACTTGGATCGGCTAAGGCAAAGCTGGCCTGCACGTTACACTTATCGACTACCATAGATTTTACATTAGTCAATTCAGAAAGTGTATTGTTAGGATGAAAAACAACTAAAGTAATAAAAGATGCTTCTTTTCCATTTATAATTTGTCATCACCTTTTGCAATTATGATTATTTATTTCATCCATGTCTAGTCAAATACTTATAACAGTGCACATAGAACAATTTTAACTTTAATTATGTTTTATTAAATTAGGGAACAACCAAACATAAAGCTAGCATACACAAGATCACTCTTGTTGCCAATTAGCCCTTTTGGGTTTTCTAATTGACGATTTTCTCTCATTTAGTCCTAATTGTTGCCTAGCTCGCCCTTTTGAGTTTTCGGAACTAGCGGACTACTCTAACTTTTGCCTAGGCTGCCCTTTTGGGGTTTTCAACCTAGCGAGCTCCTTTTTTTTCCTTTTTTTCTTGCATACATAAAACCTCTTCAACCTGTCAATGTTTATTGGCTCACTAAATTCGTTCCCATCCATGTCTGATAACTTCACTGAACTTTTGCTCATGACTTGTTTCATGACATATGGCCCTTCCCAGCTAGGTCTGAACTTCCCTCTTGGATCAAATACATTAGGCTTACATTGCTTCAACACCAAATCCCCGACTCTGAATTTTTGGATTTTAACCCTTCTATTGTAGGCCCGAGCTATCTTCTTTTGGTACAGTTGGTGATGATACAGTGCCTTTAACCTTCTCTCTTCTAGTAGAGCTAACTGAGTGTATCTGCTTGCTACCCATTCTGCTTTAGGCAGTTGAGCTTCCAAGACTACTCTCAGTGGCTTGATCTCAATTTCAATTGGCAATACCGCTTCCATCCCATATACCAAAGAGAACGGTGTCATCCCAGTAGGTGTTCGCACACTTGTCCTATATCCCCATAAAGTAAAGGGAAGCATTTCTGACCAGTCCCTGTAAGTCTTAGTCATCTTGGACAGAATTTGCTTAATTTTCTTGTTCGTTGCTTCACTGCACCATTAGCCTTTGGTCTATAAGGAGAGGATCGATGATGATGGATTTGGTACTTGGAGAATAAATCCTTAACTGCTCCTTGAAACTGTACCCCATTGTCTAATATCACATTGTGAGGGACCCTATATCTGCAGACGAGGTTCTTTTCGATAAACCTAGCCATTTGACTTGCACCCAGCTTGTTGAAGGATTCGGATTTGACCCATTTTGAAAAATAATCAACTGCTACTACAATAAAACAGTGCCCGTTTGAAGCTGACGGATGTATCTCTCCTATAATGTCGATACCCCAGGTGGCAAATGGCCAAGGTGAAGACATTGAATGTAACACCCCAATACTCTATATAAATACTATAGATATACCAGGTATACATACAGTACGTATACAAAGTATAAGGATGTCACTTATCATTACAAATAAAGTCCTTATATTGAGTCCTAACCATATTGCATTAATAAAAAGAGCATTTACCAAATAATCATACTTTTAATGATCTTAAAAGTATATAGTAATCTTATCTTTATCAAAATTCATTTATACATATGAATACATTTATGTCAGAAATACTGCATAATTAAAATTTTACATGTATGCATCACCCTCTAGTTGGTCTCAGCAAACTCTTATTTTACTCGTGGCATAGAGAAAGACTTCATATCTACCATCTACTCACCTGCGCGATTAAACATTCGCGCTAAGCCCGAGAGCTTAGTAGTACAAATATATATGATATAAATATACATTATAGAATTAATGACATATAATGATATATCAATTCCATATACCATTAGTTGCATATCATGTTTCCCTTTTTAATTACATCTTTCATATATCTCTACTATTCTCATATATTATATATATAACAAACACCAACCACAATTCCATCATTAATAATCACAACGAATATATCAATACACATATCACATATCATAATTCATAACATCAACCACAATTCCCTCATTAATATTCACCATTCATGAATCACATTTACAACAAGACAACCATAGACTTCATTATTCATTTATTTCATCACTTATATATCACTTAGAAAACAAAGACAGACTCGGGCCCAACAGACACTAATATGTTATTCAAAGTTCAGAGTTACTGCTTTGGTCTATAATCATAATCATCAAGCCCGTAGGCAATACACATATATATATCTCTATCCATGGATAGGGTAACAGACCCAGTCTCTTGGACCATCAACTCAACATGCTTGAGGAGATCCTCAACCCGGCTAGACTGTTACTTATAACAGACCCAGTCTCTTGGACCATCAACCCGACTAATCGAGGAGATCCTCAACCCGGCTAGACTCTTACTTTAATTCACATTTATCATTTCACATTTCTCATAGTGTAACAGACCCAGTCTCTTGGACCTCAATTCAACTCAATTTGAAGAGATCCTCAACCCGACTAGACTGTCACATTCATAGGCATGCCTGCCAAATTCAGAACTCTGAAACTTGAATCAACATATTAGACACAAAATCATTTTACATTTCTTTCTCAATTCATTTCTCATTTCATTATCATCATTATAGCCAACCCCCATGGCTTTATATCTCATTTAAATCATCATAGCCAATCACAATGGCTTCACATGTCATTTAGATCATATCTCAATTCACATTACAACACTTCATCATTCAAGTATACATAATCAATTTCATTAAACACATAGACAACATGTCCACTTATTTCATTTCAATCATTATTACCAACTATAATGATATCACATTTCATCATTTCTCAAGACACATTAATATAATTCCTCATTATAATATTTATCATAACAAATTACATTGCACATACCTTTTTGAATGATCACCATAGCTTTCACACTATACAATTAAAAACATTAGTCGCATTATATTAACCATATAATAAATTACTTAACATTGTTTTAAGTCTCAAAAACCATATAAAAGAATGCATCTTTGTAAGTTGTACTTACCTCAAGAGCTATTCCCATCAATCTATACCTTTCCTCTTCCAAGAATTCTCAACATTAAAGTTAATGCAACACAACCTCCTCAAAACCTAATCCAAAGATAATTATATTCATAAGAAAATAAGAATAATAACTAACTAGGGCAAACTCAATACTTGACACGCTCATTAACACGGGCGTGTCCCTGATCGTGCCCTAAACCAACAATACAGAAGCTTTGACACGCTCAGTAACACGAGCGTGTCACTGGACGTGTCACTCATTCTGCCTCACAGAAACATTAACACGCCCAACAACACGGGCGTGTTCATGGCCGTGTCAATTACTTTTTCTCACAGTAGCTATAACACGCTCAGTAACATGGCCGTGTTAATGGTCGTGTCACAAAAATCTAACTCAGTACTGATTACACGCCCAACCACACGGCCGTGTCACTGGTCGTGTCAGACCAGAAATCATGAATTCGAACTTTCATCCATGAAAACACCAACACTTCAAAACTCATATTTCATCACCCTTAATCAACATCTTGGTTATATTCATCAATTACCCATCTATTTAACACTTAAATAACTTCAATATATCATAATCATAAGCATAATATACCTCACCAAGAATCAATTATTCAAATCCCCAAATCATCTATACTAAACCCTTACTCAACAATCTCAACAATTCATCATCATCCTCACATCTAACCATGTTATTTCACAATTAATCATGTTATCATCATCTAAATACCAATTCCACACATATATATACTTCAATCTTTCATTAACATCATCATCATCATCATCAAATAACCATATCAAATCCAACTCAAACGATAGGAATCAAGACAAGCAAATGAATACTTACTTGGATAATATGCCAAATCTTTAATAACCATCTTCAATCCTCTCAAAATCCCTTTGGGTTTGATGTAAATAGGGATGAAATCACCATCTCTCTCTCTCTCTCTCTTTCTCTCTCGTTCAAAAAGAAAAGGAAGAAGAAGGGAAGAAGATCTTTTCTTCTTTTCCCTTACTCATCATATATATATATATAATAAAATAAATATACCCAATATCCTTCACCACATATCTTTCCCTTTGACTTTCTTTCTTCCTTTTCCTTTTATTATTATTTTTATTATTATTAATTATTTAATTAACCTTACTTCTCCTACACCACTATATCCCTTAAGCATATGTGATGTATATGTTGGTATATGTATATCACATATATATATATATTGCTTTTATATTTTCCCATATATTTCCCAAATACCATCCATACATATTATCCTTCATATACATATATCTCTTATAATATTTTCCTTACATATTTTACCAACATATCATCTCACATCTACTTCTCCAACGTACACCAAAATCGGGATATTAGATTAAGTCATTAAACATACACATTAAATCCATATACAACCATAATTATTCCAAACTTTTAGGGTGTATTTTGGGATATTACAATTCTCTCCCCCTTAAAAAATTTCATCCTCGAAATTATCTAGTACACTAGCAATCCACTCTTAACACAATACCATCTTAACTTCCACATGAAGTTAATTATATGCTTAAGTCATTATGTTATCATATCATACAGTTTTTACTCTCCCCCTTAGAGTCAATTATCTTCTCTAAATTCCATAATTCATCATTCTATATGCTTATATATCTTAGTATTTCCTTAACAAAGCAACCAAAATAATACCTCACATTTCCAATGAATATACCTTTAAACAAAAATCAAATCATCTTATAAAATACTTATACTTCGTCTGATCATAATCTTCAAGATATTTTATTACTTCATAATTACTTTCTTAACTTTAACTTTACAAAACATTGATTTATATCATATTATTATTTATCCCGTCATTATACTCGTCTTTAGAATAGACTTTGATCAAACCTTAATTGATAACAAGAGCCTTATTTTTCACATACTTAATTCCTTCTCTAGTATGCTTTTCACTTGTACGCATATGAATACAACACCTTCCAACTTATTTTATAAATAATCAATCTTTTCCCTTGTATCAATATTTATAACTCTATTCATTCATGTCCATTCACACTTTAAAATTATACATCATATACATTATCATGTAAATTTTATACTCTGAGTACAACTATTCATTTTAAATCTCAAATGAGTAATAATCTTCATAGAATCTAGATCAATTGATCTTTCTGTCACCAAACATCCACACTTCAATCTTGTTCAATTCAAACCAACAATTAACTTATCATTAGGTTTCACATTATATATATGACCTGATTTCTTTGGATCAAACCGAGATTCAAATCTTAATCTCTTTAGTTCCATACTCAGTCAAATTATCACGATAACAAATCACTCCAACTTGTCTTTTAATATACAAATAGTTTATTCACTTAAACCCCAAGTCCATTCATATATATTTACTTTATATAATAAACATATTCAGTATACTTTCAACCACATAATATAATTTCTCCCTTTGAAAATCTCATCACCTATCATATTATTACTATATTTACATTACTTACCTTTTTATCATATTATCCATAACTCAAAACATTTTCATACTTCTCTTTTCATAATTATAAATAGATTTCTAACATAAAATGATAGGGTACAACTTTATCAATCATAACTCCTAACCATATTCTAAACACATAGTTATCAATCTCACCAAAATAGTACTACATCCATATTATCTTAGTCCCAAATCTGTGGACAACCAAAACTAATCAGCCAAAATATAATAAACATAACATATGGCCTCGAGAGATTAATAATCAAGCCTGGGACTTACAAATCAATACTATTCTTCTATTATTCCATTTTCAATCTTCTCAATTACCATATTAAATTGTATCTCAAGAATTTCATATTCATACTTTAAACTTTTGCTACACCAAAAGTTAACACATTCCAACTCCGTTTCAACTCAGTTTATACTCGATTATATGATCATTATTAACTTAATTTATCTTTCAACAATATTACTATAAACATTTCTTACTATGTGCATATTCAATCATATACAAATTTTACAAAAATTCCATTTGTTGCTTCATTTCTAATCCATTTATAATCTCTTATTATATCCAAAGACATAGAACCTTTCCACATAAATACTTTGGAACCCAAAATATTATATACTTATTAAGTTCAGTGATCACCATAACAATTTCCATTGTCCAGAATTACTCAAGTCCATTCCACTATCAATTCCATCACATAATTCATCTAGCTTTACAAAGTTCAAGACCTAATCTCTTTTAGGTCCACTAATACATGCAACATCATTCTTATTTTTAAACATATAGTCATACCACATACCTATTCATAGGTTACCTCCAAAATGTAACCCATTACCCACATTCTTTACATATTACAATTACATTCGTATCGAAGAACTTCTCTCATATAACCTATACATGTATACACTTAATTATACGATCTTGTTTAATGTTCCTTTTTCATACATTCTATACAAAGTTAACGTTTATTATTTTCCCTTGAACATTATCATTCTCATTCTTTCAATATAAGAAAACAAATATTCATCATCACAACAATTGTACATATTCTAACCATAATAACATTTCACATACATCTTGATCACATTTCCAATGTGACATCTCTTTCACTTTTGTCTTTAAAACATTTAATATATTTTCATATCTATTTATTTACTTTTTTCAGTCAAATGACTTAAAATAACTCCATTGCATTTGCTTGTTCACCTCCCTTCTTATTTCACAACAAATTTTTATACTATCGTTCTCATTACCCAATTTGTAATATTCTCAAATGACATAATATTCATTGCAAATAACTCATGTGTTTAACATACGTTAAACTGTTGATATGTAAATAATCCTTATCAAATTTCCATTAACATCCTAGATTCTCAAATCACTATCTTACCTAAACTTCAATTACAAATCTCATCTTTTCTTATTATCAACTTTTAAAGACATCATATGCAATTATACCACCAAACAACATCAAAACATATAATTTTCACAATCATTAAGCTCATTTCAAAAACTCAAATGTCACATACTGCCACCATTAACATGAGCTTTCACAATATTCAAGCATATCACATTCCTAATATTGAAATCACAATGTTTGAATTAAAACAACAATACCAATTTATATTCTTACTTAACCAATATTATCTCTTTTTCCTTTAAACAAAACCTTAACTTTATATATATATATACCCCAAACTTTAAAATAATCACACTTTATCTATACTAATCAACTCATTCAATATCCCACCATACTCTTCTCATTTTAATAATATACCTTTCAATATTAACAATCCAACATTATTTCCTCTGTCTAAAAACCCCAACATAAACTTTATTATAAAGAGGTTCAAAGTGTAGAAGAAAGAGTACATACTCTTATCTTGATTTGATTTTCAACTCATTTTCAACTTTATTCTCCTTTTCATTTCTTGATGTTTCAATTCACATAATGTCCTACATAAAATTACTCATAAACATCAACATTACATTCCATGTTACACATAACATGACATTTTTCATATGCATCATCAATATACATATATCACATTACATTTCACAATTCGTTTCTCATCATCAATTAGGCACTATGCCTCAATTATAATTCATTTCCAACATCATTGCCAACAATCATGGTTTTTCATCACATCAAAATAGTATACACATATATCATCAACTATATAGGACATCTCATATAACACAAATATTCTACAATTCATATAATGCCACATCCGAGACCAACCTAGGTGTCAATGCATATGCATGTATTACAAATTTCATTTCAAAACTTTTCCTTTTTACTTCTATTCAAACTTTTCAAAACTTTTCTTTTTAATTCTACTTAGGCCGAGAATCTCGAACCTAAGCTCTGATACCAAAATAATTGTAACACCCCAATACTCTATATAAATACTATAGATATACCAGGTATACATACAGTACGTATACAAAGTATAAGGATGTCACTTATCATTACAAATAAAGTCCTTATATTGAGTCCTAACCATATTGCATTAATAAAAAGAGCATTTAACAAATCATCATACTTTTAATGATCTTAAAAGTATATAGTAATCTTATCTTTATCAAAATTCATTTATACATATGAATACATTTATGTCAGAAATACTGCATAATTAAAATTTTACATGTATGCATCACCCTCTAGTTGGTCTCGGCAAACTCTTATTTTACTCGTGGCATAGAGAAAGACTTCATATCTACCATCTACTCACCTGCGCGATTAAACATCCGCGCTAAGCCCGAGAGCTTAGTAGTACAAATATATATGATATAAATATACATTATAGAATTAATGACATATAATGATATATCAATTCCATATACCATTAGTTGCATACCATGTTTCCCTTTTTAATTACATCTTTCATATATCTCTACTATTCTCATATATTATATATATAACAAACACCAACCACAATTCCATCATTAATAATCACAACGAATATATCAATACACATATCACATATCATAATTCATAACATCAACCACAATTCCCTCATTAATATTCACCATTCATGAATCACATTTACAACAAGACAACCATAGACTTCATTATTCATTTATTTCATCACTTATATATCACTTAGAAAACAAAGATAGACTCGAGCCCAACAGACACTAATATGTTATTCAAAGTTCAGAGTTACTGCTTTGGTCTATAATCATAATCATCGAGCCCGTAGGCAATACACATATATATATCTCTATCCATGGATAGGGTAACAAACCCAGTCTCTTGGACCATCAACTCAACATGCTTGAGGAGATCCTCAACCCGGCTAGACTGTTACCTGTAACAGACCCAGTCTCTTGGACCATCAACCCGACTAATCGAGGAGATCCTCAACCCGGCTAGACTCTTACTTTAATTCACATTTATCATTTCACATTTCTCATAGTGTAACAGACCCAGTCTCTTGACCTCAATTCAACTCAATTTGAAGAGATCCTCAACCCGGCTAGACTGTTACATTCATAGGCATGCCTGCCAAATTCAGAACTCTGAAACTTGAATCAACATATTAGACACAAAATCATTTTACATTTCTTTCTCAATTCATTTCTCATTTCATTATCATCATTATAGCCAACCCCCATGGCTTTATATCTCATTTAAATCATCATAGCCAATCACAATGGCTTCACATGTCATTTAGATCATATCTCAATTCACATTACAACACTTCATCATTCAAGTATACATAATCAATTTCATTAAACACATAGACAACATGTCCACTTATTTCATTTCAATCATTATTACCAACTATAATGATATCACATTTCATCATTTCTCAAGACACATTAATATAATTCCTCATTATAATATTTATCATAACAAATTACATTGCACATACCTTTTTGAATGATCACCATAGCTTTCACACTATACAATTAAAAACATTAGTCACATAATATTAACCATATAATAAATTACTTAACATTGTTTTAAGTCTCAAAAACCATATAAAAGAATGCATCTTTGTAAGTTGTACTTACCTCAAGAGCTATTCCCAACAATCTATACCTTTCCTCTTCCAAGAATTCTCAACATTAAAGTTAATGCAACACAACCTCCTCAAAACCTAATCCAAAGATAATTATATTCATAAGAAAATAAGAATAATAACTAACTAGGGCAAACTCAATACTTGACACGCTCATTAACACGGGCGTGTCCCTGATCGTGCCCTAAACCAACAATACAGAAGCTTTGACATGCTCAGTAACACGAGCGTGTCACTGGACGTGTCACTCATTCTGCCTCACGAAAACATTAACACGCCCAACAACACGGGCGTGTTCATGGCCGTGTCAATTACTTTTTCTCACAGTAGCTATAACACGCTCAGTAACATGGCCGTGTTAATGGTCGTGTCACAAACGTCCAACTCAGTACCGATTACATGCCCAACCACACGGCCGTGTCACTGGTCGTGTCATACCAGAAATCATGAATTCGAACTTTCATCCATGAAAACACCAACACTTCAAAACTCATATTTCATCACCCTTAATCAACATCTTGGTTATATTCATCAATTACCCATCTATTTAACACTTAAATAACTTCAATATATCATAATCATAAGCATAATATACCTCACCAAGAATCAATTACTCAAATCCCCAAATCATCTATACTAAACCCTTACTCAACAATCTCAACAATTCATCATCATCCTCACATCTAACCATGTTATTTCACAATTAATCATGTTATCATCATCTAAATACCAATTCCACACATATATATACTTCAATCTTTCATTAACATCATCGTCATCATCATCAAATAACCATATCAAATCCAACTCAAACGATAGGAATCAAGACAAGCAAATGAATACTTACTTGGATAATATGCCAAATCTTTAATAACCATCTTCAATCCTCTCAAAATCCCTTTGGGTTTGATGTAAATAGGGATGAAATCACCATCTCTCTCTCTCTCTCTCTCTTTCTCTCTCGTTCAAAAAGAAAAGGAAGAAGAAGGGAAGAAGATCTTTTCTTCTTTTCCCTTACTCATCATATATATATATATATATAATAAAATAAATATACCTAATATCCTTCACCACATATCTTTCCCTTTGACTTTTTTTCTTCCTTTTCCTTTTATTATTATTTTTATTATTATTAATTATTTAATTAACCTTACTTCTCCTACACCACTATATCCCTTAAGCATATGTGATGTATATGTTGGTATATCTATATCACATATATATATATATTGCTTTTATATTTTCCCATATATTTCCCAAATACCATCCATACATATTATCATTCATATACATATATCTCTTATAATATTTTCCTTACATATTTTACCAACATATCATCTCACATCTACTTCTCCAACGTACACCAAAATCGGGATATTAGATTAAGTCATTAAACATACACATTAAATCCATATACAACCATAATTATTCCAAACTTTTAGGGTGTATTTTGGGATATTACATTGAATGCAGTTCTTTAGGAGGCATATGATTCAAGTTACCATACATCTGACATTGCTGGAACTTCTTTACAAACTCAATACAGTCTTTCTCCATGGTCAACCAATAGTAACCTTGTCGAATAATCTTCTTAACTAGGGCCAAACCACTCATGTGCGGACCACAACTTCCCGCATGTATTTCTGACATGATGCGCTCCACTTCAGGCTTTCTTAAACATCTCAAATGCACTCCATTAGGCCATCTTCGATATAACTCTCCATGGAAGGTGATGTCTTGCAATGACCATCTCCTTATGGCTCTTCTCTCTTTCTTTGTTGCCCCCGGCGGGTATTCTCTTTCCTCCAAAAATCGTCTTATAGTATCATACCACACATCATGGTCTGTATCGACTTCCATGATTGTCTCATATTCATAGCAAGGAGTCAATGAACTGGTCAAGATTAGAGGCTTAAGGAATAGGCTGGTAGGATTTTCCCATACCAAAGCCAATGTGGCTAGGGCATCAGCCATCTGATTTTCTTCTCTTGACAGGTGTATAAACCTACACTCCTTAAAATTCTTCTTCATCATGGTCAAGTAACGGTGATATGGTTTTAACTTTTCCTCTTTCAACTCCCACTCTCCATTTACATGGGATACTACTAGCAATGAATCGCCATAAACTTCCACCTTATCCACCTTCATAATCATTAAGGTTTCCAAACCGAAAATACACGCTTCGCACTCCACCATATTATTGGTTGCCCTAAATTTCAACTTTTTGGGTAAGGGGATGAGTTCCCCTTCGGGCGATTCTAGTATAACTCCCAAACCTGCTCCTTTCATGTTTACTGCTTCATCAAAATACATTTTCCACCCTTGTACTTCAATTGCTTCTAAATGTTCATCTGGAAATTCCAAGATTACCTCTTCACCTTCTGGTAATGGTTGTTGAACCAGGAATTCTGCCACCACTTTACCTTTTATTGTTTTCCTGGTTACATACTCTATCTCAAATTCTTCTAATATTATCAACCATTGACCATATTTCCCAATTAAAGAGGGTGTCTCCCTTAAGTACTTCATTGGATCCAACCTGGAAATTGCTTGCACACTATATGATTGAAAGTAATGCCGCAACTTCTTAGAAGACCAAACCACGGCTATACAGGTCTTTTCGATGATACTATACTTAATTTCATAAGGTAGGAGCTTTCTACTCAAATAGTAAACGGCATGCTCAATCCCCGACTCATCTGCTTGGGCTAGCATGGCTCCTATTGACTCTTCTTTTACTGCTAAGTATAGTATTAGAGGTTTGCCGGGTTTAGGTGGTTTCAAAATAGGTGGATTCAACAAATACTCTTTTATTCGATCAAAGGCCTTTTGACATTCTTCATTCCATACAACCTGCTGATTCTTTCTAAGCAACTTGAAGATAGGCTCATAGATTGTTGTGAGCTTTGCTATAAATCTGCTAATGTACTACAGTTTACCAATGAATCCTCGAACTTCTCTCTCCGTCTTTGGGGCTGGCATATCCCTGATTGCTTTGACTTTTTCAGGGTCTATCTCAATGCCATTCGGACCAATTACATGCCCCAAAAATTTACCTGAGGTAACACCGAATACACATTTCTTCAAGTTTAATCTTAGCTTATATTTCAAAGCTCTATCCAAGAATAACTCTAAGTTTTGGAAGTGTTGCTCCCTTGTATCCGACTTAACCATCATATCATCAACATATACTTTAACTTCTTTGTGCATCATGTCATGAAATAGTGCGGTGGCCATCCTTTGGTAGGTTGCTCTAGCATTCTTTAAACCGAAAGGCATCACCCTATAACAAAATATACCCCATGTAGTAATGAAGGCAGTTTTGGCTTTATCCTCTTGTTTGTATCCGGAAAATTCATCTACAAACGAGTGTAGCATGCTAGAGGTTGCACTATCAATGAGAACATCTATATGAGGTAAAGGAAAATAATCCTTAGGGGAAGCCTTGTTTAAATCTGTATAGTCCACGCAGACCCTTATCCTTCCATCTTTCTTTGGCACAGGTACTATGTTGGCTAACCAATCTGGATATTCTATCACTTCAAAGAACTTCACTTGTATTTGCTTAGTGACCCTTCTTTAACCAATTCAGCCCACTCAGGTCTTAATCGCCTAAGCTTTTGTTTGACAGGCTTAATGTGAGTGTAAGTAGGAATATGATGCTCAGCTATGTCTCGATCTATCCCCCGGCATATCTTTATAAGACCAAGAAAACACTTCTTCATATTTTTGAATATTTTTTCAAATCTCTCTCTCTCATCAGGAGTAAGGTCGGATGCTATGCTAATGTTTTTAGGATTTTCAGTTGTTCCCAAATTTAATGATTGTGTGTTAACAAAATTAATATTAAAGATGCTCATATAACTGCTATTTGAATGTATGCAACCATCAGGAGAAACATCACACAAGTAAGCAAAATTAGACTTTATTGAATTCATTTTGGAAAAGAAAACATCATCATCCTCATACAAAGCAGACAAATTAAAATCAAAATCAAAATCATTGTTCTCAGAATCATAAATCAGGATGTCTTCAAACTTTTCTTCAACCAGGGCAGCAATCTCTTCCGGAGTCTTCTCGGCTTTCAGGGCAGCTTCATTCTTCTCTTTTGGACTGGATTCTTTGTTGGTTGACAAGGTGAGCTCTTTCTTCACTTGCTCCACTAGCTCGGCAACATCTGCAAAAATTTTAAAACCTGGGATTAACTTACCCATGAACATGATAGACTCGGTATATACTTGCTATGAGAACCTAAGGAAAGTAACTAGGCCAATTACATGAGCTTTAGTCTTTGGGTTAAAAGGCTTAGGTTCTCATAGCAAGTATATAACAGATGGTATGAGGCTATAAGTGATTATACCATGCTCGATCTCCATACCTTGAGTGAAAGTATGGTATCCCTTACATAACATAACACGGGTAACACGGGCGTCCTAACTCACGCACACGATGTAATCTAATATGATGCAATGGATAATATCATTATAAGAAAGAATAGAATAATATAAAGACCAACGGAATCAACTTCTCTTATCCCCAGTCGAGTCGCCACTGTGAGCGGGGATTTTTGCCCCCACTCCCAGTGGAATGGTTCTTGCGACTTCGGCACTGTTTAGGCTCGGGGCCATAGAAAACACGGACCTAAGTCCAGAGAAAATAGAGTCGTTACCCGGACGGGCCGGGAAAAAGAAAGGGGTGGATGACTCGATTCCTAAGGAATCCCAAACCCCCTAATGGGTTCAAAAAGTTAGGTACGTGTGGGGAAGGTGAGAAATGGCCCAACACCCCCCCCCCCACAACGCCCGGTTCATTGGAACCGGCCTCCTTTACAGGTCTTAATATTATAAAATTCTTAAATATAACAATATTATCCATATTACACACAATAATTAAAAGAAAGCATCATTATATAAAAATCAAAGCAATGTCCAAACAAAGCAAATAAATGGACACCCATCCAAGGATGGAAACATGTCCTTACATCGCATGCCTAAATAGGACACCCACCGAAAGGTAGAAACATGCCCTTTACATTGGTTCTAAAATAGAAAAGCAAATTAAATTACATGATGTTTAACTAATGAGGTACCCACCAAGTGGAAACATACCTTTTACAACATTTGGAAATCTAAATAAATTGATAAAAGTAAATAACCATTCATAATAAATAAATCATTCTTCAAAGGTGTTAAACATCAATAGAAAATAAACATCCATCCATGATAAATTAAATAAATCAAGTATTGAAATTAAATAAATTAAAGCATAAGAGACAAATCAAAGCATAATCAAGTATAGAATTAAATAAAGCAAATAAAAGTCCAATTGTAGCTACTGTGATTTTTTATGGAATTAAAATAAATTAGGGTTTTATGTTTTAAGGTTGGTAAGACTCTTTGATTAAAGAAATTAAGGTTTGAATGGTGAAATCATGAAACTAGGGTTTTAGATACTTTAAAATACTTTTGATTCATGGTTTTAAATGATGATTTCAAGCTACTGTGTAATTTTAAAATATTTATATTTTTATGGTTTTTTCATGTTTTAAGGGATTAGAGCTTAAAAAAAATTAAGATTTAAGGTTTTAAAGGAGCTAGAGTATATTATTTTAGGTTTAGAATTAAATTAGGCTTTTAGTATTTTAGAATTTGGGTCTCGGGTCATGAGTTTGAATTAGCGTTTAGAAAAATAATTTGATGATTTCATGAAATTTTATAAGTTTAAACCAAACAAATTAAAGTTTTTATAAATAAAAAAGATTTATATAATTGGAAAAAGTATTTTAGGGTTTTTTATAAGAAACAGAATATGTTTTAAGAGTTTACATAATTTCGAAAGTAAATTGGAATTTTGGGGTTTTGAAGAAATAAAATTAATAACTTTAAATTGTAACACCCCGATACTCCATAGAAGTACTATACATACACCCGGTATACATACAGTAAGTATATAAAGTACAAGGATGTCACTTTTTGTTATAATTTAAAAACCTTTAACAGAGTTCAAAGCACAATACATAAATTTAAAGAAGATTTACAAAATCATTATACTTTTAATGATCTTACATATATATAATATTCTTATCTTTATCAAAACTTCATTTATACATATAAATACACTCTTGTCAGAAATACATCATAATTAAAAGTTATACATGTATGCATCACCCTCTAGTTGGTCTCGACAAACTCTTACTCTACTCGTGGCAAAACGAAAAACTTCACATCTTCCACCTAGTCACCTGCACGAATACACATCCGCGCTAAGCCCGAGAGCTTAGTAGTACAAATATAACATATAAACATACCTTATAGAAATTCCACGTTTTAATAGTTTCTTATCATGTTCTTCCTTTCTAATTGCCCTTTCATATATCTCAACTACATTCGTATATTATATACATAAATACAAATCATTATCACCAACCATAATCCATTAATAATACTCATAACCAATATATCAATATATACATTATATGTCATACTTCATAACATTACTTTATTCACAATTCACCATTCATGAATCATATTTCCAACAAAGACAATCATTATCATCAACCACAATCCATCACCAATACTCACAATCAATATATCAATACACACATTACATATCATACTTCACAACATTACTTTATTCACAATTCACCATTCATGAGTCACATTTCCAATAAAGACAATCATTAATCTCTTTACTTATTTATTCAATATTTGTATATCACATTGACAACAAAGACAGACTCGGGCCCAAAAACACTAATATGCCATTCTACTTTTAGAGTTAATGCTTTGGTTTAATTATCACATTTCATTAATATCATAATCCCAACTAGGCTTCAAGGATTAGGTTCAACCAAGCTTCAAGGGGAACAAAGCATGCTAAGTATCAACCCAACTTGGCTTCAAGAACCAACCCAACCTAGCTTCAAGGGTTGTAACATCTCAATTAGGCTTCAAGGACTAGAACCAACCAAGCTTCAAGGGGAGTAAAACATGTTAAACTTCTACCCAACTTGGCTTCAAGGATCAAGCCCAACCTAACTTCAAGAGATTATTACCATCATTAGGCATGCCACCAACAACAAACTCTGAAAATAGAATAACACATTAGCTACACAATTCATTGATTATTTCATCATCAATATCATTTTCAATTCTCATCATCATCTAGGCAAACATGCCTTATTTCTTTCAATTGAATCATCATAGCCAATCACAATGGCTTCATATCACATTTGAATTATCATAGCCAATCACAATGGCTTCATATCACATTTGAATTATCATAGCCAATCACAATGGCTTCATATTATATCATGTCTCAACTCATATTATAATATTTATTATTCAAATATCCATAATCAATTATCTCATCACCTCATTCACATTATACATATAGCATCATTGCTATAACATTACAAAGAACATTATTCATATAGCACAATACCACTCACATTATTATAATTCATAACATTAGTTTCACATCTCTTTATGTCTCAATTTACATTAAAGTCATTCATCATAAAAGCATTTATCATAATAAATTGCATTGCACATACCTTTTTGAATGATCCTCTTCTCTTTCACACTATACAAGTCACATTATATTAACAACATAATAAATTACTTAACATTGTTTTAAGTATTAAAATCATATAAAAGAATGCATCTAGGTAAGTTTGTACTTACCTCATTAACAATTCACACAACTCTAAACACTTTCCTTTTCCAAGATTCTTCACTTCCCAAATTAGGGCAAATCACCTTCATTCAAAACCTAATCCCAAAAATGATACAATACATCAATTCCAATACAATTTATCATTTAATAACCTCATCTAAGACCTTTATAATACACATTACAAACCAACACCTCATGTTAGAGCCCACGGTCGTGGCCACCTCAACCCCCACGGGCGTGGGATAAAGAAGGATTCTGCCACTCATGTTCCTATCCTCCACGGCCATGGCTTCAAATAACTATGAATGGCCACGGCCATGGCACCCAAGGCCACGGGCGTGGCATCTAGAAGGCTACTGCCTTCGGCCAAAATCTCATTCCAAAGCCCAAAATTCCAACAAACATCAACCACATGAAGATCTATGACAATAACTAAACAAACTCAAGTTAAACCTCATGTTACACTTCAAAACCTTAACACAAAATCAACTCCAACACTTCCAATAACAACACCAATTCAACATCTTAACTTACAATCAATTTTAACACTTAAAAACACATCACAAACACCTCTACTCATAAAATCAACAAACCATAATTCACTTCAAACACAACTTCTAAAGAACAAAGGAAATCAAGAAAAAGAACTTACCAAAGTTATTGAATTTCACAAATCTCCAACTTAATTTCTTGATTCTCCCTTCAATTTGATTTTAGAAATCAAAACACTTCACTTGCTCTCTCTTTCCTTTGGTAGCCGGCCACACCAAGCAAAGAAAAGAAAATGAAAACAATTCAACCACTTCTTCTTTTTTAAATCTCCACCATGCAATCCAACAAGGAAAATTACTTAATTACCCTTTTCCATTTATTCCAACTCTCTTTTCCCTTATATGTCCTTTTAAGTAATTTCAAACTCACAAAATAAATATCCTCCTCCATTGACTCTCTATTTGACTTATTTATATGTTAATTATACTACCATATATGCAACATATACACTTCCTTTAAAAATTCTTTTCTCTTTCAAATTAACATATACATTTAATCCAATTACAACAACAATAATATTCAAAACTTCTAGGGCATACATTGGGATATTACATAAATTCTTTGGGAAATAAAGCAACGGATTAAAGTTTTTAACTTTGAACAAAAGGGATTAGATTCTGGGATTTTTGAATTAAAAGAACAAAGGAAAATTTAGCTACTGTATAAAAAAACAAAGAATTTAATACATACCTTTTTTTTATGATTCCTCCAAAAATAATTCTTGTTGGATGAACAATTTCCAAAGACAAGCCTTTTTTGCCTTTGAATTGCTTAAATCGTGTTTCTGCTCCTTAAAAATCAATTGAATTCAATTATTGCTTTTCCTCTTCACTTTCGGATTCAAATTCTCAAAGCTACTGTGAAATTTTTCCTCCAAATTTGGTTGCCTTTGGTCCTTATTTATAGAGGTTTTTCTATATATAATCCTAATTAATCACAGCAAATAATATTAATAAGAAAAGGAAACCAAAACCTAATTGAATTAGATTTCGAAAATTTTGCATCGGAAAAAATTGCGCTGCCGAAAAAAATTCCCTCTGGAAAAATGCGCTGGCAAAAAAATTCTACCGCAGGAATATCCTGCAGGCAAAATAGTTTGGGTTGTTTCGCCCACAGGAATTTCCTGCAGGCGAAATGGCCACAGGCCCGCTCGACGATTTTTTTGTCGCCGATTTTTTCGTCGCCGACTTTTTTGACTCTGATTTTTTATTTTTATTTTTTGACTTTTATTTGTTTATTTTTATTTTTTATTAATAAAAATTAGATACTAAATCAAAAATTATTTAATAAAAATTATTTTGGACCAATTAGACAATAAAAATCATTTTGGACTAAATAAAACATATTGGACCGGATTGGGTCAAAAATTAAGGGTCTATGGGATGCCAAAATAAATTTGATCTGACTTTAAATATTTAAACATAGTTTATAATTTTTAAAGGAGTCGGTTTAGATTAAAGAGGGATAAATTCAATTGTAAAACCCTAAAATCAAGTGGAATTGGCCCAAATTAAAACTTTTTAGTCCATAAGTTAAAAAAGGCTATAATAATTTGAGTGAGGCCGGCCGGGGAGACATGAGCATTCCTCATGTCGATCTGGCTGCCCAGATCAACATGAGAATGCTTCATGTCGACCTTGGCAGCGCAAGGTCGACATGAGCATGCCTCATGTCAACCTAGGTAGCCCAAGGTCGACATGAGGATGGTCTCATGTCGACCTAGGGCAATCAAGTCGACATGGGTTCAATAACTTTTCTAATTCAACTAGAATTCATTTTAGGGACTGATTTATATTAGGTTAATGATTCTGAGTGAGGTTCGGCTATAAATATTAACGATTCAGAATTCAAAAGGGAAAAAAACATTAACAAGGGAGAATTAACAGGAACAAGGGTCGGCAATTGAGATTAATAGAGGATTAAACCACAAAGCAGAAGAGACGACGACAAAGAGAGAAGAACACCAGCAGCATTTTGGAGAACAAAGGAAACCACAAACAGAAATATCAAGACAACCAAAGAAGAAGGCAGATTACATGCTGTCTTCACACTGTTCATCCAGAAATCAATTTTTTGGTGGAACCAACGACGGAGGTTTGATCTTTAGTCATAAATTATTCATGCTCTTAGTTGCTTCGTTTCTTTGATTAATAAGAGCATGCATGCAGTAACATGATCCTTGAACATGCAGTAACTCGATCTTTGAACATGCAATAAATTTATCTTTGTTTCAATAACTTTAATTGCTTGCTTTATTTAACATGTTGATCAGTTGGTATTCGTAACCCCACTTGCATGTTTCATAAAAAACATATAACTATCCAGTAGCCGTCGAGGATTTAAATTAATAGTTAGAATTTATTTTGTTTACTTTAACTTCAAGAACCGTAGGTTATTTTATAAAAACTCAAAACCTCAAACTATTTTTATCCAAAAGCCTAAACCATTTTATTATTAAACTCCAAAATATTGATTATTTTTCCAAAATCTTAATTTATTTCCCCAAATCTAAAATTATATTTTTTTAGGCAGTAAGTTAAATCCAAAACCCCTAATTCCAAAACCCTAGTTTCAAAAACCCTAACTATCCAAAAACCCTAATTCCAAAACCCTAGTTTTAAAAACCCTAATTCTAAAACCCTAGTTTCCAAAACCCTAGTTTCAAAAACCCTAAAATTCCTAATTTCAAAACCCTAATTATAAAACTTTAGTTTCTAAAACTCTAAGTTCTGAAACCCTAAATTCAATTGATAATTCTTTAAAACCCTAAATTTATATATTTATTGTTTTATTTAATTTTAGATTTGATTATATAGTTTATTATATTTTTTGATGGTTGATTTATTTAATTTCAATAATTGATCTATTTAATTTATCATGGATGGATATTCTCTTTATTATTATGATTATTATTTGTTTATTTTGGTATTAAAATTGTAAGAGGTATGTTTCCACTTTGTGGGTACCTCATTAGCTAAGTATTATGTAATTTAAATTGCTTTTATATTTTGGACCAATGTAAAAGACATGTTTCCACCTTTTGGTGGGTGTCCTATTTAGTTTAGACATGAAGGATGTAAGGACATGTTTCTATCCTCGGATGGGTGTCCATTTATTTGCTTTTGTTTGGACATTGCTTTGATTTTAATATAATAATGTTTTATTTTAAATGTTGCATGTAGTATGGATAATATTATTATATTTAAGAATTTTATAATATTAAGACCTGAAAAGGAGGCCGGTTCCAATGAACTAGGCGTTGTGGGGATGCTGGGCCATTTCTCACTTTCACCACACGTACCCAACTTTCTGATCCCATTAGGGGGTTGGGGATTCCTTGGGAATTGAGTCATCCACCCCTTTCTTTTTTCCCCGCCCGTCCAGGTGGCGACCCATTTTCTCCAGGCTTAGGTCCGAGTTCTCTAAGGCCCCGAGCCTAAACAGTGCCGAAGTCGCAAAAAACCATTCCACCGGGAGTGGGGGCAAAAATTCCTGCTCACACTGGCGAGTGAGGCTATGTGCTTAGGTGCAATTCGCTGCAGGCCAAGCCTACGATGAAATGGCCTGCGGTGAATCGGCATGCCACGCAGCTACCACGCATCGTTCCCCGATTGGTCATATTTTTATTTTTTTATTTTTTATTTTTATTTTTTTAAAAAATAAATATTATATTTTAAATAATAAATATTATATAATTAAAATAAATAATAAATACCAAAAAAATATTTTGGACTTATTTTAAAATATTAGACTGGACTTGGTAAAAAAATAATGGTTTACAACACCAATAAATATCATCGAAAGAACATCCTTTCACAATTTGATATAAATTTTACAAATTATTCAAACCACCACTATAAATAATTATATTCAAAGGTATAGAATCTTTTCACCGCGAATAGATTTATACAATCTCAATCACTAAATAGTATACATATAATCCGCTTCTAAAACTTTTCAAAAAATGTTTCTTCAATCTGTCATTAATTGATAGGACTATATTTTGCACATAATTTAATGATTATTTAGTTATATTTTTATTGTTATCAATTGAATTTAATCAATCTTTATTGTGAAAGCTAGAATATTCATCATTTCAAGTATAGAGTTGCAAGTATGAAGAAAAAGCTTATTTTGGCTAAAAATTATGGAAAAATGGAAAGGAGGTCAAATCAAGCTCAAAAATGGAAGAAAATGAATTTACATGGTCTTATAAACCATGATACATGATTTTGAACTTGAAAATGGAATTAAAGATGAGAAATCAAGTGGTCCAGAGTCGTTTTGAATCTCAGGGCCAAAGCTGTCAAAAATCCATGGCCATAGGATTTGATTTGAAGTTGTCCAAGTTTTTCAATGACAGAAATTGCAAGGGCAGAAGCATTTGGAAAGCCACGACCATGGTGCTCAAAGGCCATGACCATGGCATGGATTTTGGCTCTATTTTGAAGAGATTTTACATATTTAGAAGCATTTTTAAAAGCCAAGACCGTGGCCTCCCAAAGGCCACGACCGTGGGTTCCATTTCGTCACTGCCTGAGCCAAGAACAAGAAGAAAATAAGTCTGGCAGCCTCATTTCAAAAGCCACGGCCGTGGCCTTCCAAACCGATCATTTTACAGCTCTAAAGTGCTCAAACTGACCAAACCAACTAAGGCCACGACCGTGCACTCAAAAGCCACGACCGTGGGGCTGAAAATCATGACTTTGAGCAAACAATTGGGTAGGTGTTGAACCAAACAAGGTGTGGCCTAACCTTTTTTAGTTTTTCCCCACTAAAGAAGCTTCCAAACACTCTATTTAAACACACTTCCTCCAAGGTATGAGAGATGTAATAGATTAGATTATATTCATCCAAATAAATTTAGTTTAGAGGTGTGAAATTCTGCTTCAAGGAGGAGCTCAAGATCCAAGTCAAGATCTTCTTCAAAGAAATAGAGTTTGATCTTTCTTGTTCCTTTTAAATTATGTTTTCATTTACCATTTTGAATATTTGTAATGTTTTTATTTCAATAATGAAGAACTAATCATTTTTAGGGTTGGTCCCTTTAATTGAATTTATCATGGAGCTATAAATGTCTATTTGGTTAATTTAGTTATCCTTTGATTATTTTGTTGTCTTTAATCTTAATGCTTTGATTATTTGGCCAATGATTAATTGATTTGAGATGTTGTGTGATGGAGCGAGAGTGGAAGCATGACGTTAGTCCAAGGAGATAACATTCTTAAGTAAGTTTCTCACTTAGAGATAAGGTTAAACCCTTAAGAGGTTGATTCAAGATTCTTATAAAACTTAATGAATTGATTTAATTACTTATGATCACGAGAGTAGACGTAAGGATTAAAGTTGATATTAGTTCTAGTACTTGAGAGAGACTTGAGCTTGATTTAGGAGAAACTAACCATTAATCGAAAGGAAGACTGAATTAAATTGATAACTTAGAAAATCCATGATAAATCAATAAAGGTGACTAAACCCTAAGTCTTAAATTATTAGAAATTTATTCTTGATTTATTGTCATTTTAGTTAGTTAAATCATAAAATCGAATTTGAGTGTCCAAATATTAATTAGTTTAATTGTTTGGTACTTAGAATTAACCTCCTCATGGGAACGATACTCTACTCATCATTATATTACTTGTTAACGATCTGTGCACTTGCAGATAGTGAGGCTGAGGCCGCAACATTAATCTTTGAAGATTCACACCCATAGACTCTCAAGACCTTCACTTATTCACTATTCAGCAAACACTAAATTTCAAATCCTAGTTTCGGATAACTGGTCACTGATGGCAAGTAAATGCCCATATATAAAATTTGGCGAATGGCCTACTATGGCATGAATGCCCACTGAATAGGATTACACAGAGTGTCATCTAATGGCACAGAGTGCCCACTATCATTATGAGTGTCCAACCTCTGACTAGTCATTCAATCCGAACACTAAGATTACTAATATTGGGCAATACACTTATTTCATTAATCTTAGTTAATTTATAATTTATCATATTAACTATCATAGAACACTTATTTAATTCTTTGTTTGTGATTTACACTTTCACAATAGTATACTTTTGTTTTCACTTTGATTGGTTTAATCTTTCTGATTCAATACACTTCATTAGTTATCATTTCCCTTTTCATAATATTATTTATATTCCGATACAACTCATGCACTACATATACTTTATATACGTATGTACTTTATTTGATTATATTTAACAATTGATATATTATTTGTAATAAACATTATCATTCTCTTTTGATATTACTTTACTTCCTTAATCATTGTTAAGGTTTAAATACTATATTATTTAAAATTTATAAATCTCTTAAAGTTTTAGGACATGGGCATGTAGTACACTGTTCCACGCCTGTGCTTATCAATTCTTTACTGTCTCTTGCAAAAGAAATTACACAAGACCACTGTATCCACCCATGAACACGCCCATGTGAATCAATCCACCACTATCAATCAGTAGTTCAAATAAGAAACACGGCAGTGTTAATCAGATGATCACGCCCGTGTGATCTTAATTGATATAACTCTTCAATTGCTTTTAGGAAGAATACCTTATAACACTCTCATACCCAATTAAAACCTAAAATCATTAACTCTCACTATTAACATCACTTACTCATTTCAAGTAAACAATATTTATTACTCAAGAAGCATAATCATATTTGAGTCCAAACTGTCAAAAGTAAATCAATCAAACCAAATTCAAATATTATAAATATTAAACACTATATTTTCTTTTCTCTAAATAATTCTTGTTACTACACTTCCTTCTCTTTTATGGCACTTCTTTTTATTCTTTCTTTGCATTCTTTAACTTAAATAATGTATATATATATATAATTATTGGTATATTTCACTGCAATATAATCTTGTCATCCTAACTTCCTCTGTACTAGCTTTCTTTTTCGCTACTTAATCATATACAAATGTTCCAACATTCAATTATCTTTGATCATTTCACTATTTTTATATTCACTTTATTCAATAAGGGTTACATAACAAATCCTTCACATAAAATTTTAGTTTTCTTATCTCACGTCTTAGGTTAAACTCATTTTTATTTGCAGCAATTCCATAACAATACCATGTATTTCCAAATATAGTTCAACAAATTATCACTAGGCTCACCCACTATTCCAACTACACAATTAAAAATCACACTCTTTGAAATAGACATTAAGATCATATTTTAAACCTTATATGATATCACTCTCATTTATTTCTTTCTTGCTTCAACTTAGCTTCTTTTATTTTGGAGCATTTCGTCATGTAAATTTTACTTTCTAAACCAAATAAATAATATCAAACTCTCTCCAAATATATAACTCAATTCAAGCCTTGATTATCAATTAATAACACTAAATTAAAGTCTTTCAAAACCTTTTACTTTCCAAATCCACTTACTATTAGAAACATTTTTGCTTGACATATTATAATTAATCACTTTTCTCCAATTTTTACACTCTTTATCCAATACTAATTTTCCATATTGACTAACTTTGCATATTTATAAAATAAATATATGTTATAATAATTAATTGGTAAGAAAATTACATTAAAGAAAAGGGATAAAGTGTTTTGGGTTTAAAAAAGAAAAAAAAACTAGGATTACAGAGTAGATGTGGGCATGTTCAATGAATCCACACGCCCATGCATATAAAAACCTTACTAGAAATGAAATTTCAAAAGCTAAAAAATCAATACTCCGATGCTGAAAATATTAGCATGCCCATGTTGTTCAAAACCTTGCTGGAAGTGAAATTAAAATCGATACGTCCATGATGAAAATACCAGCATGCCCATGGGCATGTCGATTTTTAATTTCATTTCCAGTACGGTTTTAAAATATATGGGCATGCTGATATTTTCAGCATGGATGTGTCAATTTTCACTCTTTGAAATAGACATTGAGATCATATTTTAAACCTTATATGATATCACTCTCATTTATTTCTTTCTTGCTTCAACTTAGCTTCTTTTATTTTAGAGCATTTCGTCATGTAAATTTTACTTACTAAACCAAATAAATAATATCAAACTCTCTCCAAATATGTAACTCAATTCAAGCCTTGATTATCAATTAATAACACTAAATTAAATTCTTTCAAAACCTTTTACTTTCCAAATCCACTTACTATTAGAAACATTTTTGCTTGACATATTATAACTAATCACTTTTCTCCAATTTTTACACTCTTTGTCCAATACTAATTTTCCATATTGACTAACTTTGCATATTTATAAAATGAATATATGTTATAATAATTAATTGGTAAGAAAATTACATTAAAGAAAAGGGATAAAGTGTTTTGGGGTTGAAAAAGAAAAAACCTAGGATTACATAGTAGACGTGGACATGTTCAATGAATCCACACGCCCATGCATATAAAAACCTTGCTAGAAATGAAATTTCAAAAGCTGAAAAATCAATACTCCGATGTTGAAAATATTAGCATGCCCATGTTGTTCAAAACCTTGCTGGAAGTGAAATTAAAATCAACACATCCATGATGAAAATACAAGCACGCCCATGTTGTTCAAAACCTTGCAGGAAGTGAAATTAAAAATTGACACATCCATGCTGAAAATATTAGCATGCCTATATATTTTAAAACCGTACTAGAAATGAAATTAAAAATCGACATGCCCATGTTGAAAATATCAGCATGTCCATGTTGTTCAAAAGCTTATTGCTGGAAAAACAACATGCCCATGTAGAAAATATCAGCATGCCCACGTTGTTTCTAGACTTCTCCAAACCCAAAAATTCACATTTTTAACAAGCTAAAAATGAATCCAACCTCACTTTTGATCAAATCAATTTAGAAATAATTAAATTATCATAAAATACACTAAAATAAAACTTTTCATATAGAAAAATTTCACAATCAACTCTTCACTAAAATACTCAATTAATCAATTCTTTAATGCATATCAAGATCTTAACTTGTCTTATATCTCTATTTAACTCATGAAAAACTCAATAATTGTTTAAAGAATCACTTTAGTTTGTTAATCAATAGTTTTTTCACTTTATTATCATAAGAGTAAAGTGTTTTCCACTTATACTCTTCACAAATAAATCAATATAGAATCTCTTTCACAATTTCCCAATTTACTTATCATACAATTTCTTTTACAATAATTTCTTCACAAGAAATTGAACACACAAATTCTTTCAAAACAACTTCATTTAATCTTATTGAATGGTCATTTAAAATAATAAAACTCAAATAAAATTCAAAAGATAATAAAATACAAAGTATACAAGCACTAACCTCTTTTCATCACTTCCTTCTTCCAATCCTTCAAGTTTCTTAGGAAATTCAATCTTCCCCCTTCACTCTCTCTCTCTCTCTCTCTCTCTCTCTCTCTAAATCGGCCATGGCTTCCAAAAGAAGAAGAAAGATAAAACTTGATTTTTTTCCTTTCTTTTTTATTAACTCATATATATATATATATTAAACTATTGTTAAAATCATAAATATCTAGATATTTCTATTTCTCATTCTTATCCATAATTTTATATACTTTTTGACTTTTCTTTTAAAGAGACATGATCATGTCAATCCATCTGACATGCCCGTGTGTCTTAAATTGACTTATTAAAGACAAAATCATTAATGAACACATTCTCGTGTTTATCCATACACATGCCCTTGTGTTTCATACGGCTTCTGCCACTTTTGAAATTTCCTCAAAATAATCTTATCTTTCATGCCACAAGCGTGCCACTCTAATGCCATGCCCGTAGGAATCAAATAGCCATTGTATACACATTCCAAACACTCCAAACAAATATATAAATATATATAATACTCCAAATCAATCACACTTATTATATATACACTTATTACAAAAAATTCATAGTTAAAATTTTCAGGGCATTACATAAACAATCTCAACAGTACTGGATAAATAATTGTATATGTTATAACACACAATAACACATTATCTTTTCACATTCTCATCTCATTATCACATTTCACACTTTTATCATATTTACTCTTTCATAGCTTTCACATTTTCTTTCTCATTTCTAGTCACATTGTTCATTTCTCATCTTTTCTAATCATTTTTAGCATATTTCACATTTATACATTAAGTACATAATCATTATAATAGTTATTCGACAATGGCTTATCTTTCATACCTCATACATTGATCACTCTGTTAATTATGCAATACACATATATTATCAAAACCAAAAATAAAAGTGACATAACACATTCTCAAATTCACAATGTGTTATGCCAACTACAATATTATTCAAATAATAATTATTAAAATATGTACTAACCTTATTTGCTTTTAAATCCACTATGAACCCCTTTTCAAGCTAAAATCCTAAACTCCACCAGATTCACCAATTTAGCCTTCACACACACATAGCAAATAACAAACAACATTGTTTAATTTAAATTCATTTTTATGATCAATTTATATTGAACTATCATTAAATACACAATTTCCTTCAAAATCTTAACAAAACTCTAATTTCACTACTTACTACTTCATTCAAACTCCATCCTACCCAACTTATCCCCCATATTTAATGATAAATTCATTACTTATATATCAAAATAACAACAAAACAACTCATTTCAATAATTATAATTATCTCCATCCAAAATCCTAATTCCATATAACCTTCTATAAACCCTAACTTTATCCAAATTCACTCATATTCAACAACTAACCTTAAAATCAAAACATATGTATTAAAACAATATTAAATCAATCCATTTCCATAATTATAATCACCCCTACTAGAAATCCTAATTATACATATTCAACCATAAAATTCTAATTTCATTATTTATGCTCATCACCACAAATTGGTCATCAAATCATCACATATCTACTATATTAACCCAATTACTACCAATTTTAACCATTTAAACATATTTTCTCTCTCTAGATCAATCTTATATAACTTTAAAGCTAAGAAAATAAAGCTTTAAAGAAAAAGAACTTACTTGAGTTCTTAATTTTTCTTTAAAACCAACTTAATTTCTTGAAAATTCTTGTAAAAATTTGATGATTGAACAATCAAAAATCCTCCCTCTCCCTCTTAAAGATTATAGCCCAACTTGGATGAAGAAGAAGATGAAATCCTCTTTTTTATTCTCTTCTTCTTTTACTAACCATATATATTAATTTAATTAATTATTTAAATTACTTTTAATATCAACCATGTATTTATTTCTTCTTTTGACTTTTATTTTCTTTTATTATTTAATTATTTTAATTATAATCTTCCACCCATAATTATGTATATGTATATATCATTTATATTTCATGTCTAGGTATATGTCATTTATACTTTAAATATATGTTATTTATATCTTCATGCCTATATATATATGTAATGTATATTTTATGTGTGCATTATGTATATAATATGCGTACATCTTGTATATATTAAACATATGATATAAATCCAACATTTATAATAAGTATATATTAGGTATACACTATGTATGCATAATGTATATTTTGTGTATATATTAGGTATATACTATACATATACCTCTCCCCACACTTTAATTAGTCTCTAAATTCTTATTTAATTTGTCCAGAACTACAAATATTACAATATTCACTTATAAAATTCCCCAATTGAGAAGCTAGTTGCCCAAACATGTAATCCACAACTTATACCTTAAAATCTAAAAAATTAAAGTCTATGCAATGTAGATCATCACTTTGATCTATTCTTCGTAGCACTAGCAAATGATTCTTAAGGGTCCATGGTGAACGAGGCCTCTTTAATGGAAAAATTGAAAGAGGTATAGTTTCTCTTCTACCTCCACCACTCCTATACCTCTCCATGGCCTCCATATCAACGTCATGGTTTCCTGAAGAGCCCTAATATTGATGCATCGATATGTAAGCAATTTCCCTACTAAATAGGGATTATAAACAAACTCCTCAACATTTTCCTTTGTTGGCTCTGCCAAGAAAGCTTCCAGTTCATCTCCTCCCAAGTTCATATCCAAGAGAGCCTCATTGATCTCCATAGATTACAAGGTAATAAAAGAAAGAACAAAAGGATAATGCAAAAGGCTCCAATCAAAACCTTAAGAAACCCTACAATATACACTCAACATGATAGAAACATGCATTCAACATGACTTTAAGACTTATTTTGTTTTAAGATTTCAACACTTAATTTCTTAGGTACTCGTTTTGAATTATGCTACTTATGACTACTATAAAATTAGCAACTTAGAATTGATATTTAATAGATTGACCCTACTCATCTTAATTAGGCCATTTTAGACATTTTTACCATTGACACTAAAAAAAGAAAGAAAAAACCATACGTTCTATTTCATTATATTTCTTTTTCTCATTCTTTTTTCATTATGTTGCTCTCTTTCTTCATGTAAATTTTAAATATGCTATTATTCTCTACTCTCTTACCCTCTTTTCTTTTTAACTATAGTTATTACACCTGCAAACAATAAATTGTTAATTTCAGTTGTTATTTTTAAAGAAACATAAGAATTTTTATAACTATAGTAAGTTCTTCTTCTTTTTTGTAAAAGTAGATATAATATATTTAGTATCTTAAATAATATGTATTCTATAGAAAAGTAAAGTTTTTTTTTTCCATTTTTAACAAATTTTTTTATGAAAATTTTTTAGTTTTTTTTATGAAATTCCTTTTTTACATAATATTTAGAAGCTTTTTTTTTTTTTTTTGAAAGAGGTCAATGGGTTTTGATTTGCTTGAAGCACTATTTTGTTTAAATAATATTTTTTTTACAGTGATATACATGGTCATGTCCATAATATATATGATCATGCTTAGTTAATTTATATTTAGTATGAGATCCATATAATTTATATAGGTCTTACATATATGTGTGTGTGTGTCTTTAGGTGATATACATGGTTGTATCCATATCACATATGGTCATGTTTAATTAATGTATTTAATATGAAATCCATATAAACGAAATATTATAATATTTTATATGGACATTGTCGTGTAAACATACCAATATAATATATGAATGTGTTAGCTGATATATATAGTCATATATGTAATACACATGACATGTTTAATTATTATGTGTGAGTGGGGATTTTTGCCCCCACTCCTGGTGGAATGGTTCCTGCGACTTCGGCACTGTTTAGGCTCGGGGCCTTAGAGAACACGGACCTAAGTTCGGAGAAAATGGAGTCGCCACCCGGATGGGCCGGGAAAAAAGAAAGGGGTGGATGACTCGATTCCTAAGGAATCCCCAACCCCCTAATGGGTTCGAAAAGTTAGGTACGTATAGGGAAGGTGAGAAATGGCCCAGCACCCCCACAACGCCCGGTTCATTGGAATTTATTGAAGCTACTGTGAAAAAACAAAAAGAAATTAAGAACTCAAACCTTGGTTCGTAGGTTGCACCAAAAATTGCTTCTTGGATGAACAAAAACAAAGACAAGCTTTGCTGCCTTTAAGTTGCTTGAATTGTTTTTTTGCTCTCTCAAAAAATAAGAAATCAGGTTGATTCACTGCCTTTCCTCCTTAGTTTCGGATCCAATTTTTGATCAATTTCTCCTCCAATTTCTTGATTACTTTTGTGTTGTTTTTTGTCTTATTTATAGAAGAATTTTATGGTCCATTCCTAGTTATTCACGAAACACAATATTCATTAAGAAAAGGAAACTGAAATCTAATTGTATTAGGTTTCAAAAAATTTGCGTCAAAAAAATTGCGCTGGCGAAAAAACTGCTGCAGAAAAATTGCACTGGCGAAAAAGCTGCCGTAGCTGGCTGCAGCAGTGCAGGCGAAACGGGCCTGCGTGAGAAAGTCTTGTTACCATTTCTCCCGCAGGAAACTTCTGCGGGCAAAATACCCACGGGCCTGCGCTGACTTTCGGCGATGATTTTTTCGTCGCCAATTTTTTTATTTTTTTTTTATTTTTGATTTTTTATTCTCTTCACCATTTTTTACTAAAATAAATATTAAAATTAATCAAGATGCCACAAAAATTATTTTGGACTAATTAAAATATATTGGACAACACAAAAATTATTTTGGACTAATTAAAATATATTGGATCGGACTAGGTCAAAAATTAAGGGTCTATAGTTTGCCCCCTACTTGAACAATCTGAGACTTTAGAGAGTGAAAAGCAACAAGACTTAATTTTTGATGAGATGGTTATTTGAATTTGTTTTTCGGTTCTGGACCAGGTTCGAGTTCTGGACTTGATTTGGGTACTTGGACCCGAGATTGAATTTGATTTGGGTACTTGGACCCAAGATTGGATTGAATTTGGATACTTGGACCCAGGATTGGGTACTTGGAGCCGAGATTGATTTGATTTGGGTACTTGGACTCGAGATTGGATTGAATTTGATTTGGATACTTGGACCCGAGATTGGGTACTTGGACCCAAGTTTAAATTGATTTGGGTACTTGGACCCGAGCTTGAATTGTTTTGGGTACTTGGACCCGAGAATGGGTGCTTGGACCAGAGAATTGGGTACTTGGACCCGAGCTTGAATTGATTTGGGTACTTGGACTCGAGAATGGGTGCTTGGACCCTAGAATGGGTACTTGGACCGAGACTGATTTGATTTGGGTGCTTGGACTCGAGAATGAATTGAATTTTGGGTACTTGGACCCGAGATTGGGTACTTGAACCCGAGATTGAATTTATTTGGGTACTTGGACCCGAGATTGACTTGATTTGGGTACCTGGACCCGAGAATGATTTGATTTGGGTACTTAGACCCGAGATTGGGTTGAATTTGGGTACTTGGACTCGAGATTGGATTGAATTTGGGTACCTGGACCCAAAATTAGGTACTTGGACCCAAGACTGAGTTTGACTAACCTTTTATCAGTTGAAAAGTCTGACTACTTCGGCTGTTCTATGCATCGTGGTTCTTCACCCTCAAAATGGATCTTCATCCTTTGAGATCGGGTTTTCACCCTTGAAAATAAATCTTCATCCTTTAAGATCGGGTCTTCACCCTTGGAAATGGATCTTCATCCTTTGAGATTGGGTCTTCACCATTCAAAATGGATTTTCATCCTTTGAGATTGGGTCTTCACCCTTGAAAAATGAATCTTCATCCTTTGAGATCGGGTCTTCACCCTTGAAAATGGATCTTCATCCTTTGAGATTAGGTCTTCACCCTTGAAAATGGATCTTCATCCTCGGAAATCGGGTCTTTACCCTTGCTTTAGCTTTTTAGCTGGACTGATCTTTTGTCTTTTGCATCTTCATTCTTTTGAGAGTTCTAATGTTCCATTCTTTTGTTCTTCCTTTTTGCAAAAATTTAGCTATTTTTAATTAGACCTTATATCCTCTCCTTGCCCCCTGCGTGGCAAAATATTTGCAAGTAAGTTCGAAAATGTTTTATATATAAATTCTAAAAATTGAAAAGGAGAAACTTTGCCCCATGTGTAGGCTCAAAACCATGATTTTTCTATGCGGGCTCTGATTGATGTTTTTTCCATCTAGTTCTTCGCACAAGCACGCATTTCTTCTCTTTGCAAAATTACAGGAACTTTCTCAAGCAATGGGCTTTCCATGCCCCCCTGATTTGACATCTTCTTTTGATTCTTTACTTTATAGAGTGTTTGCTGTTCAATTTGATAAAGAATAGACAATACAAGACAAGAAAGTGTGATGTGATATGCTCATGTATGCATGATATGCATGATAACAGCGGTTTCATTGACTTACAGACCGAGGTGATCAGCAGAAGTATTCTCATTGACTCCTTTTCGACGCTCATTCAAGTCTTGAATTGGAATGATCGAAAGCTTTGCATTTGTGGCTTTTATCTTCAAGATGCTGAAAACATGAGTGGTGGAGATCCCAAGTTGCAGAGAAAGGGATGCATCCATTTCAAGCTATATTTCAGCATGTCGGTTGGTATTTTCTTCATGACCTTGCCAATAATCATTTCCTTTGCCCAATGTGTCCTTTGGAGGTTCAACATACTTCCCTTAACTTGAAGGCTTTGAATGACAAAACTTTTTTTTTTTGAATTTTGATTTTGAAATTAAATGTTGGCTTTGCCAAATTAATGTCAATGTACCTCAGGACTTGATTTTTCCAAATTAACATATCTATAACATGACAACCCTAGTTATCGTACTAAACTCGGGAATCATTTCTATTTAAGCAAAAACTGTTGCACTTCAGATAGGCACATACACATTACTTGGCCAAAGGTCTCATTGAGTTTAAATATTGTTTGCCTCATATGCATGCTTATCCAAACTATCTCCACTAATAGACTCTACCTACCAAAAGAGATCAACAGGTCTTTGATAGGCTTGAAATGGGGTCTATAAGGGACACAGGTTTAAGTGAAGGCCATTTTGAGATTGGAGCTGGTGTGACACAATGGACAAACCCTCACACTACAAATTTCTTGTTTGAACTTTAGGCAGTTGGGAGCAATCTTGTTAGACTCCAAATTCCTTCTATCTTCTTGGCATTAATCTGGATCTTGATTAGGACAGTTTTTTCCCTTGCAAAAAGTTTGGTTCCCAAATTTGTTTCTTTTCTTCTTCTCCCTTTTCTTTCTTTTTATTTTTCTTACTCTTTCCTTTCTTTGAGCATTTTATAATTTTTTCCTTCTTCCTCGTAGGACTGTCAAGTACAGAACTTTCAAGAACTGAATGGTCTTTCTCCTTTTTCTTTGATTTTGATTGAATCTTTGCTTGGGTTGGGACTAATTCAAGTCAATCCGTCCTTGTAAACTAAATGGAAGCCTTTTGTTGTCTTAGGTAAAAGAGAACTCAGTTGGCTTTCTGAACCGCCTTTTTATTATTTTTTTTCTTCTTTTTTTTTTCTCTTTTCCTTTTTTCTTCTTTTTTTTTCTTCTTTTTCTTCTTTTTTGTTTGTTTGTTTGTTTGTTTGTTTGTTTGGTTCTAGCTCTAAAAGAGTTATCTTGTTTGTACCAACTTGGGCTTCCAATAAAGGATGAGTGGAGTAACATAAATCTTCTTTAATAGGGATAAATCATTTGTTACTCTGATGTTGTCTTGATATATTGGAGATACTAGGTAAACTCCAACTACCCTTATGGTTTTGAGAACATCAACTATCCTTATGGTCTTGAAAACATCAACTACCCTTATGGTCTTGAGAACTTCAACTACCCTTACGGTCTTGAGAACATCAACTACCCTTATGGTCTTGAGAACTTCAACTATCTTCATGGTCTTGATTTCTTTCTTTGATCTTCTTGTCTCTTTATCTTAGTGATCATAAAACTTGTCAAAAGTATCACAACAGCTCAGGGCAGATTATTGGGGTTTTTAAGCCAATGAAAAGAAAGCTAAAATTTTATGAAGGCTCAAAGGGACAACTAGGGATTGATATTTAATAGGGTGGATACTAGTTGTTGGCTAACCAAACAATGCCTAGATCATCTCTCCCTTAAATAAGTAGAGTTCAATTTTGCCTCGAAAGTTTGTCAAAGCATGTTCTAAGAGTGACTAGGACCTAGACAAAGGTAATTATGCAGGAGCCCTCTCTAAGTAAGCATACACAACTCAATGCTATAGAGAAATTCCCTCACCTAGTAAAGTCATTCAAGTCATGATGCCTAGATATGTTAGTTTGTAAACATCAAGCTAGATTCCTCGATGGTTGAGCACCAAAATGAACAAAGACCACAAAATTTACGATAAAAATAATTTATTCAAACAACTTTAAATTTGAAAAATAACATTATTCCAATTAAATATTAAAGCAAAATTTGAAAAGCAACATTCAAGTTAAGGAAAGTTCGTTGAGTTTAAGCTTCTTTTCCTTTCACATCTTCAAGGTTTCCATCTTGAAAGGATGATAAGACAAAATCCTCTTCCAATCCTTTTCCCACCATGAAGGTTGCTAGTGGTGGCACCCTGTTGAACCTTGGAAATGGATTACCTTTGGTATTGGGCTTATCCGGCTCAGGCAACTTTCCATTATTAATTTAATTCTGGATCTCATGCCTCAACTTCATATAATTGTCCATTTCGTGTCTAGGCCTTTGATGGAACTGGAAAAATGCATTAGTATCAAAGTTAGGTGGAAGAGGATTAGGCAAAAGACGAGGGGTCAAGGGTTGTAATAGTCCCTTCTTTTGTAGCTTGTTGAAGACCCAAGACAAAGGCTTCCCCAGATCTGAAAACTGCCTTCTATTTGCTTGACCAGTTGTATTGACATCAACTTCTTTTTGCGTGCTTTAATTTCCAGACTGGTAATTCCCTTTCTCATTCCTTCTTATTGAAAAACGGTTCTTCTCTCTTTCCCACTCTTCAATTTGTAGACCAGCTTGGAGAAGATCTTTGAAATCCCTTATAAGGGTGTGAGACATCCTTTCACGGAGACTAGGCAATACCCCTCACACAATCATCCTTATTTGATCAGATTCATCGGGCCTTTTCTTGAGCAAAGCGGCCTTGTTTTTCCATCACTTCACATAGTCCACAAAATTCTCATTTGGCCTTTGTCTAATGGACTCAACTTCCATCAAGGTAACTTCCATCTAGACATTATATCCATATTGTTGGATGAAGGCTTTGTAAAGTAGATCCCAACTCTTTTGTGTTCCTTCTTCCAAGGTATTGAACCAATTTTGGACAACAGGGTCCAATGAGAGCATGAAGTACCTTAGAGTTTGAGCCTTAGTAGCTCGGGCAAACTGCATGGCAGTGATATATTGCTTCACATGGAGATGAGGATTTCTGGTTCCATCAAACTTCGCAAAAGATGGCATTTTGAACTTGTACGAAACTTCTTCATCTAGCTCAAATAATTTGTCAACTTCGGACATTTCTTCAGTTTTCAGTTTCTTCTCAAATTTCTTTTCTAAATCAGCAATCATCTTCTCAACATCAGAAGTCTCGGTCTTTTCAATAGTTGCCTTCTTAACAACCTTCGGCTCCTTTTTGTCTTGAGAATCTTGGTAGTATTGAGCCCAATCATCATCATCAATGATCACCTTATCATCATCAAAAACTACTTCACCAATTTTAGTCTTCCCTTTGTCCTTTGGCTTCTTAGTGCTAGCAGATGCTTCGGCATGATTTTCTAAAATTGCAGTCAATTGGTTCTTCATGGTCTCAGCTAGGGCCTCTTTTATTTCTTCCATTTTGGCATTGAGGGCTTCATCCACCATTCTTTGAATTTGTTCGGGCTCCATTACTTTTGGTGAGCAAGTGATTGAGTCATTGCTAGATACTTCATCTCCGGCGTAGGTCGGATTGTCGTAAGCTTTTGAACTATCGTAATCCAGGGCTGTGAGCTAGAAAGGATCAATGATATGAGACGCAAATGTATGCATGTATGCATGTATGCACAAACAATCAATGAAGAAAGATAATTAGGATGTTCCTTCCAACCTTATAACATCCACACACGAATGGCGAGTCTCTTTTCCTAGGTATATGGTTAACAAAATACCAACATGGGGTATCTTGTTTTCCAATATTTCCCTCAGAAGTTTCAACCAATAGTTATATTTTCGAAAATGGAAATTCAGTCATAGTAATTCCCATTAATTAGGTTTTAATCCATTCAACCAACTATAGTAGCTTTTATGCTATATTGGATTAAAACTAAATTAAAAGGTTTATTATAGATAGATTTCTTACTTGAAAAGAGTAACTGATGGTTTATGCCAAAAATAAGCCCATGATTAATTACTCTTAGTATAAACTAGGCTCACAATTAATTTTTTGGTATTTTCATAATTGACCTAAATAATTTGCAAGCTCTTTGTAAGAAAATGTTGGATAAAAATAATTTTATTTCTAAGCCCATTGTAAAAAGATCTTAGAAAAAATGGATTTTGGGCTTAGTATTTGGGCCATGAGCAAAAGAATTTTAGAAAGGTTTTATGTCCAAAGACCATGTTGAAAAGTTTTGAAAATAGCTTTGGTCTTTTGGGCTTTAAAGAAAAATTTATTTTGAGCTTACAATATACTTAGGTCATATTAGAAAAAGAACAAACCAAATAAGCCATGACTTAAGCCAAAATAAATTAACCATAGTCAAACAACATGCATTTGGGGTAAAACCTAAGGGAAGTAACTAGGCCAATTACATGAGCTTTAGTCTTTGGGTAAAAAGGCTTAGGTTCCCATAACAAGTATATACCAATCGGTACGAGGCCATGAGTGGTTATGCCATGCTCGATCTCCATACCTTGAGTGAAAGTATGGTATCCCTTACATAACACAACACGAGTAACACGGGCGTCCTAACTCACGCACACGATGCAATCTAAGATGATGCAATGAACAATATTGTTATAAGAAAGAATAGAATAATAAGAAGACTAACGGAATCAACTTCTCTTATCTCTAGTGGAGTTGCCACTGTGAACAGGGATTTTTGCCCCCACTCCCGGTGGAATGGTTCTTGCGACTTCAGCACTGTTTAGGCTCGGGGCCGTAGAGAACACGGACCTAAGTTCGGAGAAAATGGAGTCGCCACTCGGACGGGCTGGGAAAAAAGAAAGGGGTGGATGACTCGATTCCTAAGGAATCCCCAACCTCCTAATGGGTTCGGAAAGTTGGGTACGTGTGGGGAAGGTGAGAAATTGCCCAGCACCCCCACAACACCCGGTTCATTGGAACCGGCCTTCTTTACAGGTCTTAATATTATAAAATTCTTAAATATAACAATATTATCCATATTACACACAATAATTAAAATAAAGCATCGATATATTGAAAATTAAAACAATGTCCAAGCAAAACAAATTAATGGACACCCATCCGAGGATGGAAACATGTCCTTACATCCCATGCCTAAATAGGACACCCACCGAAAGGTAGAAACATGCCCTTTACATTGGTTCTAAAATAGAAAAGCAATTTAAATTACATGATATTTAACTAATGAGGTACCCACCAAGTTGAAACATGCCTCTTACAACATTTGGAAATCTAAATAAAACAATAAAAGTAAATAACCATTCATCATAAATAAATCATTCATCAAAGGTATTAAACATCAATAGAAAATAAACATCCATCCATGATAAATTAAATAAACCAAGCATTGAACTTAAATAAATTGAAGCATATAAAATAAATCAAAGCATAATCAAATATAAAATTGAATAAGGCAAATAAAAATTCAAATTAGGGCTACTGTTTCTATTTAAGATTCTTTATTTCATGTGTTTAAGGTTTTGGAATTTTTGAATTTGGCTACTGTGAGCTTTTAAAGGAATTAAAATAGATTAAGGTTTTATGTTTTAAAAGGTTAGTAAAGTTCTTTGATTAACCAAATTAGGGTTTGAGATGTATAATCATGAAATTAGGTTTTGGACATTTTAAAACACTTAGATTTATGATTTTCGGTTACTGAGTTATTATTTTGAGCTTACTGTGTAAAATTATGTTTATATGGTTTTTAAAGTTTTAAAAGATTAGGGTTTAGAAAATTTTAGGGTTTAGGTTTTAAGAGAGTTAGGGTTCACTGTTTTAGGTTTTGGAGTTGAATTAGGATTTTAGGATTTTTGATTAAGGGTTTCGGGGAATGAATTAATTTTTAGAATTTGGAAAAAACAATTGATAGCTTTATGAAGTTTTATGAAAATGATTTAAAGTTTATAGAAGCAAAAAAAGAAGTTTTTAGGGCTTTTGGAAAGGAACAGAACTCAATTTAAAGTTTTGAAAATTTAGAAAACAAATTAGTGTTTTGGGCTTTTGAAGAAACAAAACTAACAACTTTAAACTTTTTGGAAAATAAAGCAACGAATTAAGGTTTTTAAACTTTAGAAAAAGTGAATTGAGGTTCTAGGGTTTTTGAATTAAAAGAAAAAAAACATATGATTAAGCTACTGTGAAAAAACAAAAAGAAATTAAGAACTCAAACCTTGGTTCGTAGGTTACACCAAAAATTGCTTCTCGGATGAATAAAAACAAAGACAAGCTTTGCTGCCTTTGAGTTGCTTGAATTGTTTTTTTTTGCTCTCTCAAAAAATAAGAAATCAGGTTGATTCGCTGTCTTTCCTACTTAGTTTAGGATCCAATTTTTGATCAATTTTTCCTTCGATTTCTTGATTGCTTTTTGTGTTGTTTTTGGTCTTATTTATAGAAGAATTTTATGGTCCATTCCTAGTTATTCACGAAACATAATATTCATTAAGAAAAGAAAACCGAAACCTAATTGTATTTGATTTCGAAAAATTTGTATTGGAAAAATTTCGCTGTCGAAAAAAAAACTGCTGCAAAAAAATTTTGCTGGAAAAAAAAATTACTGCAGAAAAATTACGCTGGCAAAAAAGCTGCCGCAAAAGCTGGCGAAACGGGCCTGCGAGCCATTTCGCCCGCAGGAAACTTCTGCGGGCGAAATGCGCACGGGCCCGCCCTGACTTTCAGCGACGATTTTTTCGTCGCCGATTTTTCCGTCTCCGATTTTTTTTGTTATTTTTTATTTTTATTATTTTTGATTTTTTATTCACTTCATCATTTTTACTAAAATAAATATTAAAATTAGTCAAGATACCACAAAAATTATTTTGAACTAATTAAAATATATTGGATAACACAAAAATTATTTTGGACTAATTAAAATATATTGGATCGGACTAGATTAAAAATTAAGGGTCTACAATATGTATTTAATATGAGATATATAAATAGAATATTGCAATGTCTTATGTAGATATAGTCGTGTTAAACATGTACATTTGTTATATATGAATGTATTTAGATTATATACATAGCCATGTTCATAATACACATTGTCATATTTAATTAATATGCATTTAATATGAGATTTATATAAATAAAACACTGCATTATCTTGTATAGATATAGTTATATTAAACATATAAGTTGAATTTATTGGTATTACAAGTTGCAGTTCTCACAAATATAAAATTGTTACTATTTTAGCAAAATTATTACTAATACTAAATTAGGTTAGTGGTAGTCCTAGTAATTCATAGTAGCCATAGAAATTAACCCAGCTAACTAAGGTTTTCCAATGCCAATTAACATGACCATTCTTTACATTTGAATTAATATTTAATTAATTAATGTTGCTACTAACTTGAATTAAAACACAAACTAATTTATTTGCTTTATTAAATATTTATTTGACATTTATTTGGAGAGTCCAAATAGAATTATGATATTCTATTTGATATCGATAATAATTATATTTATTGGGTGAGTTCAAATAGTATTATAATATTTTATCTAATTATATAAAAACACACAAAAAATCAAACTAAATTTATTATTTATTAGAATAAATATTCATTTGGATAATTCAAATAAAAATAAGTAGGATATCTTATTTGATGTTGATAAATTAAAATTAGATTCCTTTAAATGTTAAATTCTTTCATATTAATTTGAAAAAACTTCAAAATATTCATACTAATCTTCAAGTTTCTTTATTTTTTAAATTAAAAATCTTTAGATTAGCAAAATAAATTAAAAATATTCATATTAATCTTCAAATTTCTTTATTAAATTAAATTTTAAGCTATAAATATCTTATTAAAATATAATATTATATATTATTTATAATATATAAATTACAATTCTTAAAACATAGACAGAACTAATATAATATATAAGTTAAATTAATATTTTAAACTATAGTTACGAAAATTTACTTATAAACTGGTTTTCATGTTTTTGTTGCAATAAATTCTATTATTTCTTCCCTTTATCCATTTTTGAATCGTTGCAATTAAGATTTATTTGCAACTCTCCTTTTCTTATTAAGTGAAAATCTTCATTCATTTGTCTTAAATTCTTATGAAGATTCATGTTTCATTTTTTTTTTTATTTACTATTTTGAAACAACACTAAGCACACACATCTCATAATTTTTAATAACTTAATAATAAGATTTATTTATTTTCTCTAATTAAGTAGAATATTTTTTTAATTTATTAATAATATCAAATTTATTGCAACATGGACACACATCTCATAATAGTTGATTGCCCTACATATATGTTTTTTATTATTTTTTTTATGAGTTTTTTTTTTCAATTTGTTAAGAATATTTGATTCTTTTTGGTCATTTTAATTTCAACATTTATTGGAGACTATTATTTTTTTTCCTTTTTATTCTTCATTTTTTGCCTTGATTGAGCTTATTGTATTTGATTAATTTTGTATTTATTTTTTCATAGTTTCATAGTTGTTAGAGTTGTTGAATTGTTATGAGTTTTTTTTTTAAGATTAATGAGGTTACTTTTTTTAGATACTGATATTGCTCTTTTAATTTTTATTATAAGTATTTTTATTTCTTATTATTATATTTGTTCATTTGGTTTAACAAATAATTTTTATTATTTATACTAATTAGTATGATAATATCATAGAGTTGTAAGTCTTTTCATGTTCTGTAATTTGATAATTATAGCTCATTTGCTTATCTATATCCATGCATAATATTATAATGACTATCGTTAATATAATATTGTGTCATGTGTTCTAATTAAATTTTTTAAAATTAATTTATTAGTTAATTTTTCATTAATTTATTAAATTAATTCATTATTTATTATGATAGATATTTATTTATCTAAATATAAATATCTAAATAGATAAGAGATAATTTTTTGATAGCTTATTATCTTATTGGATAATAACTATTTATTAATAATATCACATGTACATAACATTATAATCATATTTGAACTATCTAAAAATACATCTAATAATTAATTAATTGTCTATTCTAATAAATAATAAATTTAATATTTATCTATAAAATTATAATCATATTTAAACTTTCTAAATAAATATATCTAATAACAAATTAATTATCTATTCTAATAAATAATAAATTTAATATTTATCTTCTAATTATACAACCTCTACTTATGTAACACTCTTATACCTTACATACGTATAGTATATATACCTTATATATGTAACGTACACATGTAAAATACAAGAATGCTACAATAATTGTCATGAAAAATTCTTATATTTAATTCCAGGTATAAACATATTTATAAAATGATAAATTTAATAAATAAATCCATATATATTTAGTAATTCAATAATTATATTTATATAAAATAAAAATTCTTTAGAAAAAATTTACCAGAGTTTTGTCTATATTTTCAATAAATACCAAAATCAATTTATACACAACCTACATTGGAAAACATACTAACAAAATAAAATTTATCGAATTTCATCATCTCTTCATTAATTTGCCAAATATTTGAACACTCATATGAAATGTATAATACACTATTTCTCGAAAATTATAATACTTCTCAATCTCCATTTCTTTATACAAAATCAATCATTCAATAAATAAAAATAATATACATTATATACCAACTCAAATTATATAAAACCTCCATTGTTTTAAATACATTTATAATGATTAATATATTATACAAATCAAATATTTTCAAACTGTCCTATACATGATATGCAACACTCATGGTCTCATGGCACGCATAACCTCCAAATCTTAATCATAATCTGAACTTTTTCGATCTGCTCTTCTAACACATGCGCGATATATACTACCGCGCTAGGCCATCCAGCTTTGTGTTACATATTTAAAACAATGTATACATATACATTTAAATACTTCTACCAAAACATAATTTATAAAACTTACACAAAATTCTTTAGCAACTCAAAAACCATACACACACCCATGTCACATAATATAATATATATTATTTAAGCAAACTCTTATTGTAACATCCAAAAATTTTTAAAAATTTCTAATTTTTGGAAAATTTGATAAAATAAATTATAATTTAAAAGGATAAATTAAATTAATAGTTTTAAATGAAAAATGAAGGGATTTTAAATAAAAAATGGAATATATATATATATGATATATATATACAAAATATACATAACATATATAAAAGTCAACACTTTTTAAAAGAAAAGGGTATTTTGGTAATTAAATCTTATAAATTCTAAATTAATAAAATAATTCAAAAACAAATTAATTTTGAATGGAAGAGAAAAATTAGGACTTTTAATTTATTAAAAAATAATTAAATTATTAAATATTAAATTATTTTAATATATATATGTGGTTAAAAAAAAGATGAAAAGGAAATAATATTAAAAGTCTTCTTCTTCTTCTTCTCAAGAACATGGCTTCCATGGATGTTTGAAGACGAAGGATTTCGCTTCATCCAAGTGGTGAAGGGCAAGTTGGAAAAATTGGATTGAAGGTTGTTTTTAGCTTGCTTTGGGTTGCTAGTGGAGGTATGTACAAACTTTGAATATAATGTCTATATTTGCATAACATTTGGACTTAACACATTTTGGTTGAAAAATGTGTTAAGTTACTTGGTTCATTGATTGTGTATGAATAATGTGCTATGACATTTGTAATGTCATATATGTGTTAAATGCATTATGAAAAGCCATTGATAATGGCTAATTTGTGTAACATGTAAAATATTCATATTATGTGAAAATACCCAAAGTAATTGGGTAATGTGTTGTGAATGCAAAAATGAGATATGTGTAATAATGAAATGAATTGATATTGATAAAAATGAGAAAAGTGAGAAAAAGAAATGTGAAAATAAGGTAATGTGCCTAGATTGAATATGTAAAAATGAGAAACAGATTAATAATGAGAAATATGAATAAATTGTGTGCCTAGTATGTTATTCAATTTTCAGAGTTATGGGTTTAACGACATGCCTATAATTGCCTACGAGCTATACGCTGGAATGGTGAAAAGACTGGGTCGTAAGCCAGGCCAGCTGATAAATATGATGTTTTTGGGGTGAAAAGACTGGGTCATAAGCCTCAAAAATTGTAGCAGTCTAGCCGGGTTGAGGACCAAGATACTGAGGCCTAAAGGTCTAGCCGGGTTGAGGTCCAAGAGACTGGGGCTGTTACATTATCCATGGATATATTACCTACGGGGCTAGACACATAGTGTCATTATGGACCAAAGCAGTAACTCTGAAATTTGAATAGCATATTAGATCCTTTTTGGGCCCATGCTTGTCTTTGTTTACAATTGAGTAATATAATGTTATGAGTTGTGCTTATGAAATATTTGAAAAATATAAGAAAGTGGATTGATGTGACATCTATATGCATTGTGCATTTGGTATTGCATTGAGTTATATTTTTATTATCAAAGTTTGTACCACTAGGCTTCGGCTTAGCGAGATTGTTTTCATCGCGCAGGTGACAGGGTAGACCCAGTTAAGCCAGAAAGTTCTTCTAGACCAGGTCGGGTCTAGACTTGTAGTTGAGCTTGTTGAGTTGCTATCGAAATTAGAAACACTACCTGCAGCATGTATATATTTTTATGTTATTTTACATTTTCAGTTTTATGCATAATATATTATATTTTGAATTTTACGTATTGTAAATTATAAAGAATGTTTGGGTCAATGTATTTGAAATGGGAGAGAAAGTGTGTTTTAAATTATATATATCTATATGCATAAATGTTTGAGAAACTTGGTGAAATTGAGAAGTATGGTTGAGATGATGATTGAAAATTATTTGGGAGTGTTTTCTTTTTTGCAGGTTGTGTTTTCATAAATTTTGGGATGTCCAAAATACAGACAAAACTCTGGCAAATTTTTTTCCATAGATTTTTATATATATTATTTATTTTGGGTTCTTATAATAAGTAAAGAATATTTATATTCTATTTAATTTTTATATATTTAGACTTTAAAATTTTAAATTGGAAATGTGAAAAATTTTTATTAAACCGGTTTGTGACATTTTTGTACCGTATATGCATGTTGCGCTAAAATTAACACTATCACAAAGCGGCACTCGCAAGTATACGAGGCTATTGCAGTGACGGTGATCGCCCCAAGGTCGTCTCACAAGGAAGGAATTACATGTAATAGTTCGATTAACATGAAATAATAAACTTGAGTGTGTGATTGGATTGGTGAATTGTAATTAACCTTAGAAATGAAAATGAGTGATTTTATGTAAGATAAATTCAATTATGGAAATGATGCCTAGGGTTGTAGGTCCATTTAATCAAATGTTTAATTATCAAATTATCCATCAATATAACCTTGTACCTTAATTTGTTCCTTTAGGTTAATTAGTCAATTATTAATTCACTAGTTTTCACATTTATGAATCAACAACAACGAACTATTTTACATTAGCAAATTAATAAACCCTAGAACTTATATTTCTAATTCATTCTTAGGGTAGTCAATTGCATAGTCCCGATATTAAACTTCTCCTCTCGGTCCGTCTTTCAATATTAAGTAATCAATAGGTGGCCAATCTATCAATTTACCTTTAATTTCAATGCAATCAACAAATAACAAGGTATATCAATGGAATCATCAAATCAAATCATTCAATCAAATATACTACAACCCAAAGCATGAGTAAATTAGCTCATCATATTCTTTAAACAAATGCTCATTTCAATACAAACCAAATCAAAGTTATTCATTGCTATATTAATATCCTTAATACAACAACAACATATAAGAAATGGATTAAAAGAAAGAGTTTGAAAAACCCCTTTTTGGAGATGCTAAAAATTGGACTCCTTGTCTCTTTCGTAGCTCCCTCTTTGATGTGTGATGATGAACTTCCAAGCTCTCTTGAACCAATGGCTCTCTTCTTGAAGGATGAATGATAGCTCTCTCAAGTTCTCAACTCTCCAATCAAGCCTTTTAAAACCCTAATCCTCAAGAACTAGCTACTCACTTCAACTCCAATGATTGTCTTTGCTCTTGATGTGTGAAAGGAAATGGTGAATGAAGATGAGAGAATGGTGTCTTGCTCTCTCAAGCAAGAACCAAGGAAGAAGATGATAATGGTGTAGAGAATGTCCACTCAATATATTCAATCTCTTTTTCTATTCCCCCCATGCTCTTCCATTTTGAATTTTTAAGACATCCATCACTCTTTGTCTCCCACTTTGCAATTTCTTTATATATTTCTTCCATAAATCCTTCGACATTTCACTTCTTTTTATCCTTTTTGTTCCCCACTAATCTCACCTCGTGCAAGCCTAACAAATGATCCAGGGTGACACGGCCAAGCTTGCTGGCCGTGTCTCTTAGTTTTGTCTTTTCTTTCTTGGGACATGGCCAAGCTTCTGGCTGTGTCCCTTGCTGCCTCATGTTCCTCTTTGTGTCCAAGGGATGACACGGCCAAGCTCCTGGCCATGTCATGTGACACGGCTAGTGGCTTGGCCGTGTCTCTTGATGGTGTCAGTCTCTGCTTCTTTCTTTTCTTTCTTTGCCCTTTTATTCCTTTGGTGAGACACGGCCAGTGGCTTGGCTGTGTCTCATGGCCGTGTCTGCTTCTGGACACCTTTGCTTGAGGGACAAGGCCAAGCTTAGTTAATCCTGGCCGTGTCCTGCCTTGTATTTGATTTCTTCTTCTTTTGATGAGAGACACGGCCAAGCCATGACAAGCTTGGGCATGTCACTTGCTTTTCTCCAATAAGTCCACTAAATTTTAGTTAAAAGCTCCATCAAATATACTTCAACCTAAATCAACAACTTTAAACAAACTTAAGTACAAATTAACATGAAAATTAACTTAAAATCAACAAAAACATCCTAAAAAATAAGTACAAAATTGATCTAAACAATTACCCCACACTTAATCTTTTGTTTGTCCCCAAGCAAAGTTAAAATAAAAAAAATAAAACAAGATAAATATTGTCAAGTTCAAGAGTTATAAGGATGCATTAAGACTCCCATCTTATTAAATCCACAATCATAATCAAATCAAGAATAATCGGTACTCAAGCAACTTAATGGTCAATCTATGCATACCAAAAATTGTCACTCCCTCACAAAACCTCTTAAGTGTTTAATTGGGTAGTGTTTAAGCTCTCAACATTCAATGAATGATTAGGACTATAGGCTTGCTTATCAATCAAATCTCCACCACCTAATCACAATCAAGCATCAATCATAAGGTCTTTTATTTGGTTGTAATGGGGCTAAGGGAAAGGCATGACATTTGGGAGAGTGAGTTAGTTCATTTAGGTCAAGAGTAATTCAAGAGTGAAGCAAGCAATGTAGCATGATCAACAATCCCACTGTAATATCCTCATATATGGTCTAGAAGTTTTGATTATGTTGTTGATGTTGTTGTTATTGTTGTTGTAGTGATATATTGGATTGAATATATGTGTTAAATTGCAAGAGAAAAGATATTGGAAAGTGAATGCTTGTGTATATGTGTTTTGGGGAAAAGAATTAGGGTTTAGAGAGAATGGTATATGTTGTGTATATGATGATATATATAACATATAAATTGGTCAAATGAAGAGTCAATGGAAGAGATATTTATTTGTGTTGAGTGTGTAATTACATATAAGGGCTTATATGAAACAAAAAGTTAGTTATATGATTGAGGGTATTTTGGTAATTGCTTGGATAAGATCACTTGGTGGAGATTAAAAGCAAAATTTGACTTTGCTTCTTGATATTTTTCTTCTTCTTTTCCATTGTGGCGCTCCTCCTTAAACAAAGGAAGCAAGAGGCAAAGAGAAGATCTTGTTGAGTGAAGCTCAAATTGAAGAAAGATTAAGTGATCAAGTTGGTGATTCAAGAAGTTTTGTAACTTTGGTAAGTTCTCTTGTGATTTTTGTGCTTATTTGAAATGATATTTGAGTTTGATAGATTTTTAAGAGTGTGTTGGTTGATTTTGAGATGTGAGAAGTGTTTGAGTGAGTTGATGATTGATTTTGAGTATGGATGGAAGAAAAGAGTAAGTGGTTGGAAGAGATGATGTTGTATATGTGGTAAGGGTTTTGAGATGATTTTGTGTTTGGTGTTTGATGTGTGTTTTGGTTTGTTTTGGGTGTATTGCAAGTTTGAGATGAGTTTTGAGTATGTTTTGTTAAGATTATTTGAAGAGGATGTTAATGTATAGAAGTGTGTTGTTGAGTGTATGGTTGTTTTTTATCGGAGTCTTGATTTGTGGCCGGACACGCCCACGAGCACGTCCAGGGTTTTTAGGCGTGTCAATTGTGTTGGAGGCAGTAGGTTTGACACGACCAGTAGCACGCCCGTGTTATTGAGCGTGTCATAGCTACTGTAAGATTTGAGAATTTACACACCCAGGAACACGCTCATGTTGTTGAGCGTGTAAATGTTTCTGTGTTGTGGAGTTAGGGCACGGCCATGAACACGCCCGTGAGGGTGAACGTGTCAGGGTTGAGGTTTGCCCTAATTAATTCCTAATTGGATTATCTCTTGTGTATCCTTAAACAAGTATATGCTATTACTTTTGATTTAAGTCTTGAAGATAGTGATTGATCATTGATCTAAGAGGTTAAAGAATCTTGGACAAGGAAATGTTAGGAGTTGTATGAATTGTTAGTAAAATAAGTACAAATCTTGTATTATTGCATTGTTGCATATGATGATAATGGCAATGTATATGATACTATGTGAACAATGTGATATTTCATGTATTGTGACTCATGTGATGAGTAATGTGTTTGGTTATGTTTATATCAATAATGCTATATGTATAATGTGATGGAATAAAATGCCATTGTGATTGGCTATGGTAACTTACATGTGATATGAGGCCATTGTTATTGGCTATGATGAGAGTTGAGAATGGAAATGATAATTAAATAATAAATGATTTGTGTGGCTAATGTGTTATTCCATTTTCAGAGTTTGTTGTTGGTGGCATGCCTAATAAGTGTAACAATCTCTTGAAGTTAGGTTGGATTGAATCCTTGAAGCCTAATTGAGATGTTACCACCCTTGAAGCTAGGTTGGGTTGGTTCTTGAAGCCAAGTTGGGTTGATGCTTAGCATGCTTTGCTCCCCTTGAAGCTTGGTTGAACCTAATCCTTGAAGCCTAGTTGGGTTTATGATATTGATAAATGTGATGATAAAACCAAAACATTAACTCTGAAGATTGAATGGCATATTAGTGTGTTTTGGGCCCATGCTTGTCTTTGTTTAGTGTTGATTATGAATGATTAAATGAATACTAATGAGGTATATAATAAGATGTTGAAATATGATATGTCTATTTATGTTGAGTTATGAAATGTAAATGTATGTTGTTAGCTTTGCATATATGATGTTACATGTATAATATGGATTGAGAATTGGCATTGCATTGTATTAAAGCATAACATTAGCATGAATTATCTTACTAAGCCGTTGGCTTAGCGCGATAGTGTTTGATCGCGCAGGTAATAGGGTTGAACCCGAGAGCTCTTCGAGACCGAGTGAGAGTAGACAGTGAAGAGTTGATTTTGGGAACTTAAAGATCAGAGGAAACTTGCCAATCATGTATAACTCTTTTATATTTTGTAAAGTAATGATTTTAATGTACATATGTGTATATTTGTAAATATGAAATTAAATGTTTTTATATATGTAAATATTTGATAAATTCCGCTGCGTAACAACTAAATGTATCTGTATATATCTATTTAGTTTTGTATTACAAGTTAACTACTTATCTTTCTATAATGTATGCAATTGAAAGATTATGGTAATGTTTAAAATGTTAAGAAAATCTGTAGCATCTCTATGTTTAGTGCATGTATACTACATTGTGGTGTTTGTAGTGTGCATGTATTGAATGTAGGGGTGTTACAATTGTTTTGGTATCAGAGCCTAGGTTTGAGATTCTCAACCTAGGTAAAATGTAAGAAAAAGACTATTTTGATTTTAAAAAGTGGTTTTTGAATAACATATATTTTTGGGATTGGCAACCTCTGATCTTTAATAAGAAGTATTCTACTGTGTTTGCAGTGTTAGGTTGTGATGGATTCTCACTCACGACAGTCAGTTGAGGGTAGTGCTGAGAATATTGTCCCTGATGATGGAGTTAGGGTTGTTAGTGTTGAGGAGGCACCTGCTTCGGTGTTGGGTAGACCAGTTGGTGAGGAGGTTCCACCAGCTTGGGTTAGGCATGTGGTAGAAGCTTTGAGGCAAGCACCTGTGCAACCACAGCCACCACCCCCTCAGCCTTCAGTACCAGTGAGGCACTATGATAAGCTAAGGAAATATGGAGCGGAGGATTTCCTTGGTACTACTGATCCAGCTGTAGCAGAACAGTGGCTTGACAAAGTACAGAGGATCTTTATTCAGTTGCAAGCCACCTCGGAGGAAAAGTTTGATTATGCAAGATCTTTGCTACAGAAGGATGCCTACGACTGGTGGAGGACAGTGCCCCATTCTATGGATGATCCACCAACCTTGTCATATGCGGATTTTCTGAGAGAGTTTGAGTTGAAGTATACTCCTAGGGAGTACAAAGACATGAAGAAGATGGAGTTCTTAAGCTTGAAGCAAGATAGCAAGACTGTAACTGAATATGAGGTTGAGTTTATTAGATTGAGCCATTATGCTGGTGGCATTATAGCTGATGAGATAGATAGATGCCGGAGGTTTCAGGAAGGATTGAGGCCCTCTATCATGTGCTTAGTGGCTGGATCTAGATATCACGATTTCTCCCAGTTAGTGGCAGCAGCTCGAAGTGTAGAGCGAGCTCAAGTTATTGCAGCTGCTTCAGAGGAAGAGGTTAGGGTTAGGAGGCCCCAGTTTGAGGCAGGGTCTTCTTCTGTTAAAAGAGGTAAAGGAAGCTTTGTTCCTAGAGTTAGTAGGAGTCAGAGGTCAGCTGGTAGGTCAGTGCAGTTTCAGAGGCAGAGATTTAGACCTGCAGCTTCAGTGGCAAGTGCTCCGACCCCTATGATTCAGAGATCCACCTTACCCGTCTGTATTCATTGTGGTAGGCCACATGGTGGTCCTTGCTGGAAGACTGGTGTAGCAGGGGTTTGTTTCAGATGTGGATCACCAGACCACTTTGTTAGAGATTGTCCTGAGAGGCAAGAACAGATGTCAGTTGATACTGCAGCTTCTCGACCTAGTGTGAGGGGAGGTCGAGCAGGCAGAGGTAGCAGCCGGGGAGGCAGATCTGGGTTCAGTGTTAGAGGAGGTGCTACATCCAGGGAGAGTAGGCCAGAGGAGGTTGGATCTTCCCAGAGGATGTATGTTATGCAGAGACAGCCAGATGCATCGGCAGTCATAGCTGGTACTTTTTCTTTATTTGATACTTCAGTACTTGCTTTGATTGATCCGGGTTCCACACATTCTTATATTAGTGCATCTGTTTTGCCTATATCTGATATGCATGTTGAGTCCCTAGGATTTGATGTGTTGGTGACAAATCCGTTAGGGCATAGTGTGATTGTGAGTAAAGTGCACCGAGATAGTGCAGTGAGGGTGCAAGGTGAGGAGTTCCTTGGAGACTTGATTGAGATGCCATTTAAGGAATATGATGTGATTCTAGGTATGGACTGGCTATCTAGACATGGAGCTGTGGTAGACTGTAAAAGGAAAATTGTTTCTTTGAAAACTGTTGATGGTAGAGAGGTGATAGTATCTAATGAGCAGGAACAGCTAGCCTCCTTATTTGTTTCAGCTGTTGCAGCCAGGAGGTTGATTAGAAAGGGGTGTGAAGCTTATCTTGCTCATGTGGTAGATACTAGAGTAGGAGGTTCTCCTATTGATGATATACCCACAGTTGCAGATTTTCCAGATGTATTTCCAAAGGAGTTGCCAGGGTTACCTCCTGAGAGAGAGGTGGAGTTCGGTATTGAACTGTTGCCTGGTACCACTCCTATCTCTATTACTCCTTATAGAATGGCACCAGCAGAATTGAGGGAGTTGAAAGTGCAATTGCAGGAGTTGTTGGACAAAGGATTTATTCGCCCCAGTGTTTCTCCGTGGGGAGCTCCTGTGCTATTTGTGAAGAAGAAGGATGGTACTATGAGATTGTGCATTGATTATAGGCAATTGAACAAGGTGACCATTAAAAATAAATATCCTTTTCCTAGAATCGATGATCTCTTTGATCAATTGAAGGGTGCAGCTGTGTTTTCTAAAATTGATCTGAGATCAGGGTACCATCAGCTGAGAGTCAGAGCTGAAGATGTTCCTAAGACCGCCTTTCGGACCAGGTATGGGCATTATGAATTTCTAGTTATGCCTTTTGGTCTAACGAATGCACCTGCAGCTTTTATGGATTTGATGAATAGGGTGTTTAGGCCCTATTTGGATCAGTTTGTAGTGGTCTTCATCGATGACATTCTGGTGTATTCGCGGAATGAAGAGGAACATGATATGCATCTGCAGATTGTGTTGCAGATTTTGAGAGAGAAGCAGTTGTTTGCCAAATTGTCGAAGTGTGAGTTCTGGTTGGATCAAGTCGCTTTTCTCGGACATATTGTTTCAGCGGAAGGCATTAGAGTTGATCCGAGCAAAGTTGAAGCTATATTGAATTGGAGTCCACCCAAGTCGGTGACAGAGGTTAGAAGTTTTCTGGGTTTGGCAGGCTATTACCGACGGTTTGTGAAAGGATTTTCTTTGATAGCTACTCCACTCACCAGATTGCTTCGTAAGGGAGTGAGATTTGTGTGGACAGATCAGTGTCAGACTAGCTTTGAGCAGTTGAGAGAAATGTTGACTCAAGCGCCTGTTCTTACTTTACCTGTAGAAGGCAAACCATATGTGATCTACAGTGATGCTTCACATAGTGCTTTGGGGTGTGTGCTGATGCAAGAAGGTAAAGTTATAGCTTATGCATCTCGACAGTTGAAACCGCATGAGCTTAACTATCCGACCCATGATTTGGAGCTAGCAGCCATTGTGTTTGCATTGAAGATTTGGCGACACTATATGTTTGGGGAGAAATGTTTTATCTACACTGATCACAAAAGTTTGAAATATTTGGGTGTTCAAAAAGAGCTCAATCTTCGGCAGAGAAGATGGTTGGAATTGATTAAAGACTACGACTGTTTGATTGATTATCATCCAGGTAAAGCAAATGTTGTTGCTGATGCCTTGAGTCGGAAGTCTTTAGCTGGTTTAACTGTTTACTCGCTCTCGTTGCTTGTTGAGTTGAGAGCTTTGCATGCCAGTTTTGTAGCTTGTTACGATGGTGCATTGTTGGCACAGTTGCTTTTGAAACCAGTTTTGTTAGATCAGATCAAAGAGGCTCAGTTGATTGATATGAAGATTCAGAAGATTATTTCAGATTGCAAGAATGGGAAGACTAGAGATTTTGTTGTGAAAGGTGATGGGAGTCTCTGGTTTAAGAACCGATTGTGTGTACCCGATGATGCTGATTTGAAAAGAGTCATTTTAGAAGAAGCACATCAGTCAGTGTTTGCTATGCATCCGGGTAATACAAAGATGTATCATGATTTGAGACAGCATTACTGGTGGATTGGTTTGAAGAGAGATATTGCAGATTTTGTGTCGAAATGTCTCACCTGTCAGAAGGTTAAAGCAGAGCATCAAGTTCCAACTGGATTGCTTCAACCATTATCAGTACCAGAATGGAAGTGGGATAGAGTGACGATGGATTTTGTGTCTGGTTTGCCATTGACACAAAAGAAGCATGATGCTATATGGGTGATTGTGGATAGATTGACTAAGACAGCTCATTTCCTTCCGGTTCGGATGGATTACTCTTTGGAGAGATTGGCTGAGCTGTATATCCATGAGATTGTGAAGTTGCATGGTGTTCCAACTTCTTTAGTGTCTGATCGAGATCCCAAGTTTACTTCCAGATTTTGGAAGAGTTTGTATAGTGCTTTGGGTTCTCGATTGCACTTTAGTACTGCTTTTCATCCACAGACGGATGGACAGTCAGAGAGGGTGATACAGATTATTGAGGACATGTTGAGAAGCTATGTCATCAATTTCTTTGGAAGTTGGGATAGATTCTTACCTCTTGTGGAGTTTGCTTACAACAACAGTCACCAATCCAGCATTGGTATGGCACCGTTTGAAGCATTGTATGGCAGACGGTGTAGGACACCTCTTTGTTGGAATGAGCTTGGAGATAATAAGTTGATTGGTCCTGATTTGATTCAAGAAACTGAAGAAAAAGTAAAGTTGATTCGAGGCAGGTTAAAAGCAGCTTCAGACCGACAGAAGTCTTATGCAGATCTGAAAAGGAGAGATATAGAGTTTGATGTTGGAGATAAGGTATTTCTGCAAGTGTCTCCTTGGAAGAAGATTTTGAGGTTCGGTCGGAAAGGGAAATTGAGTCCTCGTTTCATTGGACCGTATGAAGTTTTGGAAAGAGTTGGGCCAGTGGCTTATCGGCTTGCTTTGCCACCTGAGTTGGATCGTATTCATAATGTATTTCATGTTTCTATGTTGAGGAGGTACAGATCATATCCATCTCATGTGTTGCCAATTGAATCTATCGAAGTGGGTTCAGATTTGACATTTGAAGAGGAACCAGTTGTTATCTTGGCACGTGATGTGAAAGAATTGAGAAACAAGAGAGTGCCATTGGTGAAGATTCTATGGAAAAATCATGGAAAGGAAGAAGCAACTTGGGAAAGTGAGCAAACAATGCGAGAGCAATATCCTCAGTTGTTTCAGCTTTGATATCAGGTAATTTCGAGGACGAAATTTTCTTTTTAGAGGGGGAGAATTGTAATATCCTCATAAATGGTCTAGAAGTTTTGATTATGTTGTTGATGTTGTTGTTATTGTTGTTGTAGTGATATATTGGATTGAATATATGTGTTAAATTGCAAGAGAAAAGATATTGGAAAGTGAATGCTTGTGTATATGTGTTTTGGGGAAAAGAATTAGGGTTTAGAGAGAATGGTATATGTTGTGTATATGATGATATATATAACATATAAATTGGTCAAATGAAGAGTCAATGGAAGAGATATTTATTTGTGTTGAGTGTGTAATTACATATAAGGGCTTATATGAAACAAAAAGTTAGTTATATGATTGAGGGTATTTTGGTAATTGCTTGGATAAGATCACTTGGTGGAGATTAAAAGCAAAATTTGACTTTGCTTCTTGATATTTTTCTTCTTCTTTTCCATTGTGGCCGGCTCCTCCTTAAACAAAGGAAGCAAGAGGCAAAGAGAAGATCTTGTTGAGTGAAGCTCAAATTGAAGAAAGATTAAGTGATCAAGTTGGTGATTCAAGAAGTTTTGTAACTTTGGTAAGTTCTCTTGTGATTTTTGTGCTTATTTGAAATGATATTTGAGTTTGATAGATTTTTAAGAGTGTGTTGGTTGATTTTGAGATGTGAGAAGTGTTTGAGTGAGTTGATGATTGATTTTGAGTATGGATGGAAGAAAAGAGTAAGTGGTTGGAAGAGATGATGTTGTATATGTGGTAAGGGTTTTGAGATGATTTTGTGTTTGGTGTTTGATGTGTGTTTTGGTTTGTTTTGGGTGTATTGCAAGTTTGAGATGAGTTTTGAGTATGTTTTGTTAAGATTATTTGAAGAGGATGTTAATGTATAGAAGTGTGTTGTTGAGTGTATGGTAGTTTTTGATCGGAGTCTTGATTTGTGGCCGGACACGCCCACGAGCACTTCCAGGGTTTTTAGGCGTGTCAATTGTGTTGGAGGCAGTAGGTTTGACACGACCAGTAGCACGCCTGTGTTATTGAGCGTGTCATAGCTACTGTAAGATTTGAGAATTTACACGCCCAGGATCACGCCCATGTTGTTGAGCGTGTAAATGTTTCTGTGTTGTGGAGTTAGGGCACAGCCATGAACACGCCCGTGTGGGTGAACGTGTCAGGGTTGAGGTTTGCCCTAATTAATTCCTAATTGGATTATCTCTTGTGTATCCTTAAACAAGTATATGCTATTACTTTTGATTTAAGTCTTGAAGATAGTGATTGATCATTGATCTAAGAGGTTAAAGAATCTTGGACAAGGAAATGTTAGGAGTTGTATGAATTGTTAGTAAAATAAGTACAAATCTTGTATTATTGCATTGTTGCATATGATGATAATGGCAATGTATATGATACTATGTGAACAATGTGATATTTCATGTATTGTGACTCATGTGATGAGTAATGTGTTTGGTTATGTTTATATCAATAATGCTATATGTATAATGTGATGGAATAAAATGCCATTGTGATTGGCTATGGTAACTTACATGTGATATGAGGCCATTGTTATTGGCTATGATGAGAGTTGAGAATGGAAATGATAATTAAATAATAAATGATTTGTGTGGCTAATGTGTTATTCCATTTTCAGAGTTTGTTGTTGGTGGCATGCCTAATAAGTGTAACAATCTCTTGAAGTTAGGTTGGATTGAATCCTTGAAGCCTAATTGAGATGTTACCACCCTTGAAGCTAGGTTGGGTTGGTTCTTGAAGCCAAGTTGGGTTGATGCTTAGCATGCTTTGCTCCCCTTGAAGCTTGGTTGAACCTAATCCTTGAAGCCTAGTTGGGTTTATGATATTGATAAATGTGATGATAAAACCAAAACATTAACTCTGAAGATTGAATGGCATATTAGTGTGTTTTGGGCCCATGCTTGTCTTTGTTTAGTGTTGATTATGAATGATTAAATGAATACTAATGAGGTATATAATAAGATGTTGAAATATGATATGTCTATTTATGTTGAGTTATGAAATGTAAATGTATGTTGTTAGCTTTGCATATATGATGTTACATGTATAATATGGATTGAGAATTGGCATTGCATTGTATTAAAGCATAACATTAGCATGAATTATCTTACTAAGCCGTTGGCTTAGCGCGATAGTGTTTGATCGCGCAGGTAATAGGGTTGAACCCGAGAGCTCTTCGAGACCGAGTGAGAGTAGACAGTGAAGAGTTGATTTTGGGAACTTAAAGATCAGAGGAAACTTGCCAATCATGTATAACTCTTTTATATTTTGTAAAGTAATGATTTTAATGTACATATGTGTATATTTGTAAATATGAAATTAAATGTTTTTATATATGTAAATATTTGATAAATTCCGCTGCGTAACAACTAAATGTATCTGTATATATCTATTTAGTTTTGTATTACAAGTTAACTACTTATCTTTCTATAATGTATGCAATTGAAAGATTATGGTAATGTTTAAAATGTTAAGAAAATCTGTAGCATCTCTATGTTTAGTGCATGTATACTACATTGTGGTGTTTGTAGTGTGCATGTATTGAATGTAGGGGTGTTACACCCACAATTCATCTCAATCACTTAGCACTAAGCATTTAAGTGCTTTTAAGGAACTCCATATGTTTAATTAGCAAAGATAATTTCCAAACTCCTTACAACCCCTTCCTACAAGAACAACAACTTCTATTCTTTTGATTTTCATTTTTTTTATTAGGGTATCCAACTAAAGAATACAATAATTTGTAATTAAAAGCCCATTGAATTCAACCCCACACTTTATTCAGCACAACACTCCATTAATGCTCTTGAAATGCTCTTGAACTAATGAATGGGTAGAGTTAAAATCCAATGGTTCAAGCTGATAGTGTTGTGAAAAAGAAAGAAGGGAAAAATGAAATAAGCTCAAAGTTGGCGAACTAAGGTCGGATGTAAGGTTAGTCTTTTTAAGCCAAAATGGGTTCCCCTAAATTGCCTTAATCATATTGATGCCTAATTGAAATCTTTATGTAGTCTCAAAATGCATGTCAAAGCAAGTTCTAGTAATTCATCAATCAAAGATGTTCAACACACAAAAAGAATGATAAGTTAAATGCTCAATTCCTCACTAGTTTAATGGCAATGCAAAGAATAACCATCAAAATTGACCATAGTACTAATTCTAATCAATTCTCAAATTCATGCTTCAAAAATTCAAAAGTCATCTATCAACAATCTTATAACAATTGAACTTATCAATACCCATCAAAATCAAATATAAAACAAAATACAAAACTTAACAAAACAACTATAACAAAACACTTACGAAAATAGACAATTTATATTCATGAACCAAAGGCTTAGCACACACCCCACACTTTAAGTTTTACATTGTCCTCAATGGAAACAAGGATAATAAAGAAAAAAGTTAAGGTACAACATGTTTTCCATCGTTTCCTTGTGATGCAAGTGCTACCTTTTTATCCTCAAACAACAATTGTTCAAGAAAAAAATACAATATATATAAAATAAACACAATATAAAGAGTTAACATTAAAAACAATAACAACAAAAATATGCAATAACTGAAAATAAGGAAGTAACAAGTGTTTTCAAAAGGTTGGAGCTGATTGGATCTATGGTAATGGAGGATGGGATGATGATGCAGCTGAAGGATGGAGGCTCAGGATCTTAGCAAGGTTGCTGTTGATTTGGTCCAACTGTTCCATGACTGCAGCATGGTTACAATCGATCTTGCTTTTCAGTACTTCAATCCTATTAAGGATCTCCTGATTATCTGGGATTGGAGCATCTTCATCCAAATCTAGAGAATCCGAGTCGGACTCCTCCTCGACTCGTGTTCTCTTTTGACGGCCCTCCGGTACATCTGGCTCAGCTGAAGCCATAACATAGGCCCCTCCTTTTCTTAAAACCATACGCATCTTCTCGAATGTGGCAAGATCTAATGAATCACTACCCGAGATCTTAGTCATCCTGCAGTTGCTAGGGTCAAAATCATCAAGAAGTGTCATTGCTAAAGTTGTAACTAATCCTCCGATGCAAATGGCACCCCTCTTTTTATTTGCCACACTGTCAAACACATCGGCTAACCAATAGCCGGTACAAATGGGTATGGCATTGCTAGCACAGTCTAAGAAAAATAATTCGCTAAGTTCCACCACACCTGTGCTTTCCTTTCGTGTAAAGAATCCACATGACATGAAGCGATGTAAGTATCTAAGGACGGGATTTGCCAATTTCGTTGCCTTGGCCAATTTGGCCACATAGGTTCTCGAGCCCAGTACTCCCCATGCAAATTGTTGTCTAAAACCTTTAGGTACACAGTGTTCCCCTTGTTGATGGAAACCAAATATATCATTCAATTGCTCAGTACTAATGGCAAATGGTTTCCCAAGCAATTTAAAATGTAACCTAGTGCAAATCTTTTTATCTTCTCTTTCAACCTTAATAGATGTTAAAAATTCCAATGTAAGCTCTTGAAATTGCAAAGGTTTAAGGGAAACTAATCTCTCACATTCAAGGTTTTGAACAAATCTATAAAAATTATCCCTAATATGAAGAGCATTGAGGGATTCTTCGCTAACATACCTCGTTGGAAAGAAACCCCTAGCGAGAAGAGTCGCTCTCCTTGAAGATGATGATGATGAAGATGGAGTTGAAGGTGGAGGTGGCCTCCTCTTGTGGTGAGCATCATCTTTGTTCTTGTCATTTTGATATTTTGGTGAAAATGAAGCTTAGACGGTTTTAATTGCTTTTTAATGAGAAAAGAAGAAGATTGGATGAGTTTAAATTAGTTTTGGTTAAGAAAATGGGGGATTTAGTATGATTTTTGAGCTTTAAGAAAGTGGTTATGGAGATTTTGGAGAGAGTGAGTCGAGAGAGAGAGAGAGAAAAGAAAGAGGAGTTAAGGATTTAAAATGAAGGAAATGGGCTGAGATCATGATTTTAAACTTTGAAAATTGATGTGACACGGCCAAGCTTGGTGAAGCTTGGCCGTGTTTGATGGGTTTTGAGGGACACGGCCAGTGGCTTGGTCGTGTCCCTTGAACGTGTTGATGGGATTGGAGGGACACGACCAGTGGCTTGGCCGTGTCCCTTGAGCATGTTCGATACTGGACAAAAGAAAATTGCAAGCCAAATGAAAGGGACACTGAGAGAAGCTTGGTCGTGTCTATGTGACACGGCCAAGCCATTTGGCCGTGTCTGCTTCTGTGAATTTTTGGTTTGCTTGACACGGCCAGTGGCTTGGCCGTGTCAAGTGGCCGTGTCTTACACTGCCAATTTGATTTTGAAATTTTTTTTTAAAATGGTTTATTTGTGTCACCAAATCACAAAAATGCAATCTTCTTCCTTGTTTAACCCTGAAACACATTCAAGAAAAATAAAAACCGATCAAAGTACCCATTCCATTTTATTCAACTCAACATGAAATTAAAATTGCAAAAAAAAATGAAATTGTAACTATGAAAAGAAATGCAAACCGATGGGTTGCCTCCCATTTAGCTCTTCTTTAATGTCGTATAGCTGGACATTGTTGCATCATTCGTCAACGAACACCATGCTTTCCACCATTTTTGCAACTTCGATTTCTTCAAAATAGGGCTTCACCCTTTGTCCATTGACCTTGAACTTCTCGTTGGTTTTTAAATTAAGCAACTCAACAACCCCATATGGGAATGTTTGAGTAACTTGAAAGGGTCCACTCCAACGTGACTTCAATTTTCCGGGAAACAACCGCATTCTTGAATTGAAGAGAAGGACTTTCATTCCCGGTTCAAACGTCCTTCAAAGAATCATCTTGTCATGAATAACTTTTGTCTTTTCCTTGAAGATCCTCGAACTCTCATAAGCTTCATTTCGAAGCTCATCAAGCTTGGAAATCTGAAGCATTCTTTGCTCCCTTGCTTTATCTAAGTCCATATTCGTGGCCTTTATTGCCCAATAAGCCTTGTGCTCCAATTCCACCGGGAGGTGGCAAGCCTTGCCAAAGACCAACCTATAGGGACTCATTCCCAATGGGGTTTTAAAAGCAGTCCTATAAGCCCACAATGCTTTTGAGAGTCGGATTGACCAATCCTTCCGAGTTGTGCTCACTGTCTTTTCTAAAATCCCCTTGATCTGCTTGTTTGAGATCTTAGCTTGGGGACGTTTGGGGATGGTATGGAGTTGCCACTTTGTGTCGGATGCCCATCTTAGTCATCAACTTTTCAAACCATTTGTTGCAAAAATGGCTTCCTCCATCACTCACTATTGCCTTGGGAGTTCCAAACCTACTCAAAATATTCTCCTTCAAGAATTTCAACACAATGTTAGCATCATTAGTCCTAGTGGGGATAGCCTCAACCCACTTGGACACATAATCCACTGCTAGAAGGATATATTCAAAACCAAAAGATTTGGGAAATGGCCCCATGAAATCAATTCCCCATACATCAAAAATGTCAACTACAATAAAAATATTAAGGGGCATTTCATTCCGTTTGCTAATGTTTCCTACTTTTTGGCATTTATCACATCTTATACAAAAATGATAAGTATCCTTAAAAAGAGTAGGCCAGTACAAACCGCTTTGAAGAACTTTCTCGACGGTCTTTTTTCCTCCAAAATGTCCCCCGCAAAACATATTGTGGCAAAATTGTAGCACTTGCTTTTGTTCCTCTTCCGGCACACATCTTCTTACCACTTCATCCCTATAAATTCTAAACAAGTAAGGCTCATCCCAAAAATAATACTTACATGTATGCAGGAATCTCTTCTTTGCCTGGAAGCTCAAATCCTTTCTCAATACACCACAAGAAAGATAATTAGTAATATCCACATACCATGGTGCTTGAGTTAAAGAAAACAAGTGTTCATCCGGAAATTTTTTGAAAGCATTTTCACAATCAATTTCAGCATCATTGTCATAAGAGTTAAGTCTAGAAAGATGGTCAGCCACTACATTCTCACTTCCTTTCCTATCTTTGATCTCAACTGTAACACCCCTATATCCCGTATACGTACCAAGCATGCTTAAACGATCGTAAAATACGTATACCGAATATAGAAAATGCCACAGTTTAAAAAAAACACAACAAATATCTTTGTAAATAAATAAAACCAATCTCAAACATTTAAAAGAAATCCAAAAGACACCATATATAAAACATTTATTAATCCACAGCGGAAGTTATTACAAATATGTTATAAATCAAAGTTTACAAAACATAGAATATATACATGATTGGCAGCTCTTCTCTGATCTTTAAGTTCCAAAAGAAAATCCTCAAAGTCTAGTCTCACTTGGTCTCAAGGAGCTCTCAGGTTCAACTCTATCACCTGAGCGAATAAACACTATCGCGCTGAGCCACAGCTCAGTAGTACAAACCATAATGATAATATGTAATATTAATATCAATATCATATAATCAATCAATAATGATCATACTTATTAATATACATTTCATTATATCAATAATTATATCATCATCTATTATACTCATTCAAAGTTTATCAATATAACCAACAAACTATGGCTTCATATATGAACTTTCCCCCAACCAGGTCGGTTGCCCACTGAGCCTCAGGCTACTGCCAATCCTAGAGGTCCGCAGGAGGCAGATAAGCACGTATAAAACTATCAGTAACGAACCTTCCCCCAACCAGGTCGGTAGTCCAAGATCGGTTGCCCAATCCACAGGGTCCGAATGGTTCCGCAGGAGGCAGATAGGTACGTACTACTGACTGTACTGAACCTTCCCCCAACCAGGTCGGTAGTCCAAGATCGGTTGCCCAACTTATTGGGTCCGCATGGTTCCGCAGGAGGCAGATAGGTTTGCTCATTTATATCTTTTAATATTACTTCATCTTTCACATATCCATAATCAATTACATTGACTAAACAAACATATCATTATTTACTCATACCATCTAGACATGTTTCAATCATATCATTCACATCATTATAATATTCATTAACATCAAAGCAATTCCTCATTATACATATCACATATTACATGTCATATTTCATAACATTAATCTAACATCTCTTTATGTCTTAATTTACATTACCATAATTCATATGCCTCATCAATATTCACATTATGTCCCACATTGTACACAACACAACATTATTCATATAACACATTACCATTCACAATGCATAATATATATAACCTTGTTCATATAGTATCATATGCATTATCAAATGTAAGTTCAATCTCAACCATGTAAGAAGAGCAAGGAAAAATCACAGTGGCCAACACACTCAAGGGACACGGCCAAGCTTGTGGCCGTGTCTCACAACACCAAATCAAGCCGAGGCAAACACGGGCAAAGGACACAGCCGTGTCTCTCAACAAAAACCAAGCAGTGACAAACATGGGCAAGGGACACGGCCGTGTCTTCTCCAAAATCATCCAACACGGCCAAATTTCCATGGACTTGGCCGTGTCTCTCAAAAATCTTAAGTCTTGGCCGTGTTCCTCCTTTGGTTTGGTCGTGTCTCACATGAACAAAACCTAAATGTGGCCAAAACTCTTTTAATTGCATTTAAACTCATTGTGCACAACATAGCCTCATTCAAATGGATATAAACAATGTCATCAACACTTATTTTACATATTCATCACAAGATTCTCATTAACAAATCATTAGCAACACATTTAAACACATACCACTTCAAAACCCTAAACCAACATCATTCTTATTCTTTCAATTTCAATATCCACTCAACTTACCATTTTCAAACCAAAACCAACACCAATTTAACTTGCAACCATTTTAAACACTTATAATTACATCTCAACCCCACCAAATCATAATCTCAACAAATCAAAACTCACTTCAAATACAACTTCAAAAATAACAAAGGAAAACAAGAGAGTACTTACCTAATTTGAAGAAATTCCACAAATCTCCAACTTAATCCTTTGATTCTTCCTTCAATTTGTGCTTAGAATTTAGAAGACCTCTCTTGCTCTCTCTTTCCCTTTGGTAGCCGGCCAAGAAATGCAAAGAAAAGAAAATGAAGACAAATCAACCTTTTCTTCCTCTTTAAATCTCCACCAAGCAATTCTACAAGCACAATTACTAACATACCCTCTTCTCATATGGTCTAGTTTTCTTCTTAATCAAGTGCCCTTTATAGTAATTTCACACATCCCAAACTAAAATATCTTCTTCCCTTGACTCTACATTTGACCAACATATATGTTATATATATTAACATATATACAACATATACATTCCACTAACACAATCATTTCCTTTACAAAAACATATATACATTTAATTCCAATCAAACAACAATTGTATTAAAACTTCTAGGGCACACTTTGGGATATTACATCAACATCGAATTCTTGTAAAATCAACACCCACCTAATGAGTCTAGGTTTAGCTTGTGGTTTGGTCAACAGGTATTTCAAGGCCATATGATCAGAAAATACTATGACCTTAGAATCAATAAAATAAGATCTAAATTTGTCTAGTGCAAACACCACAACTAACATTTCTCTCTCAGTGGTTGTGTAATTTACTTGTGCATCATTTAAAGATAAACTTGCATAATAAATTACACACATCAACTTATTCACTCTTTGGCCCAACACAGCTCCAATGGCAAAATTCGATGCATCGCACATAATTTCAAATGGCAAATCCCAATTTGGGGCAACAATTATAGGGGCAGAAGTTAATTTCTCTTTCAAAATTTTAAAAGCTTCTAAGCACTTTTCATCAAAAACAAATGGGACATCTTTTCCTAACAAATGACACAAAGGACGTGAAATTTTGGAAAAATCTTTTATAAACCTCCTATAAAATCCTGCATGTCCCAAAAAACTTCTAATTCCCTTAACTGATCTGGGTGGAGGTAGGTTCACAATTAATTCAACCTTAGCCTTGTCTACCTCAATCCCTTCATGGGAAATAACATGCCCTAAAACAATTCCGTGATCAACCATAAAGTGACTCTTCTCCCAACTCAAGGTAAGATTACATTCAATACACCTTTCAAGTACTAGAGTCAACTTTTCCAAACAATCATCAAAGGAATTACCAAAAATAGAAAAGTCATCCATGAATACCTCAATGCACTTGTCTAACATATCAAAAAATATGGAAAGCATACACCTTTGAAATGTTCCAGGTGCATTGCCAAGTCCGAATGGCATCCTTCGAAATGCAAATGACCCAAAGGGACAAGTAAATGTAGTCTTTGGTTGATCTTTTGGTGCTATCGGGACTTGGTAGTAACCTGAAAGACCATCAAGAAAATAGTAAAAAGCATGTCCAGATAACCTATCAAGCATTTGATCAATAAATGGTAAAGGAAAGTGATCTTTCTTGGTGACATTATTTAATTTCCTATAATCTATGCACATTCGCCACCCAGTTTGTGTTCGTGTCGGTACCAACTCTCCCTTATCATTCTGGACCACTGTCAACCCTGTTTTCTTAGGCACAACATGAGCAGGACTAACCCATTCACTATCAGCAATAGGGTAAATTACCCCTTCATCCAGTAATTTAAGGACCTCCTTCTTAACAACCTCGCTCATGTTAGGGTTTAGCCTCCTTTGAGACTCTCTCACTGGTTTAGCCCCTTCCTCTAAGATGATCTTATGCATGCACATAGAGGGACTAATACCCTTAATGTCACTCAACCCCCAACCTATAGCTTTCTTGAATTTTTTTCAACATCGTTACAAGCTTATTTTCTTCCTCACTGGTAAGGGTAGCAGAAATTATCACTGGTTGAGAGTTATTCTCCCCAAGAAAAATATATTTTAAATGCTTGGGGAGTTCTTTAAGTTCAACCCCTTGTAGTTGAACTTGCTCTTCTTCAACTTCAAATTCCTCCTCAACACTCTCATCGTCCAAAATGGAATTGTCTTCTTTATTCTCTTCATTGGAAATCTCTGCTTCTTCCTGCAAGAAAACTTCTTGAACAGCATTATCAGTAAGATCAATGAAAGAGCAAGCTTCATATAAAGCACTAGTGGGAATGGGGGAAGTGTTAAAAATTGAAAATTCTACAGTTTGTCCGAAAATGGTCATAGTTAATTTTCCATTTTTAACATCAATTAAAGTGTTAGTTGTAGCCATAAAAGGCCTCCCTAACAAAATTGCATGCTCGGCATCCCTTGGGATTTCTCCCCCCCATATCTAAAATAATGAAATCGACGGGCACAATCAAACCTCCTACCTTAACTAGAACATCTTCTATGATTCCCTTAGGGTATCTAAGAGTTCTATCCGCTAGTTGCAAAACCATTTTAGTCAGTTTGAGTTCCCCAAGCTCTAATTTCAAATAAATTGAGTATGGCATCAAATTAATACTAGCTCCGAGATCACACATGCCAATGGTCTCTTTCCCATTCCCCATAGAGATTCTCACTATAAAGCTCCCAGGATCTTTTAGTTTAGGAGGTAACTTATGTTGTAAAATAGCATTTGTTACTTTCGAAACTATCACCTTCTCATCCAACTCATACCTTATTTTCTTAGTGTTTAGCTCTTTTAAGAATTTGGCATAAGATGGCATATTCTTTATTACCTCTAGTAAGGGTAGGTTGATACTTACCTTCGAAAGCATGTTATAAATTTCAGAAAATTGCTTATCATGCTTTTCATTTTTTAACCTGTTAGGAAACGAAATTGGTGGTCTGTATGGATTTGGAGATTTGTGTAGCTTGGGTGCAGCGAATGCCTCCTCTCTATCCTCCTTAAGCTCATTTGGTTCAACTTTTCTTCTTGCATTTCCTCGCCATTATTTTGCATTGTACCAGCATCAAATGAATTATCAATGTTATTATCATCGATTTTATTATCAAGTACCTTACCACTTCTCAAAATGGTGATTGCTTTGGCCTGCTCCGATTGGCTTAGAAATTTCCCTTTTTGATCGGCTTGAAGTTGATTAGCCAATTGACCCACTTGAGTTTCAACCTTCTTAAGCGATGCTTCTAAAGAGTCAAACCGCTTATTGTTCAATTCTTGATTTTGAGTGCTTACTTCAATGAAAGCATTCAAATTATCTTCAAATGAAGGTTTCTTGACCTGCTCTTGATTTGAGGGTTGCCCTTGGAATTGGGGACCTCTTTGATATGGTTGGAAAGGTTGTTGAGGTGGAGCATGTTGTTGATTTTTTCATGAAAAATTGGGGTGATTCCTCCAACCGGGGTTATAAGAATTTGAATATGGGTCATTCCTACCCCTTTGTTGGAACCCTTCAAAAGCAAAAGCTTATTCTTGCTCCTCTTGGAATGTATCAAAATTTGAGGGGCACACATTTTCTTGATGGCCTACAACACCGCACGATGCGCATGACTCTTGGCTTGGTCCCGACAAGTTCCCCTTGGCATTCAACAATTTTACTTGTTTTGTCAGTTCTGCAATTTGCCTAGCCATTTTTGAGTTTGCACTTATCTCGTGTGCTCCTCTTCTCCTTTCTCCAATACTCTTTTGTTGGGAATTTGAACCAACATTTTGAATAATACAACTGTTTCTGCAGCTGTTCTTTCACCCATTGCACCCCCTGTTGCATTATCCACTGTGTTTTGACATTGTTGAGTTGATTGAGCAACTGTTGAGGATAGTAATGGTGAGGGCACTAAAATAATAAGGATTTGAAGTCATCCCACGCCTCATGAAACGGTTCTCCATCAAATTGGGTGAAAGTTGCAATACTCCCCCTAAGCTCCTTGGTTTTTTTGTGTGAATAAAACTTTCCCATAAATTTGTTGTAAACCTCTGTCCATGTGGTTAAAGAATTCTCCGGTAGGGTCATCAACCATGCTTTTGCTCTGTCTTTCAAACTATATGGGAAACATCTCAACTTGATTTCATCTTCTGTTAGTGTTTGCAAAGGGAATGTATGCAATGTTGAGTAAAAATCCTGAATGAAGTTGAGAGGATCTTCATTCGGCAGTCCATGGAAGGATGGCAGCCTACTATAGTGAGTATTTCTGAGTTCATAATTTCTCACTGCGTTGCTCAACCGGATACAAGATGTGGTCACTCCGATGATCGGTAGGGCAAACTCCTTCATAGGTGGTTCTTGTGCATCACCCATCTCTGTTTCTATGTTCTCCTCAAACTGCTCGTCGGTATTTTCCCTTTCTTGCTCTATAGGATTCGGTCCCTCGGGTCTTGGAAGTCTATGGATGTTGTCTATAAATGGAATAAGTTCGTTTCCTTGAGACCTTCGTCCGTGCATAAAGTACCTAAGCAATTCAAAAAGAACACTTTAAACGATTTAACAAATAAATTGAAAGAATCAAACTATTAACAAAAATTGCCTTCCCCGGCAGCGGCGCCAAAAACTTGTTGTGTTAAAATTAACACTATCACAAAGCGGCACTTGCAAGTATACGAGGCTATTGCAGTGACGGTGATCGCCCCAAGGTCATCTCACAAAGAAGGAATTGCGTGTAATAGTTCGATTAACATGAAATAATAAACTTGAGTGTGTGATTGGATTGGTTAATTGTAATTAACCTTAGAAATGAAAATGAGTGATTTTATGTAAGATAAATTCAATTATGGAAATGATGCCTAGGGTTGTAGGTCCATTTAATCAAATGTTTAATTATCAAATTATCCATCAATATAACCTTGTACCTTAATTTGTTCCTTTAGGTTAATTAGTCAATTATCAATTCACTAGTTTTCACATTTATGAATCAACAACAACCAACTATTTTACATTAGCAAATTAATAAACCCTAGAACTTATATTTCTAATTCATTCTTAGGGTAGTCAATTGCATAGTCCCGATATTAAACTTCTCCTCTTGGTCCATCATTCAATATTAAGTAATCAATAGGTGGCCAATCTATCAATTTACCTTTAATTTCAATGCAATTAACAAATAACAAGGTATATCAATGGAATCATCAAATCAAATCATTCAATCAAATATACTACAACCCAAAGCATGAGTAAATTAGCTCATCATATTCTTTAAACAAATGCTCATTTCAATACAAACCAAATCAAAGTTATTCATTGCAATATTAATATCCTTAATACAACAACAATATATAAGAAATGGATTAAAAGAAAGAGTTTGAAAAACCCCTTTTTGGAGATGCTAAAAATCAGACTCCTTGTCTCTTTCATAGCTCCCTCTTTGATGTGTGATGATGAACTTCCAAGCTCTCTTGAACCAATGGCTCTCTTCTTGAAGGATGAATGATAGCTCTCTTAAGTTCTCAACTCTCCAATTAAGCCTCTTAAAACACTAATCCTCAAGAACTAGCTACTCACTTCAACTCCAATGATTGTCTTTGCTCTTGATGGTGTCAGTCTCTGCTTCTTTCTTTTCTTTTTTTGCCCTTTTGTTCCTTTGGTGAGACACGGCCACTGGCCGTGTCTGCTTCTGAACACCTTTGCTTGAGGGACACGGCCAAGCTTGGTTAATCCTGGCCGTGTCCTGCCTTGCCTTTGATTTCTTCTTCTTTTGATGAGGGACACGGCCAAGCCATGACAAGCTTGGCCGTGTCACTTGCTTTTCTCCAATAAATCCACCAAATTTTAGTTAAAAGCTCCATCAAATGTACTTCAACCTAAATCAACAACTTTAAACAAACTTAAGTACAAATTAACATGAAAATTAACTTAAAATCAACAAAAAATCCTAAAAATATATATACAAAATTGATCTAAACAATGCATATTTTACATATGCTAGAAATATGTATTATACGTATATAGGGTATAAGGGTGTTACATTTGTTTTGGTATCAGAGCCTAGGTTTGAGGTTCTCGACCTGGGTGGAATGATAGAGAGAGAAAATGGGGGATTTGAAAAATAGTTTTTAATTATAATTCATGCACTAGCACTGGCAGTTTTTGATCTTTAATATAGTATTTTCTGCTTTGTTTGCAGATATAGGTAGTTATGGCGTCTCAGCCGCATCAGGCTGCTGAGGGTAGTGCAGAGAGTGTGGCTCCAGATGAGGGTAGAGATGGAGCTAGAGTTGTATCTGCTGGTGAAGCATCTGTTTATGTGCCTGTGAGACCAGCAGTTGATGAGGTTCTGCCTGGCTGGGTATGGCATATGGAAGAGTTGTTGAGGCAGACTCCAATTCCGCAGCTGCCACAGCCGCAGCCGTAGTTGCCGGTGAGGCAGTATGACAAATTGAGAAAGTATGGGGTTGAGGACTTTGTTGGTACTACAGATCCTGCTGTAGTAGAGCAGTGGCTAGACCGGGTTTAGAGGATATTTATTCAGTTACAGGCCAGTCCAAAAGAGAAGTTTGATTATGCCAGATCTCTTCTGCAGAGAGATGCAAATGATTGGTGGAAGATGGTTCCACATGCTCTGGATGATCCACCAGTCCTGACCTATGATGATTTTCTGAGGGAATTTGAGCATAAGTATACTCCGAGAGAGTATAAAGATGCAAAGAAGATGGAATTCCTGAATCTGAGACAGGATACCAGGACAGTAACCGAGTATGAGATCGAGTTTATCCGGTTGAGTCACTATGCTGGTGGGATCATTTCTGACGAGTTTGACAGGTGTAGGAGGTTTGAGGAGGGATTGAAACCCTCTATCATGTGCATCACCATAGGCTCTCGGTATCAGGATTTCTCCCAGTTATTTGCAGCTGCCAGGAGTGTTGAGAGGGCGCAGAGTCTTGCAGCAGCTGCCAGGGTTGAAGAGACCAGAGTTAGGAGTCTCCAAAGTGAGGCAGGGTCTTCATCAGTGAAGAGAGGCCGAGGGAGACATTTTTAAAGGTTTAGTAGGAGTCAGGGGCAATTTGGCAGGTTAGTACAGCAGCAGAGACAGAGACAGAGACAGAGACCTGCAGTTTCAGTGGCTAGTGCTCCGACTCCAGTGGCTCAGAGACCTACTCCACCTACTTACGTTCACTGTGGTAGAGTACACAGAGGTGTCTGCTGGTGGAGAGGTGCTTCGGGAGTGTGTTTTAGATGTGGCTCATTAGACCATTTTATCAAAGATTATCCCGAGCCAACAGAGTTTAGGCAGGTAGATACTGCAGCTTCTCGACCCAGTGTCAGAGGGGGTCGTGGTGGCAAAGGTTTTAGTAGAGGTGGTCACCTTGGGTTTAGTCAGAGAGGAGGCTCTACATCCGGAGGTAGTAGGCTAGATGAGGCTGGGCCATCTCAATGGGTTTATGTAATGCAAAGGTAGCAGAATGCTTCAGCCGTCATTGCGGGTACATTTTCTTTATTTGGTATTTCAGTCCTTGCTCTATTAGATCCTGGATCTACGCATTCATACATAAGTGCATCCATCTTGCCTATGTCTGATTTGCATTCTGAGTCCCTAGGATTTGATGTCTTGGTGTCAAATCCTTTAGGGCATAGTGTTGTGGTGAGCAAGGTGCATCAAGATAGTCCAGTTATTGTTCAGGATGAGGAGTTTCTCTGTGACCTGATTAAGATGCCTTTTAGGGAATATAATCTGATTTTAGGCATGGATTGGTTATCCAAGCATGGGGCTATGGTAGACTGTCAAAAGAAATGTGTTACTTTGAGAACACGGGATGGTAGGGATGTTATAGTATCTAGTGAGCAGAGGTATCTTTCATCTATGTTTGTTTCAGCTGTTTCAGCTGGAAGGATGATTCGGAAGGGATGTGAGGCTTATCTTGCTCATGTTGTAGATACTAGAGTAGTGGGATCCCTGCTTGAAAGTATACCCACAATTGCCTAGTTTCCAGATATTTTCCCTGATTAGTTGCCAGGGGTACCTCCTGAGAGAGAAGTGGAGTTTGATATTGATTTGTTGCCTGGTACCACTCCTATCTCTATTATCCCTTATCGAATGGCACCTGCTGAGTTAAGAGAGTTGAAGGTGCAGTTGCAGGAGTTATTGGATAAAGGGTTCATCCGCCCTAATGTGTCCCCGTGGGGGAGTGCCTGTGTTGTTTGTGAAGAAGAAGGATGGCACCATGAGATTGTATATTGATTATAGGCAGTTGAATAAGGTGACCATCAAGAACAAGTATCCTTTGCCTCAGATAGATGATCTCTTTGATCAGAGAGCAGCAGTATTCTCTAAGATTGATCTGAGATCAGGGTACCATCAATTGAGAGTCAGAGATGTGGATGTATCCCAAGATAACTTTTCGTACGAGGTATGGGCATTATGAGTTTCTGGTGATGCCCTTTGGATTGACGAATGCACCAGCAGCTTTTATGGATTTGATGAACAGGGTATTCAGACCATATTTAGATCAGTTTGTGGTGGTCCTCATTGATGATATCTTGGTGTATTTGCGTAATGAGGAGGATCATGATAGGCATTTCGTATTGCAGACTCTGAGAGAAAAGCAGTTGTATGCTAAGCTGTCTAAGTGTGAGTTCTGGCTTGATCAGGTAGCTTTTCTTGGTCATGTGGTTTCAGTAGAGGGTATTAGAGTTGATTCGAGTAAAATTGAGGCTATCTTGAATTGGAGTCCACCGAAGACTATGACAGAGGTTAGAAGTTTTCTAGGATTGGAAGGCTATTATCGTCGATTTGTGAAGGGTTTTTCTATAATAGCTATACCACTCACCAGATTACTTCGGAAAGGAGTTAAATTTGTGTGGACAGATCGGTGTCAGGCGAGTTTTGAGCAGCTGAGGGAGATGTTAACTCAAGCTTCTATCCTTACCCTGCCTGTGGAAGGTAAACCATATGTGATATACAGTGATGCTTCACACAATGGTTTAGGTTGTGTTTTGATGCAGGAGGGTAGAGTCATTGCTTATGCCTCTCGACAGTTGAAACTGCATGAGCTGAATTATCCAATGCATGATTTGGAATTAGCAGCAATAGTTTTTGCCTTGAAGATTTGGCGGCATTATTTGTATGGGAAAAAGTGTTTCATTTATACAGATCACAAGAGTTTGAAATTGTAATATCCTCAAGTATGCCTTAGAAGTTTTGATTTTTTTAGTTGGTTTTAAATGTGATTGAATGTATATGTTATTTGATAAGAAAAGAAATTGGAAGAGAATGTTTATGCATATGTGTTTTGGGAAAGAAAAGAGGGTTTAGAGAGAAGTGTATATGTTGTTTATATGATGATATATATAACATATAAGTTGGTCAAAGGAAGAGTCAAGGTGATGGTTAGTGGAAGAGGATATTTATGTGGGATATGTGAAATTACATGAATGGGCACATAAGAGACAAAAGTTAAGTTAAAAGGATGAAGGGCATTTTAGTAATAATTCTTTTGATTTGTGTGGTGGAAATTAAAGGAGAGGTTGACTTTTATTTGTGGATCAAATTTCTCCTCCTTTCATTTTGGTGTGCCGGCCATGGAAGAAAAGAGAGAGGAAGAGAGGTGTTCTTGATGCTAGAACCAAATTGAAGAAGGAATCAAGAGATTTGGTTAAAGATTTGTGGAATTTCTTCATTTAAGGTAAGTACTTTCTTATTCTCCTTTGTTATTTTTGAATTGGGTGTTTGAGGTGAGTTATGATTTGTTATTATCATAATTAAGTGTGTTTGAGATGGGTTTGTAAGTGTTGGGATTGATTGTAAGAAAAGAGGTTAAATTGGTGTTGGTTTTGGTTTTAAAGTGATAAATTAAATGGTTGTTGATATTGAAAGAACAAGAATGATGTTGGTTTTAGGGTTTTGAAGTGATAAGTGAGTAAATGTATGGTTAATGTGAATATTGTGCTATACATGCAAAATAAGTGTTAGTGACTTTGATGAGGTCTATTTGAATAAGTTTATGTTGTGTGTTATGTGTTTTGGTTCATTGCAAAGAGATGTGGCTATGTTTAGGGTTTTGTATGAGAGACCCGTAATTTGGGGCGGTCGCTATTATGTTAAGTGCGGTCGCTATTATATGAAGTGCGGTCGCGACTTAGGTCGGACTTCTGACAGCGAAACCTACTGTGTTAGGGTTCATCTTTTGATTGTGAAGGGCGGTCGCGACTTAGGTCGGGCTTCTGACCGCGAAACCTACTGTGATAAGGTTCCATCTTTCGATTGTGTATAGCGGTCGTACCCTGGTTTGTAGCGACCGCGAGTAATGTTATGTTCTGTTTTATTTGAAATAACCTAATCCTACAATAAGATCCTCAAACACATGTTAAATAAATCATCCAATTGAGTTGTCAAGGATCACAATAAAGATAATTCTTAATGAATGTGTAATGTGTTGGATTATGTATACTTGAGTGATGAAGTGTTATAATGTGATTAATATTATGACTTGTATAGTGTGGAAGAAATGAGGATCATTCACAAAGGTATGTGCAATGCAATTTATTATTATAATTACTTTTATGATGAATTACCTTGGTGTAAATTTAGACATAAAGAGATGTGAAACTAATGTTTTGAGTTATAATGAGGTGAATGAGATGATTGAATAATAATGCATTTGTTAGTTAATGTAATTGATGTTGTATATTCATATGATGAATCAAATGTGATATGAAGCCATTGTGATTGGCTATGATGATTCAATTGAAATGGAAATTGATAATGGAATAAGTGTGTACCTAATGTGTTGATTCAACTTTCAGAGTCCTGTTTTGATGGCATGCCTATGAACCATTGGATAGGTGAAATGGGAGGCCCGTAAACCGATTCCAATTGGTAATTATGATATGAATTCCTGGATAGGCGAAATGGGAGGCCCGTAAGCCGATTCCAGATGAGAAATGTGAAAATGGAATGATGGTGAAATGGGAGGCCCGTAAACCACTTCCATTTGTAACAGTTTAGCCGGGTTGAGGATCTCCTCATGTTAATGGGTTGATGGTCCAAGAGACTGGGTCTGTTACACTATCCATGGATAGAGATATGATACATGTTGCCTACAGGCTTGATTATTGTGAATATGATCAAAGCAGTTGACTCTGAACTTTGAATAACATATTAGTGTTTTTGGGCCCGGGTCTGTCTTTGTTTTCAATGTGTTATATAAAGGTTGAACTAAATGAGTAATGAGATCTATGATTACCTTTGTTGGAAATGTGATTCTTAAGTGGTGAATTGTGAATAAATAATAACATGAAATGTTATGAATTATGATATGTTAATGGGTGTATTGATATATTGATTGTGAATATTAGTGATGGATCTGTGATTGGTGATAATGATACGTATTTATGTAGATAACATATTAAATTAGAAGAGACATATGAAAGGTGCAATTAAGAATGAAAATACAAACATGCTAAGAAATTATAAGTACTTAGTATTAATATATCTTGTTATGTTGGAATTTATATATTGTATGTTTATATGTTATTTGTACTACTAAGCTCTCGGGCTTAGCGCGGTTGTGTAATCGCGCAGGTGACTAGGTGGAAGATATGAAGTATTTCGGTAAGCCACGAGAAGAGTATGAGTTTGTCGAGACCAACTAGAGGGTGATGCATACATGTATATCTTTTGAATTATAATGTAATTCTTTTTATGAAGCATATTCAGTTGTATAAAGGAAATTTTGATAAATGTAAGATTAATATATATGTAAGGTCATTAAAGTATAATGATTTCGTAAATGTTTCTTTCAATTAATGTATTGTGATTTGAACACTGTTAAAGGATTTTCTTAAATAGCGACGAAAAGTGACATTCTTATGCTTTATATATGTACTGTATGTATGCTAGGTATATGTATAGTATTTATATGGAGTATCGGGGTGTTACATTTATTTTGGTATCAGAGCTTAGGTTCGAGATTCTCGGCCTAAGTGAAATTAAAAAGAAAAAGTTTTGAAATGCTTAAAATGAATTAAAAAGAAGAGTTTTGAAAAGTTTAAATGGAAGTAAAGAGGAAAAGTTTGGAAATGGAATTTGTAATACATGCATATGCATTCACACCTAGGTTGGTCTCGGATGTGGCATTATGTGAATTGTAATGTAATTGAACTAGATGAGATGAGATGAATAATAACATGTGGATAAAGTTCTGCATGAGAGGAAAATTAAAGAAAGCAAATATTGAATTATTGCTTATTGAGATGTGGATGTAATATAAAGAAATAAATAGATAGATAGGTTATTAATGGACGAGAATCTGGTGAAATATTAAGTGAGTTGATCGATATAAACAAAATGTATGTGGATAATTCTAAAATTATGAATAAGATAAATTGATATATATATATATCAATGATGATATATGAAATGTGAAAGGTATGATGATCATTGAAAAAGTTTGTGTAATGCCATTGATTATGTACATTTGAGTGATGTGGTTTGAAATGACTGAGGCATGTTTGCCTAATTTGATTATGAGAATGAAATGAATTGAGAAAGTAATGTTTAAAAGATATAAATGAATGAACCTGTCTGCCTTCTGCGGACCCCTGAGATTGGCAGTGGCTTGAGGCCCAGTGGGCAACCGACCTGGTTGGGGGAAGGTTCATATATGAGATCATGATTGTTGATTTAAAATGAACTTTGATTATAATATTAAATACTTGTTGGGTTATGTGTGTTTATGTTGAATGAGTATAATGGATGATGATATAACTATTGAAACAATGAAATGAGACATTTGTAAATATGAGCTTTATTGGTTGAATGCATAACATGAATATTGATATTGTTTTTATTGTTATGGTAATGCAACATTGTGATTTTAATGTTAAAAGTGTAATATGTTTGAATATGGTGAAGGCTCATGGTAATGGTGGTAATATGTGATATACATATATAAAATGTTTTGTTTTGATGTTATACTATGGTTTATATATGAGTTTTAAAGCTGATATTACTAACGTAAGGTTAGTAAATTAAATTTCAATAAAAGAATACTTGAATAGTGAAAGTTTAATGTATAGTATGTATATGATCTTTGTGGAATAAATAATGTTACATATTAAAAATGATTTACAAATATGTAATTTGATGAATTAAAAGTTTGACAAGTGATGAAATAGTCATGATAATGTTGACTACTTGAAATGTGATAAAGTGATGTAATATGTTAGTGATCAAGGATTGAGTTGATCACTTGAGAATGTAATGTACGCATAGTATTGTGTGTTTGTAACCTATACAACTACATATCTATTAATATTGAGAATGATTACACTTGCATTGACAGATTTGTGCGAAGTAAGGTCATGTGATAAGATTGATAGTAAGAATTGTATTGAACAACGTTGATTCAAGAAACTGAGAATTGTGATAATTAGACTTGGAAATTGTATAGAGGTTATTGGGCTCAATGTGTAGATGATTGGATGTAAAATGTATATATATGTGGAATGGTAAACAAATGGATATAAAGATGGTATATTAAATGCATTTAAAAAAAAAAAATAATAAAGGTGAGAGAGATGTCACCTTAGTATTGTGATTAAGATTTTGTGAAATATTATTATGGTTAGAGTGTATGTATGTGTGGAGTTGATAAACAATTAAAGCATATCAAAAAAAAAAAAGGATAAGAATGATGTTGTGCAATGAAAGTAATAAATGTTAAATTGTGTTGATGATATGTAAAAGAGGAATTAAATATAATTGTATGATTATGTGTATATATGTAAGAAATGTGGAAAGCAAGTCACATTGTGAATGTGACCTTTGAATGTAAATGGGATATAATTACTTGTCTAGTGGTATGGAGAATGATATGGCATGTATTAGTGGACCTATGAGAGATTAGGTCTTGATCTATGCAGAGTTCGACTATGAGATGAAATGAAGAGTGAGAAAGGATTCGAATAACACTGGATGATGAATGGTTATGATAATAATTGAGTTAGACTATTATATTATGTTTTCTGGTTCAAGGATTATGCACGTGAAAATATTATATGTATATGTGTAAAATATGAAGGGAAGTATAATGTATGAAAAGTTTTACAAGAGATAGATTAGAAGTGGAGTAATAAATGAATTTGTATATGATTGAATGTTGTGCATAAAGATGTTATAAATAATATTGTTGATGTAAGTTAGGCTAATGATGATCTTATGATCAAGAGTAAATTGTTTTGGAACAAAGTTGAATTATGTTAACTTTTGGGAATAGCAAAGGTATAGAGAAGGAATATGTAAACTTAGTACTGTAATTGGAAATGTTTGAAGAAGAATAATAGAGAAGCAATATTGATTTATAAACTACAGACGTGATTATTAAAATACTCCGGCCGTATGGTTTGTTAGTGTAATTGGCTGGTTAATTTTGTTCTCAGCAGATTTGGGTCTGAGATAATATGATTATAGTATTATGTGGGTGAATTTGATAATTTTGTTTTAAGAAACATGGTTAGAAGTTATGAATGGTAAAGTTATATCTTATCAGTTCTATATTAGAAATTTGTTTATAATTATAAAAAGTATGGAAAGAGAAGAGAACTGTGTAAATGTTTTGAATCATGGAGAATAGATAGAAAAGTGATTATGTATATATAGTAATGATATGATAATGTGAGGAAATGATAATGGGAGAAATTATGAGATATAATTGAAAATGATATTGAATATATTTTTGTATAAGATGAATTAATGGATAGAAATAATGTTAAATGAATGACCTATGGGTGATAATTATAGTATGAGAATTATGTGAGATTACATCGCTATTATATAAGCAAAATATATATATATATATGGATATGGAAAGATAATTTAAAGAGATTTGTTATTAATGAGGATAGTCTCAAAAAGTTGAACGGATGGATCCTGAGGGATTAGAATTTGAGAATAAGTTTGACCTAATTGAATTAGGTCATGTATATTGAGATATGGTTATATTATGATAGCTAGATCGATTGATCTAAATTTTGCTAAGATTGCGAATTAATATTATCGAGATTTAATATGTATAGTTATGCTAAGAGTATAAGATATGTATGATAATGTATATAAGAGGTAATATGCTGATACATAAATGAGTTATGAATGGGGATAAGATGTTTGAATTAAAGGGAAGAGTAAAAGTTATGTGATTTAAGGAAATCATAATGTAAGAATATGATTATCTTCATATGGATATTAAGATGGTGATTTGTTATAATGGGTTGTTATTGTGATGGATAATTTCGAGGACGAAATTTCTTTTTAGAGGGGGAGAATTGTAATATCCTCAAGTATGCCTTAGAAGTTTTGATTTTTTTAGTTGGTTTTAAATGTGATTGAATGTATATGTTATTTGATAAGAAAAGAAATTGGAAGAGAATGTTTATGCATATGTGTTTTGGGAAAGAAAAGAGGGTTTAGAGAGAAGTGTATATGTTGTTTATATGATGATATATATAACATATAAGTTGGTCAAAGGAAGAGTCAAGGTGATGGTTAGTGGAAGAGGATATTTATGTGGGATATGTGAAATTACATGAATGGGCACATAAGAGACAAAAGTTAAGTTAAAAGGATGAAGGGCATTTTAGTAATAATTCTTTTGATTTGTGTGGTGGAAATTAAAGGAGAGGTTGACTTTTATTTGTGGATCAAATTTCTCCTCCTTTCATTTTGGTGTGCCGGCCATGGAAGAAAAGAGAGAGGAAGAGAGGTGTTCTTGATGCTAGAACCAAATTGAAGAAGGAATCAAGAGATTTGGTTAAAGATTTGTGGAATTTCTTCATTTAAGGTAAGTACTTTCTTATTCTCCTTTGTTATTTTTGAATTGGGTGTTTGAGGTGAGTTATGATTTGTTATTATCATAATTAAGTGTGTTTGAGATGGGTTTGTAAGTGTTGGGATTGATTGTAAGAAAAGAGGTTAAATTGGTGTTGGTTTTGGTTTTAAAGTGATAAATTAAATGGTTGTTGATATTGAAAGAACAAGAATGATGTTGGTTTTAGGGTTTTGAAGTGATAAGTGAGTAAATGTATGGTTAATGTGAATATTGTGCTATACATGCAAAATAAGTGTTAGTGACTTTGATGAGGTCTATTTGAATAAGTTTATGTTGTGTGTTATGTGTTTTGGTTCATTGCAAAGAGATGTGGCTATGTTTAGGGTTTTGTATGAGAGACCCGTAATTTGGGGCGGTCGCTATTATGTTAAGTGCGGTCGCTATTATATGAAGTGCGGTCGCGACTTAGGTCGGACTTCTGACAGCGAAACCTACTGTGTTAGGGTTCATCTTTTGATTGTGAAGGGCGGTCGCGACTTAGGTCGGGCTTCTGACCGCGAAACCTACTGTGATAAGGTTCCATCTTTCGATTGTGTATAGCGGTCGTACCCTGGTTTGTAGCGACCGCGAGTAATGTTATGTTCTGTTTTATTTGAAATAACCTAATCCTACAATAAGATCCTCAAACACATGTTAAATAAATCATCCAATTGAGTTGTCAAGGATCACAATAAAGATAATTCTTAATGAATGTGTAATGTGTTGGATTATGTATACTTGAGTGATGAAGTGTTATAATGTGATTAATATTATGACTTGTATAGTGTGGAAGAAATGAGGATCATTCACAAAGGTATGTGCAATGCAATTTATTATTATAATTACTTTTATGATGAATTACCTTGGTGTAAATTTAGACATAAAGAGATGTGAAACTAATGTTTTGAGTTATAATGAGGTGAATGAGATGATTGAATAATAATGCATTTGTTAGTTAATGTAATTGATGTTGTATATTCATATGATGAATCAAATGTGATATGAAGCCATTGTGATTGGCTATGATGATTCAATTGAAATGGAAATTGATAATGGAATAAGTGTGTACCTAATGTGTTGATTCAACTTTCAGAGTCCTGTTTTGATGGCATGCCTATGAACCATTGGATAGGTGAAATGGGAGGCCCGTAAACCGATTCCAATTGGTAATTATGATATGAATTCCTGGATAGGCGAAATGGGAGGCCCGTAAGCCGATTCCAGATGAGAAATGTGAAAATGGAATGATGGTGAAATGGGAGGCCCGTAAACCACTTCCATTTGTAACAGTTTAGCCGGGTTGAGGATCTCCTCATGTTAATGGGTTGATGGTCCAAGAGACTGGGTCTGTTACACTATCCATGGATAGAGATATGATACATGTTGCCTACGGGCTTGATTATTGTGAATATGATCAAAGCAGTTGACTCTGAACTTTGAATAACATATTAGTGTTTTTGGGCCCGGGTCTGTCTTTGTTTTCAATGTGTTATATAAAGGTTGAACTAAATGAGTAATGAGATCTATGATTACCTTTGTTGGAAATGTGATTCTTAAGTGGTGAATTGTGAATAAATAATAACATGAAATGTTATGAATTATGATATGTTAATGGGTGTATTGATATATTGATTGTGAATATTAGTGATGGATATGTGATTGGTGATAATGATACGTATTTATGTAGATAACATATTAAATTAGAAGAGACATATGAAAGGTGCAATTAAGAATGAAAATACAAACATGCTAAGAAATTATAAGTACTTAGTATTAATATATCTTGTTATGTTGGAATTTATATATTGTATGTTTATATGTTATTTGTACTACTAAGCTCTCGGGCTTAGCGCGGTTGTGTAATCGCGCAGGTGACTAGGTGGAAGATATGAAGTATTTCGGTAAGCCACGAGAAGAGTATGAGTTTGTCGAGACCAACTAGAGGGTGATGCATACATGTATATCTTTTGAATTATAATGTAATTCTTTTTATGAAGCATATTCAGTTGTATAAAGGAAATTTTGATAAATGTAAGATTAATATATATGTAAGGTCATTAAAGTATAATGATTTCGTAAATGTTTCTTTCAATTAATGTATTGTGATTTGAACACTGTTAAAGGATTTTCTTAAATAGCGACGAAAAGTGACATTCTTATGCTTTATATATGTACTGTATGTATGCTAGGTATATGTATAGTATTTATATGGAGTATCGGGGTGTTACAGAAATACCTGGGTGTTCAGAGAGAGCTGAATCTTCGGCAGAGACGGTGGTTAGAGTTGATTAAAGACTATGACTGTTTGATTGATTATCATCCTGGTAAGGCAAATGTTGTTGCTGATACCTTGAGTCGAAAATCTTTGGCAGGTTTGACTGCTTATTCGCTCTCGTTGCTTGTTGAGTTGAAAGCGTTGCAGGCTATATTTGAATCTTCTAATGATGGTGCTCTAATGGCTCAGTTGCAGTTGAGGCCAGTCTTGTTGGATCATATTAGGGAGGCTCAATTAGCAGATGAGAGAATTCAAAAAATTATGTTGGTTTGTCAGAAGAGGGAGAGTCGAGACTTTTATGTGAGGAATGATGGCAGTCTATGGTACAGAGATAGATTGTGTACTACCCCACACTTAATTCCTTGCTTGTCCCCAAGCAAGGCTAAAATCAAAACACACTAACAAGATAAATTTTGTTAAGCTTAAGAGTTATAAAGATGCATCAAGACTTCCCTATCCCTAAATCCGCAATCAATATCGAATCAAACAAAATCGACACCAATGCAATTAAGTGGCTTTCCATGCATAACCAATGTTGTCACTCCCTCACCAACTCTTACAAGTGTTTGATCATGGTGGTGTTTACACTCATAACAATCAATGAAAGATTATTACCATAGGCTTGCTTATCAATCAAATCTCCACCACAAAATTACAATCAAGCATCAATCAAAAGGTCTTTATTGGGTTGTAATGGGGCTAAGGTAAAGGCATGATATTTAGGAAATGTGAGCTTGATCATTAAGTTCAAGAGCACTTTAAGAATGAAGTACCCGATCATATACATAACCTAACAATCCCAAAACACCTTCCTCTCATCCTCCCTTGACATTAAAGAGCTTTTCAAGGGAACTCACTTATTAAATCTTGTAATGATACATTCCAACCCTTTCAATAAGAATAACAATTATTATTATTATTATTATTATATATATTCTCTTTTTCTTTTTTTTATTTTTTTATTTTGCTTTGCAATCTTAAACCTACTAAATTTAACCCCACACTTAATTCAACACAACACTCGGTCATAAACTCTCTTAAAATGCTCTTGACCTAATGAAAGGATAAGAGTTAAACAACAATGTTCAAGTTAATGGTGTTGTGAAAAAGAAAGAAGAGGAAAAATAAAATAGGCTCAAAATTGGCTAACTAAGGTTAAAGATAGGGTTGGTCTTTTTAAGCCAAAGTGGGTTCACCTAATTGCCTTAATCATTTTGATGCCAAATTGAAATTTTTATGTAATCTTAAAATGCATGTCAAAGCAAGTTCTAGCAATTCATCAATCAAAGATGTTCACCCACAAAAAAGAATAATAAGTTGATGGCTTAATTTCTCACTAGGTTAAAGGCAATGCAAGGAAAAACAAACAAAATTGACAATAAGCACCAATTCTACTCAATTCTCAAATTCATGCTTCAAAAATTCAAAGGTCCTCAAGCAACAATTTATAACAATTGAACTTTCCAAAATTAATTTATTCAAAGAAAAACATTAAAAACATTAACTAAAACTTAAACAAAAACAAGTTAAAAGTAAAAACACAAAATGCAATTAAAAGTAAAAACACAAAACATAAAATGCACCCCACACTTAAATATTCACATTGTCCTCAATGTGAGCATGCATACTACAGAGAGTTTAGATGATACCTGATTTTCATCGTTCCCATGTACGATGTGTAGGGCTCCTTCCACCCATAATGCAATTGGAGCCCACGTGTGAGAGGATGAACAACATGCAACTTTGAAATGTGCCCAATGTATTGAAAAACCTAGGTAGCATCCTTAAAAGAGCAATTGTCCAAAAAGAACATGTGAGGGTTGTCTTAGCTTGATTCTCTAATGCTATAGGGACGTGGTAAGAACCTTTTTCAGTTTGCAACATAGTTATATATGATTTTTGCTCATTCTCGCCACTAAGAGTGGGAGAGATGATAATTTGTTGCATACTGTACTCCCCAACCAAAACATCTTTCAAAATTCTTGGGGTCTTTTTAAGTTCAACCAAGTTTGGTTGAACCACTTCTTCATCCTCTTTAGCAATTTGAAGCTTCCCCTCAACAATCTCATTATTTAATAGTAAATTGCTCTCCTCAATTTCTAAATTGGAAAAATTAGGCTATACTTCTAAGGTCATGGCCACCTCAAGCTTATCTTCACTATAGGGCATGTCATAAAGTTTAGAAAGTTGCATACCTTATTTCTCTTCATTCAGCCTGCTTGGGAATGGGATTGGTGGCATGCAAGGATTTGGAGATTCATGCAATGTTGTCAAAGTTGATGCTTCCAAATCCTCCTCCTCCTTTGATTGAATTAACTCCTCTATGTATGGCTGTATTTCCTCACCATCTTCTTCTTGATTAGTTCCTGCATCAAAGGAATCACAAAAACTGTTATATATCACCTGTTCACTCCTTAAATTTGTGATTACCTTGACTTGCTCCAATTGGCTAGGAAATTCCTCCTTTTGGTGTGCTTGGAGTTGATGTGCCAGTTTTCCAACTTGCATTTCCACCCTCTTCAATGATTCCTCCAAAGAATCAAACCTCTCATTGCTCCCTTCCTGATTTTGTGTGCTTATTTGAAGGTAAGCATTCGAATCATCTTCCACTGTGGATTTCTCGAATTGATCATGGTTTTGTGAGCTAATTTGAATGAAGGCATTCAAACTATCTTCCAAAGTGGGTTCCTTAAGTTTAACTTGATTTTGTGCGCTAGTTTGAATAAAGGCATTCAAATTATCTTCCAAGGTGGGTTTCTTAAGGTGATCTTGATTTTGTGCGCTAGTTTGAATGAAGGCATTCAAACTATCCTCCAATGTGGGTTTCTTAAGGTGATCTTGATTTGAATATTGTTCTTGAGAGTAAGGATTTCTTTGGTAAGGTTGAAAAAATTTTGAGGTGGAATTTGTTGTTGATTTTCCCAAGAAAAATTTGGATGGCTTCCCCAGCTTGAATTATAAGGTCTGGGATATGGGTCATTACCACCCATTTGCTGGAAACTTTCATAGGCATATTCTTCCTCTTGCCTCTCTTGGTATTGCCATAACCAAATGAACACATGTTTGCGCTATGTCCTGCAATGCCACATGCTGAACATACTTCACAAGTAGGCATAGGTGTTCTTCCTCTTGCATTTAGCATCTTAAGTTGGTTCATTAATTCTACTAATTGCCATGCCATGTCAGAGTTAGGGTTATCATCATAAACCCCTACGTACCTTGAAAACTGCATATTTACAAAAAGCACTTAGCAATTTAATGAAAACAAATAACAAAAAAATTCAAACAAAACAAACAAACAATTAAAAGAAAACAAACAAACAATAAAATTGAAAAGAAAAATCAAACTATCACTACTTCGACAACCCTCCCCGCCAACGGCGCCAAAAACTTGTTGCACTTGAATTAAGTACTACTACAAGCGTCACTCATAAGTATACGAGGTAGCTGTAGCAAAGGTGATCGCCCCAAGGTCATTTTTCCAAGAAGGTGTGGTTCGTAATAGCTTGATTGACAAGTATTTAAATGCAGAAGTTTGTTATGTTGGAATGGTGCGAGAATGATTTAAACCTAAGATTAAGGAGTGTAGGGTTGATGTGTGTGATGGGTGTACAAGATCAAATCGATTCTTGGGAAGGTTCCTCGGGGTATAGGTCCATTCAATCAAAGCTCAATTCTCAATTATCCATTAACATAACCTTGTAATTAATTTGTTCCGTAAGGTTAATTAGTCAATTACCAATCCATTAGTTCTCACATTCATGAATTAACAATGACCAATTCTTTTACATTACCAAATTAACAAAACCCTAGAACTTATATTTCTAATTCATTCATAGGGTAGTTGATTGCATAATTCCGATATCGAATTTCACCTCTCAGTCCTTCATTCAATATCTAGAGATCAATAGGTAGCTAATCTATCAACCTAGCATACAATCCAATACAATCAACCAACAACAAGGTACATCAATGGAAATATCAAATCAAAGCATTCAATCAAATATACTACAAACCCTAGGCATGGGTATTTAGCTCAACATCATCAATTTAAAACATTCATTCAACTCAATATAAAACAAATACAAATTGTCCATTGCAATATCAGTTCTCTTAATACAACAATAACAGTAAGAAATGAATTAAAAGAGAGAATAGAAAAACCCCTTGTGAAGATGCCAAGAGTAGGATTACTAGTCTTCCTCTTAGCTCCACTTTGATGTGTGATGAAGAACTCAAGCCTTCTTCAATGGTTGATTCCCCTTTGCAATATGGAATGGAGCTTTCTCAAGTCACCAAGCCTTTCAATGATTATGCCTTTGGAAGATGGAATGGAGCTTTCTCAAGTCACCAATCCTTCAATAAAGCTTCTTCAACCTTCAAGAGCTTGTTTAACCCAATTTATCCCAAAGAACCTTAAAGATCTTATCAATGGAAGATGGAAAAGATGAAAATGGAGGATGAAGATGAAGGGGCAAGGAGAGTGTCACTCTCTCCTCATCCCAAAGCGTGTTTGCCCCCTCCTTCTCTTTTCTTTTCTCTCTTTTTCAAACCCTAGCCGTTTTCCTCCTCCTTTTCTCTGTCATGCAAAAGAACTTAAATAGATATTAAAGGTAACACGGCCAAGCTTGATTTGGCTTGGCCGTGTCACTCATTTTTCTTTGGGACACGGCCAAGCTTGCTGGCTGTGTCCTTCACTACCTTCTTCTTTCTTTCTTTCTTTTCTTTGTTCTTCAAGGAGTGACACGGCCAAGCTTATGGCCGTGTCATGTGACACGGACACTGGCTTGGCCGTGTCACTTGGTGTGTCACCTTCTGCTTCTTTTATTTTCTTCTTTGCTTGGTCCAGGTGTCTTTGACATGAAATGGGACACGGCCAGTAGCTTGGCCGTGTCATTGAGGTTGTCTCTTCCTGCTTCTTCATTTTTGCTCTTTCTTTGTGGTTTCTTTGTTTTTGCTCTTTAGGTGAGACACGGCCAGTGGCTTGGCCGTGTCTCTTGGCTGTGTCAAGCTCTGCCATCACCATTCTTTGAGGGACACGGCCAAGCTTGATTTGGCTTGGACATGTCTTGCTTGGTTCATGCTTTTCCTGCACTGTTTTGATCTTCCAAGGGTGTTTTTGCACTTAAACCTAAAACAAACACTTTAAACAAACTTAAAAGAGAAATCAATCAAAACATTAACTAAAAACATATAAAAATCACACTAAAAACTAGTACAAAAATTATCTAAACAATTCCTGATGATGCAGAATTGAAAAGAATGATATTAGAGGAAGCACATCAGTCACTTTTTGCTATGCACCCTGGGAGTACCAAGATGTATTAGGACTTGAAGCGACATTATTGGTGGTCAAGTATGAAGAGGGACATAGCAGAGTTTGTATTCAGATGTCTCACTTTGCCAGAAAGTGAAGGCTGAGCACAAGTTCCTTCAGGATTGCTCCAACCTTTATCAGTGCCAGAGTGGAAGTGAGAGCAAGTAACAATGGATTTTGTGACTGGACTACCTTTGACTTAGAAGAAGCATGATGCAATCTAGGTGATAGTTGATCGGATGACGAAGACATCTCATTTTCTTCCAGTTCAGATGGATTTTTCTCTTGAGAGGTTGGCTGAGTTGTATATCAATGAGATAGTCAGGTTGCATGGAGTCCCAGTTTCTTTGGTATCAGATCGAGATCCCCAGTTTACTTCAAGGTTTTGGAAGAATTTGCATAATGCTCCGAGTTCTCGATTGCATTTTAGTACTGCTTTCCATCCTCAGATAGATGGACAGTCAAAGAGAGTGATATAGATTCTAGAGGATATGTTGAGGAGCTGTATCATTGATTTTATCAAAAATTGGAATAGATTTTTGCCATTAATTGAGTTTGCTTATAACAACAGTCATCAATCGAGTATTGGGATGACTCCTTATGAGGCTTTATATGGCAGGAGATGCAGGACACCTTTGTGTTGGGATGAAGTTGGAGAAGGTAAACTGGTTGGTCCCGATTTGATTAAGGAAACAGAGGAGAAAGTGAAGGTGATTCGGGGTCGTTTGAAAGCAGCTTCAGACCGACAAAAATCTTATTCAGATTTAAAGAGAAGAGACATAGAGTTTAGTGTGGGAGATAAAGTGTTTCTGAAGGTGTCTCCATGGAAGAAGATTTTGAGATTTGGCCTCAAAGGGAAGTTGAGTCCTCGTTTCATAGGACCATATGAGGTGTTCGAGAGAGTTGGTCCAGTGGCTTATAGACTATCTTTGCCGCCTGAGTTGGATCGAATACATTATGTTTTCCATGTCTTGATGCTTCGGAGATATAGGTCTGACCTTGTTAGTGGAATCCATTGAGGTGAGTCTAAATCTAACTTACGAGGAAGAACCAGTGGCGATTTTGGCACGAGAGGTTAAAGAATTGAGGAATAAGAGGGTGCCACTTGTGAAAGTCCTTTGGAGGAATCATGCCACTGAGGAGGCGACATGGGAAAGTGAACAGGCGATACAAAGTCAGTTTCCCCAATTGTTCCAAACTTGAGGACAGGTAATTTCGAGGACGAAATTTGTTTTAGGGGGAGAGAATTGTAACATCCAAAATTTTTTGAAAATTTCCAATTTTTGGAAAATTTGTTAAAATAAATTATAATTTAAAAGGATAAATTAAATTAATAGTTTTAAATAAAAAATGAAGGGATTTTAAATGAAAAAGTGGAATATATATGATATGTATGCAAAATATACATAACATATATAAAAGTCAACACTTTTTAAAAGAAAAGGGTATTTTGGTAATTAAATCTTATAAATTCAAAATTAATAAAATAATTCAAAAACAAATTAATTTTGAATGGAAGAGGGAAATTAGGACTTTTAATTTATTAAAAAAATAATTAAATAATTAAATTATTTTAATATATATATATGTGGTTAAAAAAAAGATGAAAAGGAAAGAATATTAAAAGTCTTCTTCTTCTTCTTCTTCTTCTCAAGAACGTGCCACTTCCATGGATGTTTGAAGACCAAGGATTTTGCCTCATCCAAGTGGTGAAGGGCAAGTTGGAAAGATTGGATTGAAGGTTGTTTTTAGTTTGCTTTGGGTTGCTAGTGGAGGTATGTACAAACTTTGAATATAATGTCTATATTTGCATAACATTTGGACTTAACACATTTTGGTTGAAAAATGTGTTAAGTTACTTGGTTCATTGATTGTGTATGAATAATGTGCTATGACATTTGTAATGTCATATATGTGTTAAATGCATTGTGAAAAGCCATTGATAATGGCTAATTTGTGTAACATGTAAAATATGCATATTATGTAAAAATACCCAAAGTAATTGGGTAATGTGTTGTGAATGCAAAAATGAGATATGTGTAATAATAAAATGAATTGATATTGATGAAAATGAGAAAAGTGAGAAAAAAAATGTGAAAATAAGGTAATGTGCCTAGATTGAATATGTAAAAATGAGAAAGAGATTAATAATGAGAAATATGAATAAATTGTATGCCTAGTATGTTATTCAATTTTCAGAGTTCTGGGTTTGGGCATGCCTATGATTGCCTATGGGCTATACGTTGGAATGGTGAAAAGACTGGGTCGTAAGCCAGGCCAGCTGATAAATATGATGTTTTTGGGGTGCAAAGACTGGGTCGTAAGCCTCAAAAACTGTAGCAATCTAGCCGGGTTGAGGACCAAGATACTGGGGCCTAAGAGTCTAGCCGGGTTGAGGTGCAAGAGACTGGGGATGTTACATTATCCATGGACATATTGCCTACGGGGCTAGACACATGGTGTCATTATGGACCAAAGCAATAACTCTGAAATTTGAATAGCATATTAGATCCTTTTTGGGCCCATGCTTGTCTTTGTTTTACTGTGAATTATGAATTATGATACAATTGAGTAATATACTATTATGAGTTGTGCTTATGAAATATTTGAAAAATATAAGAAAGTGGATTGATGTGACATCTATATGCATTGTGCATTTGGTATTACATTGAGTTATATTGTTATTATCAAAGTTTGTACCACTAGGCTTCGGCTTAGCTCGATTGTTTTTATCGCGCAGGTGATTGGGTAGACCCAGTTGAGCCAGAAAGTTCTTCTAGACCAGGTCGGGTCTAGACTTGTAGTTGAGCTTGTTGAGTTACTATCGAGATTAGAAACACTGCTTGCAGCATGTATATATTTTTATGTTATTGTACATTTTGAGTTTTATGCATAATACATTATGTTTTGAATTTTACGTATTGTAAATTATAAAGAATGTTTGGGTTAATATATTTGAAATGGGAGAGTAAGTGTGTTTTAAATTATATATATCTATATGTATAAATGGTTGAGAAACTTGGTGAAATTGAGAAATATGGTTAAGATGGTGATTGAAAATTATTTGGGAGTGTTTTCTTTTTTGCATGTTGTGTTTTGATAAATTTTGTGATGTCCAAAATACAGACAAAACTCTGACGAATTTTTTTTCCAGAGATTTATATATATATTATTTATTTTGGGTTCTTATAATAAGTAAAGAATATTTATATTCTATTTAATTTTTATATATTTAGAATTTAAAATTTTAAATTGGAAATGTGAAAAATTTTTATTAAACCGGTCTGTGACATTTTTTTACCGTATATGCATATTTTACATATGCTAGAAATATGTATTGTACGTATATAGGGTATAAGGGTGTTACACTTATCAACTCATAATATTTACCAACATGCCACTCTTGCGATGTTAGCCTAAAATACATAATTTGATGGCATAATACATTATGCCACATCATAATCCATTATACATTTACTCGGTTGTAATTGTGACCTTCAACAATACTCATGGTTTTATAAACCATAAAAGCATAACACGATCACAACACACATATATTCACACACACATTCACATGTTTGGCGCAACCAGTTCCTACACAATACCCAAGTTTCAGAAATATCAATTTAATCCATCTCAACACCAGAGCAAGTGTCACATAAATCACTCGAAGGCCGCCCCTATGAATAGCAAGGCTAGTATCATATAATCACCCGTAGGCTGCTTCTATCTGTACAGAAGGCAAGTATCACATAAATCATCCGAAGGCCGCCTTCTCTCGATACCGAGGGCAAGTGTTACATAAATCATCCAAAGACCGCCCTCTTTCGACACCGGAGGCAAGTGTCACATAACTCACCCGAAGACCGCCTCCTTAGTACAATACCATTCTTAATTTTCTAGAACGAATAGTTATGCAAGACAACACACATACACATCATATTATGTACATTTCTCAAGTGACTATCTTATGGTATGATCACTTTTCATCACACCAATAATGATTTCCACATCTCTTGTGATTAACACATATCATGAGTACTATCTCATGGTCTCCTTCTCTTTGAGCATCATACCCATCATTTAATTCACAGTATATATCTTTGAGTCACATTCACAATGTGACTCAATCCCCACATTTTTTTAAGTCTTTGATATTTATTTCTCACATTAATCATATTTTTAAAATATATTTTCATCTCATTATTCATTTCTCATCTTTTCCATATTCTCAACACATCACATTACATAGCCATTTACATATCCCATGCAAGTCATGTTCAAATGCCACGCCACAATGATTTAATACTCAATACAACACTCACATCACATAACTATGCAACATTGCATAGATTATGTGAATCATCATGTCTCAAAGCAACAACACATATATGATATGTCAAATATAAACATTTAAAATATATGTTAACAATGTGTGTGCTAACCTTGGAAATGCCAACTCCAAGCCCAATTCACTCTTGCAACACCAATTTCACCAATGCTCTTATTCACTTTGATTTTACCATTTTACCTTTCTTAATCCTAAACCACATTGTAAATGAAAATGTTCCATTAACAACACATTCCTTGTCATGTTAATCAACCAAACAATAATCATATTCATTCCGCCCAAAATTTACTCCAAAACACTAATTTTCCTCACTTACTACCCCATTTAAACTTTAACATTTCAAATTCATTTTCATTATTTTATTATAGAACCATCATTTATATATCAATATAACATCATTACGAACCATTTTTGCAATTATTGAAATATCCTACAAAAACTCAAAATTTCACATAATATGCCCATAACCCTAACTTCATCCAAACTCACCCATAATCAATTTCTAATCATAAAATTATCATTTATATATTAAAATAAACTAAATCTCCTCATTACAACAATTAAATTCACCCATATCAAAACCCTAATTTTTACATGACTTATCCATAACCCTAAATTTAAAATTACACTCATCTCAACAAATCACTTAACAAATAATCACATATCCATTATTTTATTCATTTACTATCAATTTTACCAATTAAACATACTTTATCTCTCTAAACATTCAAAATATAACCTTAAAATATCAAAATAACTAGCTTTGAAAGGATTACTTACTTGATTTTCTTGATTTCCCTTCAAAATCCACTTGATTTTTTTGAAATTCTTGTAAAATTCTAAGTGTTTTGAAGAAGTCAAATCTCTCTCTTTCTCATTTGAAAAATTCGGAAGAAGAAGATAATAACTCTTTTTCTCTTTTCTTCTTCCTTTTCCTTACGTTATATTAATTATTAAATTATTTTAATATTTTTTTTATCTTTTTTCCTATCCACTTATTTCATTCTTCTTTTAACTTTCTTTTTCTCTTTTATTTATTTATTTAACAACTTCCATCCATAATTACACATATATAATAATTAATTAAATAATTCACACCAATCCCATTTCTTCCTTCTTTGACTTTCTTTCTTTTGTTCCTTATTATCATCATCATCATCATCATCATTCACTTTTCCAACACCAAATTATATTTCACATAAATGTAATGTATATTTTATGTATATGTACATGTCTTATATATGTTACTTATATTTTATATATATCATTATGTACATATTTATGTAATGTATATACTATGTATATGTAATATATACTTAATGAATATAAATATCCATATGCACAAATAATGTGTATCCTATATACACATTAAATATATTTTGTATGTGTATTAAATATATCAAGTATGTAATATATATATCCAACATATACAATTAATATACAATATGTATATGTTATATATATATATTAGGTATACACCTCTAAATACTTATTTAATTTCTCCAAAATTATGGATATGATAACTTGACCAAAATTTAATAATAAATTTTATGGTTAATGTAATAATATACAATTTCAAATAGAAATTTGTTTATTATAAAATAAATAAGATAAAATTTTTCTTATTTAGGATCAATAATAATTTTATCATATTATAATAATAAATATTTATTTGATATTTATTTATAGAGTTTAAATATAATTAGGATTGTATATTTATTTATATTTATTTGAAGAGTTCAACAAAATTATGATTGACTTTATCCTATTCAGATTATGATTAACTTCATTTTATCTATATGATAATTGTGATTTTCTAATTATATATTTTTATTTAAAGTTTATTTATGCTATTATATATATAATGAGTGATATATTAGACGTAATATATAAATCAAGTAGTTAATATACAAATAAAATTATTTTTAATTATATATACGCAATTCATGATTTAAGGTAATTTTTATTTTTTTTTATTTTCGATGTAAGTATTTTGTTATAATCATGTTGAGTTTATTTGGTTCAAAAAATAATTTCTATTATTTATATGAAATATTATAATAATCTCATGGTGCTACAAATCTCTTAATATTTTATAATTTAATAATTATATATGATTTGCTTAGATTCATTAATATATGTATTAATTTTTTTATAGCTGCATATAAATAATTATTTATTTAATATTATCATAAAATTAAAAAAATAAAAATAACCACAGCATTGTGCGAGATTTATGTTTGTATTTATTAATATATATATTGTTATTATTTTATTTTATTTATAGCTGCAAATAAATAATTATTTATTTAAATTTATCATAAAATTTAAAAAAAATAAAAATATGTGTTATATCATATGTGTAATATATATGTATATACTCAAATTTTTCAGTTTGGTTAACTGAGTTGAACATTTTTTATTAAAAAAAATCTAAATTTGAATTGAAAACCTAAACTATTAAAAATTAAAAATATAAATCTAAATTATAGATTTGATTAATCATAATTTTCAAATCAATTGGATTTTCAATTACCTATCCTATTCTATATGTATCAAATGGAATTGTTTTTTTTTTTTTATCACATTTGCATCAAATCAATTTAGGTTGTGTTTTTGAGGTGGATATCCTATATATATTTGAGATGGATATCCTATATATATATTAATATTTTATAGACCATATTCATTTATATTGTAAGTTTTTAATTTTTTATTGTTTAAAATGAAAAGTAATTTTTAAATTTTTTTTCAAATTTTTTATATTTTTAAAAATTATATTATAATATTTTTACTATATATATACAAAAACAAATTTTATTAACCAATTAAAAAACTGCACTATTTAATATAATGATATATCATAATATTAATTAGATATTATAAAAATTTATTTAAAATAAAAAACAAAAATTTAAAAAACAAACATCTCATGTTATAATTAAATTTATAAAAAAGGAAAAAAGAAAAAATAATAAAAAAATAATAAAAAAAATATATTTGCCTCCTCTCAAAATTAAAATTCTAAAAAATCGTATTTTATTGATTTCACAATTGTCCAACTATTTCTTGTCTCATAAAAAAAAATATTAATAAATTAAAAAATAATAAGTAGAAAATGGCAGGGGCAGTGATTATTCTTAATCATCGTAATAATTGCAATCATACTGCACAGGTGTACAAACAAAGAAAAGGAAAAGGAAAAGGAAAAGAAAAAATAATAAAATAAAATAAAATCCTTGTCTTCTTAATGGACTTGCTCATATCTTGTTTAAAACACGCGCATCTTCCCACACACATAATATACTAAAAAGAGAGAATTAAATTTGATTGATTAATATCTCGCTCTCTCGCTCTGTCAATCTCTGTTTTCATTAGGTTTTACAAATATTTGTTTCTCTCAGGATTTCATTTCATTTGTAATGGCTGGAGTATTATTTTATGTCTATGGTGTCGATTTCTTTCCAGTTTAGGGTAATCTAATTGATGCAAAACAAGTTATTATTATTTTTTTAATTTTCTTCATTTCTTCTGATTAGACTTTTGGATCATGGAAAACGGTTTTGATGGGAAATTAGCTAATAAGATGTCAGGATTAGGGCTTAATAATTCAGCTTCTTCATCTCCCAATCTTAATGATTTCAATGATAACAACAGGATTACCGCTGCTACCACCATTGTTAACAACAACAACAACAATAACGATAGTTTGTTTCAGGTTATGAAAGCGGTAGAAGCTGCTGAAGCTACTATAAGACAACAGGTATGTTGTTGTGGTTTTACATGATTTGGTTATTTGTTATTATTTGTTTTGATACTATAATTTAGTTTTGACAGATCCAGTATTCTCTATATTGTAATGTTATTATGTTTATGTACTAGGTTTTGGCCTTATCAAGTGTAGAGCTTTACTTGTTGAATTATTTGCATTGCACTTTCTCTGGTTGAAGAGAATAACAGATGAAGGACTGAATTACAGCGGAAAGTTCATGAACTCGGAAAACATGCAAGTGCCTCTGCACTTTCTATTTCCCATCCATCCAACAAATTTGATTTTACAACTTAAATTAGTTTAGATTTAAGCAAGTGATTTTGATTTTCGAAGTTTATGGTTTGATTGGAATTGTATTTATGGTTGGATTTAATAAGTGGGTGTAATTTCAGTAGACTTTTGCTCAAAATAGAATCTTTTTCAAATGTGTTTACATTGACTTAGAAATCTAAAATAATACTTTTGAGGGCATATTTTATCTGCAGCTAATAATTTCCTTGTGAAGATATTACCGAAATGAAATATATATATATATATATATATGCATATACACACATAAATATAGTTGAACGCTGAACCAATTCCCAATTATTAGGTTCTTACTGTGACAATTTTCTTACCGGAAAGAAGAGTCAGTTATTCAAAGTGTCTACTTATTTAAAGCTTTAGTAAGCATATTTCAGGTCTAATCACCCTAAGCACACACTGAACTGAAAAGTAAGTTTCTCCAAACTGGAGCTGCATGAAGAGCAGGACTTTCGGATTCAAATAGCTTTCAAACAGGTTTGATCTATCTGTAGTGGACTGAATAGCTAACACTTGCCGAAACCCTCAACCAGATACATGCATAGTTCTCCCCTTGCTATTGGTTAGCTATGGTTGGGAATTTCTTCTCTTTCCATTGGCTGATGGGGCAGTGATTGGTGAGAATCAGAGTGGACTTGAATGGCTAGGTTCAAAGTTTTTGTAAGAAATAGAAAAACGTGAAAATGAATCCTTGTTTGCAATTGGTACTGCGATTTATTTCTCATTTTCTACTGAGATTTTATTGAGGACTACTGCTAGGCTATTAAGCATCTTTATTTTCAAATTGATTTTTTTAATTATATTCTTATTGGCATATCATTGATTTCATAATTCTTGTGATTTGCAACTGAGTCCATGTAGCTATGCGTAGTGGGGTTTAGTCTTCATAAAACAGTCTTGTCCCTAGTCAGTTGACTGTTTAAACATTTTTCTTAGATTTGGAATTTTGGCAGAGAATAGATCAACCTATGGGCCAAAGATCTTATTCTGTTGATCCATGGAATGAGTGGGTTCAGGGTCCTTATGAAGTTCATCCGTCAGTTCCCTCTGTAGGCAGTCTAGAAGATAATGGTAAGAGCTTGAGCACTGCTTCTGCTGTTGATCCAACTGGCACACTGGTTCTGCACAAAGATTTAAAGCGTAATAGTGAGGACATTGCTATAAGGAGTCGAGTGGAAAGCCGCTCTGAAAACAGCAATATCAATTGGACATTGAAGGTACTTCCTGGAGGACAAGCACCTGTTGATAATGCTGGTCTCTCACTGTTCTCTTCACCATCCGCTAAGTCATATTCCCCAGGCAGGTATTTTGCGTAACATAGTATAGTCAGTGAGGTAAACACAGTTTTAGACAATGTTGCATGTTTCTCTTAGGTATCAAATGGAAGCAGAATATGATCCACAGTTTAATTTGTCTGGACATGCTTTAATGCAAACGGCTGAAGTAAATAACCCGAGTGGTCTTTGGAAGCAGGTATTGACTCATTGCTCTTAAAGGCCTTTATATATGTGCTTGTGTGTGTATGCGGGCGCATTTATAGAATTGTTGTTTTATGAATTGTATGAATTGTTTTTACATTTCTATTGGATTTCACTCTCTAGGCTCGGGAGCATGATGAAGAGATTTTGCAGTTAAGGAAACATCTTGCTGACTATTCTTTGAAGGTAGATGAGCATGAGTAATAATCACTTGTTTTTTATCCCCTTATTGAAGGCCTAATATTTGACAATTGGAAAAGCACATTGCATATATGCACTTGGGAGAAACATCTGCATTGCTTATTGAAGCCATGAGAAATTTGTTCCGGAAAAGCGCATTACTTATATGTACCTGGTATGTTGGCCATTGGCTTGTGTTCTTACTGGTTTCTTAAAAGTTTGTTCCCGTTGCTTCTTCTTCTTGTTACATTCCTACTTTTGTTTCGGAATATGTTACAAATGTTTTGGAATCCTTGCGGTTAGGCTTTTGATCAACAACAGCAGGACCTTGTCGATGCGGCATGATAAGTGTATAATTGATGATATTTTTTATAAGAAATCATCATCTTAGCAACTATATACCCCAATAACTTTTAAGTTATGATACATATGGAATACAAGAAAACACTCTCTAGTCAAGATGATTCCAAAACTCAATGACCTCCTCAAGTGAAGTTAGTGAAAAACTAGTTTCAATTGTTACTGTTTACCAATGAAACTGGTACTTGAATTCAACCCACAACGCCACAAACCAAATATGATTTGATAAGTTGAGAATTAAATACCAGATATTTTTTTTTGTTAGAGAACGCCGCAAACTGAATTAGTTTGATAAGCTCAAAGTTCATGAAAGAACTTAAGCAAAAATACTCAAAGTGCAAATTTAGATTATCATTCATCATTGGTCTCTTTACAAATGAATTTGGCTTTGATATTTATAGCCAAAGCATGGTAGAAGAAACCTAAATGACTGTTATTATAGGTCTCCACGTTCTTCCCTTTAATCCCCACTAACTTTCATTAAAAAGAGTTGTTATATATTAAATGTACTCATTTGTAACTCCTAAATGACAATTAATCACACCTCAAACTAAATGCACTCATTAAAACACATTAAAACTCACACTTAACAAGAATAAAATCCTAACTCTAATATGTTGATTTCACAAAGTAAATAAAATAAACCAAAATTAATAAATAATATAAAATGACAACCCAAGATCCATGCTCACTTAATCAAGGCTGAATAATCCTTTATTCTTCAATGGGTTGGATTGATTCAGACAATGTGGGTTAGACTATTGTCTTCATATTTGAACATGCTGGGATCAAGTTTACAATCTTTGACTCTTGTTCCTCCCATAATAAGTTAGCTGCATCACATTGAGCTTGTTTTTTTCCAAATATCTTCAATTAAGCAAGTTAATATTTCCTTCATCTTTTTAGCTCTAGCTCTTGTTATTGGGCCTCCATGAATGGCTAAAGGGTCTTTCTTTGCATTTTCATCCTTAGCCAAATGGACTCGAGCTTGTTGGTCCTCATCATTCCCCCTCTCCTCAGAAAGATTCGTCCTCGAATATGCTCCTTTTTCACCTACATCAAACAAAGACAAATCAGAAACATTAAAGGTAGCACTTACATTGCCATACTCACTAGGCAATTATAGTTTGTATGCATTGTCATTGATTCTTTGTAGGACTTGAAATGGTCCATCTCCTCTCGGCATCAGCTTAGACTTCCTTTGACTTGGAAATCTTTCCTTCCTCAAGTGTATCCAAATCCAATCACCTGGTTCAAATATGACTTTCTTTCTTCCCTTGTTGTGTTGCGTTTCATATTGTTGAGTTTTTTTCTCAATTTGAGCACGCACTCTCTCATATAAACATTTAACAAATTCAGCCTTTTGCTTTCCTTTCAAATTAGCTTTTTCAATGGGTAATGACAGTAAATCCAAAGGTGTTAATGGATTGAAATCATATACAACCTCAAAAGGTGAACAATTTGTTGTAGCACGAATACTCCTATTGTAGGCAAACTCAACATGTGGCAAACATTCTTCCCAATTCTTCAAATTTCTTTGAATTATTGCCCTCAATAGTTGTGAAAGAGTTATATTGACCACCTCCGTTTGTCCATCTGTTTGTGGACGACAAGTTGTTGAGAATAGAAGCTTTGTTCCCAACTTGCTCCAAAGTGTCTTCCAAAAGTGGCTAAGGAACTTTACATCTCTATCACTAACAATTGTCCTTGGAACTTCATGCAATCTCATAATTTCTTTGAAGAACAGCCCCACAACATGAGTTGCATCATCCGATTTATGGCATGAAATGAAATGTGTCATTTTGCTAAACTTGTCAACAACAACAAGAACAGAATCTTGAAGATATCAGCAGTGATGATACCAGTGCTGCACCCATGTCTGACTTGCCCACATTTTCTCTTTTCCTCTAGTGGATTGTTTATTTTCTTTTATTGTATTATTTAATTAATTTCTTGGATGGATGTACTTTTAAACTATTTATATTTTTGTTTCTTTTCGTTTTCGTTTTCTTTTATTTTTATTTTTAGTTTTGTATTTCTTTCTTTCTTTCAATCTTTATATATGTATAAATATATATATGAAGCTTCACCATTTTGCATGTCAGTTTTTGTCCTGTAGCTAATTTGACTTCGGAACGCTTTTTGGAACCATATTCATATATGTCGATTCAGGACATGGCAGGACAGTTCTCTCTCTCTTTTTTTTTCTTATTTTACACACATTGGGGACAATGTGCGCCTTAAGTGTGAGGGAGAGACATTGAGTTTTTGTTATTTCACTCTTGCCATTTGATTCATTTGTCTCATTTAGTTTCTTTAACAATATATTTGGGATTCAAGTAAACTAGATTGCCATGATAATATGAATTGAAATGGTGTCTCTCTATATTAAATTAATGGTTGATTTAATGAACGACAATATCTTGTTGAAGTTAACTAGGCTTTCTTAATCAATTGCTGTGGACCGAATGTGATAGTTCAAATTAGGTAGTTGATTGATGAGAATTGCACATCTGAAGTTTAAAACCTTAGTTACATTTTTTAGCATGTTAAGATTCCTTAGATACTTGAGTCGAACTTAATATGACATCTTTAGCATCTTAAGTTCCTGACCACTTGTCTTAAAAAATGCAAAATTAAAAAATAATAAAAATAAAAATAAAAATAAAAATAAAAATAAATTGTTTCAGGAGCTTTGAAAATTTATTCATGTTCCACTGATTTTAACTCTTGAGTTGAATTGAATGAGTTGGAATCATGAATAGTACTAGTAGCTATTTGAACGGTGATTCTAGCTAAGTAACCGGGAGTCGACATCACTAATGTTTATCTTTGCGTTAAAAGGCCAGTATCAGTTCAAACAAGTCGGGCTCTTTTGAAAAAAAAAAAATGGTTCACGCAATACAATTAAAAAGGGGTCAAAGAACTTAAGAGAAAATCTACACTTTCTTACTTTGTTTATGACTTTTGAGTTCTTAGAATTTCATGCTCAATCTTTTAACTCTAGATTTTTAAATTTTAGATCTGCGAGATTTTTGTTTTGAAACTTCTTAAGTCAGTAGTCATATTTGTGAATTAGTTTTTGGTTGAGAATGTCGAGTTTTCTAATTCGAGTAGTGTAAATTTTTTTTTTTTGGATATAGAAGGATCCTTCATTTCTGCTTATTATTGTTATTTAGTTTGCTTGAGGACAAGCAAACACTCAAGTGTGAGGGAATTTGATAAGTGTATAATTGATGATATTTTTGCCTCTATTTATTAGTATAATTATTATCAAATTAGGTTTAATTTGTTTGTTTAAGTGCTTGTTATGATTGATTTCAGGAACTCTTTATATTTTGAGGCCTTATGGTCATTTCGGCTGGAATCACGGATGAAAGACGATGAAAAGAGTTAATTTGGGCAACTTCTTCAAGTGATACGCTCAATGATATGGGCGTGTCAATGGTCGTGTCATTCAACTAATTCACATAAATTATGACACGCTCAAGGACATGAGTGTGTCACTGGAATATCAGTTTAATGAACAAGTGAATCCTTTTTAGAACTTATTAATAAATGTGAAATATCATTTTCTCTTCATTCCTTTACAGCTCTTAGAATTCTTCTCTTTTGCTTCAAATTTGACATAAAATAAAGTTATGGCATGGCCCCGCTGGAACAGTGACAATGGATTTTTTTTCCTCCGGGTGAAGAAAACAGGTATAACGAGTTAGATCCAGTGTTTATGCATCCTGCACGTGAGTTGTTTCCTCTGTTTCTCTACTTTGAACTAACTTTTACATGTTTGGATATCAAGACTTCTTTGGATCTCAACCCTCCTTGACAAGTTTTGAAGTTTAATAAAATCTTCAAATTTGATTAACGCACTTTGGTCCCTCTTTCATAAAGTTCAAAAATCTAACATCATATATGTTACTAGAAACCACGAGGATTGTTGTCGAGGTAACGACGTGTTCATTTGCCTGTTTTCTCACATATTTGACTCTCTTAGCTTGCAACTCATACTTACCATTGTTAAACCAAATTCTGTAAGTATTAATCTAGAACTATTAGTTACTACTCACTGTATAAAGACAATAGTTCTCGGGAAAAAAGAAAAAAAAAACAGTAGTTTGATCAGAGGTTTACATTTGTTTTACTGAGCGCCGGACTAACTCGCCAAGTAGCTCTCTCTTTTATACAATTTAAAAGGTAAAAAAAGGTTTCGTTTGAGCTTTGTATCGTGGATTACACTGTAAAAGATTGTTCTCATTTGGATGAGAACTCCTATAAAAATAACTCTCCTTGTTATTAATAACTTGAAAAAATTGGCGGAACTCTCAATATACACCTATGAAAAATTCAATCCAAAACCTTCCATTTCCTCACCTTTAAAATAAACAAGACTATCAATCAAATTACGTGTCTACTTACAGGACCTCATGGCCAAACCTCACCTTGATTTTCGTCTTAGTTCTTTCAAATTAACCCCCCTACATAAAATTCCGAAACCTAGACATGTCTTCTGTTTATTAAATAGCTTCCAGATTTTTTTAGGCAGCTTTAGAAAACCAGTAACGAATATCTCATAAATTTCAGAGAATAGCAGATTGAAACTATTTTTGTGAAAGAAAAGAAACATAAAAAAAATGCAGAGCATAAATATGGCATAAATTTCAGGCAAGAAAATTCAAGACTTTAAGATAATTCAGAAAGTCAGTTTTTATAGTTTCATCTGTCCTCCATATGGCAAATGGATTATAATCAAGTAGTATACTGTTAATAATTAACCAAGTATGCCTGTCATGGCATTACATGCAATTTTAAGAAACGCATAGCTACCACAACAACGAACTGTATGAATATAAAAACATATAGAGCAGTTTCTCAGCATGCCTTCATATATCCAAATTATTTGGTTTCATAACTGAATCAACTAAAATTGCTAATACCATAGTCACAAATTTAAAAGACAATACAAATTAAACATGGCAGTCTTCATGATTTGATAGTTCGTTCAAATAGGTGTCACTTGGCTCAATTTTTTTCCTTATCTGCTTTATAAAAGATCCAAAATGCAAATCTAATCACAAAGGAACCGGGGTAGATGCTAAATTGAAAGCTAGTCATTTCTTATTGGTAGAGTTAAATTGCAAATGCAATAGCATAATTAAATGGAGAAATTCACTGACATTGTAACAAGAAAAATACAAGCAAATAGATTACAGCTACCTCCCAAGAAGTTCAAGTCAAACTAACATTTTTAAAGAACAAAATAACTTCTGCTTGAGCAAACAAAATGCAAAAACAGATCATAAATGGCAGCTGCAAATAATGGAAAAGCAACAGAAGCCTGCACAATTTATATATGTAGCTTGTAGGTATTCACAATTATCGGCAATACAAGAAAATAAACATGCTGAGATGAGCTATTTGACTGGTGCAGAAAGGAAACAGTACAAAGAGTTCATCAAAGAAGCTAAAAATATTGCCCAAGAGTTCATCAAAGTGATGCTAAAAATATGTTACTCTCCCAAATGTTGCAGAACCCCAATGTAGAAGACCAATTTACAGGTAAAACATCCCAACTCCAATATAAGTAACATACCAAAATATCTTAATACAGTTCAACCATCAATGCACTTAAAGCCCCTGCAGACCCACAACCAAATCCCAAATAGAACAGCACAGATCACCAAATCCAATATCAAAATTACCCAAACATGCTTCCTCCAAATCTGTTTGGCTTTCTGCCTGCCATCACCCAAATAAAACCCACCATTTTTATGGGTCATGGAAACTGACAAATCCCTATTCATCAGAATATTCCCATTCTCACACCCATGATTCACCTTATTATCCGCCATGGGAAGTCCGCCATCTTTAAAATTATGATGATCCCCATTTGCCTCTGCTCCACCATCACCACCAGCCCAACCTAATGATCTCTTCTTCTTCTTCATCATCAGTTTTGTTGGATTGGAAAGCAAAGGTCTGGCCGCCGTTCTTTTCCCTCTTGTCGAATCCACGCTTGGATTCCTAATCTCCTTGGATACATCCAATAAAGAATCCACCAATTCCACATCTAACGAAAGTATCTCACGAAAAGAAGGATATAATTGACCTTGAAAACAAAGGGAAGTGAGCTTATCAAAATCTTTGATTGGATTTGACATAATTAGATCCTCGAAAGAGATCTTTACACGATCTAAGAACCACATAGACTCAGATTTCTCAAGATTTTCATCGAAAATGACAAAATAGGCAAAAGGGTCATGGATTAAGAAGGTATATGTCTTGTTGCGAATTGTATGGGAGAAAATGGAGTGGTGAGGAGGGGTTTTCTCTATACATTGTTTAGCTATGGCTTCAATTCCTGGCTCTTTGGAGGAACAGAACTCCGCCAGAATTATGGGTCCTTTTGCAATCGAAGCATACAAAATGAGATCTGGATTTGAAATCATTTCATGGGTTTCTCGAGAAAATAAAAAAAGAGAATTCAACTTTCTTTATGAGAAACACAAATTTTGCATTCCAAAAATGAAAATTGAATTCATTTTTTTTTTCAAAATAATTTTGAATGCTTTTCGAATGTTGATTGGTTTCTCTCTCTCTCTCTAGGGTTTGGAAATGGAGGAGAGAGGAACAGAATTACAATCCTTCGGAAATCGGAAGGTGGAAGGAAACAGAATAACGGCTGCTTCCGTAAACTTCACCGTTATTTTTTTTTTTTCATTGGTTTCATTTTTAGGTTTTTCACTTACCAGCTACTTTACACTATTGCCACGTTTCCAATTATTCTTCTTGCATGAATTATACATTGACACACACTTTCTCTCTGTGACATATGTCATAATATAATAGTACTAATAATAAATTTATCAATATATATATAGTAAGAATCAATTTGTATTTATACTTTTTAATAACATAATATAAATAGTGTTATTGCTTATTTGTTGGACCATTTACATAAATTAATATTTACTTACAAAAAAGAGATCACCACCTAGCATTCGCCCTAGCTTTGAATTGGGGGTAAAAAAAAGAGAAAGGTATGATATAATAATAAAGAATAATTTTTTTATATTTTTTTTTGAAAGGCAATAATTTTTTTATATTTATTTAGAAAGAAATGTATAAATTAAATAAAGGAATGAAAAAGTAAATATTACACTCCTTATTTTTCAGATAATAAATTTTTTTATATTTTAAATTGTGATGTAAAGAAATGCAAGTAAATTTATAATTTATAAGAAATAATGATTTGAATTTTTTATTCTTTTAGATTAGATCTTTATTTTACAATATTAATATTTTTTACTATTCTTTTAATAAATGTATATTTACTTTATTTCCAAATAAGGTTAAATATTTAAATTTTTTTCACTTCTCTTTCCTATTCTTATATTATTCTTTTCCTCCTTAAATGAACTTTCAACTCACCATATTCAAATATAATATAAAAGTAGGAGTAAAACAACAGTAATTGATGAAGGCTGAGCAGCACTAAGGAGTGAAATAATGGCAAAACATTACTTTATGAATATTGGGCTTGTATTCAATTTGCAATAGAGGAAATTAAACTATTGACTATGTTTTAATTTTGGTGGTTATTTTTTTACTTTTGTTTTTTTATCCTTATTTTTAAATTTACAGTTTTTTTAATTTTACAATTTTCATTTCTTCTCTAATTTCTTCTTTGTTTTCTCTATCTTTTTCATTTCTTCGTCCTTTTTTTTTTCTTTTCAATCATGTGTTTCATTTTCTTCCCCATTAAACCCACTTTCCCCTTTGTTATCGATCAGTGGCTTTAGGTTTTTCTTGTATTTCTACAGTTTATATCATTTTCTCCATTTCTTCTGCATTTCGTTTCTTTCTCTTTTATTGTTGGCACGACTTTATAAATTGTGTTTTTAATGGTTCGTAGTGTTTCTTCATCTATTTCATTACCTAAAACAATTCCATAGATTATCATATTTGTGAGAAGACCTCCGATGGCTAAAAAATCGAGTAAGATGGCTAGTAAACTGGTCAAAGGTGCTGTGAAACATATATTTTTCCTTTTTCCTTTTTTCTTTTGTGTGTTTTCTATTTTTATTGTTTTTGATTCATATTTATTATTTTGATGGTCTATTTTTGTTTTTTAGTTATTTTTTCTTTTGTAGTATTGTTGTAGTAACTATATTTAATTTTTTTGGTTTATAGGTATTCATACATATTTCTATGTTTTCATTGTTATTTATTTGCTATTAGTTATATATCTAAAATTATACATAACATGTATTACATATAAGTGGACATAAAAATATTTTTTATTGTTATTGACATGACGTTTATCATACATGTAAAGTTACATAGAACATATATATATATATATATATATATATGACATATAAGTGGTCATATAAAGTTTTATATGGTTATTTATGTTTTATGTATCATATATTTGGAAGTATATGTAATATATATCATACATAAGTGGACATATAAATATTTTTATGATTATTTATATGATTTTCTTCATATGTGTGAAGTTATATGGAACATATATCACACATAAATGGTCATGTAAAATTTTTTATGGTCATTTATGTTTATTTATCATATATTTGTAAGTATATGTAATATATATGATATATAAGTGTTCATATAAACATTGTGTATGGTTATTTATGTTGCATTCTTCCCATTTATACGTCACATGTGACGTATAAACAGTAATTTCAACATAAATATTATCCTTGATGACCTCCCTTAAATCTCTTTTTGTTTAAATAATGAAGGAGCTGAAAGTTGAGGTGTTGTGTCTTCATCCCTTTGTTTATGTCACTATAATTTACTCGGATCTGATGTTTGCTTGAATGTTTTTAGTTTGTTGTCTGCAATACCCTTATATCCTATATATGTACAATACATATACCTCATAAATGTAAAGTACATATGTAAGATATAAGAATATCACAATAATTATCTGTAGAAATATCATATTCTTGATACAAAAAAAAAATATCACTTTTAAAATACTAATTTAATAAATAAATACTTTTATATATAACAGTTTAGTAAATTTTTATAAGAAAATTTTTGAAAAAATTTTGCCAGAGTTTTATCTATAATTTATTAAATGCCAAAATGGAAATAACTCAACCTGCAATTTTAAATTAACAGTCTCAAAATCACTTTATAAACCAACACCATCTCTTCTATAATTTAAAACAATGTCCATCAAATTTATATATAAACTCAAATTTATTCTTTATTTATATACACAATACTATACATAATAGTCCTCTATTTCCAATACATTCACTTTGTAGGAAAATATATTTTACAACTAGTGCCTTCAAAAAAAATTATACATGATATGCAGCACTCCTGGTCTAGTCTCGTAGCACACACAATCTCCAAATCTCCGTCACTATCCAGATCATCCTAGTCTGCACTTTTAATCACCTGTGCCATACACACTATCGTCCTAAGCTTGAGAGCTTAGCAGTACATACTTGGATACATAACAACTTTAGCATACTATGCATATTTACTATGTTATTCACACATTTTACATCTCACAAATGCATAAACTACTAACATAATTAAAATCATTATAATTTCCATATTCCACATCACCATCAAAACTCAGATTTTATACACATATAATAAATACAAACACACATATTGGTTGTAGCACCTCTGCATACAGTGTACGACTTCGGGTTACTATTTATCCTTAGGCGAATCCCACATTGGTTAAGTGCTAGGTGAGGAAGCAATACATAAGGGTGGTCATGCTTTGGATTAGCAAGATGCGTTTTGGGCCTGGAGATATGTCTGGGCCTGAGAACAAATCTGTGCAGGCTTGCCCAAAGCATACAATATCTTATTAGCAGGGCTGTTACAACTTGGTATTAGAGCCAAGAGATTTGTTCCCCTGACCGATGGTGGGGCAAACCTTAAGGAGGATGCTCAGTCCCTTAAGGGGGAGAATGTAATGCCTCTGCGTATAATGTACGACTCTGGATTACTATTCATCCTTAAGCGAATCCCCCATCGATAAGTGCAAGTTGAGGAAGTAGTACATAAGGGATGGGCATGCATTGGAATTACAAGATGTGTTTTGGGCCTGGAGGTAAGTCTGGGCCTGAGAACAAATTCTTACGGGCTTGTCCCAAAGCAGACAATAACTTGCTAGTCGGGCTGTTACATTAGACCCAAAGTCCTTATATAATATATAAATTCCAAAAATATTACTTTAGCCTATCATGAGACCATCGTGTCTAGCTCTGAAGGCACAGTAATATTAATGAAACTAGTGCATCTCGCTGAAGGTGTAATCATATTTGTGACACCAGCATGTCTCGCCCAGCGTAATCATATCTATAACACCCGCATGTCTCACCCAAAGGCGTAAGGCATGCCAAACAACCCCAAATTAACTTTCTAGAACTAGTTATTATATGAGGCAGCATGCATCACATAATTTATCCATATTTAATCATACTTTCATTTCCTTTTCTCTTTCTCATCATTAATATCAGTTTTCACATTTCTCATGTTTTCACATGATCCTCGTGATTACCTTAAAGTGTGATCATAAACACATTACTCATCCACATTCTTATATATATTACACATCACATTCTATATTTTGATTCCTTTCCACTATCTCATCATCACTTTGCATCAAGCATATTTATTTATCTTACTAAATACATTATCTCATCATTTATTTATATATGTATATATATCACCTCACGCAACACATACTTTATCAATTTTCTATATTTTTACATATTTCATATTTTTAGTATTTCTCAATCACATTATTCATTTCTTTTCACAATTTTCACATGTGTAACACCTTTATACCCTATATACATATGTTACATACATTCCACATATATGTAATATACACATATAAAGTACAAGAATGCCACAAATTGATTTCATAAAAAGAATTTTCATATTGTCAATTTAAAATCTCAAACAATAAAAAAATATTTTTACTAAGTAGGTAAAATATTCATAATTAATTGTAGTTACCTAAAAGAAGCATTTTTTAATAAAAATATCTGAAAAAAATTGTCAGAGTTTTATCTGTAAATTAGGCATTCTAAAATTCAATAAAAACTCAATCTGCATAAAAATGCACTACCAATAAAAACCAATCAAACATTTTACGCCAACTTCTCAATCTCTCCACATTTTCCTCAAAATATTCATTTATGTACATATATATTAAAACACATATACACATTCCCACATTTATCCAAAAATGCTTTATAATTTATAAGCTCTAAAAATATAACATAATATACATAATTATATCATGTTTTATAAAAATAAAATGTATGCATGACAGCAACTGGCTCTGATTCTGCGGCAGCAAAACTCACTTCAAACACTATCAACCTCAAGCCTAGACCTAACCAGGTCTACATAAACTCTCTGGATCTACCGGCGACCCTATTACTTGCGCGGTGAATTACAATCGCGCTAAGCTAAAAGCTTAGCAGTACATACTTTAATAATGATAAAACTTTAAATAATAACAATGCACAATGTTGTTGCATGGTATTTCACAATGTGGTATGCAATTCCACTTTAAAACATAATCTTTCATCTTTTTATAATTCACATAAATACATATACAAGCATGGGCCCAAAAAAACTAATATATTATTCAAATTCCAGAGTTATTGTTTTGGTCCCTATTAACACACAATGTCTAGCCCCGAAGGTAAATCATATATCAGTGACGCCTAGCGTCTAATCCTGAAGGCAAATAATGAGGATAACATTATAGGCATACTGCCAAACATAGAACTCTAAAAATTGAATAACATACTAGGCACACTGTAACACCCCTTCCCGGCCTACATGTGTAAGCCGAGTAGAGGCGCCACACAATCCTAATGTTGCTACCAATTTTACTTAGTCAAATTTTAGTTTCGGTTTTACAGAAATTTTGCCAGAGGTTCGCCTAAAAATTTGGGTTCCAAGTGTCGACAAAACTGATTTTTGAAAATATTTTTACACAAACCAATGCGAATACAATAAGTTTCAATACACTCCCAATGAATCCACCTTATACCCTCAACTACAAACCTGCAAGAAGAATTCACATTTCTAATACAAATTATAGTAGAGGTTTCTTATTATTACATACTACTAACGTATAGTATAACATAGAAATTCTCAATCTTATATTTTCATATACATGCCACAACTAGCCAATTCATAATATAGGAAATGAAAGGCTACTCGGAGGTGCTGCACTGTGCTGCTCGATGCTAATCACCGAAATCTACTGCTCCGAACCTACGAGTCAAGAAAACTCAACTCGCTGAGCAATGACGCTCAGTGGGTACTTTACCGATGAAAATATAAGTAAAACATGAAAGCATTTGAACTAAAAGGAAATAATTAAATCAAAAATCAACCAACATTAAACCAATGGAAGTTATTGTCCATTCAGTGTAGATATACTTTCAACAATTGTAAAAACCATAATTCAAACTCATATTGCAGTATGTAGTTTTAGAAAAACAGGACTTTGGCTCAGGCTCTACTGGCATATAGGGAACCATAGCGATAAGGCAGTGGCCCTCACCACTGTAACATAGGTGGCCCTCACCACCATGGTTATAACCAATTCTGCTCTATGGCCTATACCTGTAGGTAACTGCCGGAGCATTCCAATCACAATTTCACAACATCTCCGCTCCACAGCCTATACCCGAAGGTAACCGCCGGGGTGTATCAAACACAATAAGTGGCAATACTGCATAAGTTAGTATAGTGCACCATACCCTTATCTACCACTCCCAACTATCCAGTATAGCATAAAGGTTCAAATGATTCAATTTAAGTCTCAAACTTCATTTTAGAATGACTCGAAAAATTATTTTAATTTCCGTCGCACTTTGCCATTTGCGCCGCGCACCACATTCTTTAGTCAAACCATTATCCTTTTTCACATATTTAACATCCACAATAAACATATCAAACATTTCAAAGCATTCCTCAAAGAGTCACAAATTGACCAAATGAATAGTATCACGGCACGTAAAATCGGCAGCGCAAAATGGCATGACCAAATGAATAGTAAAATCTGGATTTTCGTCAAAATTTTAGTCCGTTTTAGTCATGCATTTGACCAGGTAAATAATCTTATTTTTGGCTGAAATTTTACAGAAAACTTATTTCATATGTTGACTAATTACACGTAAAATTTTGTTGAAAAATTTATTCATTTGCTACCTCAAACAACTGTCACAAAAAGATCCAGAAATCTGCCATTTTGGGACCATTTCGGCGCAAACATATGAAATACATGGGATAGTGTATTTTTCTTTTACAAATCAATATGAAGGCTTCTTTAATGATAAAGTGAAGATTCAAACACTTCCCTTTGATAACTTTTGCATGTTTAACTCAAATCAAACCAATTAAAGTTCATCAAATCAACTTGCCAAAATTTCTCAAAACATTTGGTTTCAATTAAATTTAAACAACTCAATTACCATAAGAAATCAAGAACATAACTTAAATATTTAATTTAACCTCAATCAATATATTTAAGCATCAACATAAAAAATTCCATAAACCAAAGTTTGTAAGAAAAATAAAATTTCTTTTATGGTAAAGTACCAAACCTTGTTCTTTTAATTCCCCTTTGCTTTTCCTTCTTATCCTTCCTTGATCTTTGTTTCTCCTTCAAGAAATTCAAGAACACAACCTTAAACATAACCCTTAGCAATTTAGAACAATAAGCTATCCTCCATTTCTTTTCAAACTAAACCCTAATCTAGCCTTATTAAACCTTAGAAACTTTGATTCTTCCATTTAATTAATCAATATCATCACTACTTAAAAATTTTCCCCAAATCCACCATAAGAACCCTAATTTCCAATCTTCCAATAGATATAGAAATACTTAAAATTGATACTAGAATTGAAATCTACATACTTGAAAACCTTAAAACTTACCTTGAAAATCAAACTTGACAAAAATTGGAAATCCTTTGGTGTTCTTCCTATGGTGGCCGAAATTTATGGGAGAGTTTGTGGGAGAGAGATTTTTCTCCTCTTGTTATGATATATATAGTGGAAATGATGTCCACTTTTGGGTTGGATGAATGGTTTATGACCATTTGTCCACACCTTTTTCTTTCTTCTTTTTTTAACTTTTAAATGGCTAAATATGATTGGCCATTAAAAGATTTTTATATTTTCCTTTCCCATTAAGTCCTCCAACTTGTCCCTCTTCCCATTGGATACCCTAACTTGTTCCATATCACCCATATGGTACCCACATGGAACCGGGCCCATTTTACGCTCCGGCGATTAATCGATCGTAACTTTTAAACCGTACAGTTCCACGAGGCAAACTACATATGGTTTTGATCCTTTTGACCTCTACTTTCTATTTCTAAGGTCTATTTTTAAGTTTCCAAGCCATTTTAAAAAATTACCAATAAGCCCTCGACTTTGTACAAAATTCCTTTTAGGTCCTTTCTTTGCTCGGGTTTTGCCCGGGCTCCGTTTCTACTGATGATCGTTTCATATTCAACCCCTTGACATCCTTTACACACTCGTGTGTTTATTTCCTACTTTAGATTCATGTATAAATTTTAATTAATAATGACCGACATGTCCATAGTCAAAATCCCCTATATCTTCCAAACCGTGCGTTTTCTGGAAAAACCGTTACACGTCGTTGCGACCCGATTTTTCTCTATTCTCCATTTTTGGAATCTGTTATGTGCACTATTAAGAACCTCCAGTACAACTTTTGGAAATTAGAGTTACCTCCCCAAAACTTTTTGAAATTACAGTCACCTCCCCAAAACTTTAAATTTTTTTTCAATTAGGTCCCTTTGGTCCTATAGCCTTATCTAGGCCCGTTGTCAGGAATTATCTTCTCCTTTCCCCTTCTCTCACTGTGCACATGACTGCTATGCATAAATGCGGTGACGGATGTGACAGTTCCTCCCTCGTTAATTTAGGCTTCGTCCCGAAGCCCATCAGGTTGAAATAAGTATGGGTACTGCTTCCTCATAGTTTCTTCGCGTTCCCATGTAGCTTCTTCTACTTTGTGATTCCTCCAAAGCACTTTGACCAATGGGATCTTTTTATTCCGCAACTTTTTGATTTCCCATGCTAAGGTTTCTACCGGCTCTTCCTCGTATGTCAGGTCGGGCTGAATCTCGATGTCTTGAGCTTGTATGACGTGGGTGGGATCTGAACGATACTTCCTTAGCATTGAAACGTGATAAACATAATGTATTTTACTTAATTCGGGTGGTAATGCCAATTGGTAAGCTACCGGACCTACCCGTTTGATGATCTCATATGGTCCGATGAATCTAGGGCTTAGCTTGCCATAAATCGTAACACTTTTCCCCGTATAGGTAGTGCCTCCACGTCTTGAAAGCTAAAACAATCGCTGCTAGTTCTAAGTCATGTGTGGGATAATTCCTTTCGTGTGGCTTGAGCTGTCGAGAGACATACGCAATGACTTTGCCCTCCTGCATCAATACGCAACCTAACCCGATGTGGGATGCATCGCTATAAATCACAAAATCTTTTCCTGATTTGGGTTGTGTAAGAATGGGTGCTTCAGTAAGTTTTTGCTTTAGCCTTTCAAAGCTCCATTGGCAAGCGTCGGTCCACTGGAATTTGGCATATAACTGCTTCTCCCTCAATGTTTGTAACACGATATTCAAGTGCCAGTCATGATCCTCTGCATTCTTTGAGTAAACCAGTATGTCATCGATGAATACTACGACAAACTGGTCCAAGTAAGGATGGAAAATCCGGTTCATCAAATCCATGAATACTGCAGGTGCATTCCTGAGCCCAAAAGGCATTACGATAAACTCATAATGTCCATATCGGGTTCTGAATGCAGTCTTTGGTATATCTTCATCTTTAATCCTCAGTTGATGATAGCCGGATCGCAGATCAATCTTCGAGAAAACTCCCACACCTTTCAATTGATCAAATAAATCGTCTATCCGGGGTAGCGGGTATTTATTCTTAATCGTCAGCTTATTTAACTGCCGATAATCTACACATAGTCTTAGGGATCCGTCTTTCTTTTTTTTTTTTCACAGTCCACTAATGCCGTATGTTTGGTCAGCTCATCCATTCCAAGTATTGCATCAAATTCCTAGAATGGCAACTCAAACAGATCACCTAAGAAAGTGTGTCCGTGTACTTCTACTAGACAATCCTTTATTACCTTCTTGGTAACCATCTCACTACCCAAAGGATTTGTAACTAACACTCCATCTGTTTCAAGTTCTACTTCTAAATCCATTAGTTTTTTTTTTCTTTTTCATACATATATATATAAGTATGAATAACCTGGATCTGTTAAAGCATAAATTGGTATTTCAACATAAATAGCTAACCTGCTATGACGTCGGGGGCTTCCTCTTCTTCACATGTCCTCATTGCATACATCTTGGTAAGAGCTCTAGTTTCAGGTCTGTCCATCATTTCGGATTGAACTTGCGAAGAGCTTTGTCCTCTACCTCTGCCCCTTTCCCCTTCCAACTACGGCTCGAGATCCTTCGGTATTATCTAGTGTGTTTTGCTGTCTTAAGGGGCATTCTCGTTTAAAGTGGTCCTTCACTCCACAAATAAAACATACCCAGGCCTTGCCCCAACATTTTCCTGAATGCCTACGCCCACATTGAACACAGTGTGGATGGGTGTTTTCACTTGCTTCGATATTTTCGGGCTCAACAAAGTTACCTCCACCTTGGCCACGCCCTCTTCCTTGTCCTCTCATATTCGGCAACGGTCAGTCGACCTTGCTTTAAGTGTAGAAACTCCTTTTTCTTGGCATCTAGGTATGCCTATGATATAAACTTCCTCTTGAACTCATCCACAAAGAAATTCCATGTCCTCTGTTCCGGTGGAACTCGTTGTTGAACTGTGTCCCACCATATATATGCTTCTTCCACTAATAAGGAAGTAGCACATACCACTCACTCCTCTGGAGTACACTGTAACTGATCTAAGGCTCGTACCGTTCCTTCCAGCCAATACTCGGCTGTAGAAGAATCATCGTCCCTTCGGGCCCTAAACTCCTTCACCCTGTACTTTCTTATCTTTTCGATTGGGGGTTTCCTTTCCCCTCCTATAGCAGGAGCGGGTGCTGGCGCTAGCGCTGGTGCCGGGGCAACGCCCGCTATCTGTCACAGCGCTGCAGCCATATGTTGCAACATCTCATTCGGAAGAGGAGCTCCCGCTGAGGGTTGCTCAGCCTCCGGTGTTTCAGATACATGCGTCTCTACAATATGTGACGCGCGAGATTCAACTTCCTCCTCTACGGCTCTTTGAGAGGACTCACGCGACATCTATATTCTAACACATAACTCACAGTAAAAAACAGCACAACTCAGCAGCACTATTAAACCCTATGTGGCATGTATATAAAGACAAAACACTTAATCAAATATATGCAAACATACCCTTATTTATTTTCCTATATTTCCTTTCTGAATGATGCCTACTTTTTATCTCCTATTTACTATAGGATATCTCATTTTACGTCGGTAATGGCCACTCCCGATATAAAACGTACATCCTCCTATGTTGAATTACCCAGAATCGGCTAAACCGGAGCTCTAATACCAAAATTGTAACACCCCTTCCCGGCCTACATGTGTAAGCCGAGTAGAGGCGCCACACAATCCTAATGTTGCTACCAATTTTACTTAGTTAAATTTTAGTTCCGGTTTTACAGAAATTTTACCAGAGGTTCACCTAGAAATTTGGGTCCCAAGTGTCGACAAAACTGATTTTTGAAAATATTTTTACACAAACCAATGCGAATACAATCAGTTTCAATACACTCCCAATGAATCCACCTTATACCCTCAACTACAAACCTGCAAGAAGAATTCACACTTCTAATACAAATTAAAGTAGATGTTTCTTATTATTACATACTACTAACGTATAGTATAACATAGAAATTCTCAATCTTATATTTTCATATACATGCCACAACTAGCCAATTCATAATATAGGAAATGAAAGGCTACTCTGAGGTGCTGCGCTGTGCTGTGCTGCTCGATGCTAATCACCGAAATCTACTGCTCCGAACCTACAAGTCAAGAAAACTCAACTCGCTGAGCAATGAGGCTCAGTGGGTACTTTACCGATGAAAATATAAGTAAAACATGAAAGCATTTGAACTAAAAGGAAATAATTAAATAAAAAATCAACCAACATTAAACCAATGGAAGTTATTGTCCATTCAGTGTAGATATACTTTCAACAATTGTAAAAACCATAATTCAAACTCATATTGCAGTACGTAGTTTTAGAAAAATAGGACTTTGGCTCAGGCTCTACTGGCATATAGGGAACCATAGCGATAAGACAGTGGCCCTCACCACTGTAACATAGGTGGCCCTCACCACCATGGTTATAACCAATTCTGCTCTACGGCCTATACCCGAAGGTAACCGCCGGGGTGTATCAAACACAATAAGTGGCAGTACTGCATAAGTTAGTATAGTACACGATACCCTTATCTACCACTCCCAACTATCTAGTAGAGCATAAAGGTTCAAATGATTCAATTTAAGTCTCAAACTTCATTTTAGAATGACTCGAAAAATTATTTTAATTTCCGTCGCACTTTGCCATTTACGCCGCGCACCACATTCTTTAGTCAAACCATTATCCTTTTTCACATATTTAACATCCACAATAAACATATCAAACATTTCAAAGCATTTCTCAAAGAGTCACAAATTGACCAAATGAATAGTATCGCGGCACGTAAAATCGACAGCGCAAAATGGCATGACCAAATGAATAGTAAAATCTGAATTTTCGTCAAAATTTTAGTCCATTTCAGTCATGCATTTGACCAGGTAAATAATCTTATTTTTGGCTGAAATTTTACAGAAAACTTATTTCATATGTTGACTAATTACACGTAAAATTTCGTTGAAAAATTTATTCATTTGCTACCTCAAACAACTGTCAAAAAAAGATCCATAAATCTGCCATTTTGGGACCATTTCGGCCCAAACATATGAAATACATGGGATAGTGTATTTTTCTTTTACAAATCAATATGAAGGCTTCTTTAATGATAAAGTGAAGATTCAAACACTTCCCTTTGATAACTTTTGCATGTTTAACTCAAATCAAACCAATTAAAGTTCATCAAATCAACTTGCCAAAATTTCTCAAAACATTTGGTTTCAATTAAATTTAAACAACTCAATTACCATAAGAAATCAAGAACATAACTTAAATATTTAATTTAAACTCAATCAATATATTTAAGCATCAACATAAAAAATTCCATAAACCAAAGTTTGTAAGAAAAATAAAATTTCTTTTATGGTAAAGTACCAAACCTTGTTCTTTTAATTCCCCTTTGCTTTTCCTTCTTATGCTTCCTTGATCTTTGTTTCTCCTTCAAGAAATTCAACAACACAACCTTAAACATAACCCTTATCAATTTAGAACAATAAGCTATCCTCCATTTCTTTTCAAACTAAACCCTAATCTAGCCTTATTAAACCTTAGAAACTTTGATTCTTCCATTTAATTAATCAATATCATCACTACTTAAAAATTTTCCCCAAATCCACCATAAGAACCCTAATTTCCAATCTTCCAATAGATATAGAAATACTTAATAAATAAGGTTTTATTATCATTATTGTTTGTTTGCATGTTACACAATTTTGATATTTGTCCCTGGTTTATTATTGTTATAGAGATAAAAAAAATAATTCTTAACCAGTATGAACATTGATTTGGTAATCATCAGATGGTTATGTGTATAGTGATACAAATCAATTTCATAGATACTTGTTAGAGAACAATGTATTGGATAGACCCATGATGAGATTACTACATGGGTTAGTGTCATAAGTAAATCTCATGATAGTTATGTATTAATTCTTTGACTTGAGATTGTCATAGTTTCCAATATAAGGACTATTATATTTTGACATGATCAAACATTATCCGTAACTGGATAGTAATAAAGGTTATGATCATATATGATAGAAATTATGTAGAGGATAATGAACAATCAAGATAGAATTTGTCCCTCTCTTTGAGAGAGATATCTTTTGGGCCCCTCGATGAGTGAGACTGTGAAATGCATGGCCGTGCTCAAATGAATTGATAGTGTGATCAATTTCATTTGTTTTTTATCAGTCTACTTGGAGATCGAGTAATCATAAGTTTGAACAATATAAGTATGATGTTGACCATGACTTATGTTCAAGCTAGATATCGTGTGACAAAGGGATTAATGCATGTACTATTATTAGGCAAATTGGACATTCCTTATATTAATTGGGTAGTTGTAATGCCTTGCTAGAGGCCAATTACGACTTGTTGGTTTAATAGAGATTAAATTGACTGCCAATTAATATGGGCCTATCGGGTCACACACAATAATGCGCTTTGGGCTGGATATAATATTAATAATATTAATATTAGATATTAATATTTATTATTATTATTATTATTTTCATTTTTTATATATTATTAGATAATATATTCAGAATCCTTATTAGATTTGGATTCTGAATTTGACTTACCTTATCCAATTTCGAATTGGATTCTGGAGTGAATATATTCACTCTAGACGTTAAGTCTTCTCATAGGAACCCTAATACGTTTTAGAAAAAACGTTTTTCAGCCTTCGCCGTTGTAGAGAGCTAGCACTCCAGACGGTAGCATTCGTGTGGATACGCGATAGAGGGTGTTTCAAGATCGAGGCATCTCTTCCAAACTGTGATTTCGAATAATCAACAGGTGTTTTATTGGTTTTTGTTATAGATTTGTGTCTTGTTTATTATGATAATTATTGTTTTATTTAGGTATTTTGTTAGTTTTTATCGGTTTGTTTAGTGTTTTCAGTAATTCTGTTTTCTTTTAGTTTATTTCAGTGTTTATATCGTTTTTGATCTAGTTTTTAGTATGTGTTTATGATTTGTTGGTTAATGTTTATTTACTTCTTATTTACAATTTGTTTGAGTTTTGTTTTAGGTTTTAAAAAAAAAGCCAAGGAACCAAGACTGAAGGAAAAATGGACAGTAGCTGACACAGGCAGAGGACACGGCCAAGTCACTGGCCGTGTCCCATATTAAGCTGAACAGAAGCAGACACAAGCAAGGGACACGGCCAAGTCAGTGGCCGTGTCCCTCCAAAAAGCTCCAACACGGCCAAGTCACCTCTAACATGGCCGTGTCACTCAACCAAAGAAGAAAAGAAGAAGAAATCATCACAGTAGGCGACACATGCAAGCGACATGGCCAAGTCATTGGCCATGTCCCTCCAAAATGATCCAACACGGCCAAGTCACCTCAAACATGGCCATGTCCCTCCAATTATTCTCAAACACGGCCAAGTCACCATCAACTTGGCCGTGTCTCACCTAGTTCCAAAGGAAAAGAAGAAGAGATCATCACAGTAGGCAACACATGCAAGCGACATGGCCATGTCACTGGCCATGTCCCTCCAAAATGATCCAACACGGCCAAGTCACCTCAAACATGGCCATGTCCCTCCAATTATGCTCAAACACAGCCAAGTCACCATCAACTTGGCCGTGTCTCACCTAAATCCAAAGCAAAGAAGAGCAATTCTCACAGTAGCTGACACATGCAAGCGACATGGCCAAGTCACTGGCCATGTCCCTCCAAAATGGTCCAACTTGGCCGTGTCACCATCAACTTGGCCGTGTCTCTCCCTCAAATTCACCTCCAACACGGCCAAGTTCACTCTAACTTGGCCGTGTCACTCAAGGATCAATAAAGACGCGCGGAGGTTTCGTATAAATATGGAAATTAGGGTTTTTCTTAAGACTGTTGAGATTTTGAGAGCAGTTTCAGCCGTCAGAGAAAGTTTTAGGGTTTTAACATTTGTTTTCTTTGATTTTGATTTCACTTTGGATTAAACTAGCCTAGATTAGATTGTTCTAGTCATTGATACATCCTTCTTGCAAGATTTGAACAAGAGATTCTTCAGAAGCTTCAAGGAGTTTGTAATTTGGTTTTGTTCTTGAACTTTATCTCTTTATTTTCATTGAAATTGTATTTATGAACATTATCATGTCTAAGTTGATTTCTTTGAATATTAATGAGATGATTATATTTAATAGCATGATGAACTAATTTGATCTAGTCTAGGGTTTGTATGGATCTGCTATGATTGTATGAATTGGTTATTCTCTTAGCTAATAATTTCTTTAGCCTTGATTGAATGAAATATTGTTAATATATAATTGATTGGCCACCAATTATGTGTTTTAGGTATTAGATGATGGATTGAGAGATGGAGTCTAATGCTGGAACAATTCAATTAAGGACTTAGGTGAATTAGAGATATAACCTATTAAAAAAGATTATTTCAATTATAACAAGATTAGTTGAAAGATGTTTGAATGTGAGAGCTTATTTCCTTGATTTGATTAATTGAGTTGTTTGAGATTTAATCTTTGAAATTAAATTAGTTAAGAGGAATAACCGTTCATACATATAAGTAGTGGAGAAGTGCAAACCCTAGACCTTTTCATCAAGTGAATCAAAACATCGCTTAATTTACTTTTATTTGTTTTAAACTTCAATCAATCTTTTTCATTAGTTGTTAGCAATTTCAATTTCTTCATTACTCTTTATTTAAAATCTGATAATCAATTAGCCACTTTAGCTTCCTTGAGAGACGACCTTGGGGCGATCACCTTTGCTACAGCTACCTCGTATACTTGCGAGTGACGCTTTGTGGTAGAGTTAATTTGAGCGCAACAATAGGTTAGTTGTTTGAACACTTTTGTCGAATTAAACGAACAGCATGGATCCTGATGGGAAATCAAAGATCAAAATTTTTCTGCTGCGTGTTTTTGGTTTGCAGTGATCTCCTTGATTTCCTAACAATTCAAGAACACAACCTTGAACATAACCCTTAGCAATTTAGAACAATAAGCTATCCTCCATTTCTTTTCAAACTAAACCCTAATCTAGCCTTATTAAACCTTAGAAACTTTGATTCTTCCATTTAATTAATCAATATCATCACTACTTAAAAATTTTCCCCAAATCCACCATAAGAACCCTAATTTCCAATCTTCCAATAGATATAAAAATACTTAAAATTGATACTAGAATTGAAATCTACCTACTTGAAAACCTTAAAACTTACCTTGAAAATCAAACTTGACAAAAATTGGAAATCCTTTGGTGTTCTTCCTATGGTGGCTGAAATTTTTGGGAGAGTTTGTGGGAGAGAGATTTTTCTCCTCTTGTTATGATATATATAGTGTAAATGATGTCCACTTTTGGGTTGGATGAATGGTTTATGACCATTTGTCCACACATTTTTCTTTCTTCTTTTTTTAACTTTTAAATGGCTAAATATGATTGGCCATTAAAAGATTTATATATTTTTCTTTCCAATTAAGTCCTCCAACTTGTCCCTCTTCCCATTGGATACCCTAACTTGTTCCATATCACCCATATGGTACCCACATGGAACCAGGCCCATTTTACGCTCCGGCGATTAATCGATCGTAACTTTTAAACTGTACAGTTCCACGAGGCAAACTACATATGGTTTTGATCCTCTCGACCTCTACTTTCTATTTCTAAGGTCTATTTTAGGTTTTCAAGCCGTTTTGAAAAATTACCAATAAGCCCTCGACTTTGTACAAAATTCCCTTTAGGTCCTTTCTTTGCTTGGGTTTTGCCCGGGCTCCGTTTCTACTGACGATCATTTCATATTCAACCCCTCGACATCCTTTACACACTCATGTGTTTATTTCCTACTTTAGATTCATGTATAAATTTTAATTAATAATGACCAACATGTCCCTAGTCAAAATCCCCTATATCTTTCAAACCGTGCGTTTTCTGGAAAAACCGTTATGCGTCGTTGCGACCCGATTTTTCTCTATTATCCATTTTTGGAATCTGTTATGTGCACTATTAAGAACCTCCAGTACAAATTTTGGAAATTAGAGTTACCTCCTCAAAACTTTTTGAAATTACAGTCACCTCCCCAAAACTTTGAATTTTTTTCAATTAGGTCCCTTTGGTTCTATAGCCTTATCTAGGCCCGTTGTCAGGAATTATCTTCTCCTTTTCCCTTCTCTCACTGTGCACGTGACTGCTATGCATAAATGCGGTGATGGATGTGACACACACAAATAATACATATTTTCATCTTATATAATCACTTTTATCATTTTTCATTCCCACTATGTCATGATGTATTATTCCAATATATTCAGTCATATTTCTTTTTCCATAACTTTAGTCACATGTATAATGTGACCTCTTTACCCACATTTATTGGGTATTTTTCTTACTTTCTCATATGGATCACATTTTTCATAATCAACTTTCTTTATCTCATTGCCTCTTTTCTCATTTTTCTCATTCATCACAATGTCAAATCACTTTAATTCATCATTTCATATCACTTTATCACAATGTATATCATTTAACATTACACATATATTACCCAAATATTTTGGGTCATTCTCACTTTATGCACATAAATCACATTTCATTCATTTTAGCCATTAATAATGGCTTTTAATAATGCACATAATGCATACATAACAATTCACTTGTTATAACACAATGTTCATAAATGTTCAAGTTACCAAGTAGCTTAACACATTTTTCATCCAAAATGTGTTAGGCCAAATTTAATGCAATCATATCTAATTTATCAAAAGTATGTACATACCTTAATTATCAATCAAACCCAAGATAAAAATCACTTTCTAACCTTCACTTCTAACTTACCCTTCAACACTAAGGTTGGACAAATCACTTTCTCTTAATGCCTATTCAAAATGTGAGCAAAAATAATCATTTAGAATCACATTTTAAGGCATTTCAAATATCAAACTCCAATTAAACCACATTCCTACTAACTTTCCAAAATTTGCCTAACTTCACTTTAATATTAGAATTCCATTCCATCACATTTTAATTGGTGTTTTTTAAGTTTATTTTTATTAATACAATCACATTAGAATATGTTTAAGTAATTATATCAATTGAACATATATTCTTGAACAAAATCTTAAAATGTGCCCTAAGCCTCTTCATTTCTAATTCTGCATTCCAACCCATTCCAATTATTAATCCAAGCTCATTTCCATCATTAAAATCACTTTATAACATGATTTAAACAATGTAATCCAATTAGCATCAATTCTTTAACAAAATTCTTCCAAAACCTAAATTCACTCCTTTAATTTTAGAAATATGATCCAACCACTTCCAACATTTAATTCAAGTTCAAATATATCTTTAAAACCATAATTTAACATATTCTAAACAATTAAATTCAATTTAATCTAATTCTTTGCAAAAGGCCCATGGAAACCCTAACTTCACTTCTTCTTCTCCCAAACTACCACCAATCCTAAATAAATCTATCAACTAACCATAAAATCTTTACTTTCACACTAAAATAACATCATTCAAACTCATTTAAACAATTATCTACATCTCTATCAAAAATTTATTTTTCACATAATTAAATACTAGAAAAGAATTCCTTAAAAAGAAGAAAATCCTTACCTTATGATAAGAAATCTCTAATTCCACCCTTAATTCTTAAAAATTTGATGAAGTTTTGAGTGATTAAAGAAGTTGAAATTCTTGCCCACCATCCATGGAAGATTCGGTCAAAAGAGAAAGAAAAGAGAAGAAGACGAAACCAATTTGATTTTTGGTCTTCTTTTATTCTTAACTAAGTATATATATATATATATATATATAAATGTTTAACTAATTAACTATTAATTATTAATATTATCAATTTACAACTTCCACCATCCAAAAATAATTTTAATATTGAATTATTTTTATTTATATATTATGAACTAATTAATTAATTAATTAATTAATATTTAATAAATATCTAACTTTCCATTACTTTTCACTATCCAAATTTAATTTTAATTTTGATTTATTTTAAGACTTCAATTTTCTATCTTCTACTAAAAAATATTTTATTTTAATATTTAATAAATATTTAAATTTCATCATCATCTTTCATTATTTATTTTATTATTATTTTAATTAATTAATCAATTAATTATTTTAAAAAATCATAATTTACCTCTTCCATTCCTAATTAATTTTTTTAAATTATTTAATTAATTATAATTTTACAAAGTATATTTACAACTTGACTTTTTAACTTTCTTCTTTAAATGTTACCTTTTTTATATGTTATATATATATATATATCATATGTATATATATATATTTCACATATACGCTTTACTTTTTCACTTCTAATCTTTCAATTTTTTATTTAAATTTTTTATTTAATTTAATTTTTAAAAATTCACGGATATTGCAACATGCTTAGTTATATTTCTCATTTTTCTTCACATTACCCACTACATTAATCTTTTAAAATCTTTTCCATACATAATTAGCATCATACACATTTTACACATTAAGTACTTAACCGTTACATTAGCCATTCTACAATGGCTTGACAATTACATGCATTTCTCTCACTTTACGTAAAATAATACACTTATCATGTATAAACTCATAAGCAAATAGCATAACACATTCTCAAACTCTCAATATGTTATGCCAAATCAAATGTAATTTAAACATTATGTTGTCCCAAGATGGCAACCAAGAGGGGGGGGGGGTGAATTGGTTTCCTCACGAAATGATGGCAAATTAAAAAACTCAACAAACACAAATGCGGAATAGAAAGTTGGTTGAGTAATGAAAGAAAGAAAGAACACACAAGATTTATAGTGGTTCGGATTTACCTCAATCCTACATCCACTTCCTTAACAACTTGTTAAGGTTCCACTATTCTTTTAAGTTTTTACAAGCTCACTTCCAACTTTGGTGTTTTCACAAGTTCACACCTAACTTCACAAGTGTTTTTCTAAGGCTCACACTTACAACCCAATCAAGAGTTTTACAAGGCTCACTCTCACAACCTAACAAGGGTTTTACAAGGCTTACTCTCACAACCCAAGTGTTTCCCAAGCTTACACTCAAACTTATACAATGGTGTTTTCAATGATCACACCTAACATTCATTACAATTTAATTGTAAGTTTAAGTAAAAGAAAATTTGTTGCTTGGCTATGAAAATCTGATTTCTTGATTGTTCTTTTCACTTCACTTTTTTGTTTTCTCATAGAGACATTGTATTTATAGCCAATGTGGTCTTACTAGCCGTTATTGAAGTTTTGAATAAAGTCTTGGCAGAATAGACCTTCTTTACTTAAACTGTCCGAAGCACTTCGCGGTCGCCCTTCATGCAAGGATGGTCGCGCTTATGCTTCTCGCGGTCGTCCTTTAACAAGGGACGGTCGCTGCTTTTGAAAAAGCTACAACGGTCGAATTTTAGTGCTCTGCAGCTGGAATCTTGTCCATGCTGTGTTTGTCGGACCGTTTCTTGCCCATGCTTTGTTTGTCGGGACGGTCGCGCCAAGCAGAGGTGCGGTCGCCCTTTTTGAATCTTCAAGTGGGTTTACAACGGTCATATTACGTGTCATTCTCTGACAGAGCAAAACTGAATGTCCGCCATAATTTGAATCTCGCGGTCGCCCTATGCAGAATCTCGCGGTCGAACTCACAGTTTCGCGTCGAACTTCTGGACGCACCTGTGGACGCGAACACTACTGTCTCTTTGAGCAATTTCTTCTTGAATTGTTGGGCGGTCGCGATTCTGAATGGGCGGTCGCTAAATTGATTAGCGAGGTTGAATCATTCACCGTTCTTGTCACCGCGAACCTTACTGTGATTGTAATGATTTAAGTTCCTTGAGTAGCGGTCGGGCAAGTATTTTGGACGGCCGCCATTCTTGAGGCGCGGTCGCGACTGAGGTCGAACTTCTGACCGCGAAACCTACTGTGACAAGGTTTCATTCTGTAATTGCATGTAGCGGTCGTATTCTGGTCTGGTGCGACCGCTAGAATTGTTCTGTCTTGCTTTACTTGAGGCAACCTAATCCTGCAACAAGATTCTTAAACACAAGTTAAATAGATCATCCATTTGAGTTGTCAAGGATCAAAATAGAGATCTTTTGTCTAACAATCTCCCCCATTTTGACTTTGACAATTCAAATGGAATGATGAAAAAATAATAAGTCTAAAATGCTCCCCCTTAATTTATGCATAAGTCATGATTAAGAGCATTGTGATAATCTAATTTATGCATAAGTCATGATTAAGAGCATTGTGATAATCTTGGTGCATTAGGTTATGTATAAACAGTTTAAACAATTCATTGTACTATTTTCTCCCCCATTGTTTCTCCCCTATTATGTTTACTGAGTTTCATTCCATTATGTTGTTATTTTCTCCCCCATTGTCATAGGCAAAATAAAACAAATGGTTTAAACAAATGGTTAAACATTGCATAAACTATGAAAAGCAACAATTAAAACATTAACCATTTTGAACAAAAAAAGAGGCTAAAACAAATAACATTTGTAACAAACATATGTTTTTTAAGGATGGAAGAAAGTACAAAGAAAGTAAAGGAACAGACATATGAAAATGCACACAAAAACAAACTAAAGCTAAGCTATTCTGAGTCATCATCTACATCTAACTCTTCTTCAACTAAAGGAGCTTTCCCTTTATCTTGAGGAGCAATAGAGGCAGAGCTAGAGCTAATGGACTCTTCTTCTTCAGCAACGCTTTGGGTGTGATCGCTTATATCCCAATCTTCAAGATTGCATTGAGGCAAGTCCAATTTGCCTTGCATGTCATAAAGATCATGGTGCATGTGGGATATAAGGTCTATCCTTTTGTTCAAGTGCTGGAATCTCTTGGAAACACTTTTCTTGAACTTAGAGAGTTTCCTTGAGAGAGTCTTGATAGCTTGGAGAATGAGTTGTGTGGAGGTTGAAGCAGTTGCTTGAGCAGCTTTTGCTGAAGTTGCTTTTGGGGGTAATTCCACAGCAACTTCTACAGAATCTCCTTCTTCCTCAATTGTATACCTTGGCTTCTTCTTTTGTTTATCCATTACTCCTTTCTTGACAAAGTAGTATACATATGATCCTTCAATTTTCCTAACACATCCAGCATGCTCTAAGTAATCTATTGTGATAGCACTGGAAGCTAGAGTGAAAGGGTTTCTCAAGGTAGCTAAGTTCAAATCATTCAGAAGGTTTAGGTGCCTAGCTATTTGAGTAACTTGAGAGGATAGGAAGAATGTACCAGTTCTTGTAACAGCATGATGAAAGAAGGTGTCTATCAAGAACTTGGTGGAGTTTATTTTGATGTTATGGGTGAAAGCATACATAAAGATGAGGTCTCTTTTGGTGACTTTCTCATTTCCATCTGCTCTTTGGTGGATGGTATAAGTGATAATCCTATGGAGCATCCAGTGGGTGAGAGTTTTGATATGTCTGGCTTTGGATTCTTTTTCAAAGGAAGTTTCAATGGAAATTTCTTGCCAGAAATCAGAAAGGGTTCGGTTGGAGAACATTTGGTCATTGTAAGAGGTTATACCTTCAGAAGGGAAGTTCCAAATGCTACCAAAATCTTCTAGAGATAGGGCTTGGTATTGATCAAAGAGCTTAAATCTAACTCCATACCACCCTAGTGCAGAATTTACACTCTTTTCTATTTGAAGAGACATCAGAAATTCTTTGCTAAGACTAGAGTAGCCTACCTCTTCTGGAAAGACAAATTTTCTCCATCCAAGGACATCCAACAATCTCTCAATTTCATCCTTGATGCCCAATGCAGAAAGCATTCCACCAAAAGGTGATTTGGTGCCTTCAACCTTCTTTTTCTTAAGCATAGCATACCTAATGTCTTCTCAGAGGTTTGGTGGTGAGGTTTGTGAATTTTCTCACATCTTTTGGATTGAGGAGGAGATGGAGGTTCAACAACAGGTTCTCTAATGGTGATTCCTGGAACTCTCTTGGCTTGACCCTTAATTTTGGAGGTGGTTTTTCTTTTGGGAGCCATTGAAACAGAAAGAACAGAAGAGAGCAGGAAAACAGAGGTTCAATTGAATGACAGATGATGAGGAGAAGATTTTAGGGTTTCAGAATGTTTTTAGAAGCAAAATATCAAAGAAAATTATTTATTATGCTCTTAAATAGATGAAATAACGAAAATAGCCGTTTATGACTGTTGAAAGTCAAGATTTGCGACCTGTCACACAGCCAACGGTTATAAATTTTCGAGCAGAGTGTACAGGGTGCGGTCGCACATTGAACAAGGTGCGATCGCGACATGAGGTCTAGCGACCATTTTCAAGATAAGTACGCTCGCGAGAGAAGAAATTGTCTGTAACGGTCGAAACTATTCAAATTGGTGCGGCCGCGCACAAAATTTTCTCGACCGCGCACAGAGTCATTAGTTTGAATGAAACTGTCAGACAAGATAGCGATCGCGAAAGGACTCTGGAGCGACCGCTAAAGACTTAAAAATTGAAAGATTCAAGGAAAGATAGAAAATATTTCTAGAGTGTTAAGAACCATTAAATTCATGCACATAGAAACTTCATTGATAGGCAATTAATTCAAAGTATTTCCATCAATCATTCCTAAATTAAGTTTAATAAAATTAAGTCTATCTTCATTCAATGGTTTTGTAAAGACATCCGCAAGTTGATTTTGTGTTTCAATAAATTCTAGAATTATGTTCTGATTTTGCACATTTTCCCTCAAAAAATGATGTCTAATATCTATATGCTTGGATCTAGAATGTTGTATAGGATTCTTAGACAAATTGATAGCACTAGTGTTGTCACATTTAATGGAAATATTGTTAAAAACTTTACCATAGTCAAGCAATTGTTGTTTCATCCATAATACTTGTGTGCAACAAAAACAAGCTGCAACATATTCAGCTTCCGTTGTGGATAAAGCAACTGATGCTTGTTTCTTACTATGCCAAGAAACTAAACAATTACCAAGAAAGTGACATGCTCCTGTTGTGCTTTTTCTATCTAAGATACTACCTGCATAATCTGCATCTGAAAATCCTATAATATGAAATGATGTGTTCTTTGGATACCAAAGTCCTAATTGCATTGTACCACTTAAATATTTCAAGATTCTTTTAGTGGCATTCAAGTGTGATTCTTTAGGACAGGTTTGAAATCTAGCACATAGACATACACTGTACATTATATCAGGCCTAGATGCGGTTAAGTAAATTAGTGATCCGATGATACCTCGATATTTCTTCTCATCTACTGCTTTACCATTGTCATCTTTACCTAATTTCAAGGATGTGCTCATGGGAGTTTTGCTAGTTTTGCAGCCATCCATTCCAAATTTCTTCATGAGTTCTCTTGTATATTTGGATTGGTTGATGAAGATTCCATCTTTACATTGCTTGACTTGCAGTCCAAGGAAGAACTTGAGTTCACCCATCATGCTCATTTCAAATTCCCTGGTCATACAAGAAGCAAATTCTTTGCACAAGGCTTCATCAGTAGCTCCAAATATTATGTCATCCACATAAATTTGTACAATCAAAATGTTATGCTTATCCTTTTTAACCAAGAGAGTTGTGTCTACTTTTCCTTTTGCAAAACCATTTTCAAGCAAATATGCACTAAGTTTATCATACCATGCTCTAGGTGCTTGTTTCAATCCATATAAAGCTTTGGTAAGTTTGAAAACATGATCATGAAATTTGTAGTTTTCAAATCCAGGAGGTTGTTCAACATAAACTTCTTCATTTATGAGTCCGTTTAGAAATGCACTTTTAACATCCATTTGATAAAGCTTAAAATTCATATGACATGCAAAAGCAAGTAATATTCTAATAGCTTCTAATCTGGCTACAGGGGCAAAGGTTTCATCATAATCAATACCTTCTTCTTGATTATAACCTTTGGCTACCAATCTTGCTTTATTTCTAATAATGTGACCATTTTCATCAAGCTTATTCCTATAAACCCATTTGCATCCTATTATAGAATGATCTTTAGGTCTAGGAGTAAGTTGCCAAACATTATTTCTTTCAAATTGATTAAGTTCATCTTGCATTGCAGTTATCCAATTTTCATCATTTAAAGCTTCCTCAACAGTTTTTGGTTCAATTTGAGAAACAAAAGCAAAATTAACATCAACATGATTAATTTTAGATCTAGTGATTACTCCCTTGGATGTTTCTCCAATGATGAGTTCCTTTGGATGATCTTTCTTGTATTGCCAATCCTTAGGTAGATCCTGAGTCTTTTCTTCAAGTTGATTGATCTTTGGAGCATCAATAGATTCAAGAGGTTCAAGATTATCTGCAGGGTCATTAAAAGTAATACCTTTCTTTTGATCAAGTTTAGATGATTCATCAAATACAACATGCATTGATTCTTCTATTACTAGAGTTTTCATGTTAAATACTCTATATGCTTTGCTATATGATGAATATCCTAAGAATATGCCTTCATCTGATTTGGATGAAAATTTTCCAAGATTATCCTTGGTATTCAATATGAAGCATTTGCATTCGAATACTCTAAAATATCCAATTCTGGGTATTCTTCCATTCCATAGCTCATAAGAAGTTTTATTAGTTAAATGCCTTTTGTAAACATGATTTGCAATGTAGCAAGCTGTATTAACGGCTTCTGCCCAAAAATAAGATGGTAAATCATATTCATTGAGCATTGTTCTAGCCATTTCAATTAAAGTTCTATTTTTCCTTTCAACTACACCATTTTGCTGTGGAGTTCTAGGAGCAGAAAAATTATGTGAAATGCCAAGTTCATTGCAAAAGGTTTCAAAATTTTCATTTTCAAATTCTTTACCATGATCACTTCTAATAGATGTGATCACATATCCTTTTTCATTTTGAACTCTTTTTGCAAATGTTTTGAAGCAATTAAAGGCTTCATTCTTTTGAGCTAAGAAATTAACCCATGTGAATCTAGAGTAATCATCAACAAGAACAAATGCATATGATTTGCCTCCTAAGCTTGTAACTCTATTTGGTCCAAACAAGTCTAAATGAATGAGCTCTAAAGGTCTAGAGGTACTTATAATACTCTTTGATTTAAATGAGCTTTTATGTTGCTTACCATGTTGACAAGGTTCACAAATTCTATCTTTATCATATTTTATCTTAGGTAAGCCATCAACTAAGTTCTCATTACAAATATATTTCAATTGATCCATACCAGCATGTCCTAGTCTTCTATGCCATAACCATGCATCATTATTAGTGGACATTAAACATGTATGATTTGAATGTATGCTGACATTGTAAGTGTTGTTTGTTCTAGTACCTTTAAATATGATAACATCATTTGAGTTTGTGATTTTGCATTCCTTGGAATCAAACTCGACAAAGTATGCTTTATCACAAAGTTGACTAACACTTAGCAAGTTATGTTTCAAACCATCAACAAGCCATACATCTTCAATTAAATCCTTACCAATAGAACCAATGGAGCCAACACCAAGAATTTTACCTTTAGCATTGTTTCCAAAAGTTACGTTACCTCCATGTTTGTAGGTAATACTTGTAAAGAGCTTTGCATTTCCAGTCATATGCCTTGAGCATCCACTATCCACAAGCCATGTGCTTTCATTGGTAGTAGATTTTAGGCATACCTGCAAAACAATTGTGATCATCTTCTTTTAGGTACCCACTTGAAGTTGGGTCCTTGATGGTTAGTAGAAAAAGTGCCTTCTAACTTGAGATGTGCCTTTCTTATATAACAAGAAAAATTTTTGTGTCCAAATTTCATGCAATATGTGCATTGCCATGGTATTCTATTCTTCTGCATTTTTCTTTTTGCATTATACATACAACTACAAGTATGTGATTTCTTTTGTGCAAATTTAGTGAACAACAATGCATAATTATTTTTGGCTTTATCTCCTAGTGAACCATAACTAGTTCTTTTAGACTTGGTGCAAGCATCTTTGATATGAACATCAGAAATTTTAGTTGTAGATGCTTTCACAAATGTTGGTTTGCTAGGTGCAATGTTGGTTGAGCCATTGAATCCTAATCCATATTTCAAGGAAGGTGATCTTTGATTATTAATTAATGTGTTCAATGCTTCCTTTCCTTTATGAAATCTGGAAATTGATTCTTTTAGTTCTTTTAGTTCATGCTTCAATGTCTCATTCTCTTTAATCACTTTTTCTAAGTCATGTGAGCTTTTCTTTAATTCTCCTATTGTGTTCATCAAGTGTTCATTTGAGGTTTTCAATTCTAAGGTAGAATTCTTTAAGCATATATAATCTTTTTCTAACTTAGAGTTTTTCTCTTTGTAAAGCATCATTTTAGAATAATATTTTTCTATTTTAAAATTCATGTGCTCAATCAAATCACTATCATCTATATCATTTATATCATCATGTGCTACAAGATCAAAGGATTGAGTACGTACCTCATTGGAGTCATCTTCAATAGCCATGAGACATAGATTTGCAATTCCTTCTTCTTCTTCTTCCTCACTTGAAGAAGAGTCATCCCATGTGGCTTTGAGAGACTTTTTCTTTTCTTTATCCCATTTCCTTTTGTTCTTTAATTTGTAGCAATCCGATTTGATGTGACCAGTTTTTCCACATTCATAGCACTTTACCTCATTTTTCTTTTCTTTATCTTTGAAGGAGAATTTAGGAGGTGTACCTTTGTTTGCTTGTAATCTTTTCTTTCTTTTCCATTCATTGATTCTTTTTGAGAACATTGCCATTTCATCTTCATCATCAGTACCTTCATTGCTTGAGCTCTCAGCTTCTTTGATTGCTTTGAGTGCAATTGGTTTTCTCTTTTCTTTCTCACCTTGATCTTCTTCTTTTTCACTGTGCAGCTCAAAAGTGAGTAATTTACCAACTAGCTCGTCGGTTCTTAATGTGCTGAGATCATGAGCTTCTTCTATGGATGATACTTTGGATTCAAAGTTCTTTCTAGCTCTTAGGGCTCTCAAGATTTTACTGTTTACATCACCTTGATCATATACCTTGCCATACTCCTTTAGTTCATTGACAATAGCAAGCAAGCGATTTGTCATGTCGGTGACGTTTTCATTTGGTTTCATCTTGAATAGCTCATACTCATGAACATGCATTTGTTTTTTGGTGAATCTTACTTGAGTCGTACCTTCATGGTAGTTTTCAAGTGTTTTCCAAATGCAATGTGCACAAGTTAAATGTTGAACTCTTCCACCTTCTTCTCTTGAAATGGAGTTCATCAAGATGGAAGCAGCTCTATTGTTCTTGAATCGATCTCTGATATTGCTAGTTGACCATTGAGCTTTGGGAAGAGGAACTTGAATACCGTCAACTTCATGAGTAGGAGATTTCCACTCACTTTCCACGAAATCCCATAGTTCAATCCCTTCACTATCTAGAAACAAGTACATTTTGTGTTTCCAGTATGAGTAATCAGTTCCATCAAAATAGGGTCTAAGAATAAAGTTAAGATTTCCATGAGAGCTTGATGAAGAAGAAGTTGCCATAGTGGATCAGATTTCACAATTAAGTTTAAGAAATCTCAGGGCTCTGATACCAATTGTTGTCCCAAGATGGCAACCAAGAGGGGGGGGGGGGGTGAATTGGTTTCCTCACAAAATGATGGCAAATTAAAAAACTCAACAAACACAAATGCGGAATAGAAAGTTGGTTGAGTAATGAAAGAAAGAAAGAACACACAAGATTTATAGTGGTTCGGATTTACCTCAATCCTACATCCACTTCCTTAACAACTTGTTAAGGTTCCACTATTCTTTGAAGTTTTTACAAGCTCACTTCCAACTTTGGTGTTTTCACAAGTTCACACCTAACTTCACAAGTGTTTTTCTAAGGCTCACACTTACAACCCAATCAAGAGTTTTACAAGGCTCACTCTCACAACCTAACAAGGGTTTTACAAGGCTTACTCTCACAACCCAAGTGTTTCCCAAGCTTACACTCAAACTTATACAATGGTGTTTTCAATGATCACACCTAACATTCATTACAATTTAATTGTAAGTTTAAGTAAAAGAAAATTTGTTGCTTGGCTATGAAAATCTGATTTCTTGATTGTTCTTTTCACTTCACTTTTTTGTTTTCTCATAGAGACATTGTATTTATAGCCAATGTGGTCTTACTAGCCATTATTGAAGTTTTGAATAAAGTCTTGGCAGAATAGACCTTCTTTACTTAAACTGTCCGAAGCACTTCGCGGTCGCCCTTCATGCAAGGATGGTCGCGCTCATGCTTCTCGCGGTCGTCCTTTAACAAGGGACGGTCGCTGCTTTTGAAAAAGCTACAACGGTCGAATTTTAGTGCTCTGCAGCTGGAATCTTGTCCATGCTGTGTTTGTCGGACCGTTTCTTGCCCATGCTTTGTTTGTCGGGACGGTCGCGCCAAGCAGAGGTGCGGTCGCCCTTTTTGAATCTTCAAGTGGGTTTACAACGGTCATATTACGTGTCATTCTCTGATAGAGCAAAACTGAATGTCCGCCATAATTTGAATCTCGCGGTCGCCCTATGCAGAATCTCGCGGTCGAACTCACAGTTTCGCGTCGAACTTCTGGACGCACCTGTGGACGCGAACACTACTGTCTCTTTGAGCAATTTCTTCTTGAATTGTTGGGCGGTCGCGATTCTGAATGGGCGGTCGCTAAATTGATTAGCGAGGTCGAATCATTCACCGTTCTTGTCACCGCGAACCTTACTGTGATTGTAATGATTTAAGTTCCTTGAGTAGCGGTCGGGCAAGTATTTTGGACGGCCGCCATTCTTGAGGCGCGGTCGCGACTGAGGTCGAACTTCTGACCGCGAAACCTACTGTGACAAGGTTTCATTCTGTAATTGCATGTAGCGGTCGTATTCTGGTCTGGTGCGACCGCTAGAATTGTTCTGTCTTGCTTTACTTGAGGTAACCTAATCCTGCAACAAGATTCTTAAACACAAGTTAAATAGATCATCCATTTGAGTTGTCAAGGATCAAAATAGAGATCTTTTGTCTAACACATTAGCTAACAAAGTATGTACTAACCTTTAATATGGTAAAACCAAGGCAAATCTCAATCTCTAGCATTTACTTCTTCTAATGTATTTCCTCTCTTTAATTTTAGATTTTCACCTTACTCAATCCTAAATCAAATTACTAGTATAAATATTCCATTAGAATTATATTGCAAGCCATTTCAATCAAACCAACATCAATTTCAACAATTCTTCCCAAATTCCACCAAAAACCTTAATTTATCCCTTACTAGTTTCTTTAAATGACAACCAACCAATGTGTGAGTAGGGGTTTTTACCCCCCCTCCCGGTGGAATGGTTCTTGTAACTTCGACACTGTTAGCCTCAGAGCCTCAGGGAATACGAGCTTAAACTTAGAGAAAATGGAGTCGCCAATCGGATGGACCATGAAAAGAAAAGGATGGATGACTCAATTTCTAAGGAATCCGCAACCCCCTAATGAGTTCAAAAAGTTGGGTACATGTAGGGAAGGTGAGAATAACCCAGCACCCCCACAGCGCTCGATTAATTGGAATTGACCTCCTTTTCAAGTCTAAATATTATGAAATTCTTAGTTATTATGATATTATCCATACTATATGCGAATATTAAATAAAATATCATTGTATTAAAATCAAAATAATGTTCAAAATAAAATAATAAATTGGCACCCATACAAGATGAAAATATGTCCTTACAACCATGTCCAATGTCTAAAATAAAATAAATGGGATACCCATCAAAAGGTGAAAACATATCCTTTTACATTAATCCAAAACTTGAAATAACTTAAATTACATGAAACTTTGATTAATGAGGTACCCAAATAGTAAAAACATACCTCTTACATTCTTAAACTAAAATAAACCAATAAAAGACATTCAACCATTCATCATAAAAGTAAACCATCCATAACAAATCAAAATAAAAATAAATTAAGCAAAAAAAATACAAAAACATGCATTAATAATCAATTCTACATTCAAATATCATATTAAACAATGGATGTACAAACTAGGATTTTAAGAAAATATTATTAATGTTTTAAGGTTTCATAAAAATACAATTAGAGTTTTTAGAAAAATAGAACTATGGTTTAGGGTTTTAAAAACTAGTTTTTTAGTGTTTTAGGATTGAAAACTGTCTTAGGGGTTTTAGGATTGAAAAGCTGATTTTAGGGTTTTATATTGAAAATGGATTTTAGGGTTTTTGTGATTTGAACTTGGTTACTGGATTGTATGAATAAGGCTACTATATGATTATATGAAACATGTTCTTGTAAATCATTACTGGATATCTAAATGGATGGCCATGTAAAGATGACTTAAAAAGGATTTATAAGAGTGTTGTGAAGTGAACCAATCTATTACATATTAACATTAAAAAAAAACATATCACTACTATTGTTTTAAATTAAATGGGTTATAGGATGTAAACTGGAACTCCCAAACAAGGCTACTAGATATTTATAAAAGTGCAGGAATGAACTAAAGCAATGAAAGAATGGATGAATTACTGGAAACTTAAAACAAACTAAATAAGGAATTGCAAACCTCCGTTGTTGGTTCCACCGATATTTTATGTTGATCCAATATTTATATTTGCACTAATGGTTAAATCTCGGTTGAATAGAATAAAAACAGTCATCCACTACCTTCTTGGTTTGATGGTTTGATATTCTTTGTCTCTGCTTACTCAATCTTCAATATTTACTAAGGTTCTGATTATTTAATGCTTACTATTTGATTATTGCTTCTTATTATTTTTCTTTCCCCCCTCCCTAGCTGCCTGTTTAAAAACCTGTATTTATAAGAACATATTAGGTTAAACCCTGTTAAATGAGTGTTAGTTTCCTAATTAAGCACGATTCTTTAGAGGCATATCGAATTAAAATAATTTGAATTCGGGGTAAACCGTGATCATGTCAAACTAAAACCATTTGAATTTGAGGCCAAAATCTAACCATATCGAACTAAAAATGTTTTAATCCGACATGGACTGAGGTCCATATCAAATTGGAAGCCCTAGTTTGACGTGGACAAGGTCCATATCGAACTAGGAATGCCCTAATTTGATATGGAACATTGTCCATATCAAATCAGGCATGCCCTAGTTCAATATAGACATGGTCCATATCGAATTGAGCAGGCCCAGTTTGATATGGTATGGTCAATATCGACCCAAATTTTGGACCATTTTAGGATTTTAAAATTTGCTTTCAGCATTTTAAAAACTAAGCCGAACTTATTTAGGCCTTATAAAAATTGAACCAATCAAACTTAATGCTTAAAATAGTTTGAAGCCATTAAGAATGGACCAATGGACCGATGAGTACTTAGGCCATCTTTAATTAGGACCAAAATCAAGGGTCTAGACAAAATGTATTCTCCATCAACCAACAATAAAATCATAACATATCCATCAAAATAAGATCAAAACAATTTATTTTAACAATTAAAAACTTCTTTTTCCAAAATCCTAATTTGACATAATCTACCTATAATCCTAACTTCACCAAAATTAAATTATTTCTCACAAATAACCTTAAAATCATTACCTCCACATCAAAATAACTTCATAACAAGTCATCATAGCAATTATTGAATCCCCCTTCAAAAATAGAAATTTTACATATTCATCAATTTAAAGAAAAACTCCTTAAATTGGAAAGAACCCTTACCTAGTATTGATAAAACATCAAAATTACTTTGATTCCCTTGAAAAATTGGTGAAATTTAGTGTAGATGAAGAAGCAAAATTCCTAGTGGACGTCCAAACAGGAAGAATAAGAAGAAGTGGACTTGTATTTTTTTTTTTATCTTTCTTTCTCATCCACACACATATATAATTAATTAATTATTAATTATTAAATATCTAAATTTTCATCATATTTCAGTATCTAAAATTATTTTTAATTTTTATTTATTTTATTCATTATTTTTAATTATTTTATTATGTTTTTTAACTTTTTACTATTCACCATTTGACTTTTACTATTTGACTTTTGTCTTTTGTGAAAAGGTATATATCATATATATATTAGGTATATTTTAGGTGTATATCATGCATACACTATGTATATCTTGTGTATGCATTAGCTATACCTTGCATATCCTACATACACTTTGTTAAATTAATTCCAATGAGACTATGAGTGTTACACTGTCTTTCTTATTTTCTTCTTCTTTCCTCCTATTTATATGTTGTGTAAAATGTTTATCCTGATAAGAGACTAAGAATGACTTAAAGCACTTATAATATGTGAAAGATGACTTTGTGACTCATGTTAATAAAAAACCACGATAGACACTGCCTTAACATGGATAACACCTTTTGGAAAAGTATAAAAGGCCTTCAACCTTGGCTCCAAAGGACACTCGATGCTCCATTTTTAGATAGAGAAGAAGACGTAACTCAGGATGACGTGAAACATAAGTGAGTGGCATTACTATCACTCCTTTTGGTGGAAAGCCAGAAGGAATGATGTGAACGCCACTCCTTATGGCGTTCATGCCTTTCTAAGTACCAATGGTCTTCTTCTCCATGCATGATCTGAGAGTCACATACCAAACTATTTTGGACCTTTTGGACTCTTAAGATTTTGGAACTCCAAACCATCCAAGACTAAAAATCAACCAAAACAAACATGATTAAACTACTTCAAGAACAACTAACTCTACTATAAGTTTTAGTGTTCATCTTTTATATGGCTTTTATTGTCAAGTTACTTATTTTGTGATTTATCTGTGTTGCTAATAAATTTAGAAATGTTATTCATTATTATGGATTTTAATGCTGTGCTACTATTGTAATATTATCATAGTTGCTAGTGTTATTTTGGGTATGTTGAGTTTGATAATTAATAGCCTATGTTATAATTAATTGTTAATGTGGATGATTTATGATATTATTTGTCATTATCATATATTATATTGTTCTAATGTTATTATATGTTTAGTCTGCTACTATTGTTTTATATCTTATTTTTTTTATATATTTTTTGTATTTATTATTGTCATCACATTTCCATCCCATTCTCATGCATATATATTTATTTTGCCTTCTTAGAGCGACTGTATTAGGTTTATAACAATGTAATTTTATTTTTCTTAGAACTAATGTAATAGGATGTCTATGTTATAATTTTGATTTTCTTGTTTAATTTGTAGAACAAGTGTAAAGACATTTTTCCATGTAAGTGGGTGCCTTTCATATTCATGCATGTTATCCATTTATTAATCATTTTATAATATCCATATTTTATGTGTTTATGTAATTGTAAAAATTAAATTAAATATTTTGTTAATAATTAATGATGACATACTACTAGAATCTAAGAGAAGGCCAACTCCAATGAACCGGGTGTACGAGGGGCGCTAGGCTATTTTTTACCTTCTCCATGCATATCTAACTTTTTGAACCCAGTAGAGGTTAGGATTTTCTCGATGAGAGTCTTAACCTCTTTCTTTCTCTGTGTGAACCTTTAATTTTGCACCACCTAGCACATCTATCTACATATGATTTGACTTGTGTAGGTTTAAGAGAAAAATATGAATTTTTGTTTACTCTCAAAAGACCACAAATATGTAGCCCATTGTATTAGAAACCAATGCAATAAGAATTGCATGATTCAAACACTGGATGGGCTAAAAAAGGGCTAAGATAGACAGCCTAAGGGAACCCAAGCAGATGAGGCCCATGGCTGTCGATGGCTACGGATATAGCGCTATAGACCACACGGCTGCTGCACTAAACCTACAGATATTGATCTTTTCACCCTCCTTAAAATTTTTCTATAAATAGTAAGTCTACCTCAGCTTCCAAAGCATACCAAAAGACAAGCAATGCTTTGCTACCTTTTCTCTCTTCTCCATCTTTTAGCCTTTTGAGAAAGGGGCTCTCTCAAAGTAAAAGGTCTTTCCTCTTTGGTTTTGGACCACCTAAAGCTTTGCATGGTGGTTTAATTAATTTAATTTAATTTTGCTTTAATTAATTTAAAGTCAACCCACTTTCGGAGTCAGGTTAGGCCCAAGCCCACTCTTAAGCAAGTTCAAGTCAAAGTTATGCCCAAGCCTATTTTCAAGCAAGTCCAAGTTGGGACCAAGCCCACTTTTAATCAAGTCCAAGTCCAAGTTGGGCCCAAGTCCACCTCCCAAATTAAGGCCCATGCCTTTAATTAAGCCCAAGTGTAATATATGTGCATTTATTAAAATAAAATAAAATAGAACTTAATTAAATTAAAATCAATACTTGAAGAGATAAATGGAGGGTTGGAAGAGAGAAATATGATAAGTATATGTGATGTGTATGTTAAATATATACAACATATAAAAATCAAAATGAATAGTAAAGTCAAAAGGCAAAATAGTAAATATACTTTATAAAAATTAAATTAATTAAATAATTTAAAATTAAAATAAATATGAATGGAAGATGTAATTTTTGAATTTAAAATTAATTAAATAAAGAATTAATGAAAATAATAATAATATATATGGAGAGTATTTATAGAAGAAGAAAAATTAAAAATATAATTTGCATCTTCTTTCTTCCTCTCTCTCTCCCTTAAGCCGAAATCACCATTGAAGACAAGGGAAGATTTTTGCTCTTCCAAATACCAAATTTTGAAGGATTTTCAAGGATTGAAGTGGGATTCAGTGGTTTCTTCACTCATTGGTAAACTTTCTCACCAAATTTTCAAGTTTTATGGAAATTATAAATATGTTTGAATTGGGTTTATGAAAGGGTATGTTATAATTGTTGAAATTAGTATGGATGAAGTTAGTTTGATGAGTTAGCAATGATTTTAAAGTTAGATTAAAGAAAAGGATGGGTTTGGTTAGAGTTTAAAAGAAGTAGAAGTGATTTCAGGTTTTTGGAAGAAGTTGGTTAAAGTATGTATGTTTATTAGGTTTCAAGATTTAAATTATATTGTTTAATGGTTTTAATGATGGAAATGAGTTTAAATTACCATTTAAAATTGGTTGGAGTGAAGAACCAAAATTGAAGTGGATTATGGCATATTTTAGGGTTTTGAAAGGAGTGGTTCCAAATTGAGTTTTATTGCTAAAAATGTGCTAAAATGTGATGTTTTAGATATATTTAAGCTTAAAACTCACTTTGAAATTGATTGAATTGGATTTCTAAGGTTGGAGAGCCTTAGGGCTAAGAAAAGAGGAAGTTGAATGAATGTGTTTTAATTTGTGTTTTAAGCTTTAAACATCATAAAATGTGGTCATAATATAACATCCGTAACTTTGTTAAAATACAAAAGACATTAATAAAAATTAAATAAATAATTTAGAAGGTTAAATAAAGTATTGAAAGTATGAAAATGTAAAATGTATATGTAAGATATAAAGAAAATATACATTGGATACATAACGTACACGTGATATCTACCTAATATATACATTGAATACATAATGTACACACAATATCTACCTAACACACAGTTTTAGAAAAAAAAAAGAGAGGCAAAGTTAGGTTAAAAGTTAAATAAAATAAAATAAAATAAATATAATTAATTAAAATTAAAATTAAGATAATTATGGATAGGAAAAAATATCATATTATTTTAATATGTATATAAATGAGGGGTAAAATTGAAAATGTTAGAAATAAAAGAAGAAAACTCATCCTCTTCTTCTTCCAACCATGGAGGCCGAATTTTAAAAGAGATAAGAGGGGTTTTCTTCATATAAAATGACAAATTTCATAAGAATTTCAAAGGATTTAAGGTAGTTTTGAAGATTAAACAAGGATTCAAGTAAGTTTTCTTCCTTAATTTTGAAGTTTCCTTAAACTTATGGTTATGTGTAATATGTGGTTTTGATGGGTGATGATATAATTTGTTTAATGGGTATAGAAAGTGTTATTTTGATGAAGAGACAAAGATTATATGGTTGAATAGTTGATTTGGTTAAGTATAGATGGAGTTTGGAAGGGTTAGTAAAGCAAGTTAGGGTTTTGGAATAGTAAACACAAAGAATTGATGTTTATTTGATTTTATGATTTAAACGATGTTATTAAATAATTTTAATGATAGAAATAAACTTAGAATATCAATTAAAATTAAGTAGAATTGATATTTAAAATTAAAGAAAGTTAGAGTTGAAATTTGAAAATTTAAGGAAAATGCATTAAATTGATTTTTATTAGTTAGAATGTATAGAAATATGATTCTAATACATATTATACACTTACATTTGGAATAGACATTGAGTAGATTGTATTTTCCCAATATTAGTGGTGAAGAGCATTGTAGAAAGTGATGGAAAAGTGTTGGTTTTGGTAGCTTGGAAGTTACTTAAACAAGGTTAGTACATACTTTGATAAAATTGTATTGTAGTACATTGTAAATGGCATTTTACATTATATTTTGGTTTTGGTGCTTTGCCACTTTGATGTGTGAATTCACATGCAAAATGCTTAGCTACATGTTTAAAGGCATGAATTGCATAATGTATAGACATTTAAGCTATATTAGAATGGCTAGTGGCATTATGGAGTATAATTACATAAAAAAATTATTATATACCAAGTTGTAAACTTATATTGGTTACATTTTGAAATTGAAATGGAATATGAAGTTTAAGATTGAATATGTGATAAATAGAAGGAAAAAAGTGTAAAAAAGAATGAAAATTGGCATAATTGCCAAAGTATGAAAAAATATGAAATTGTATATGTTATTTGTGAAACCTTATATAATATCATTTTTCAGAGTTTTAGACTTGGCGACATGCCTATGATTGCCTTCGGGCTAGACACTAGAGGTCACTGATATTTGATTTTCCATCGGGCTAGACACTGGGCGTCACTGATATTTGATTTGCCTTAGGGCTAGACGCTGGGAGCCACCATTATATATTTTGCCTTTGGGGTAAATGCTAGGTGTCATTATTATTTGCCTTCGGGCTAGACACTGGGTGTCAAAAATAGTCCAAAATATTATCTCTAAAATCTGAATATTATATATGGTCTTTTAGGCCCAATATATGTGATTGTGTTAAATGATAATTTGAAAAGATAATGAATAAAATTTTTTGAAAGGAAATTTCATGTTGCATCACTAGATATAATGAAAAAGCAATTTACATCGTTTTATTTTAATTCACATTATTATCATAGTATGTACCACTAGGTAATATGCTTAGCACAATTTTATTTATTGCACAGGTGACATGGTTAGTATTGAAAGCGCTGTCGGACCTAAGAAGGTTTAGTGGTTCTGGATTTTGCTGAAAGGTTTTTCTTATTGCTATAGGACCTTAGCCAGTTGCAGGCATGTAAACATCTACTTGTAAAACTTATTTTAATTATGTACATTATTTATGCACATCTAAAAATATTGTAAATTATAAAATGTTTGGGATAAGTCTGAAGTTTTTGTATATATATTTTAAATATGTATTTATATATGTTTATGTGATTTTGAGAAAATACTAGAGGATGGTGAAGTATTGGGCATTTGAATGTTAGATTTTGGGAGTGTAAAATTTTTATGCAGGTTGAGTTATTAATTTTTGGGAAATGCCTAAAATACAGTTGAAACTTTGGCGAATTTTTCTTAGAAATTGTTCTTTAAAATGTGTATTTTCGTTAATTAAAATATTTATATATTTTTACTCATAAACTTGTTAAGGTACATTTACAAGATTCAAATGTTTTTATATAAATATGGGAAATTTTATAAATATCAAAGACGATAACATTCTTGTATTCAATATATGTATTATACATATACAAATTGTATATATTATATATAGGGTATAAGGGTGTTACACCTAATATATGGTATACATTCTCATTTTGAATAGGTATTGAGTAGGAAGTTGTTTCTTCAACTTAGTTGTGAAGAGTGTTTTGAGAAAATGGTGCTTTTAGCTTGGAGTGCTTTTGGGAAATGTTAGTACATACTTTGATTTCTAATGTGGTTAATTGCATTGATTTTAAGCATAATGCATTTCATTATATGAGTGTGATATGTTACTTGACTAATGTGAATATGTGTGTACGACATTGTTTGAAGAAACAATGCTTGATTTGCATTGATTATGGCATAATAACCCATTGAAAAATGGCTAAATGTGATGTGTGTACAAAATGTGAAAAGTGCAAGTTGTGCACCAAAATGTGAAATAAGCACATTTGTCCTGAAAGTTGTGATGATGTGATTTTCGAGTCATAAACATGGAAAAGAATGAGAAATGTGAAACAAGAGAAAATGTGTTTTTATGGCACCTTATATAAGGTTTAGTTCTAGATTATTTATTGTTAGATTTTTACGCCTTCGAGTGAGACATGCTAGTGTCATATACTTATTACGCTTTTGGTTGAGACATGCTAGTGTTATATACTTATTATGCCTTCGGGTGAGACGCATTGGTGTCATAGATGAATGAGATAGCCCAAGACAATATTTTTGGAACTAGACCATTATATAAGGATCGTTGGGCCCATTGTGTGTGGACAATTGATATGTTACATAAATATGTATGTTTATCAAGTGACATTTGAAATATAATGCATTTATGGCATTGTTTATAGAATGTGATTTATTTATACCAAAGTATGTACCACTAGACAAAATGCTTAGCATGAATGAATTTCATTGCGCAGGTGACAGGGCAGATCCAGAGGATCCAGAAAGTGTTGCCAGACCACCTCATGTTTAGGATATAGTTGGTTGCTGTGAAGATTCTAGAGCTGCAGCAGACCAGTGCCAATTGCATTTCATGTAGACATTTTAAATTTTTGAAATGTATTAATATTGTACATTATATTTGTAGACTTGTATATTATGTGGATTATAAAGAGTTTCTTTTTTGTTAAATGTTGAAAAAAGGATATATACTCATATCTATATTGACGAATGTATATGTAGACCCTTAATTTTGGCCCAGTTCAAATTTGATTCTAATTAAAAGAGGTCAAATTATGTTTATTTTTAATGAAAGACCCAAATTAAATTTAATCTGATTGAATTAGGTCTAGTTGAAGTTGAACCAATTGAAATATAGGCCAATTCGGTTCGGTTAGGTCAGCCAGGCTAAATATGAGCCTACATTAAAATGAGCCAAGCTCATAAACAATTTGGCTAGCAAAACTCATGGTGCATTTGGCATGCCAAATTTGTCATGAGTCATGAATTCGGGCAAGGTACAGTTTTAATCGCATTTAAGTTTCAATACGACTCGAATAAGCAGTAAAAGGTGTTTGAATTGAATAAAGATTGATAAGCTAATGTTGCCCTAATTGTTGTTTATAAATACAAATCCAAAAGCCATAATAAGGGGAGGAAATATTAAAAGTAGCCATAATTATCAAACAATGGGATTATAAAAAAGAACAACAATTAAATACAGAGAGGAGCCGCAATTATCAAAGCAACTAGAAATTAATTTAAAGCTCTTAGCCAAGATTTGGAGAAACAGAAATGGAAGCAAATAAAAGCAGGGATAGTGACCACAACCAAGGCAGTAGCTAGGCAATTACCAAATTGCATTCGCTCGACCAAGATCACCATTGATCCAAGCAGTAAGTAAGGCAGAGAGCTTGGTTCAATACACTCAACTTGGCAGAGCCAACAAATGAAGATTTAATTCTGATATTTAATTTGTTTGAACTTACATAGCTACTTTCATTCTTTAAACAATATTATCTCATCTAGTAGCTTGTTCAAGCACTATTAAACAATTATTTTTAAAATTCCAGTAGTTTAATTTTATCATATGGTTTATCCCAAGTCATTTCAACACTAAAACCTTAATTTAAATCTTAAAACCCTAATCTTGTTTTCAAAACCCTAAAACCCTAACCTTATTTCTAGAGCCCTAATCTTGGTTTAAAATCCCTAATTATGTTACCAAAACCCTATTGGATGATTAAAATCTTAAAACCTTAAATTTTCATATGAAATCCTAATTTTAAGTTAAAACCCTAATCATATTATAAAATCCTAATTTTGCATGTTTAACATTATTTTCATTAGGAAAACCCTAGTTTCATTAGGAAAACCCGTATGTACAACGCCCTATATTTCATTAAGGAGTTAATGTTAAGGTTTTCTCATGGATTGCCCTTTTTTATGATTTTATTTTATTTAAGTTCTAATTTATTATTGTTTAATGATTATGTGCATTTTTATTATTATTTATTTGCTTATGGATTGTAATTTCTTTTTATTAAGGATTTTGATATTTTAAATGCATATTTTCACTTTTTAGGTGTCTTGTTTGTTTAATTATTTTATTTTATTTTATTTATTTTTGGGACAATTATAAGGGACACGTTTTCACTTATGGTGGGTGTCCCATTTTATTTATTTTTATTTCTTTGTGGTCATTTGGATATTTGTAAGGGCATGTTTCCATCTTTGGATGAATATCCATTTTATTTATTTGTTTGATTTATAATATAGTTTTTATTTACATGTAGTATGAATAATATTATAAAGCTTAAGAATTCAATAATATTTAGACCTAAAAAGAAGGCCGATTCTAATGAATTGAGTGTTATGGGGGTGCTGGGTCATTCTCATCTTCTCCATGCATACCCAACTTTTCGAACCTAATAAGGGGTTGGGAACTCCTTAGGAATCGAGTCATTCACTCTTTTCTTTCTTTTCCAGGCCCATCCGGGTGGAGACTCCATTTTTTTTTAGATAGGCCCGTATTCTCTAAGGCCTAGAGTATAACAGTGCCATAGTTGTAAGAACCATTCCACCGGAATTGTAACATCCGTAATTTTTAAAAATAAAATAAAATAAATTAAAATTAAATTGGATAAACTAAATAAATAATTTAAATGAAAAATGGAAGGTTTGGAAGTGAGAAAATAGAATGTATATGTGAAATATATATGAAATATACATAACATATACAAAAGTCAACTCAAAGTCAATGTTTTAAAAGAAGAGTCAAAGGTCAAGTGGCATAATTGTAAATATACTTTGGAAAATTAAAATTATTTAAATAAATTAAAAATAAACTATTATTGAATGGAAGATGTAATTTATAGTTTTTAAAGTAAATAAATAAATAAATAATTAAAAATATAATAAAATATATTTTATATATGGACAAAATTGAAAGTGGAAAGAAAGAGAAACTAAAGTCTTCTTCATCTTCTTCTTCTTCATGTTGGGGCCAAACCACCATGTCCAAAGAACTCAAGGTTTTTCATATTCCAATATTCCAAAATTGAAAGGATTTTAAGGTTTCAAGTAAAGTTTTGGTGTTTTCCTTTTGAAATAGTAAGTTTTCCAACTTTTTCTTTGGAATTCCATGGTTATATGAATATGTTGAGTTTGAGATTTTCTATTAGCATGACTTAATTGATTGATTGAGGTTGTATGAAGTTATTTTGAGTAGTTACTAATGATTTTTAAGTTGGATTAAAGAAATGATTGAGTTTAAGTTGAGTTGGTTGAAGAGAGAGAATTTAGGGTTATGGAACATATGGACTTTTGAGTTCATGTGTTTTAATTGTGCAATTTGATTCTAAATATGTTTTTTTTATGTATAAACAAGGATTTTAAAGTCAAATGATGGATTTGGTTAAGTTTGGTTAGAGATTGGATGAGGTAGTGTTGAATTTAGGGTTTTAGAAGGGAATTTTCAAAGAATGATTGATTGTTTGGTTTTAATATTTAAATCATGTTATTTAATGATATAAGTGATGGAAATAAGCTTGGATTAATAATTGGAATGAGTTGGAATAAAGAACCTTCATTGGTGAATATTATGGAATTTTAGGGTTTTGTAAAGGTATGTGTGTTTGTTGAATGTAATTGGTTAAAATATGTTAAAATATGCTTTTAGTAATATAAATAAACTTAAAGCACCATTTTAAATGGATTAACATGGATTTTCTAAGTTAAAGTAAGAAAAGGCTAAATTTTGAAAATTTGTTGAAGTGATGTTTAATTAGGGTTTATTATCGGAAATACCTTAAAATGTGATTTTAAATGATTATATTTGATCACATTTGGTATAGGCATTAAGAAGAAGTAGATTGCCCAATCCTAGTGTTGAAGGGCAAATTCGAAGTGAAGGTTGGTGGAAGATTTATAGCTTGCATTTGAGTGCTTAGTGAGGTATGCACAAAATTGTGATGAATTGGATATGTTTGCATTATATTTGACCTAACACATTTTGTATGGAAAATATGTTAAGCTACTTGATACATTGAGCATTCATGAATATTGTACTATGATATGTGAATTGTTATGCATACATTATATGCATTATGAAAAGCCGTTATTAATGGCTAAAATGAATGAAATGTGAATTATGTGAAAATGAACCAAAAACAATTGGGTAATGTGATATTTATGTGAAATGAGATAAATTGTGATGAAATGATGAAATATGATGAGATATGATGAATTGACATTGATATGAATGAGAAAAATGAGAAAATGAGGCAATGTGCCTAGTTAATTATGGGAAAATGAGAAAAAGTTGATTATTGAAACTATGAATTATTTGTGTGCCCAGTATGTTATTCAATTTCCAAAGTTCTGTATTTGGAGGCATGCCTATGAGGTTATCCTCATTATTTGCCTTCGGACCTAGACGCTATGCATTATTGATTTATGATTTGCCTTTGGGGTAGATGCTTGCCGACACTAATATATGATTTGCCTTTGGGGCTGGATGCTTGGCGTCGTTAAGATATGATTTGCCTTCGGGGCTAGACACTTGGTGTCAATTTGGACCAAAATGGTAACTTTGGGATTTGAATGATGTTTTAGTTTGTTTAGGCCCATGCTTGTGTATGTGTTTGTGTGATTTATAAGAGATGAAAGATTATGTTTTAAAAGTGAATTTACATGCCACATTGTGACATATCATATAAAGGCATTATGCATTGGCATTGTTTTATAGTTTTATTATTATTATCAAAGTTTGTACCGTTAGACTTTTAGCTTAGCGCGATTATAATTCATTGCACATATGACAGGAGTGATCCGGTAGAGCTGGAGAGTTTTTCTAGACCGTGTCAGATCTAGATTTGAGATTACTTGTTGGGTTAATTTTTGGGTACATTAAGATCAGAGCCATTTTCCAGCATGTATTTATTTTATATTATAGTACATTTTGAAATTATGTATATCATGTTATGTTTTTGCAGAATATATTGTAAATTATAAAGAATATTTTGTATAATTGATATGAAGTGGGATTTTATATGTGTTTTTGATTTATATATATATATATATGTATATGTATAAATGTTTTGAGAAAATATGGAGAAATTGTGAAGTATTAGGAAAATGTGTGATGCATTGTTTATTGGGAGTGTTTTTATACATGTTGTGGTTTATTGAATTTTTGGGATGTCCTATTTACAAACAAAACTCTGGTAAATTTTTTCCAGAGATTTTTTATATAAATGCTTATTTTGAAACCTATAATTAATAAATAATATTTTATTACTATTTAAATATACATTTTAATGTGTTTGAGATTTTAAATTGGAAAGGTGAAAATTTTTATCAAACAGGGTTGTGGCATCTTTATACTTTATATGCGTATTTTACATAAGCTAGGTATATGTACAATATGTATATGGGGTATAAGGGTGTTACAATGTCATGTCAGCTCCAATCTAAAAATGGCCTTTGCTTAACCCATGTCCCTTATAGACCCCATTTTAAGCCTATTAAAGACATGTTGATCTCCCTTGGTAGGTGGAGTTTATTAGTGGAGATTATTCGAAAAAATATGCATATGAGATAGACAATATTGAAACTCAATAAAACCTTTGGCCATGTAATATGTATGTGCCTATCTGAAGTGCAATAGCTCTTGCTCAAATGGAAATGACTTCCAAGTTTAGCATTGTAACTAGAGTTATGATGTTATAGATGTAATAGTTTAGAGAAATCAAGTCCTAAGGTATATTGATATTGATTTGATAAAGCCAACATTGGATTAAAAAAAGAAAAATTTTGAGACATGAGCCTTCAAGCTTAGGGAGGTACGCTGCACTATCAAACCTTAAATGATGCATTGGGCAAGGTGGGCAAATGAAGGGACTATTTGCACAGTCATGAAGAAGTTACCAATCAATGTGTTGAATCATGTGTTGACATGGATGTCTGACTATCATGCTTGGGCCCCCACTACTCATATTTTCTATATCTTGAAGATAAGGACATGGATGCAATATCTTCTTCTATCCCAATGTAAGACCTAAATAAACATCATGAAGGTACCAATAGGAGTGCTCTGTCTTATCACTTTGGTCTGTGAGTTAATAGAATTATTGTAAGTATCACCCATGCATATCTTCCATACATGCATACATGAGCATATCACGATATATTTTTGTTGTCTTGTGTTGCCTATTCCTCTGTTAGAGTAAACATATGATACCTTGTGAAGTAAATAATTAAAAGCAGATTTGAAATTATGGGTGCATGAAAGGGCCATTTCAAAAGAAAGAAGAGATGCATGCTTGTGCGAGAAACTAGAAAAACATAAACATTAATCATAGCATGTATGAGAACAAAGTAGAATCCATTAAACAATGGAACAAGTGGCTAGAAGAGAGCCATAACTCAAAAATGATGAAATTTTAGTCAAGCTAGAAGAGCTGAAGTCGTCAAAGGTATATCCCCTAGAGTGAAGAATCAAGATCAGGTCAACATCAAGCAGCCAGAGGACAAGGATGTCCGAAGGAGAGGCGACCATGCCTTATCAACATCAAGCAACCGAAGGATGAGAAAGTCTGAAGGAGAGGCGAGCATGCCCTATCAACATCAAGGAGGCTGAGGATGAGCATGTCTAAAGGAGGGGTGAGCATTCCCTATCAACATTGTCACATCCCAAAGTTTAGGTAGTCGAGTATTAGGCAAGAAGGACATAAATAAGTGGTCAAATAGAGTCTCGAGATAGTCAAAAACAAAATCGGTGTGCAAAGGAGGCCCGTGAAGTCGACGGGACCTAAAGGTAATTTTTTGAAAGGCCGAGGACCTAAGAGTAATTTTCTGAAAAGTTGTGTCGGCTCTTAATAGTGACCCTAACGGATGCCATAAATGTGTTCTCAGGATTAATTGGGTCGTAATGGTGGCGCACGATTTTTCCCGAAAAGGTACGGTTTGTAAGTTACAGGTGATTTTCCAACAAGGGCATTTTGGACATTTCCACCGGAGGGGCAATTTTGTAATTAAATATAACTTTGGGGGCAAAATTTAAAAGAACAAAATGCCACTTTCAAGTGGCCAAATCCTAACCATGAAGTCCAAATGGGTTGGACAAATCATGGCCATTGAAAATAAACAAATTAATTAAATGGAAATTAAATTATAAACAACTAATTTTGGTCTTCCAAACACAAGTAAAGGATCAAAAAACACCACCATCACCACTTTTCTTCTTCCTTAGGTCGTGCTCCCCCCTCCCTTCCATTTTCAAGGAGAAAATTTTGAAGTCTAAGCCATTTTTCAAGTGAAATTCAATAGGAAATAAGGTAAGATACCATCCTAAGTCTTATTCTTTCATTAGAATTAGGTATTAGGCTATGTTTAGGAAGATTTGATATTATGTTCATGTTGAGAAAATATTAGTAAGTTGATGATTATGGTGAAAAATGATAAACTACTTAAAGGAAATGATGAAAATGGTGATTATTAGTAAGAATAAGTAAAGGATTGTTAGAAAATCATAAGGTGGCATCATGTTCATATCTAGGGTTTGTTCTTACATATGTGACATGTTAAATTTCATAGGAAATCAAGGAGACAAGAAAGGAAAGGAAGTGATATAGATAAAGGACTAAGAAATAGCAAGGTTTGGTACTTTAACTAATTGTTTGTTCATTTTCTTGAAATTGTTATTTTATACAAATTTTCTAAAACAAGAATCAAGTTGGGTCAAGAACCAGAGTTTATTGTTCATATGGTATATATATGCGTGTATATGGTATATATGTGAATACATATGATACATATGTGAGTATATGTGATATTTGTGTAAATATATATTGTATATACATGGAGAATATGTGGTATATATACGAAGTGAATGGGTATATATGAAATGTTATTTATGCTCTACTCGGTAAATGGGTAAAACCGGTCTGGAATGGGGGTCTATATCGTGTGAGGTCAAGATCATGGCAACTAGTCGTGTGAGACCAAGACCACGTAGTTATATCGTGTGAGGTCAAGATCATGGCAACTAGTCGTGTGAGACCAAGACCACGCAGTTATGTTGTATATTCCATATCGTGTGAGACCAAGATCATGGCAATTAGTCGTGTGAGGTCAAGACCACGCGTAACTCTATACGAGGCCTCATTTCGAGATCGGTGTATTCATAATTACCTAGTGGAGCAGATTAACTCGTAATTATAATGAAGTTATATTACATGTTGTTTACATACATAATGTGAATCTTAACTTAATTAGAAAATATAAATATGATGATTGTATGAAAATAGTTTAATTATGCAGTATTCTACTTTTATATGTTTTTCAACAACCTTCCTTGCACTATTTATATTCGGCAATGGTTAAAGTACCCACTAAGCAATGCTTAGCGAGTTTAGTTTCTTCTAAACTCGTAGGCTATTAGCAAGGAGCCAGTAGCGAGCAGAAGAGTCCTGCGATCTGCCGGCCATCAACAAACTTAAGTGGTGCTCTTTATTTTGTATTTTGGTATTAGAAACTGGCATGTACTTATTTGAACAATACAAAGAGTTAACTTGATGTAGCATGTCAATCTAGTAATGTATAATAACTGTATGGTTTTGAATTGAGTTGGGTTGTGAATATAGAAGTGTGAATTCTTCTTGCAGGATTGTAGTTGAGGTTATAAGGGTGGATTATTGGGAGTGTGCTTGAGTTGAATTGTGAAACAAAATGTTTTTCAAAAATAAGAAAAATCAGTTTTGTCGACACTTGGGACCTCTATTTTTAGGGGAGGTTATGGCAAATTTTTTTTAAAAATCTGCACTTAAAATTGGCCAAGTAAGATATTAAGACACGACCACCATGAGATAACAGTCCATCTTGGTCTATAAACGTAGGCTAAGATGGGGTGTTACAATTTGTGGTATCAGAGCATTGGTTTAGTTGATTCTGGAAGATAGGTAGTAAGTAAGTAACTATGTGTGCCATGTAAGATAAAGTAAGGAGAAAGTTATATGATGAATAGGTAGATGTACATGCCAGATAGGAATTGATAATCGAGTTATATGTTGATGAATTAAGTAGATAACTATTTATGTCAATGTAGGATGTCTCTAGATTCGTGGCAAGCTATGGAACGAAACGTAGAATCGCAAGCATCTAGGTCTACAGATGCCGGGGAAGCTCATAGACCAGGGTCAGCAGTAGCTGAAATACCCGGTCCGGAGACTTATCTTAGGCAGATTGCAATAGCTTTTCAGCAAATGGCCGGAAGGGGCCCTGCTGCTGAGGGAGATAGGAAACCCCCGATCGAGAAGTTAAGAAAGTATGGTGCAAAGGAATTTAAGGCTGGTCGTGAAGAGGGATCTGAGGAAGCAGAATATTGGTTAGATAGTATCATTAAGTTCTTGACCAGCTCCAATGCACTCCGGAGGAAAGAGTAGTTTGTGCTACCTCGCTCCTGACAGAGGAGGCGTACATATGGTGGGATACCACGCAGCAGCGGGTTCCACCAGAACAGCGAACTTGGGAATTCTTCAAGAGTGAGTTTAAAAAGAGGTATATCACTGATGCATATTTGACTGCAAGGCGCAATGAGTTCATTCATTTGAAACAAGGCAGAATGACGGTATCAAAATATGAGAAGGAGTTTACGCGCCTTAGTAAGTATGGAAAGAAGTTAATAGAAACTAAAGCTGAACGATGCGAGAAATTTTTAGAAGGACTTAATGATGAAATTAAGATACAGCTAGTGGCATTGGATAATATAGAGTTTTCAAAGTTGGTGGCTAAAGCATTGGATGTAGAAAAGGTGCAAGTAAATCTGAGGAATCGTCAACAGAGAATTCAACAGAAAGGAGAGCAAGCACAGAGTGCCCCAGGTAATCATCAGTCTGCTAGCAAGAGAGATAAGGGTGAAGGATCCTTTATGAGTGTAAAGCAGAATTTAAGCCCATCTAAAGGACCTAATTTTCAAGCTACCTCAGTAGCCAGCACGGGAGGAATAAGCAGAGGATCAAGTAAAGGTTCTAGAAGGACTGAATATACACCATACCCCTCGTGTGAGCATTATGGACGAAAGCATAGGGGAGACTGTTGGTTAGTTACTGGAGCTTGTATACTTTGTGGTGTAACACCCCATCTTAGCCTATGTTTATAGACCAAGATGGACTGTTAACTCATGGTGGTTGTGTCTTAATATTTTACTTAGCAAATTTTAAGTGCAGATTTTAAAAATTTTTTTGCCATAACCTCCCTTAAAAATGGAGGTCCCAGGTGTCGCCAAAACTGATTCTTTAATTTTTGAAAAACATTTTGTTTCACAATTCAACTCAAGCACACTCCCAATAATCCACCCTTATAACCTCAACTACAATCCTGCAAGAAGAATTCATACTTCTATACTTGCATACATAAGTGCTAAATCCAAATAAGATTTATTAGATTACTAGCAATGTACGTGTTCTAGCTTTTCAGTATAATACATTTATTTGCTAGATCATACAAGCTTATGTACATGCCATATTGCTACAATCAATCATATCCAAACTCCTACCCAAAGTAGTAGTCAAGGCCAGCTGCGCAGGACATGCTGCAATCTCGTTTTCTCGTTTAACCTACGAGTTTAGGTGGAAACTAAACTCGCTAAGCAATTGCTTAGTGGATAATTAAATCATTGCAATAAAATGAAAGAATGATTTGAACATATATTTATATACTTTAAACAATTGAAAGGAATAAATACAAAACACAAAAGGTAAAAAGGCTTGACTGAATATTTTGAATTTAAATCATTTTTCTTGCTTTTATCATTTTGGTTGCTCTACTGGTTTAACAGAACGTCAGCGGATAAGGAAGGGTCATGATAAACATATCTCGTCATGATCATATTTCATTATCTTTCATCATAATTCTTGCACATGTGCCAATGGCCATTATCATTGCATCATTGATCATGTCATTGTAATCATCGGCCTTCAGCCGGAATATCATATCATGTCATAAGCAGTACTGCAGTAATAGTACGATGCATCATACCCTTATCTCAAGGGTTCTGTCATAACCAAGTAGAGCGTAAACAATTTTTTAATTAATTTGATCATGATATTCAATAAGCCATGATTTTTCCATAATGCATGTATTGTCGGAATAGCTTGTCATGATGCCTTTTTGATCATTTCCAATTCTCCTTCATGTCATTTGATATGATTTAACATCAATCCATAACATAATATTCAAGTTTTAACACATTTAGAAAAATGACCAAATGAATAGTAGCGCGGTGCGTAAAATCGGCAACGCAATGGCGCGCGACAACTAAATAGTAAAATCTGTTTTTACTGCTGAAAATCAGTCAACTTTGGCAACAGTTTTGACTAAGTAAAAAACCTTATTTTTGAATGAATTTTTGCAGGAAAACACTTTCATAAGTTAACTAAATGCATGTAAAATTTCGTCGAAAAATTCTTTCGTTTGCCCCTTCAACGGACTGCCCAAAATGAAAGCTGCAGAATGGTGCCCAAAAGGGACCATTCGGCCCAATTTTCAAAATTTGAGGGAAATTCATTTTTTTCTTGCAAAATTGATTTTTAGACTCCTTTTGTGATACCATTGAAAGACTAAGGGTCCCTCTTTCAAAAATCAAACTAAAGGAGTGATTAAAAGTTCATCAAAGTGTATGGATAATTGAGCAAAGTTTAGCTAGTTTGTTTTGTTTTCATTCTTTTCACAATCAATTGATTACAAATGGTTCAAGAGCACTTTCCCACATATTTACCACACATAATAACATTATTTCAAAACCATTTCAAAAGTCCCATAATGCAAAATATGTGAATTAATTGAAAAGGGCAATGATTTAAGTACCAAACCTTAATTCTTTTCACTTGTTTCTAGTTCTTTTATATCTTCTTTGCTTCCTTCTCTCTCACTTCTTGATTTCCTATAATTTTCATAAAATCCATGTCAAGAACATAATAAAATTTAAGTGCTTCATGCCTTATTTTGCTAACTAATACTACTAGTCATCCGTTTTATCCTTAATCTTATATGTGCAAGTCATCTCTTTCACTTTTCTTCAACTTCTTAAATTTTCTATAATCATCATATTTATTCTTTCACTTGTATCTTACAAATACTATAACCAATGAAAGAAATAGAACCATAGATGAATTTCCTTACCTTAAAATCTTATTCTCCACCCAAGTTTGCAACCTCTCTTTATTCTCCAAAATTAGCTACTTGAAAAAAAAAACACTCTCTCTCTTTTCCCTTTCTCTTATTTTCGGCCAAGCAAGAACAAAGAGAGTTCTTGGCTTTATTTTTGTGGTGTTCTCTCCTCCAAATGGCAGCCAAGAGGGGTTAATATGTCATGGTGTAAATGTTGATTTCCCATTGGTACACATATGTGGGAAAATGGCTAATTCTCATTGGTCCAAATGTCTCCTTCTTTTATTTATTTACAACTCAAGCCCTTGGACTTCCTTTTAATTATATTTTGGCCCCTCAACCTCCTTGTGCTGAAATTTTATGGTCTAAGGTGTGAAAAGACCAAAATACCCTCCGGCGATTACTTGTTCGTAACTTTTAAACCGCGCACTTCCACCGAATGATATGGTACACTTTTTGACTCAGTTTTTCCTTCACTTTTCATTTTTGAGATCCATTATTACTTTCGAGACACTTTTGAAAATGACCATAATGCCCCTGGTCAAAATCCCCTATATCTTCCAAACCGTACGTTTTCGGGAAAAACCGTGTCACGCTGTTGCTACCCGATTTTTCTCTACTTTCCATTTCTGGAGTCTGTTATATGCACTATTAAGGACCTCCGGAACAACTTTTGGTAATTACAGTCACCTCCCCAAAACTTTGTAATCTTTTCAAATAGGTCCTTTCAGTTCTATAGAACTTCCCTTCACTTCACGCTCTTGAGTAGCTTTCTCGGGATGGTTCCTCTTACTGTACGCGGATGTACTGTACATGGATGTACTGTAAATATGTACAAATTGGGTCGTGACATGTGGTGCCACTGATCACCTTAAGAAGGATTGTCCTAGAAATGTGGCAGAGATTTCAAAAGTTCCTGAAAGAACACAAGTAGCAAGTAACAGCGGTAAAGGTTGAGAAAGAGGAAGAGGCAGAGAAAATGGTAGTAATCAAATAGGAACAAGATCGGAGACAGTAGATCGCCCTGAATCGAGAGTGTTAGCTAGGATATATTACATAAGGGCAGAAGAAAATAAAGCAGAAGAAGGAAATGAAGGTACGTAAGTTTAAAATCAGTATCTTGAGTACATATGTGTGTATATGTGACGATTATTAGTTATATTGATGATGTGTAATTACACGTAAGAATCATGCATGAACAAGTAAGTTTCAGGGCGAAACTTAAATTAAGCGAGGTAGAACTGTCACATCCCAAAGTTTAGGTAGTCGAGTATTAGGCAAGAAGGACATAAATAAGTGGTCAAATAGAGGCTCGAGATAGTCAAAAACAAAATCGGTGTGCAAAGGAGGCCCGTGAAGTCGACGAGACCTAAAGGTAATTTTTCGAAAGGCCGAGGACCTAAGAGTAATTTTTTGAAAAGTTGTGTCGGCTCTTAATAGTGACCCTAACGGATGCCATAAATGTGTTCTCGGGATTAATCGGGTCGTAATGGTGGCGCACGATTTTTCCCGAAAATGCACGGTTTGTAAGTTATGGGCGATTTTTCGACAAGGGCATTTTGGACATTTCCACCGAAGGGGCGATTTTGTAATTAAATATAACTTTTGGGGCAAAATTTAAAAGAATAAAAAGCCACTTTTAAGTGGCCAAATCCTAGCCATTAAGTCCAAATGGGTTGGACAAATCATGGCCATTGAAAATAAACAAATTAATTAAATGGAAATTAAATTATAAACAACTAATTTTGGTCTTCCAAACACAAGTAAAGGATCAAAAAACACCACCATCACCACTTTTCTTCTTCCTTAGGTCGTGCTCCCCTATCCTTTCCATTTTCAAGGAGAAAATTTTCAAGTCTAATCCATTTTTCAAGTGAAATTCAATAGGAAATAAGGTAAGATACCATCCTAAGTCTTATTCTTTCATTAGAATTAGGTATTAGGCTATGTTTAGGAAGATTTGATATTATGTTCATGTTGGGAAAGTATTAGTAAGTTGATGATTATGGTGAAAAATGATAAACTACTTAAAGGAAATGATGAAAATGGTGATTATTAGTAAGAATAAGTAAAGGATTGTTAGAAAATCATAAGGTAGCATCATGTTTATATCTAGGGTTTGTTCTTACATATGTGACATGTTAAATTTAATAGGAAATCAAGGAGACAAGGAAGGAAAGGAAGTGATATAGATAAAGGACTAAGAAATAGCAAGGTTTGGTACTTTAACTAATTGTTTGTTCATTTTCTTGAAATTGTTATTTTATACAAATTTTCTAAAACAAGAATCAAGTTGGGTCAAGAACCAGAGTTTATTGTTCATATGGTATATATATGCGTGTATATGGTATATATGTGAATACATATGATACATATGTGAGTATATGTGATATTTGTGTAAATATATATTGTATATACATGGAGAATATGTGGTATATATACGAAGTGAATGGGTATATATGAAATGTTATTTATGCTCTACTCGGTAAATGGGTAAAACCGGTCTGGAATGGGGGTCTATATCGTGTGAGGTCAAGATCATGGCAACTAGTCGTGTGAGACCAAGACCACGCAGTTATGGTGTATATTCCATATCGTGTGAGACCAAGATCATGGCAATTAGTCGTGTGAGGTCAAGACCACGCGTAACTCTATACGAGGCCTCATTTCGAGATCGGTGTATTCATAATTACCTAGTGGAGCAGATTAACTCGTAATTATAATGAAGTTATATTACATGTTGTTTACATACAAAATGTGAATCTTAACTTAATTAGAAAATATAAATATGATGATTGTATGAAAATAGTTTAATTATGCAGTATTCTACTTTTATATGTGTTTCAACAACCTTCCTTGCACTATTTATATTTGGCAATGGTTAAAGTTCCCACTAAGCAATGCTTAGCAAGTTTAGTTTCTTCTAAACTCGTAGGTTATTAGCAAGGAGCCAGTAGTGAGCAGAAGAGTCCTGCGATCTGCCGGTCATCAACAAACTTAAGTGGTGCTCTTTATTTTGTATTTTGGTATTAGAAACTGGCATTTCTTATTTGAACAATACAAAGAGTTAACTTGATGTAGCATGTCAATCTAGTAATGTATAATAACTATATGGTTTTGAATTGAGTTGGGTTGTGAATATAGAAGTGTGAATTCTTCTTGCAGGATTGTAGTTGAGGTTATATGGGTGGATTATTGGGAGTGTGCTTGAGTTGAATTGTGAAACAAAATGTTTTTCAAAAATAAGAAAAATCATTTTTGTTAACACTTGGGACCTCCATTTTTAAGGGAGGTTATGGAAATTTTTTTTAAAAATCTGCACTTAAAATTGGCCAAGTAAAATATTAAGACACAACCACCATGAGATAACAGTCCATCTTGGTCTATAAACGTAGGCTAAGATGGGGTGTTACAAACATCAAGTATCTGTAGGGCAAGCATGTCTGAAGGAGGGGTGAGCATGCCCTATCAACATCAAGCAGCCGAAGGACGAGCATGTCCGAATGAAAATACATTGAACAATGATCATCTAGCCTACATTGGATCTGTTAAAATATCATGATGGCATAGTTGCTCAGGTCGAGAATCCAAATCCAAGTCTAGAGTTGAGAACGTAAATTTAGTATTGGGTTGAGAATACAAATTCAAGTCTCGAGTCGACAACCCAAATCTAATTATCGGGTTGAGAATTCAAATTCACTATCAAGTCGAGAACCCAAATTCAATCTTGGATCGAGAACCCAAATCTAATCTCGGATCGAGAATCCAAATTCAGTCACGGATAGAGAATCTAAATTCAGTCTCGGGTTGAGAACCCAAATATAGTCTCAGTTTTAGAATCCAAATCTCATCTTGGGTCAAGAACTTAGATCCAATCTGAGGTCAAAAATCCAGATCCAATCTCGATTCGAGAACTCAAATTCAGTCTCGGGTCCAGAACCCAATTCTAATCTTGGGTCTATAACCCATCCCTATCCAAGATCGGCTCAATGTCATATTGTTTTTCACTCTCTAAATAATTGAAGATCGTTTAAGCATGGGGAAAAATTATTAACCCTTAATTTTAGCACGAATTAAATTCAAGAAGCTTAAACCTAGTTCGTTACAATTTTAAAGAGCTTAAACCTAGTTTAATCAAGCTGGTCCAATTTATAAAGGCCCATATTAAATTTATAAAACATCTTCGATTCAAAAATTATAAAAATGGATTCAGTTTGAGTTGGAATAGACCCAAATCAACTTGAGCATGACTCATGTTGATTTGGGCCTTTCAAGGCCACTCTTGTAATATCCCAAATTTTTAAAAATTCTTAATTTTTAAAAATTAAGTAAAATTAATTATTATTTGATTGGATAAATTAAATAAATAGTTTTAAATAAAAAATGGGAGATTTTTAAATGAAAAAAATGAAATGTATATGTGATATATACGCAAAATATACATAATATATAAAGTCAACAAAAAAGTCAACAGTTTTTAAAGAAAAAGTCAAAGTCAAAGGCATTTTGGTAAATATACTTTAAAATTTGAAAATGTAATATCCCAAAATTTTGGAAATATTAATTTTTTTAAAAATTTAATTAAATGATTTAAAAGTGTATATTTGATTAAGCGAGAAAGGAGAAAAGAGATGTGTATATGATGTATACATGTAGATATATACAATATATACAAGTCAATATCTTACTAAGGTCAAATGATATTTAATTATTTACAATTAATATTAATTATGGATAGTGGAAGAGGATATTTGAGATTAATTATATTATAATAATATATTGCTTGGTGGAGATTAAAAGAAGAAAATTGTGTGGTTATAGGAGTTTAGTTGGTAAAAAGAGGAGTTGATCATTATTATCTTCTTCTTTTTCTTCCTCCATTGAGTCGGCCAACATCTTCATCAAGGGAAAGAGATTTTGCTTCTTTCTAACTCAAGTAATTGAAGGATTTCAAGTGTTCAAGTTGGAATTTTAAGGATTTTCTTCATATTTGGTAAGTTTCCAACTTGTTTCCTTGATTTTCCATGAAAGTTTGTATGTGTGAATTGAATGTTTGATGTAGTTTGTGTTAACGATTGATTTTGGTATGTTTGAAGTTCTGTTTTTTAGTTATCTATGAAGTTTGGGATTGGATTGAAGAAAAGGTTAAGTTTGGTGAAGAGAATAAGAGTTTTGGAATTGTGTAATTTTTGAGTTGTAAAGTTTTTGTTGTGATTGTGTAATTTTGCTTGTAATTGAGTTATTTTGATGTTTATACAAGTATCATGTGGTATGATGGTGAATTTGGTTGAGGTTGCATAAGTTGAAAAGGTTAATGAAAGATAATGGTTAGATGTGGTAATTATGTGTGAATACCAGGTTTTGGCCTGACACGCCCAGTGGCACGGCCATATCTTTGGGCATGTCGATAGTTCTAATTTTAGTGTTGGTTGACTTGAGCAGTGACACGGTTGACTTGATCAGTGACACACCCATGTCACTGAGCATGTCATAGCTACTGTGTTGGAAGATAATTGACATGTGAAGTGACACGCCCATATCACTGAGCATGTCATAGCTACTGTGTTGTTGGAGTATTTTCACGTGCAGTGACACGCCCATGTCATTGAGCATGTCAAAGCTTCTGTGTTGTGGGTTGAGGGCATGGTCATGGACACACCCGTGTTGCTGAGCGTGTCATGTGTAGAGTTTGTCCTAGATAGTTCTTTTCCTTATTTTTCTTTGTGTATCACTTATGATCACATTTGGTTTAGGCTTTGAAGAGATTTGAGCTACCCTAATCCAAGTGTTGAGGGATATCTTGGAAGAGGAGGTTAAAGTGGTGTTTGTTGCTTTTAGAGGTAAGTACAAACTTTGAATAATTATTTACATTTACATGACATTGGGACATAACATATTTGGTTGGAAAATGTGTTAAGTTCCCTACTACATGATTGGCACATGATTAATATGCTATGATTTGTATAATGTCACAAATGCATTATGTATAATGTGGGCTTGGTGCAAAATATGATAATGATCCAAATGTATGGATAATGCAAATTGTTTTGTGTACATTAAAGATGGTATGTAAAGTTATTGATAATGACTATATTCATATAAGTGGAATATTTGAGGTGTCGTGCCTAATGTGATCATGAGAAAATGAGAAAGGATTTGATAATGAAATGAGATATATGGAAACATAATACAATGAATTGATATCGGTATAAATGAGAATTAAGAATAATTTGTGTGCCTAGTATGTTATTCAATTTTTAGAGTTCTGGGTTTGGAGGCATGCCTATGAATTGCCTGTGGGCTAGACACTGGGCGTCAATGTGAAAATGCTTTTGAGGTGAAATGACTGGGTCGTAAGCCTCAAAAATAAATCTTTGAAGCTAGGCTGGGTGAAATGACCAGGTCGTAAACTCAGACCTAGTTGGATTAATCCATGGATATATTGCCTACGGGAATAGACACAAGGTGTCATTATAGACCAAAGAGTAACTCTGAAATTTGAATAGCATATTAGATCATTTTTGGGCCCATGCTTGTGTTTGCTTTTATGTGAATTATGAATTGTGGAACAATTGAGCAATATAATGAGATATAATGTTATGAAATATGATATCCTGTTGAGGGTTATGATTAGTTAAGTAATTTTTATCAATAGTCAATCTAACTATAAATATAATTATTGCAGAGTCATTTCATTGCATTATAGGACTAGATGTTTTAGTTTGATATCCCCATTGATGATTTTTGTTGTTTGACTGTCTCTGAGTTGCAATATGTTAGCTCTGCTTCATCTGCCGATTTATCAACTTTTACAACAGTAGATCGAGCAATTAATGACAAATTTAGAATAGCGAGATCTCATATTTCAGGAGCAATTGCAAGTCCAGGTTCAACGGAAGATCCAACACCAGTTTCAACAATTTATGGATCGCTTTATAAAATTTTGTGGATTTGATCTTTCATTGTATCCACCTCTACCTCCACTTCCATTTATGCCTCCATCTTCTTAGGAATTTGTTGTTTTTATTATTTTGTTAATTGTAATTAATTTTATATTTTAAATTAATAAGTATATTTTTATTTTATTTGAATTATTAATACATATATTGTATTTTAATTATATATACTGATTTTTATTTCTAAATGTTTTAATTATTTCAAATTATAATATATATATATATGAATAATTAAAAAAATTAAATTAATAATGTTCTAACAAATTATCAACCAATAAATTCATCTCTATATTTTAAAAAATATTAATTTATCAACCAATATATGTATCTATCATTAAATCCCTAACATTTTTTTGAAATTTACCAAGAGACAATCTATAAATACTATTGCCAACCGTATAAATATGTTGATAAAGTCCAAATACTTTTCAGCTGTTCACCGATAATAAATTTAACGATAGTGCTAATAGATAAGAAATTGATCACTATATACCAAATAATTTTTCATTAGTTCATTAACAGATGATTCATCGACGAATTTGAGTAGATGTCAGTATATTCCACTAGATTTATTGGTGATTTAATGACAAAATAATGAATCACTCGGTACTTTCCTATAAATTTCATCTCAGAAATTATCAAACAAATATTTGACGGTAATAGTCGACACTTCTTGTCTATCAACAAAGACAATATTTACTAAAAGAGTCTAATTTTTATTGATAAATTATCTATCGACAAAATTATTAAAAATATATTTATTTATCGACAATCGCTCGGTAAATTTAATTACCAATACAAATGTATTATTTAAGGATGAAAATTTTCTAATAATTTGGTTCATTCCTGTGGTGGCATGTTATATATATATTTTTTGTAAATTAAATAATTATAAATTCGATAAGAAAATATTATTACTATTAATAATCTTTTTAGTAATAAATAATTTTTATTAAAAGATACACGATTATCTAATAGAATATTAAAATAATTTATTCTTGTTATTATAGAATTATAAATTATAATATTTCATCCGTCATTAATTTATAAGCATATTTTATATTTTATAAAAATTAAAAAAATAATTATTTAAGTTAGAAATATAAATTTTTTATATGTATTTTTTTATTAATTTCTATTTTAGTATGAAATATATTCATTAAATATTTTTAATAAATAATATTAAATATAAATATAATAAAAAAATAATATATTAATTTATTTATTAAAATAATAAACAAGCTATGATTTAATAAATAAATAAATAATGAAAAGTGTTTGCTGCTAATTCTGGCTAGTATTTCTTATAGTGGTTACAAATGATATGTGTATGACTGTATCATTAATTGACGCAGATTTAGAAAAATACTACTCTTATTGTAAAGTTATTATTATTAGTTGCAATTTTTGCCTAAAGCCTAAGAATACTTTTCGTATAAGAAATTGGCTGCATACATCATACGACACACGACTCCATGATATTTTTTGTTTCTATGACATGTAATAGTTATTATTATTATTATTATTATTGAGAAAGACATGAATAAAGTTGATTTAGGCATTTGTCTATTGTTTGTATAGTGGAATGTAGGCAATATATATATTGCATGTTATCATTGGAAAATATGAAATTTTCTTGCTTTAATAAACTGTGTTTACTATGATTATACGCATGCAAATGTATGATACGGTTAGTATTAATATAAAATTGAAAATCCCATGTAAATAAATTAAATATAAAATACACACAGGTTATTTAATTAATCAATTAATATAAATTTTTATCTCTTGGCTTAATTAATCATTTTAGAATTTTATATGTTGATTTTTCTTTTAGTTGACGATTTTTTAAATGTTGATTTCAGTTTAGAAAGGTTATAAAAAGTGAAAAAGAGACAAATATAATAATGTTGTTTGAGATTTTAACAAGACTTCATTATAACATTATATCATAACATTATATAACTTCATTATAACTTTTATGTTTCTAGTTCTTGAAAGTTTGACATTGGCATTGCATTTGAACTATATTATTATCAAAGTTTCTACCACTAAGCTTCTGGCTTAGCACGATTGTGGTTCATCGTGCAGGTGTCGGGGTAGATCCGATTGAGCTGGAGAATTCAGCTAGGCCGAGTCAAGTCTAGACTTGAGATTGTGAGAGCAGTGTTGATTTAGATATCAAGATCAGAGACAAACTGCCAGCATGTATATATTTCATATTTTTGTACATATTGATTTTGATGTATATAAATAAGTATATTGCATAAACTATCAAAAATATTTTGGATTAATCTTTGGTAATAAAGTAATAAATATGTGTTTTTAACAAGTAATGCTTCATCTATTATTTTTATGAAATCAGTTGAATGTTTTAAGTTTATACAGATTTTATAAGTGAAGATTTATTTTGTTAAAATGGTTGCGACATTCTTGTATTCTCTATACGTATATTACATATATATCGAGTATATGTAGTGTACGTATATTGGGTATAAGGATGTTACATTTATTTTGGTATCAGAGCCTAGGTTTGAGGTTCTCAATCTAGGTGGCTTGTAAGAAACAGAAAATTTAGACTTTTAAAATATGGTTTTTAAATAAGGTATATTCATTGGCACTGACAGTTTGTGATCTCTGATGTAGCAAACTATGCTGTGTTTGCATATATATATATATCTTGTTATGGCGTCTCAAACATGTCAGTCTGTTGAGAATAGTGCAAAGAGTGTAGCTCCTGTTGAGGGTAGAGATGGAGCTAGAGTTGAGATAGCTGGAGGGGCACCTACTCTTGTGCCAGAGAGACCAGCAGTTGATGAGATTCTACCGGCCTGGGTACAACATATGGTAGAGTTGTTGAGGCAGGCTCCAGTTCTGCAGCTACCACTGCAGTCGCAGCCGCAAGTACCGACGAGGCAATATGATAAGTTTAGAAAGTATGGAGAGGAGGACTTTATGGGTACTATAGACCCTGCTGTAGCTGAGCAGTGGCTCGATAGAGTCCAGAAAGTGTTCATCCAGCTGTAGGCTACCCAAGAAGAAAAGTTTGATTATGCTAGATCTCTTTTGCAGAGGGATGCATATGATTGGTGGAAGACGGTTCCACATGCCTTGGATAATCCACCAATCTTGACCTATAATGATTTTCTGTGAGAGTTTGAACAGAAGTATACTCCGAGAGAGTATAAAGATGCAAAGAAGATAGAGTTTTTGAGATTGAAGTAGGATATCAGGATTGTGTCGGAGTATGAGATAGAGTTTACCCGCTTGAGTCAGTATGCTGGCAAAATTATTTCTGATGAGATTAACCGGTGTCAGAGATTTGAGTAGGGGTTGAGACCCTCTATCATGTGCATTAGGTATCAAGATTTTTCCCTGTTAGTTGTAGCAGCCAGGAGTGTTGAGAGAGCACAAGGTCTTGCAGCAGTTGCTAGAGATGAGGAGACCAAAGCTAGGAGACCTCAGAGTGAGGCAGGATCTTCATTTGTGAAGAGAGACCGAGGAGGATATTTTTTGAGGTTCAACAGAAGCCAGAGGCAGTCTAGTAGGTCAATACAATAGCAGAGGTAGAGATCGAGACCTATAGTTTATGTGGCTAGTGCCTCGACTCCAGTGGCTCAGAGGTTTGCTCTACCTACTTGTGTTCATTGTGGCAAAGCACATGGAGGTGTTTACTGGTAGAGAGGTACTTCGGGAGTGTGTTATAGATGTGGGTCACAAGATCATTTTATCAGAGAATGCCCAGAGCCACCAGAGTTATAAAGATTCTAGATGATATGTTGAGGAGTTGTATCATTGATTTTACGAGCTGAGACAAATTTTTTCCACTGATTGAGTTTTCTTATAATAATAGTCATTAGTCCTGCATTGGGATGGCTCCTTATGAGGCTTTATATGGCAGGAAGTGCATGACACCTTTTGTGTTGGGATGAGGTTAGAGAAAGTAAATTGGTCGGTCCTGATTTGATTATGGAAACAAAAGAGAAAGTTAAGGTAATTTGGGGTCGTCTGAAAGTAGCTTCAGACTGACAGAAATCCTATACAGATTTGAAGAGAAGATATATAGAGTTTAGTGTGGGAGATAAAGTGTTCCTGAAGATGTCTCTTTGGATGAATATTTTGAGATTTGGCCATAAAGAGAAGTTGAATCCTCATTTCATAGGACCATATGAGACACTGGAGAGAGTTGGTTCAGTGGCTTGTAGACTGGCTTTGTCACCCGAGTTGGATCAGATTCACGATGTCTTCCATGTCTCTGCTTCAGAGATACAGGTTAGACACATCTTATATATTGTCAGCGGAGTCCATTGAGGTGAGTCTGGACTTGACTTATGAGGAAGAATCAGTGGCAATCTTGGCACAGGAAGTGAAAGAGTTGAGGAATAAGAAGGTGCCACTTGTGAAAATTCTTTGAAGGAATTAAGCCACTGAGGAGGTGACATGGGAGAGTGAATAGACGATGTAGAGTTAGTATCTCCAGTTGTTCTAGACTTCAGTATCCCCAGGTGTTCCATAATTATTCACTAACAGCTATAAATGGCTAGTTTGACCTCTCAAACTCTATATTAACCCACTTATACTCAATCTTTATGATCTTTAAAATTTTCTTTCACTTATAAACACTTGGAATAATAACTCTATTAATATCTTTCATTCGTTGTTTCATCATCATCCTCATAGCTCCTAAAGATTCTAAAAAGAAGGCTTCAAGACAAGAGAAAGGGAAAGAAGTAGCAACTTCTTCCACTCCAATGGAAGAAACTCCTAGAATAAGGACTCATAGACCAAGACATCTTAGTGAAGAAGAAAAGAAATTGTGCAATTTAATCCTTGAAAAAGAAACCTAAAGCAAATATAATTCCATCCTTGTTTTCTTTAAAATCTCTTTCTATGGAGAATGAGATAAGGGAATATCTTTCGAATCTTGGGTGGGAGAGATTTGTTTTCCTTAAAGAAGATTGCTTAGGGTGGGAATCTCTAACCGATGAGTTTCCTGTTACCTTGGTGGTTGAAAAGAGAGACATTGGACCATTAGGGCACTATAGTATAACCTTTAGACTATTCAACCAACAATACCAATTGACCTTAGATGACTTTGCCTCTGTTTGGGGATTCAACAATGAAGGAATATACCATTCTTTCGATCCCAAAATTTTTGACGAAATCTTTCTTGACTTTTAGAAAGAAAGTTCAATTGAAATTGACTTTCACAAACTTTCTAATGCTAAGCATCTTAGACAAGTTGTTAAGGAAGTGGACGTGGTATTGAGGTAATTTGAACCACTATAAACTCTTTGTGTCTATTCTTCTTTACTCTACTCCTCTCTTGCATTATTTTCTTTTTAATTTTTAAATTTGTCATCACCTCTTCAAAATAACCCTAAATTCCATCCATTCAAAACCCTAAATTCATAAATAACATCCTAATATCATGATTAAACCCTAATTTCATTAATTTAACTCTAATTTAGTAATTGTTTGTATAATGGTTATATGTATGATTATTGTTTATATGTTTGAGGATTTTAATTGTTTATTATTTGGATTGTAAGGTTTGTAAAAGACACATTTCTACTTGTAGGTTCCTTCTTTATTTAAATTATTTCTTTTATTTAATTTAATTTTGAGATTATTGCAAGGGATACATTTCCACTCTTTTGTGGGTGTCCCATTTTATTTTATTTTATCTGTTTTATTTTAATTAAGAATTTTGCGACAATTGTAAGGGCATGTTTTGTAACACCCTTATACCCTATATACATACAATATATATACCCAGTATATATAAGGATGAGCTAAGCAACGAACTGAACATACCAAGCCTTAAGCTGATAGAATTAAGGATGAGGATGTCAGATTAGACCTAAGTTAAATTATTCAGTAGAGCTCACTCTCAACATCACTCTCACTTTATGAATGGACTATATGTTTTGACCAGAATATTGTGAAGACCAATGATACTGAGCTCAATGATAAACTCTCAAGACATCTAATAGAGCTCAAAAGTATCTGGTACTCTAAAAATTTTAGCATACTACACTTGGACCAAGCAGAACTAATGCAATCCGATCTCACTAAGTTGTAGGCTAAAATCCAACAAAGTTCTAGTAGTAATCATGGTCATAGGAACTCCTAAAATCTCAGCATACCACAAACAGTCCAACCAGACTAAAGACATACTAACCACACCAGTGGAATGAAATTCAAATATTATTGCTGTTACTTATCCAGTAAATTGGTGGATGCCACATGTACTAGCCGTTGAAGAACTTTTGAGAGAAAAAGTGGAAAGCATGGCAGGACAGAGGGCAGTCCAACCATGCTGAGCCCGAGCCGACAAGACCAATGGCAATCCGACCATGAACCTGCTTAGAAAACTAGAAAATATGGAAGACAAGAATCTAACATGTTGGCTCCTACTCCAAAAAATTATTTGAAGAATTGAAGGCTATAAATACTACAAGGAACCACATTTTACACATAAATTGTGATAGAAATATCCAATTTTAATAACTTTCATTTCCTTGTATCAAAAATTATACTTGTAATCATTGAGTGTTGGGTGTGAGTATTAAACACCATTGTAAGTTTGAGTGTGTGCTTTGAAACACTTATGTTTTAGAGTGAGCCTAGGAAAATTCTTGTTGGGGTTGTGAGGAAGTTAATCAAACCTTGTAAAATTTTGGTGTGAGCTTATGAAAATACCAAGTTAGAGTTGAGCTTGTAAAAACTCAAGATTAGTAGAACCTTAACAAGTTGTTAAGGAAGTGGACGTAGTATTGAGGTAATCCAAATCACTATAAACTCTTTGTGTCTATTCTTCTCGACTCTACTCCTCTCTTACTTTATTATCTTTTTAATTTTGAAATTTGTCATCACCTCTTCAAAAAAACCAATTCACCCCCTTCTTGGTTGCCATCTTGGGAGAATAGGCCAAAACCAAATCTGATCCCAATTTAAAAGCTCAAACTGAGTCCGGTCCCGATTTAAAATCCAAATTACTAAATTGGCCCTAAAAGTCATAACAAACCATGGCCAATTCACCATTAGTCTTGGCCATGGCAATTGACCATGAGCCATGACCAATTCGGCATGAGTTGGTCCTTTATGTTTCCTGATCCTACTTAAAGTTGGGCTTATTCAGATAAACACAAGGTTTTCTTATACAATCTAGACTTTTCAACCTAGATTAAGCTTAATGCCACCATAATTTTGACTATAAAAAGGACTTAACAAATCAACAATTGAAGGATTAACATATAGCAACCCAGAAACAAAAATTAGAGAGATAGAGAGAAAATAGAAACACAAGCCAAAGACATAGTAGCCAAAATCCCACTAATCTAGAACCATCCAAGGCAGAGGAGTCATGTGGTTCATCTAATAAGGCTTGGTTTAGTGATTTTTATTTGGCAAAACTTTCAACATAGGTATGGTCTCCAATAATTGAATCTATTTAATTCAATTGAGTATCATCTTTGTTTAACTTTGTAGATTCACTTTGCTTTACTTTGTTATATTAATTGATCACACCAAAACCCTAATTACATATCAAACCCTAAATTGAAATCCAGAACCCGAATTGCATGTTAAACACTAAATTGAAATCCAAAACCCTAATTACATGTTAAATCCTAGTTTTACAAATCAAAAACCCTAATTCTATGTTAAGCCCTAAAATCCATCCATTGAAACCCTAAATTCATAAATAACATCCGAATATCAAGATTAAGCTCTAATTTCATTAATTTAACTATAATTTAGTGATTTTTTGTATAATGTTATATGTATGATGATTGTTTATATGTTTGAGGATTTTAATTGTTTATTATTTGAATTTTAAGGTTTGTAAAAGGCACATTTCTACTTATGGGTTCCTTTTTTATTTAAATTATTTCTTTTATTTAATTTATTTTTGAGATTATTGTAAGGGATGCATTTCCACTCTTTTGTGGGTGTCCCATTTTATTTTATTTTATTTGTTTTGTTTTAATTAAGAATTTTGTGACAATTGTAAGGGCATGTTTTGTAACACCCTTATGCCCTATATACATACAATACATATGCCCAACATATATAAGGATGAGCTAAGCAACAAACTAAACATACCAAGCCTTAAGCTGATAGAATTAAGGATGAGGATGTCGGATTAGACTTAAGCTAAATTATTCAGTAGAGCTCATGCTCAACATCACTCTCACTTTATGAATGGACTGTATGTTTTGATCGGGCTATTGTGAAGACCGAGGATACCGAGCTCAATGATAAACTCTCAAAACATCCAATAGAGCTCATAGTATCTGGTACTCTAAAAATTTTAGCATACTACACTTGGACCAAGTAGAACTAATGCAATCCGATTGGACTAAGCTATAGGTTAAAATCCAACAAAGTTCCAGTAGTAATCACGATCACAGGTACTCCCAAAATCTCAGCATACCACAAATAGTCCAATCGGACTAAAGACATACTGACCATACCAGTGGAACAAAATTCAAATATTATAGTTGTTACTTATCATCTAAATTGGTAGATGCTACGTATACTAGTAGTTGAAGAACTTTTGTCAGAAAAGTGGAAAGAACAACCTAATAGAGGGCAGTCCAACCATGATGAGCCCTAGCCGATTAGACCAATTGCAATCTGACCCAGAACCAGCTTAAAAAAGTGAAAAATGTGGAAGACAAGAATCAAACATGTTGGCTCCCACTCCAAATAGCTATTTGAAGACTTAAAGGCTGTAAATACTACAAGAAACCACATTTTTCATATAAATTATGACAGAAATATCCAAGTTTAATATCTTTCATTTCTTTGCATCAAAATTTATACTTGTAATCATTGAGTGTTGGGTGTGAGCATTAAACACCATTGTAAGTTTGAGTTTGTGCTTTGAAACACTTATGTTTTAGAGTGAGCATAGGAAAACTCTTATTGGAGTTGTGAGGAAGTTACTCAATCCTTATAAAATTTAGGTGTGGAGTTGTGAAAACACCAAGTTAGAGTTAAGCTTATAAGAACTAAATATTAGTGAAACCTTAACAAGTTGTTAAGGAAGTAGATGTAGGATTAAGGTAATCTGAACCACTATAAATTCTCTTCTGCTCATTCTTCTCTACTTCTTCTCTTGCTTTGATTTATTTTTAATTTTTCAATTTTCCATTTACTCCTCAAATCAACTAATTCACCCCCTCTCTTGGTTGCCATCTTAAGATAACACATGCACTACCTTTTAGTTGGTCTCAATGCACCCTCAATCTTCTCGTGGCATAAGAATCCAACTCCTTGATGAGCACCTACTTATCTGCGCAATTCATACAACTGCACTAAGCTCAAAAGCTTAGTAGTACATATAAAACAACAACATATATATATAATACAATACCATACACATTAACATATAAACACATTTACATTTTGGTTTCAACCAGTTCTTCCATAATACTCAAGTTTCAAAAATAACACTTTAACCCATCTCAACACTGGGGCAAGTGTTCCATAAATCACCCAGAGGCCGCCCCTATGGACACCGAGGCTAGTGTCATAAGATCACCTGTAGGCTGCCTCTATCAACACGTAGGGCAAGTGTTACATATATCATCCATAGGCCACCCTCTCTCGATACTAGAGGCAAGTGTCATATCATTCACCCGAAGGCCCCCTCCTAGTACAGAACATTTAAAATACATTTCATAATTACACCTATTCTCGTCACATAATTCAAATACTCATCATACATTTTTGTATCATCATCATTCATATCATATTACATATTTATAAACATAACAAACTACTTTTCCTCATAACAGAGTGCCACGGCCATGCCTACCTGAAGGCCACATCGTGTACTCAAAAATAATTCTGTCTAACCACTGAACAAGCCCATGGTTATTGCATTCCAAAATCTATGCCTGTGGCTTACAAAATGCCACTATTAGCCTCATCAAAGCAACCCCACCACGGCCATGGCATTCCCAGGCCCATGGGTTTCATGACCAATCTGCCAACACCACTAAAAGAAAGCCTACAACCATGGCATTCAATTGCCACGCCTGTGGCATCACAAATTACACAATTTGCATAATTAACTTAATACAATATGCATTACATGAGGATAAGGATATGTACTAACCTTAGCCAACCTCTAAGCTTAATCTTTGATGAGATTTTACACTTTTCCACTTGATCTATCTTGGCCTAAACACACAATCCAATAATAATCATCACATCATTCATTATACAACCATCCACATACTAATTTTATTTAATCATTCATTAGTTACTCCATTTCTAATCCATACACTACCAAACTCCCACTCCATTGTTTATTACTCTTTTTCCCAATTTGCACTATCCATAACTATTTCCAACATCTAATCATAAATTCATCTTCTACACATAAATTTAACAAAATAAATCATTTATACATTCATATCAATTTCCACAACAAACCCTAATTATACATTCAACATAGTTCATCATTCTCTCTCTCAAACCATATCAACACATTCTTAAAACCACATAAAATTTACTGTGAAGATGAAAACTTACTTATTTTCATGCTAAACCTTCAAAATCTCCTTCAAACCTTCAAGATCATTGAGATGCTTAATCTTTCTCTCTCTCTCTCTAGATAGTTATCTCCAAGAAGAAGGAAAAAAAGAAAACTTATCTTCTTCCCAACCACACACTCATATATATATATATAATAAAATAATAATTAAATGATAAATATCTTTCACTTTTCAACTCACCTTTTTGACTTTTACAAAATCCACGGTCGTGGCCCTCTAATCCCATGCCTGTGGGTCTCTAATCCATACTACAATGGTTGTGGCCTTCCATTACCACACCCATGGGATTAAAACCTCTACTGCCCAAATTAGAAAATTCTCTCCAACAGTTCTAACATTCATGCCACAACCATGGCACTCCAAAGCTACACTCGTGGCAATATCCAACCAAAGTATCATCAATCCTAACTATTTCAATTATTTAACCATAAAATCATTGTCCACACAACCAAATAACATCATCCAACACCATTTAAACAATTATACAAGCTTCCTTCAAAAACTCAATTAGCACATAATCTAAATTTCAAGAAACCTTCTTAAAATTCTAATAAAACTTACATTTTCCTTAAGCTTTCCTTAAAATCCTCTTTATTCCTTTGAAAAACTTGACGAATTTGATGAATTGAAGAAAAAAAATTTCCCCCTTTGCTTATGGAGAAATTTGGCCTACTAGGAAGAGAGGAGGAAGAAGATGAACGTGAATTTTGACTTTTTATTTTCTTTTAATTCTATCTACATACTTATATTAATTATTAATTAATATTTAATTAATATCTAAATTTCTATCATCTTCCACTACCCAAAAATAATTTTAATTTTGATTTATTTTAGTCATTATTATTTATTATTTTATTATTATTATTTAACTTTTTACTTTTACCTTTTTGTCTTTTTACCATTTTACCCTTTACTAATAACATTTATATGTTAGGCATATTTCACATATACATTTTATCTTTCCCACCTTCCAACATTTTAATTAACCTTCAAAATTCTTTATTTAATTATATTCTAATAAATTATGGGCATTATATGTTTTCGTATTGAATGGGTCCTCATTTTATTATTTGTACTTTGGATTGTTTATTTATGATATGATGGATATTATAAGAATTTAATATTATTTAGACTTGAAAAGAGGGCCGGTTCCAATGAATTGGGTGTTATGTGGGTGCTGGTCCACTTCTCACCTTCTTCATACGTACCCAACTTTCTAAACCCAGTAAGGGTTGGGGATTCCTTATGAATCGAGTCACTCATTCCTTCTACTTTCTTCCCAGCCACTTCAAGTTGTGACTCCTATTTTTCTGGGCTTAGGCATGTATTCTCTAAGGCCCAGAGCCTAGAAATGTTGAAGTCGCAAGAACTATTCCGCCGGGAGTGAGAGTGAAAATTTTCGCTCATAGTAGTAAATCCACTGAGGAAAAGAGAAGCTGATTCCATTAGTCTTTATATTATTATATACTTTTTTATTATTATGATTTAAAATTTCATTGTGTGTATGAGTTAGGATGTCCTGTGAAACCTGTGTTATGTGCGTGTGTAACATCCAAAATTTTTAAAAATTAAATAAAATAAATTAAAATTTAATCGAATAAATTAAATAAATAATTTTAGTAGAAAATAAAAGGATTTTAAGTGAAAAATTAGAATGTATATGTGAAATATACATGAAATATACATAAAGTATATAAAAGTCAACAAAGGTCAACTCTTTTAAAAGAAAAGTCAAAGGTCAAGTGGTATTTTTGTAAATACACTTTGAAAATTAAAATTATTTAAATAATCTAAAAATAAATTATTTTTGTATGGAAGATGTAATTTATGGTTTTATTAAATAAATAAATAATAAAAAAATAAAAAAATAGTTAATGGAAGGTGATGGAGAAATTTAAATATTTATTAAATATTAAAATAAAATATTTTTTTAGTGGAAGATGATAATTAGCATTTTAAAATAATTAAATAATGAATTAAAAAATATAATAAAACAGTATATATATATATATATATGGCTAAAATGAAAGTGGATGGAGAGAGAAATATTTAAGTCATCTTCATCTTCTTCTTCTTCATGTTTGGACGATCCACCATAGCCAAATAACTCAAAAATTTTCTTCTTCAAAACTTCAAGAATTAAAGGAATTTAAAGGTTTCAAGTGGAATTTTATTGATTTCTACCATAAATAGAAAGTTCTCTACCTCTTTCTTTACAAATCCATGATTATTTGAATATGTTGATTTTGGATTTTTTGAGTAGCATTTTTTAAATGCCTAACTTGGTATGAATGAAGTTGTTTGAGTAGTTAATAATGATTTTAAGGTTGTATTGAAGAAATGGTTGAATTTAAGTTGAGTTTGGTGAAGAGAGAGAATTTAGGATTATGTAACTTTTAGTTTTGTGAAATCATGGGTTTTAATTGTGAAATTTGGTTGTAAATGTGTTTTTTGATGCATGAACAAGAATTTTAAAGTCAAATATTAGATTTTGTTAAGTTTGAATAGAGTTTGGAAATGGAAGTGTTGATTTAGTGTTTTGGAAAAGGGATTTTCAAAGTATGGTAAATTGTTTGATTTTAATGGTTAAAGCATATTATTTAATGATATAAGTGATGAATATAAGCTTGGATTGATAATTGGATTGAGTTGGAATGGAAAACCCTCAATGGCGAAGGTTATGCTATTTTTAGGTTTTAGTACTGAAGTATGTGTTTAACTAATGTAATTGGGTTAAACATGTTAAAATATGTTTATAATGATATAGATAAACTTAGAACAACAAATTGAATGGCTTAATATGATTTTCCAAAGTTAAAGTAAGGTTGGACTTTATTTCAGGGTTTTGATTTAAGTGATGTTTAATTATGGTTTAAGTTTGGAAATTCCTTTAAGTGTGATACTAAATGATTATTTATGATCACATTTGGTATAGACATTGAGGAGAATTGATTTGCCCAATCGAAGTGTTGAAGGGCAAGTTGGAAGAGAAAGGTTGGTGTTAGTTTTGTGGCTTGCTTTTGGTTGCTTTTAGAGGTATGTACAAACTTTGGATGAATTGGTTATATTTGCATTACATTGGGCTTAACAAATTTTGGATTGGAAAATGTGTGAAGCTACTTGATACATGGAACATGTATGAATAATGTGCTATGACATATGTAATGTCATATATCTGTTAAATGCATTATGAAAAGCCATTGTTAATGGCTAAATGCTGTAAAATGTGAAATATGTGTATTATGTGAAAATGACTCAAAGTGTTTGAATAATGCTATTTGTTGTGTATGCATTAAGGGCATTGTTAAAAAGCCATTGGTAATGGCTAAAGTGCATAAAATGTGAATCATATATGGATTATATAAAATTACCCAAAATATTTGGGTGATGAGTTTTAAGGTAAAATGTGATGCAATGTGATGATATGATGAAATGTGATGAATTGATATTGCTATAAATGAGAAAAGTGAGAAATAGATGAGAAAATAAGGCAATATGCCTAATAGATAATGAAAAATGAGGCAATGTGACTAGATTGATTATGAGAAAATGAGAAAGAGATGGATAATGAGAAATGTGAATTAATTATATGCCTAGTATTATATTCAATTTCTAGAGCTCTGTGTTTGGGGCATGCCTATGAGGATATCCTCATTATTTACCTTCGAGGCTAGCTTTTGAGTAACTATTTGATTTGCCTTTGGGCTAGACGTTGACGTTACTTGCCTTCAGGCTAGATGTTGGGCATCACTATGATTCGCCTTTGGGCTAGACATTGGGCGTCACTTGCCTTCAGACTAGACACTGGGTGTCAATATGGACCAAAACAGTAACTCTAAAATTTGAATAGCATATTAGATCCTTTGGGCCCATGCTTGTGTTTGTTCTTATGTGAATTGTAAAATGATTGTGAAATATGTTTAAAGTGAATTGATATGTCACATGAATGAATTGGTATGTCACATAGTGACATGATATACACATGCATTGTGCATTGGCATTGCATTTGAGCTTTATTGTTATCAAAGTTTATACCGCTAAGCTTTTAGCTTAGAGCGATTGTAAATTTATTGCGCAGGTGACAGGGATAATCCGATAGAGCCAGAGAATTCTACTAGACCAGGTCGGGTCTAGATTGAGGTTGCTTATTGAGTTGATTTTTCCACGTCAAGATTACAGCCATTTTGCCATCATGCATATATATATTATATCATAGTACAATTTGTTATGATATATTTTATGATTATGTTTTTGGAGAATAAATTATAAATTATAGAGAATGTTTTGGGATAAATGGTGTAAAGTGGGATTTTAAATGTGTTTTAATATGAGTATGTTTATTTATAAATGTTTTGAGAAAATGTGAAGAAATTGTGAAGTATTGGTGAAATGGTGATGTGATATTATTGGGAGTTGTTTTATATAGGTTGTGATTTTGTTGAAATTTGAGAATGTCCAAATTATAAACAAAACTCCGGCAATTTTTTCTTAGAGATTTTTATATAAAATTTGATAAGTGTATTGTTGATTATATTTTTGCCCCTATTTCTTATTATATTTATTGTCAAAAGAGTTTAATTTCTTTGTTCAAGTGTTCATTAGGGTTGATTCCAGGAACCTTTGACACGTTGGAAACTTAGGGTTATTTAAGCCGAAATCACTGATGGAAGACAAGGAAAGGAGCTATTTTGGGCAAATTCTTCAATTGACACACCTAGTGACATGGGTGTGTCAATGGCCGGGTCATTTAACTACTTTACAGAAGCTTTGACACGCCCGGAGACATGGGCATGTCATTGAACGTGCCATTGATCTGCCTTATAGAAGTTGTGACACATCCACTGACACTGGTGTGTCCCTAACCGTGTCCCTAACTAAGCATTGTAGTACTAATGACATGCCAAAGGACATGGACATGTCCTTGCCCATGTCATTAAAGTTTGAAACAACATCATTGACACGCCCACAGACATGCACGTGTCAATGGGCGTGTCAGGCAAAAATTTCTAGGCTATAAAATCTGAGCTAAAGTGTGAATTAGGGATCCAATTTTTATTTTAGAGCCGACTTCCTAGGAAAAAGAGAGTTTTTGCAGCTAAGAGTGAAGACGAAGATCCAATTCATGCGAGATTTAAATCAAGATTCAAGGATTGAAGTGAAGAAATACAAATCATTCATTATGGATTGTTTGAATTCTTTTACTTATTTCTTTTGTTTTGGTTTACCGGTTATGAACATGAGCTAAATTGTTTTTATCTACCTAGCCTTGTTGTATAGATTGAATAGTTCTTATTAAATTAAATCATTTGATTGAGTTGCTTTATCCTTTTGATTCTTAATTTCTTATTTCCAATTGATAATAGCATGCTTATTAATTGGTTGTAATTTTCATATTATTGGCTTGAGAAAGCTTGATATGAATAGAATTTTCATTAGGATTGAGAGTTGATTGGAGTGCTAGAGATAGATTTACAAGACCCTTTGGTTCAAGTTTTCTTGTTCCTATTGCAAGATTTATTTAATTATTCTTGAGAAGAGATTCCTAGCATTCTACTTAGTTATTAGGGATTAAATTACTCGAGAGAGGTTTTGATCTAACTTAGCGGAATGCCAATTCAGCTCTATTATTTGATTTAATTGAATTTATATTCATAAATATTTTTATGGCTAAGGGATTTAATATCTGAATAGTATTTTTATCATCAACTCTTTTTGCACAATATTCAATTTTTCTTTACTTTTATTTATTAAATAATTCATCTTTTATTTTAATCATCACAAAAACTATTGATTTCTTAAACAACAATAGAAATTTACACTAGTACTTGACCTTGTCTCCAGCGGAACAATATCTTACTCACTACTTTATTACTTGTGCGACCTGTGCACTTGCGGTAACACTGCAATAGCACCGATTCGTCATCAAGTTTTTGGCACCGTTGCCAGGGACAACGATTATCAATATTAGTAATATAATTAAGACTGTTGATTTACTTTCTATTTTTATTTGTTTTAACATTAGTTCTTACTTGTTAATTGCCATTTTAGGTACTTCTTTTCATTTATGATCCGAGCTAGCTCTTTCCAATTACTTGAATTAGATCTAGAGCTAGAGAAAATATCGAGGAGAAAGTGGAAGGAAGAAAGGGAAGCAGTTCTAGCAGAAATGGAACCAAACTTGGAAGATTCAAGCTCAGAAGAATAACTTGAAGTGATGGCAAGAAATAAGCCAAGGACAATGCAGGAATTTGCTAAGCTCACTCTTAAGGGGGCTGATTCGAGCATACAGAGGCCGGCAGTCACTACAAGCAAATTTGAGATAAAGACAAATGTAATTCAAATGGTGCAGCAGACTTGCCAGTTTGATGGGTTTTCAGATGAAGATCCTATTGCACACATTGAGACTTTTCTAAAAATATATGACACATTCAAGATACAAAATGTCTCAGAAGATGCAATTAGGCTGGTGTTGTTTCCATTCACACTTAGAGATCAACCGAAGAAATGGCTGAAATCTTTCACCCCCAAACACTTTCACCACAGTTGGCAGAAAAGTTCATAGAAAAATACTTCCCACCATCCAAGACTACCAAGTTAATGAATGATATTTCATCTTTTATCCAGCAAGATGGTGAGACTCTTTATGATGCTTGGGAGAGGTTTAAAGATTTATTGAGAAAGTGTCCTCATCATGGGCTTCCGCTATAGCTCCAAAATTCAAACTTTCTACAATAGATTGAATTATACAGGCAAGCAATTCATTAATGTAGCTGTACCATAAATAACAAGACACTTGAATAAGAAAGGGATTTGATTGAAGATATGGCCCTTACCAATTATCAATGGCAAGCTCCAAGGGAATAAGGAAAACTGAGGACCACTGGTTCACATCAATTGGATCCTGTGGTGGCTTTGACAGCACAGTTGGAAGCAATGAATAAAAAGATTGATTCTTTAGCTTCATCTTTGGGGAAATCAATGCAAGTGATATCTTGTGAATGGTGTGGGTGTGGACATCGAAGTCAAATTGCCAAAGTGGCAATATGTTTGCTAGAGAAGAGCACGTGGATTTTTTTGGGAATATGCCAAGGCAACAACAGAACAACCCCTACAACAACACATATAATCGGGGTGGAGAAATAATCCTAATTTCTCCTGGAGTAATCAGAATAATCCAAGGCCTCCCACTAGATTTCAGCAGCCTCAACATCAACAAGCTGCCCCTCTAAGAAAGAGCAATTTCGAGGACATGATGGAGAAGATTATAGCAGCTTCAGAAGCTAGATTTCAATCAGCAGAAACCACCCTTAGAAATCAGCAGGCCTCCATTCACAATTTGGAAAATCAGGTGGGCAAATTGCCAAGTTTCTCAGTGAACAACCATAAAGGAGCTTACCTAGCAATACTGAGGCAATCCTGAAGGATTAGTTAAAGGTAATTACTCTAAGGAGTGGAAAGGAAATTGAGGATGGTGTGGTTGAAAAAGTGGCTGAGACACAAGAAAAAGAGGTTGAGACACAAGAAAAAGAAGATAACCCTATTGTCGCATTGGGTGAGAAGGCTACAGTGGAAAATGAGAAAGGGAATCAACCACAAGAACCCAGTCTAATAGTGAAGGAATACCGACCTCGAGTGCTAGGTAGTTTTATTATTCCATGTTTGATAAGTAATCTTGAAATTAAGAGTGCATTGGCTGATTTGGGGGTTAGCATAAGTGTTATGCCCTACAAGATGTTTAAAGAGTTAGGTGTCAGAGAACCTAAACCAACACTCATGACCATTCAACTTGCTGATAAGTCAGTAATTCACCCCTGTGGTATTATAGAGGATGTATTGGTAAAGGTCAGGGATTTCATTTTTCCCAATGATTTTATTGTCATTGATGTAGACGAGAATGCAGATGTTTCGCTTATTCTTGGTAGGCCATTTTTGAATACAGCTCATGCCTTTATCGATGCCCATGATGGAATATTGACCGTAAGAGTGAGAAGTGAGAAAGTTATTTTTAATATACATTATGCTATGAAGCACCCATTTACACTCAATGAGGTGGATTCATGCAATGATATCATTGAGCATGAAACCTTAAATTGTGTTACTAACATTGTTTCCAAGGATCCCCTTGAGTTGTGCTTTATTGTAGGATAGTGTTGAGGATTAGGAAGCATTGGAGCAGCTTGCTTATCTTAAAGCAAGCAAATCATTTAAGAGTCAGGCATATGAAACCATTAAAATGCCAAATGAACAGAAGCTGTGACCATCTATGATTAATCCACCCAACTTTGAACTCAAGAGCCTTTCGTATCACCTTGAGTATGGATGATTGTAATTTTCACCAGTTCATACTTTTGTTTTTGTTTTTTTTTCTTTTTTTCCTTTTCCTTTTCTTTTGTTTTTATTTTTCTTTCTATTTTTTTTAAATATAAATGAATCTTCACCATTTTGCATGTCAGTTTTTGTCATGTTGCTAATTCGACTTCGGAACATTTTTTTTGAACCATATTCATATATGTCGATTCAGGACATGTCAGGCCAGTTCTCTCTCTCTTTTGTTCTTTTTCTTATTTTAAACACATTGGGGACAATGTGCATCTTAAGTGTGGGGAAGAGGTATATTTTTTTAGGTTGAGCTTTTGTTTTCATTCTTGCCATTTGATGCATTTGTCTCATTTAGTTTCTTCAATTTTTTGGCTTCAAGTAAACTAGATTGCTATAATAATATGAAGTGAAATGGTTCCTCTTTTTTATTTAATTAATGGTTGATTTAATGAACGATAATATCTTGTTGAGGTTGACTCGATTTTCTTAATTGATTGCTAAAGACTAAATGTGATAGTTTGAATTAGGTAATTGATTGATGAGAGTTGCACATCTGAAGTTTAAAACCTTAGTTACATTTTTAGCATGTCCCAATTCCTTAGATACTTGAGTCAAACTTAGTATGAAATTTTTTAGTATCTTAAGTTTCTAACCACTTTACTTGGAAAAAATAATAAAATATAATAAATTAAAAAAAATTTAGGAGCTTTGAAAATTTATCCCTGCTCTGCTTATTTTAACTCTTGAATTGAAACGAATGAGTTGGAATAATGAATAGTGCTAGTAGCCATTTGAATGGTGATTCTAACTAAGTAACTGGGGGTTGGCATCACAAATGTTTACCTTTGCATTAAAAAGTTAGCATCAGTTTAAACAAGTTGGGATCCTTTTGAAAAAAAAAAATTATTTCACGCAATGCATTTTACGAAGGGGTCAAGGAACTTAAGAGAAAATTTACACTTTCTTACTTCATTCATGACTTTTGAGTTCGTGAAATTTTATGCTCAATCTTTTAACTCTAAATTTTTAGATTTTAGATCTGTCAGATTTTTATTTTGAAACTTCTTAATTCAGCTATCATGCTTTAAATTTAGTTTTTGGTTGAGAATGTTGGGTTTTCTAATTCAAGTATTGTAAAACTTTTATTTTCTTTGGATATAACAGAGTTCCTTCATTTCTGCCTATTATAGTGATTTGGTTTGCTTGAGGACAAGCAAAATCTCAAGTGTGGGGGAATTTCATAAGTGTATAGTTGATTATATTTTTGCCCCTATTTCTTAATATATTTATTGTCAAATTGACTTTAATTTGTTTGTTTAAGTGTTTATTAGGGTTGATTCCAGGAACATTTGACATATTGGAACCTTAGGGTTATTTAGTCGGAATCACGAATGAAAGATAAGGAAAGGAGCTATTTTGGGCAAAATTTTCAATTGACACACCCAGTGTGTGAGCGGGGATTTTCGCCCGCACTCCCGATGGAATGGTTCTTGCGACTGCTGCACTGTTTAGGCTCAGGGCCTTAGAGAACACAGACCTAAGTCCAGAGAAAATGGAGTCGCTACCCGGACGGGCAGGGAAAAAAGAAAGGGGTGGATGACTCGATTCCTAAGGAATCCCCAACCCTCTAATGGGTTCGGAAAGTTGGGTACGTGTGGGGAAGGTGAGAAATGGCCCAGCACCCCCACAATGCCCAGTTCATTGGAACCGGGCTCCTTTACAGGTCTTAATATTATAAAATTCTTAATATAACAACATTATCCATATTACACACAATAATTAAAAGAAAGCATCATTATATTAAAATCAAAGCAATGTCCAAACAAAGCAAATAAATGGACACCCATCCAAGGATGCAAACATGTCCTTACATCACATGCCTAGATAGGACACCCACCAAAAGGTAGAAACATGCCCTTTACATCGGTTCTAAAATAGAAAAGCAAATTAAATTACATGATGTTTAGCTAATGAGGTACCCACCAAGTGGAAACATACCTCTTACAACTTTTGGAAATATAAATTACTTGATAAAAGTAAATAATCATTCATCATAAATAAATCATTCATCAAAGCTATTAATCAAAATAGAAAATAAATATCCATCCATGATAAATTAAATAAATCAAGTACTGAAATTAAATAAATTAAAGCACAAAAGATAAATCAAAGCATAATCAATTATAGAATTAAATAAAGCAAATAAAAGTCCAATTATAGCTATTGTGTAAATAACCATTCATCAAAGGTATTTAAATATCAATAAAAAGTAAACATCCAACCATGATAAATAAAATAAACCTAGTATTGAACTTAAATAAATTAAAGCATATAAAAATAAATCAAAGCATAATCAAATATAGAATTAAATAGAGCAAATAAAAAGTCCAAATTATAGCTACTATTTCAATTTAGGGTTCGTTATCTCATGTGTTAAGGTTTTGGAAATTTCTAAAGTTTAAGCTACTGTGACTTTTTATGGAATTAAAATAGATTGAGGTTTTATGTTTTAAAAGGTTGGTAAGACTCTTTGATTAAACAAATTAAGGTTTGAATGGTAAAATCATGAAACTAGGATTTTGGACACTTTAAAATACTTTTGATTCATGGTTTTAAATGATGATTTCAAGCTACTGTGTAAATTTAAAATATTTATATTTTTATGGTTTTTAATGTTTTAAAGGATTAAGGTTTAGAAAAAGTTAGGGTTTAAGGTTTTAAAGGGTTTAAAGTTTACTATTTTTAATTTTGGAAGTTGAATTTGGGTTTAGTATTTTTAGAATTTAGGGTCACGGTGATGCATGATTTTTAAGAATTTGGAAATCAATTTGATAATTTCATGAAGTTTTATGAATTTAAACAAACAAATTAAAGTTTTTATAAATAGAAAAGATGTTTTTTAAGGCTTTTTGAATGAAAAAATGCCAAGTTTAAAATTTTAAAGGAAACAGAATTTAAATCTTAGTTTTGTTGAAAAATATGTTCAATTAGAGTTTTAAGATTTTTAAGAAGAAAAAATAATAATTTTAAGTCTTTTGGAAAATAAACCAATGAAATAAAGTCTTTTGACCTTAGAAAAACTAAATTAAAGTTCTAAGATTTTAACTTTTGAAAAACACAAAATCCTAGTTTTAGCTAGTGTGTAAAAAAAAAATAAAGAATTTAATACATATCTCCTTTTGATAATTCCTCCAAAAATTGCTTTTCTTGGATGGATTAAAAAAAACAAAGAAATTGCTGCCTTTGAATTGCTTAAATCGTGTCCCTGCTCTTCCAGAAAAAAGAAATTGATTTGCTCTTTTTCCTTCCTTGATTTGGTTTCAAATTTTCCAAGCTATTGTTAGATTTTCGGCTCCTCCAATTTAATTGCCTTTGGTCCTTATTTATAGTGGTTTGATGCGGTTTATTCCTAATTAGTCAAGGTAACTAATATTAATAAAAAAAAAGAAACCAAAACCTAATTGAATTAGGCTTTGAAAAATTTGCGTCGGAAAAATTACGCTGCCGAAAAAAATTGTCACAGGAAAAAATGCGCTGGCAAAAAAATTCTGCCGCAGTTGGCTGTAGCAGCGCGAGCTGAATGGGCCTGTAGCCATTTCACAGGCAGAAAACTCAGAATTCTTCTGCGGGCGAAATGCCCACGGGCCTGAGCGATGATTTTTTCGTCGCCGATTTTTCACACTCCGATTTTTATTTTTATTTTTATTTTTTGACTTTTATTTGTTTATTTTTATTTTTTATTAATAAAAATTAGATAATAAAGCAAAAATTATTTAATTAAAATTATTTTGGACCAATTAGACAACAAAAATCATTTTGGACTAAATAAAACATATTGGACAGGATTGGGCAAAAAATTAAGGGTCTACACAGTGACATGGGCGTGTCAATGGCTGTGTCATTCAACTACTTTATAGAAGCTTCGACACACCCGAAGACATGGGCGTGTCACTCAATGCGCCATTGATCCTGCCTTACAAAAGTTGTGACACATCCACTAACACGGGCGTGCCCCTAACTTAGCTTTGCAGGAGCAATGAAACGCCCAAGGACATGGGCGTGTCCCTGCCCATGTCATTAAAGTTTGAAACAACACCGTTGACACACCCATAGGCACGCATGTGTCAATAGCGTGTCAGACAAAAATTTTTGGGCTATAAAATCTGAGCTAAAGTGTGAATTAGGGATCCAGGTTTTATTTTAGAGCCGACTTCCTGGGAAAAAGAGAGTTTTTGGCAGCTAAGAGTGAAGGCAAAGATACAATTCATGCGAGATTTAAATCAAGATTCAAGGATTGAAGTGAAGAAACATAAATCATTCATTATGGATTGTTTGAATTCTTTTACTTATTTCTTTTGTTTTGGTTTTTTGGTTATGAACATGAGCTAATTTTTTTCTATCTAGATATTGATTACCCTAGCCTTGTTGTATGGATTGACTAGTTCTTATTAAATTAAATCATTTGATTGAGTTGTTTTATCCTTTTGATTCTTAATTTCTTATTTCCAATTAATAATAGCATGCTTATTGATTGGTTGCAATTTTCATATTATTGACTTGAGAAAGCTTGATATGAATAGAATTTTCATTAGAATTTGAGAGTTGATTGGAGTGATAGAGATAGACTTACAAGATCCTTTGGTTCAAATTTTCTTGTTCTTATTGTAAGATCTATTTAATTATGCTTGAGAAGAGATTCCTAGCATTCTACTTAGTGATTAGGGATTAATTATGCTTGAGAAGAGATTCCTAGCTAATGAGGTATCCACCAAGTGGAAACATACCTCTTACAACTTTTGGAAATCTAAATTAATTGATAAAAGTAAATAATCATTCATCATAAATAAATCATTCATCAAAGCTATTAATCAAAATAGAAAATAAACATCCATCCATGATAAATTAAATAAATCAAGTATTGAAATTAAATAAATTAAAGCATAAGAAATAAATCAAAGCATAATCAAGTATGGAATTGAATAAAGCAAATAAAAGTCCAATTATGGTTACTGTGACTTTTTATGGAATTAAAATAAATTAGGGTTTTATGTTTTAAAGGTTTGGTAAGACTCTTTGATTAAAAAAATTAAGGTTTGAATGATGATATCATGAAACTAGGGTTTTAAACACTTTAAAATACTTTAATTTGTGATTTTTAGTTATTGGGTTCCTAAGCTACTGTGTAAAATTTAGGTTTTTATGTTTTTTAATGCTTTAAAAGGATTAGGGTTCATAAAAATTAGGGTTTAAGGTTTTAAAAGGGTTAGTGTTCATTATTTTGAATTTTGGAAGTTGAATTTGGATTTGATATTTTGGAAGTAGGGTCACGGGTGGTGAATAATTTTTAGGAATTTGGAAATCAATTTGATATTTTATGAAATTTTATGAATTTAAACAAATAAATTAAAGTTTTTATAAGTAGAAAAGATGTTTTTTAAGGCTTTTTGAATGAAATAGAACCTACTTTAAAATTTTAAAAGAAGCAGAATTTACATCATAGTTTTGTTGAAAAATATGTTCAATTAGAGTTTTAAGATTTTTAAGAAGAAAAAATATCAATTTTAAGCCTTTTGGAAGATAAACTAATGAAATAAGGTTTTTTTGGCTTTAGAAAAACTAAATTAAAGTTCAAAGGTTTTTAATTTTGATTTCACAAATTTGCTACTGTGTAAAGAAAACAATTAAAGAAAATTAATTAACACATACCTTCTTTTGATGATTTCTCCAAAAACAATTCTTCTTGGATGAACTAGCTCCAAAGACATGCCTTTTTTTGCCTTTGAATCCTCTAAATCGTGCTGCTGCTGTTCTAGAAAAGAGTTGAATTGAATTTCTTCTTTTCCTTCCTTGATTTGGTTTCAAATTTTCCAAACTACTCTTGGATTTTTTGCCTCCTCCAAATTAATTGCCTTTGGTCCTTATTTATAGTAGTTTGAGGTTGTTTATTCCTAATTAGTTAAGGTAAGTAATATTAATAAAAAAAAAGAGACCAAAACCTAATTGGATTAGGTTTCAAAAAATTTGCGTCGGAAAATTTGCGCTGCCAAAAAAAAACTGCGCTGGCGAAAATATCTGCTGTAGCTGGCTGCGGCAGCGCACGCTGAGCAGGCCCGTAAGCTATTTCGTAGGCAGAAAATTTCTGCGTGCGAAATAGCACAGTGATTTCGCTCACAGGAATTTCCTGCAGGCGAAATGCCCACAGGCCCGCGCTATAATTTTTTCGTCGCCGATTTTTTCGACTCCGATTTTTATTTTCTGATTTTTATTTATTTATTTCTATTTTTTATTAATAAAATTTAGATACTAAAGTAAAAATTATTTAATAAAAATTATTTTGGACCAATTAGACAACAAAAATTATTTTAGACTAAATAAAACATATTGGACCGGATTGGGTCAAAAATTAAGGATTTCTACTCCTAGTTTTTCTAAACCCTAATCCTTAGAACCTTAAAACTTTATAAATCTAAATATTAAAATTAAATGCGGTAAGCCTAAAAACTATAACCCAGTAGCTAATAATCATAAACCTAATGTTTTAATATCCAAATCCTAATTTCATGATTTTACCCCTCAAACCCTAATTTGGTTAATCAAAGAACCATATCAATCTCTTAAATTATAAAACCTTAATCTATTTCAATTCTCTTAAAACTTACAGTAGCCTAAACCAATAAATTCCAAAACCCTAAATATTAATTAAAGAACTTTAAATGAGAAACAGTAACCCTAATTTGTGTCTTGACTTACTTTATTTTTAGATTTAATTATATAGTTTATTATATCCTTTGATTTATTTAAGTTCAAAGCTTGGTTTATTTAAATTATCATGGATGAATGTTTATATTTTGATTGATGTTTAATATCTTTAATGAATGGTTGTTTATCTTTATCGATTTATTTTGATTTCCAAATGTTGTAAGAGGTATGTTTCCACTTTGTGGGTACCTCATTAATTAATTTCTATGTAATTTAAATTGATTTTATATTTTAGACCAATGTAAAAGACATATTTCTACCTCATGGTGGGTGTCCTATTTAGCTTAGACATAGATGATATAAGGCATGTTTCCATCTTCGGATGGGTGTCCATTTATTTCTTTTGCTTGGACATTATTTTGATTTTTAATATATCGATGCTTTATTTCAATTAGTGCGTGTAATATGGATAATATTGTTATATTTAAGAATTTTATAATATTAAGACCTGTAAAGGAGGCCGGTTCCAATGAACCGGGCATTGTGGGGGGTGCTGGGCCATTTCTCACCTTCCCCACACGTACTCAAATTTTGGAGCCCATTAGGGGGTTGGGGATTCCTTAGGAATCAAGTCATCCACCCCTTTCTTTTTCCCGGCCCGTCTGGGTGGCGACTCCATTTTCTCTAGACTTAGGTTCGTGTTCTCTAAGGCCTCGATCCTAAACAGTGCCGAAGTCGCAAGAACCATTCCACCGGGAGTGGGGGCGAAAATCCCCGCTCACAGTGTCGATTCCACTAGGGACAAGAGAAGTTGATTCCGTTGGTCTTTATATTATTCTATTCTTTCTTATAATGATATTATCCATTGCATCATATTAGATTGCATCGTGTGCATGAGTTAGGATGCCCGTGTTACCCGTGTTGTGCTATATAAGGGATACCATACTTTCACTCAAGGTATGGAGATCAAGCATGGCATAACCACTCATAGCCTTGTACCATTTGGTATATATTTGCTATGGGAACCTAAGCCTTTTTAACCCAAAGACTAATGCTCATGTAATTGGCCTAGTTACTTTCCTTAGGTTTTACCCCAAATGCATGTTGTTTGACTATGGTTAATTTATCTTGGTTTAAATCATGGCTTATTTGGTTTGATCTTTTTATAATATGACCTAAGTACAATGTGAGCTCAAAAAAAATTTTTTCTTTAAAATCCAAAAGACCAAAGCTATCTTCAAAACATTTCAAGATGGTCTTTGGATATAAAACTTTTCTAAAAACAAATAAAAAATTCTTTTGCTCATAACCCAAATTACAAAGTCCAAAATATATTTTTTCTAAAATCTTTTTACAATGGGCTTAGAAATTATTTTTATCCAACCTTTTCTTACAAAGAGCTTCCAAATTATTTAGGTCAATTATGAAATACTAAAAATCAATTGTGAGCCTAGTTTATACTAAGAAATAATTAATTATGGGCTTGTTTTTGGCATGAAGCATTAGTTACTTTTTCAATTGAGAAATTTATTTATAATAAACCTCTTAATTTAGTTTTAATCCAATATAGTATAAAAGCTACTTTAGTTGGATAAATGGATTAAAACCTAATTAATGGGAACTATCTTAAATTGATTTCCATTTTTAAAAATACAACTAATGATTGAAACGTCCGAGGGAAATATTCGAAAATAAGATACCCCATGTTGGTATTTTATTAACCATATACCTATAAAAAGAGACTCGCCATTTGTGTGTGGATGTTATAAGGTTGGAAGGGACATTCTACTTATCTTTGTTGATTGTTTGTGCATACATGCATACATACATTTGCATCTCATATCATTGATCCTTTCTGGCTCACAACCCTGGATTACGATAGTTCAAAAGCTTACGACAATCCGACCTATACCGAAAGCGAATAAGCTAGCAATGACTCAATCACTTGCTCACTAAAAGCAATAGAGCCCGAACAAATTCAAAGAATGTTGGACGACACCCTCAATGCCAAAATTGAAGAAATAAAAGAGGCCATGGCTGAGACCATGAAGAATCAATTGGCCGCAATTTTAGGAAATAATGCCGAAGCGTTTGCTAGCTCCAAGTAGCCAAAGGACAAAGGGATGGCTAAAGTTGGTGAAGTAGCTTTTGATGATGATAAGGTGATCATTGATGAGATGATTGGGCTCAATACTTCCAAGAACCTCAAGATAAAAAGGAGCCAAAGGTTATTGAGAAGGCAACTTTTGAAAAGACCGAAGTTTCTTATGTTTAAAAGATGATTGCTGATTTAGAAAAGAAATTTGAGAAGAAACTGAAAACCAAAAAAATGTCCGAAGTCGACAAACTGTTTGAGCTAGATGAAGAAGTTTCGTATAAGTTCAAGATGCCATCTTTTGCGAAGCTTGATGGAACTGAAAATCCTCACCTCCATGTGAAGCAATATATCACTACTATGCAGTCTGCTTGAGCTACTAAGGTTCAAACTCTGAGATATTTCATGCTCTCATTGGACCCTGTTGTCCAAAATTGGTTCAATACCTTGGAAGAAGGAACCCAAAAGAATTGGGATCTGCTATACAAGGCCTTCATCAAACAATATGGATACAATGTCGAGATGGAAGTTACTTTAATAGAAGTTGAGCAAATTAGACAAAGGCCAAATGAGAATTTTGTAGACTATGTGAAAAGATGGAGAAATAAAGCTGCTTTACTCAAGAAGAGGCCCGATGAATTTGATCAAATAAGGATGATCGTGAGAGGCATCCTGCCCAACCTCCGTGAAAGGCTGTCTCACACCCTTATAAGGGACTTCAAAGATCTTTCCAAGCTGGTCTACAAATTGAAGAGTGGGAAAGGGAGAAGAATCGCTTTTCAATAAAAAGGAATGAGAAGGGGAACTACCAGTCGGGCAATTAAAGCACTCAAAAAGAAGTTGATGTTAATGCCACTAGTCAAGGAGGAATGAGGCAGTTTTCAGAATTAAGGAAGCCACTGTCTTGGGTTCTCAATAAGCTACAAAAGAAGGGATTGTTACAACCCTTGACTCCTCGTCCTTTGCCTAATCCTCTTCCACCTAACTTTGATACTAGTGCATTTTGCCAATTCCATCAAAAGCCTGGACACGAAAAGGACAATTGCATAAAGTTGAGGCATGAGATCCAGAATTTAATTGATAATGGCAAGTTGCCTGAGCCGGATAAGCCCAATACCAAAAGTAATCCTTTTCCAAGTTTTAACAGAGTACCTCCACTAGCAACCTTCATGGTGGAAAAAGGATTGGAAGAAGATTTTATTTTATCATCCTTTCAAGATGGAAATATTGAAGATATGAAAGGAAAAGAAGCTTAACTCAACTTTCCTTAGCTTGAATGTTGCTTTTCAATTTTACTTTCTTTAATATTTAATTGGAACAATCTTTTTTTTTCAAATTTAAATTTGTTTGAATAAATTACTTTCATCAAAATTTTGTAGGTCTTTGTTCATTTTGGTGCTCAACCAATGAGGAATCTAGCTTGATGTTCATAAATTAACGTGTCTAGGCATCATGACTTGAATGACTTTACTAGATGAGGGAATTGCTCTATAGCATTGAGTTGTGTATGCTTACTTAGAGAGGGCTCCTACATAATTACCTTTGTAGGTCCTAGTCAGTCTTAGAACATGCTTTGACAAACTTTCGAGGTGAAATTGAACTCTACTTATTTAAGAGAGAAATGATCTAGGCATTGTTTGGTTAGCCAACAACTTGTATCCACCCTATTAAATATCAATCCCTAGTTATCCCTTTGAGCCTTCATAAAATTTTAGCTTTCTTTTCATTGGCATATAACCCCAACAACCTACCCTAAGCTGTTGTGATACTTTTGACAAGTCTTATGATCACTAAGATGAAGAGGCAAGAAGATCAAAGAAAGGAATGAATAGTCAATATCATAAGGGGAGATGAAGTTTTTAAGACCATAAGGGTAGTTGAAGTTCACTTAATATCTAACATATCAAGACAACATCAGAATATTTATCCTTGTTAAAGAAGAATTATGTTACTCCACTCATCCATTATTGGAAACCCAAGTTGGTATAAACAAGAAAACTCTTTTAGAGCTAGAAGCAAAAAAAAAAAAAGAAAAAAAGAAGAAAAGAAAAGAAGAAGAAAAAAGACAAAAAAAAGAAAACGAAAAAAAAAAAGAAAAGACAAAGAAAAAAGAAAGGAAGAAAAATAAAACCTAAAAAGGCGATTTAAAAAGCCAATTGAGTTCTCTTTTACCTAAAGTAGCAAAAGGCTTCCATTTGGTTTATAAGGACATTTTGACTTGAATTGGTCCAACCCAACTAAAGATTCAATCAAAATTGGAGGAAAAAAGGAGAAAGACCATTCAGTTCCTGAAAGTTCTATATTTGACAGTACTACAAGGAAGAAGGATAAAATGATAAAAAGCTTAAAGAAAAGGGAGAAGAAGAAAAAAAACAAATTTGGGTACCAAACTTTTTGCAAAGGTAAAGACTATCCCAATCAAGATTCAGGTTAACACCAGAAAGAAAGAAGAATCTTCAAAGCTCTGTCTTTTTATGCTCCCAACTGTCTAAAGTTTCAATAAGCATTTTGTAGTGTGAGGATTTGTTCATTGTGTCACATCAGCTCCAATCTCAAAATGGCTTTCATTTAACCCGTGTCTCTTATAGACCCCATTTCAAGCCTATCAAAGACCTGTTGATCTCTCTTGGTAGGTAGAGTCTATTAGTGGAGATAGTTTAAATAAGCATGCATATGAGATAGACAATATCTAAACTCAATGAGACATTTGGCCAAGTAATGTGCATGTGCCTATCTGAAGTGCAACAATTCTTGCTTAAATAGAAATAATTCCCGAGTTTAATACGGTAACTAGGGTTGTCATGTTATAGATATGTTAATTTGGAAAATCAAATCCTGAGGTATATTGACATTGATTTGGCAAGGCCAACATTCGATTTCAAAATCAAAATTCAAAAAATAAAAAAAATGTTTTGTCATACAAAGCCTTCAAGTTAAGGGAAGTATGTTGAACCTCCAAAGGACACATTGGGCAAAGGAAATGATTATTGGCAAGGTCATGAAGAAGCTATCAACTGACATGCTGAAACATAGTTTGAAATGGATGTATCCCTGACTCTGCAAGCTTGGGGTCTCCATCACTCATATTTTCAATATCCCAAAGATAAAAGCCATAAATGTGAAGCATCCTGTCATTTCGAAACAAAAATTGAACAAGCAACTCAAAGGAGTCAATGAGAACACTTCTGCTGATCACTTCATTTTGTAAGTCGATGGAATGACTATAAGTATTATTCATGCATATCATGCATATGTGATCATATCACATCACACTTTCTTGTCTTGTATTGTCTATTCCTTGTCAAAATGTACAGCAAACACCATGCAAAGTAAAGAATCAAAAGAAGATATTGAATCAAGGGGGCATGGAAAGCCTATTTGCTTGTGGAAGCTCCAGTCATTTTGCAAAAGAAGAAATATGTGCTTGTGCAAAGAACTAGATGGAAAAAACATTAATCAGAGCTCGCATAGAAAAATCATGGGGTTTGAGCCTACACAGGGGGCAAAGTTTCTCCTTTTCAAATTTTGAGTTTATGCATAAACAAAATATTTTGAATATCTTGCCACGTAGGGGGCAAGGAGAAGATATGAAGGCTAGCTAAAAGGGCTGAATATTTTGTTCATGTATAATTAATAAACAAGAAAAAGAATTCTCAAAAAAATAAAAAAAAATCAATCAAAAGAGAAAATTGGAATTCTCAAATGCAAAAGACAAAAGATCAGTTCAGCTAAAAGAGCTAAAGCCAGGGTAAAGACCCGACCTCCAATGGATAAAGATCCATGTTTCAAGGGTAAAGACCCAACCTCCAGTGGATAAAGATCCGTGTTTCAAGGGTAAAGACCCGATTTCTAAATAGATAAAGATCCATTTTTCAAGGGTAAAGACATTTTCAATGGATAAAGATCCATGTTTCAAGGGTAAAGACCCAATTTCTAATCGATAAAGATCCATTTTTCAAGGGTAAAGACCCGATTTCCAATGGATAAAGATCCATATTTCAAGGGTAAAGACCCGATTTCTGATAGATAAAGATCCATTTTTCAAGGGTAAAGACCCAATTTCCAATGGATAAAGATCCACATTTCAAAGGGTAAAGACCCAAAGTCCAAAGGATAAAGCTCCATATTTCAAGGGTAAAGACCCGATTTTCAATAGATAAAGATCCATATTTCAAGGGTAAAGACCCGATTTTCAATGGATAAAGATCCATATTTCTAGGGCAAAGACCTGATTTCCAATGGATAAAGATCCATGTTTCAAGGGTAAAGACCCAATCTCTAATGGATAAAGATCCAAGGTTAAAGACCCAATTTTCAATAGATAAAGATCTATTTTTGCTAGGTCAAGACCCATAATCCATAAAAATGGAACATGTTATGTCAGAATTCTCAACTGATAAAAGGTCAGTCAAATCAAATTCAATCTCGGGTCTAAGTATCCAAATCAAATCCAAGAACCCAAAACCTCAACCATCTAAAAAAATTAAGTCTTATTGCTTTTCACTCTCTTTTACTAAAGTCTCAGATCGTTCAAGCAGGGGGCAAACTGTAGACCCTTAATTTTTGACCCAGTCCAGTCCGTTATTTTTTATAGTCCAAAATAATTTTTGTGGTATTTTAATATTTATTTTAGTTAAAAATGGTGAAGTGCCCGCAGCCAATTTTGCTCGCTCACCCTCGTAAATTTCCACAGCAGACCATAACAGTTTTTTCGTCAGTAAAATTTTTCGACGCAATTTTTTTCGAAACCAAATCCTATTTGGTTTCGGTTTCCTTTTTCGAATTAATGATAAATTCCTTAAACAATTGGAATTAAGCTTCCAAAATTTCCTATAAATAAGACTAGAAAGACACATATTAAAGGGGGAAGAAAAGCGGGAAAATTCTGGAGGAATTTTTGAAAGGAGATTGGACCTTAAAAATTCTTTTTGGCAGTGAAAACAATCGGACTTCTTAAGAAAAGAATAAGCAAGCAAGCAATCAATCCATTAAAGGCAGCCATCTTGCCTTTGTCCTTGTTCATCCAAGAAGCAATTTTTGGTGGAACCAACAAACGAATGTTTGAATATCTACTCTCTTTTTCCTTACAGTAGCTTTAATCATTAATTTGTTTCTTTTGATTTTAAAAACCTTAATTCATTTTTTTGCTTTTCAAAAACCTTAAAATTGTTTTTCTGTTTCTTCTAAAACCTAAGAACCCTAATCTATTTATTCAAAATCTTAAAACCCTAATCTACTTTCCAAAACTTTAAATCGATTTATTAATTCCCAAAACCCTAATCTGCTTTCCAATTTTCCAAAACCTTGAACACTAAATTGATCATTTTATTTCCAAAAACCCTAAAAAAATATTTTTTGTTTCAAAAAAACCATAAATTGTCTTGCCAATTTCCAAAAACTTTATAAACTCTAAATTATTTTCTTCAATTCTAAAATCAAGACAGTAACCCCAAACTAGCTAATCTAAACCCTAAGTGTTCTTAAACCCTAATTCCCTTAAAATCTTAAACCCTAGTTTTTCTAAACCCTAATCCTTAGAACCTTAAAACCTTATAAATCTAAATATTAAAATTCAACGCGGTAAGCCTAAAAACTACAACCCAGTAGCTAATAATCATAAACCTAATGTTTTAATATCCAAATCCTAATTTCATGATTTTACCCCTCAAACCCTAATTTGGTTAATCAAAGAACCTTATCAATCTCTTAAATTATAAAATCTTAATCTATTTCAATTCCCTTAAAACTTACAGTAGCCTAAACTAATAAATTCTAAAACCCTAAATATTAATTAAAGAACTTTAAATGAGAAACACTAACCCTAATTTGTATTTTGACTTACTTTATTTTTAGATTTAATTATATAGTTTATTATATGCTTTGATTTATTTAAGTTCAATGCTTGGTTTATTTAAATTATCATGGATGAATGTTTATATTTTGATTGATTTTTAATATCTTTGATGAATGATTTATTTATGATGAATGGTTGTTTATCTTTTTCGATTTATTTTGATTTTCAAATGTTGTAAGCGGTATGTTTCCATTTTGTGGGTACCTCATTAATTAATTTCTATGTAATTTAAATTTCTTTTATATTTTAGAGCACTGTAAAGAATATGTTTCTACATCATGGTGGGTGTCCTATTTAGCTTAGACATAGATGATGTAAGAGCATGTTTCCATCTTCGGATGGGTGTCCGTTTATTTATTTTGCTTGGACATTGTTTTGGTTTTTAATATATTGATGCTTTATTTCAATCGTAGCGTGTAATATGGATAATATTGTTATATTTAAGAATTTTATAATATTAAGACCTATAAAGGAGGTCGGTTCTAATGAACCAGGTGTTGTGGGGGTGCTGGGCCATTTCTCACAATCCCCACACGTACCCAACTTTCTGAACCCATTAGGGGGTTGGGGATTCCTTAGGAATCGAGTCATCCACCCCTTTTTTTCCCGGCCCATCCGGGTGGCGACTCCATTTTCTCCGGACTTAGGTCCGTGTTCTCTAAGGCCCCGAGCCTAAACAGTGCCAAAGTCACAAGAACCATTCCACCGAGAGTGGGGTCAAAAATCCCTACTCACAGAACCTAAGCCTTTCAACCCAAAGACTAAAGCTCATGTAATTGGCCTTGTTACTTTCCTTAGGTTTTTACCCCAAATGCATGTTGTTTGATTATGGTTAATTTATCTTGATTTAAATCATGGCTTATTTGGTTTGTTCTTTTTCTAATATGGCTTAAGTACATTGGAAGCTCAAAATAAATATTTCTTTAAAGTCCAAAAGACCAAAGCAATTTTAAAAAATTTTCTAAATGGTCTTTGGATATAAAATTTTTTCATAAACAAATTCTTTTGTCATGACTCAAATACAAAGCCCAAAATCCATTTTTTCTAAAATCTTTTTACAATGGGCTTAGAAACAAAATTATTTTCATCCAACCTTTTCTTACAAAGAGCTTGCAAATTATTTAGGTCAATTATGAAAATACCAAAAATCAATTGTGAGCCTAGATTATACTAAGAATTATTAATCATGGGCTTATTTTTGGCATGAATCGTTAGTTACTTTTTCAAGTGAGAAATTTATTTGTAGTAAACCTATTAATTATGTTTTAATCCAATAAAGCATAAAAGCTACTTTAGTTGGTTGAATGGATTAAAACCTAATTAATGAGAATTATCATGAATTGATTTCCATTTGTGAAAATATAACTATTGGTTAAAACGTCCGAGGAAAATATTCAAAAACAAGATACCCCATGTTGGTATTTTGTTAACCATATACTTAGGAAAAGAGACTCGCCATTCGTGTGTGGAAGTTATAAGGTTGGAAGGAACATCCTAATTATCTTTCTTTGTCTATTGTTTGTGCATAGATGTATACATACTTTTGCATCTCATATCATTGATCCTTTCTGGCTCACAGCCCTGGATTACAATAGTTCAAAAGCTTATGACAATCCAACCTACGCCAGAGATGAAGAATCTAGTAATGACTCAATCTTTTTTTCACCAAAAGCAATGGAGCCCAAACAAATTCAAAGAATGGTGGACGACACCCTCAATGCCAAGATGGAAGAAATAAAAGAGGCCTTAGCTGAGACCATGAAGAACCAATTGGTTGCAATTTTAGAAAATAATGCTGAAGTATCTGCTAGCACTAAGAAGCCAAAGGATAAGGGGATGGCTAAAGTTGGTGAAGTGGTTTTTGATGATGATGATTGGGCTCAATACTTCCAAGATCCTCAAGACAAGAAGAAAGAGCCGAAGATTGTTGAAAGATCAACTATGGAGAAAACTAAAACTTCTGATGTTGAAAAGATGATTGCGAATTTGGAAAAGAAATTTGAGAAGAAGCTAAAAACCGAAGAAATGTCTGAAGTTGAAAAATTATTTGAGCTAGACAAAGAAGTCCCGTACAAATTCAAGATGCCATCCTTTGTAAAGTTTGATGGAATCAGAAATCCTCACCTCCATGTGAAGCAATATATCACTGCTGTGCAGTCTACCCAAGCTACTAAGGCTTAAACTCTAAGGTACTTCATGCTCTCATTGGACCCTGTTATCCAAAATTGGTTCAATACCTTAGATGATGAAACACAAAAGAGTTGGGATCTGCTATACAAGACCTTCATCCAATAATATGGATACAATGTCGAGATGGAAGTTACCTTAATGGAAGTTGAGTCCATTAGACAAAGGCCAAATGAGAATTTTATGGACTATGTGAAAAGATGGAGAAATAAGGCTGCTTTGCTCAAGAAGAGGCCGATGAATATGATCAAATAAGGATGATTGTGAGAGGGGTGTTGCCTAGTCTTCGGGAAAGGATGCCTCATACACTCATTTGTGATTTCAAAGATCTTCTCCAAGCTGGTCTGCAAATCAAAGAATGGGAAAGAGAGAAGAACCATTTTTTAAAAAGAAGGTACGAGAAAGGAAACTACCAGTCTGGCAACCAAGGCATGCAAAAGGCAGTTGGTGTTAATGCTACTAGCCAAGGAACAAGAAGGCAGTTTTTAGAATTGAGGAAGCCGCTGTCTTGGGTTCTCAATAAGCTACAAAAGAAGGGATTGTTACAACCCTTAAGTCCTTGTACATTGCCAAACCATCTCCCACCTAATTTTGACACGAAGGCATTCTGTCAATTTCATCAAATGCAAGGGCACGACATCGATAGATGTGTGAAGTTGAGGAATGAGATCTAAAATTTGATTGATAGTGGAAAGCTGCCTGAGCTCGACAAGCCTAACACCAAAGACAATCCATTACCAAGGTTCAATAGAGTACCGCCACCGGCAACCTTCATGATTAGAGGAGTGTGAGCAGGGATTTTTGCCCCACATTCGGTGGAATAGTTCTTGCAACTTCGGCATTGTTTAGGCTTAAGGCCTTAGAGAATACGAATCTAAGCCTGAAAAAAAAATGGAGTCACCACTCGGATGGGCTGGGAAAAAGAAAGGGGTGGATGACTCGATTCCTAAGGAATCCCCAACCCCCTAATGGGTTCGAAAAGTTGGGTATGTGTGGGGAAGGTGAGAAATGGCGCAGCACCCCTACAACGCCCAGTTCATTAGAACTAGCCTCCTTTGCAGGCCTTAATATCATAAAATTCTTAAATATAACAATATTATCCATACTGCATGCAACAACTAAAATAAAGCGTCATTATATTAAAATCAAAGCAAGGTCCAAACAAAACAAATAAATAGACACCCATCCGAGGATGGAAACATGTCCTTACATCATTCATGTCTAAACTAAATAGGACACCCACCGAAAGGTGGAAACATGTCCTTTGCATTGGTCTAAAATATAAGAGCAATTTAAATTGCATAATACTTAACTAATGAGGTACCCACAAAGTGGAAACATACCTCTTACAATTTTAATACTAAAACAAACAAACAATAATCATAATAATAAAGAAAATAATCATCCATGATAAATTAAATAAATCAAGCATTGAAAATAAATCAACCATCAAAACATATAATAAACTACATAATCAAATCTAAACTTAAATAAAGTAAGTAAAGATAAAAATTTAGGTTTATGTCTCAATTTAGGGTTCTTTAATTAACATTTAGGATTTTGGGGATTTTGGAATTATTATTCTTATTTAGGCTACTGTGAAGATTTTGAAAAATTGGAATGGATCAGGGTTTTATGAATTTAAGAAAGTAGTAAGGTTTTTTTATTAATAAAATTACTGTTTAGAGGTAACATCATGAAATTAGGGTTTTGGAATCTTAAGACATTAGAGTTTATAATTCATGGTTACTGGATTGTGATTTTAGGTTTACTGGATTATGGTCTTACGGTTTAGATTTACTAGATTGGGTTTTAAGTTCACTATATTAGGGTTTAGGGTGTTGATGAATTTGTCATAAAGTTTTGATGCTTTAAGAATTTAGGGTTTAGGAAAACTAGGGTTTACTGTATTGGGTTTTGAGAAAATTAGGGTTTTTGATATTTTGGAAAACATATTTGATCTTAGGATTTTAGAAAACAATTTAGAGTTTTATAAAAATAATTATGCTTTTCAGAAACTGTAAAGAAGATTAAGGTTTGAAGATTTAAGAAGACATTTGGAAATTTTGGACAAAAAGTTAGTTTAGATGAAAATAGTTTGGGGAAAACAATTTATGGTTTTTAAAGTTCTGGAAATAGAAGAAACAATTTAGGGTTTTTAAGGTTTTTTTTTTGGAAACAGAAGAAACAATTTAGGGTTTTTAAGGTTTTTGAAAACATAAGAAACAATTTAGGGTTTTTAAAGTTTTAGAAATAGAAGAGTAATTTAGGGTTTTTAAAGTTTTAGAAACAGAAGGATGATTTAGGGTTTTTAAAGTTTTAGTATTTATAAAACATGGAAGTAGAGTTTTGAAAACCAACTGATTAATGTATTAACCAAAGTAAACAATTAAAGTTATTGAAACAAAGATCAAATTACTACATATTTAAAGATCAAGGTATTGAATGCATGTTCTTATTAATCAAAGAAACAAAGCTACTAAGAATATATAATCTATGATTAAAGATCAAACTTGCGCAGCTGGTTCCACCAAAATTGACTTCTAGATGAACAATAACAAAGGCAATGTTGTTGCCTTTGATGGATTGATGATTGCTAATGTCTCCTCCTTGCTAGGGCTTTTCTTTTGGCCGATCGAATGGTTGAGTCTCCGATCCAATCAAATAATTTTTTCCTCTTGTTCCAAAGTCCCTTAATTCTGTGTTTTAATGTGGTATTTATAGGAAAAATAATAAACATACTTCTAATTGTTTAAGGAAATTAAAACCTATTAGGAAAAGAATTCAAAACCAAATAGAATTTGATTTTAAAAAAAAACTGCGTTTGAAAATTGCGTTGGCAAAAAACTTACTGTGGGCTGGAATTGCGAGAGCTGCGAGGAAAAATTGCAGGTGGGCGCTCCTACAGCGAATTGGCTTGGGGCCAATTCGTCCGCAGGAAATTCTTGCCGACGAATCGGTCTGTGGCCGATTCACCTTCGACGATGAATTTTTTCGTCGTCAATTTTTCCATCGTTGATTTTTATTTTTTATTTATTTAACTTTACCATTTTATTTTTATTAAAAATTAAAAATAATAAATAATAAAATAAATATTATTTAATAAAAATACCACAAAATTTATTTTGGACTATATAAAAAATATTAGACCAGACTGGATAAAAAATGAAGGGTCTACAGTTTGCCCCCTGCTTGAATGATCTGAGACTACAACAAAAGAGAGTCAAAAGCAATAAGACTTAATTTTTCTGAGATGGTTAAGTTTTTGGGTTCAGGACCCAGTTCTAGTTCTGGACTCAAGGTTAATTTTAGGTTCTGGACCTAAGGGTAATTTGGGTTCTGGACCCGAGCTAAGTTTTGGACTTAAGAAAGATTTTAGGTTCTGGACCTAAGGGTAATTTGGATTTTGGACTTGAGCTAGGTTCTAGACTTAAGAGAGATTTTAGGTTCTGGACCTAAGGGTAATTTGGGTTCTAGACCCGAGCTAAGTTCTGGACTTAAGTGTAATTTGGATTCTGGACCTGAGCTAAGTTCTGGACTTAAGAAAGATTTTAGGCTCTGGACTTAAGGGTAATTTGGGTTTTGGACTCGAGCTAAGTTATGGACTTAAGAGAGATTTTAGGTTTTGGACCTAAGAGTAATTTGGGTTTTGGACCAGAGTTAAGTTGTGGAATTAAGGGTAATTTGGATTCTGGATAGAGCTAAAAGAGATTTAATTGTCTGTAAAAAATAATTGTAGTCAGCAGTATACTAAAGGAAATTGCAAAAAATTTAGCTAATTTTTACCATGCATGTATGTTTTCCTTATCCCCTGCGTGTAAAAATATTTTAAAGGTACAAAAATATTTATATACACGCAAGTATTTGAATGATTGAATTGAATAATTGAGTTTTCTATTTATTTATTGTATAGTCACTGTTTATGCACTATTTATTACTATTCATTTACTATTTATAAATAGTAACTTACTATTCATCAATAGTAAAATTTACTTTTTCTTTTTTTTTTCATGAGAATATTGTTCTTCTTTTGTCCTTTTCCTTTGCCATTTCTCTATATAAACGCAGTAGATTTCTTCATTTCATTCACAATAGATTTCTTCATTTCATTCATTCATAGCTATAATCTTCATTTTAGAGAGTTTAGCATAGAGTTTTGGAAAAAATGCATGCTTCAAGATCACGAACTCGATCTAATCCCGATGCATTGCCCAAAATATACTTTAAATATCACATCAATGTCAGAGAATGCATGGTGGTTGGCTCGGCACGGTTATAATGTTGAAACCTTTCTTTATCCACCAGGTGCATCTTATACCCAGTTTATTCAAATAGGGCTTTTGAACTTTGACATATCTCCTGTTGGTGTATGGGAAATTTTTGAAGAAAATAAGGATAGAGATGAAGAGGAACATCATGGAGGGGGAGGAGAGTTTGTTCCACATCTCGGGGCTAGCACTTCTCAGGTAAGGTTTTACACTTTTTCCATTGCAATCTCTTCTTTCTTAATTTATTTTGACTTTTTTTTAATGATTGTTGCAGGCTGCTGGCTCATTTGATCATGAGGTTGGACCTTCTTTTACTGCTCCTTCATTTGCTCATTATAGTCCACTAGATATGCCATCTCATCCACAGGGCGTTGACATGAATTACCTGGTAGATTTTCTTGTTCCATTAATTTATGCTATATGTATGCATGATTATGTATGCTCTTACTCTTTTCCTTTTTGGCTCACAGCGGATGCTTGAAGAAAAAAATAAGAAACTTCAAGAAGAGCTGGCCGCTAGTCATCAACAAGTTTCCCATTTTGAAAATTTGTACCATCAGTCAAAGTAAAATTTTTGAGACTTCCGGTTTCAGGGTGTTAGTAAATCGAAAAATCTGCAACCCTTTTTGCCGCAGCGGAAAACAAAAATTGTCTTTTGATTTATTCCCAGGATCCATGTGATCCATTCAGTTCGATAAAAGAGATTCGAAACTAACCTTTTTGTAGCTTCAAATCGATTAACAGATGCTGCCTTCTGAAGACGAACACCCTCTAGCGAAGTCCACACGAATGTACGCCGGTCTGAGTGCTAGCTCACCAACGGCAGTGGCTGAACCTTTTCAAAAACGAAACTAGGGTTTTTAGGTTTTTCTCTTCTTCCGTTTTTTTTTCAAAATGAATAATGATCAGATCATCATCCCTCTAGCCCTTTTAAAACTGTTTAAAAGACTTTCCTTGTCAAAACCCTAACTGTCCATATCCTATATGGACCCACATTTTTAATAATTATTATCTAATAATAATTATTATAACAATATTATTATTAATATCTAATAATAATAATAATACTAACAAAAATAATAAAAATATAATTATTATTATTTAAGTACAGCCTACGTTCTATGTGTGTGACCCGATAGACTCATATTAACTGGTAGTGTATTTCAATCTCTATTGAAATGCACAAATCATAATTGGCCTCTAGCAAGACATTACGACTACCCAATTAATCATGAGAATCATTATAAATAAAAACCTGAAATAGTATATGCATTAATCCCTTTGTCACACGATATCTAGTTTGAACATAAGTCATAGTAAATGTCATACTTATATTGTCCAAACTTATGATTACTCGATCTCCAAGTTAACTGACATTACAAATAAGATTGATCTTATATCAACTTATTTGAGCACGGCCATGCATTTCTCAGTTACACTTATCGAGGGGCCCAGAAGATATCTCTCTGATAGAGAGTGACAAATTCCATCTTGATTGTTCATTTTCCTCTACATAATTTATACCATGTTCAAGCATAACCTTTATAATTATCTAGTTACAGATAACGTTTGATCATGTCAAAACATAATATTCCTTATGTTGGAAACTATGACAATCTCAAGTCAAAGGATTAAATGAAAACTATTATGAGATACACTTATGACATTAAACCATGAAGTGATATCTATGTGGGTCTATCCAATACACTGTTCTCTAACATGTATCCATAATATTGATTTGTATCTTCATACCTATAATCATCTTATGATTATCAAATCAATATTACACTAGTTATATTTATTATTATCTCCATAACAATAATAAACCAGGGACATAATCATTATTATATATAACATGCAAACATAACAATGATAATAAAAACTTCTTTATTAATAACAAAATGAATAACATTAAGGTCCAAATCAATGGCCTAGGGCATATACACTAACAGTCTCCCACTTGCACTAGGCCTAGTCTAACAAATATCTCATGCCCATAGACCTAGTGTGCTGATCATGCTTGACCCGCGAGAGAGGCTTTGTCAATGGATCTGCTATGTTGTCATTTGTGTCAACTTTGCATATCTTGATATCACCTCTATCAATGATGTCTCGAATAAGGTGAAATCGCCTGAGTATATGCTTAGATTTCTGATGGGACCTTGGCTCTTTTGCTTGCGCTATGGCACCATTGTTGTCACAATAGATAGCCATAGGATTAGCAGTGCTAGGCACCACTCCAAGCTCAGTAATGAATTTCTTTAGCCAAACTGCTTCCTTAGCTGCATCTGATGCTGCTATATACTCAGCTTCTGTTGTAGAATCTGCTACTGTGTTCTGCTTGGAACTTTTCCAAGTAATGGCTCCACCATTCAATGTGAATACAAAACCTGACTGCGATTTGTAATCATTATATCAGTTTGGAAACTAGCATCTGTGTAACCATTTACAACTAGCTCATCTTCCAAACCTCCATAAACCAAGAAAGCATCCTTAGTTCTTCTTAGATACTTAAGAATGTTCTTAACAGCTGTCCAGTGACCCTCACCAGGATCAGCTTGATATCTACTTTTTGTGCTCAAAGAATATGAGACATCAGGTCTAGTACATAGCATGGCATACATAATAGATCCAATAGCAGAAGCATAAGGGATCTTATTCATTCTATCTTGCTCATCAGATGTCTTAGGACATTGATTCTTGCTAAGATGAATACCATGTGACATAGGCAAAAATCCCTTCTTGGAATCTTGCATGCTGAACCTCTTCAACACTTTGTCAATGTATGTACTTTGACTTAAGCCAATTATCCTTCTAGATCTATCTCTATAGATCCTTATACCAAGGATATATGCAGCCTCACCCAAGTCCTTCATTGAAAAAGAATTCCCTAACCAATCTTTAACCTTTTGTAAAGTGGGGACATCATTTCCAATGATCAATATGTCATCTACATATAGGACTAAGAACACGATAGCACTCCCACTAACCATCTTGTAAACACATGGTTCATCTTCATTTTGAATGAAACCAAAGTTCTTAATTGTTTCATCAAAACAAAGATTCCAGCTTCGAGATGCTTGCTTCAATCCATAAATGGACCTTTGAAGCTTGCAAACCTTCCCAGAATTCTCAGGATTTACAAAACCCTCAGGTTGTGTCATGTACACATCCTCGAGTAAATTTCCATTAAGGAAAGCGGTTTTGACATCCATTTGCCATATCACATAATCATAGTATGCAGCAATGGCAAGGAGAATCCTAATAGATTTAATCATAGCAACTGGAGAAAAGGTTTCATCATAGTCTATACCATGAGTTTGTTTGAAACCTTTAGCAACCAACCTTGCTTTATAGGTTTGTACATTTCCATCCATGTCAATTTTCTTCTTGAAAACCCATTTGCAACCAATAGTCTTAATACCTTCGGAAGGATCAATTAAGGCCCAAACTTGGTTGTCAAACATGGACTGCATCTCAGAGTTCATGGCTCCAAGCCATTTCTCTGAATCTGAACCTAACACAGCTTCAAGATAGGTAGTTGGCTCATCTTGATCTATGAGCAAAACTTCATGACTTTTAGTCATGAGAAATCCATATCTCTCAGGCTGATGACGTAGTCTATCAGATCTACGCAGAACTTGTGTAACATTTTCAGTTTCCACAATGGCTTGTGGTTCTGAAACTGTTTCTACAGGCGGTTCAATATCTTCTTGTGGTTCTATAAATTCATCTAATTGAACTGTACTCCCACTAGTTCTTTTAGAAATGAATTCCTTTTCCAAAAAGGTTCCATTTCGAGCAACAAACACTTTGTTCTTAGATGGAATATAGAAATAATATCCTTTAGTTTCCTTAGGATATCCCACAAAGATACATTTAGCAGATTTTGGAGCTAACTTATCTGAAACTGGTCTTTTCACATAAGCTTCACAGCCCCAAATCTTAAGAAAAGACAAACTAGGTGTTTTGCCAGTCCATATCTCATATGGCATCTTTTCAACCGCTTTAGATGGTACACGGTTTAAAACAAAAGCAGTTGTCTCCAAGGCATAACCCCAAAACGATAATGGAAGATCTGCTTGACTCATCATAGATCGAACCATATCTAATAAAGTTCGATTTCTTCTTTCAGAAACACCATTCCACTGTGGAGTTCCTGGAGGAGTTAATTGTGAAACAATTCCATAATTTCTTAGATGTTCGTCAAACTCTTGGCTCAAAAATTCACCACCTCGATCAGATCGAAGTGCCTTAATAGTTTTACCAAGTTGATTTTGTACTTCATTTTGAAAAGTTTTGAACATTTCAAAAGCCTCATGCTTATGTTTCATTAGGTAGACATAGCCATACCTACTGAAATCATCAGTAAAAGTAATGAAGTAATTATATCCTCCTCTGGCACTAATGCTTAACGGGCCACATACATCTGTATGTACTAGTCCTAGCAAGTCATTAGCCTTTTCACCTTGTCTGATGAAAGGATTCTTTGTCATTTTGCCAAGTAAACAAGATTCACATTTATCAAATGATTCAAAATCAAATGAATCTAATAATCCATCTTGATGGAGTTTAGAAATGCGTTTCTCATTTATATGGCTAAGACGACAATGCCATAAAAATGTAGGGTTTAGGTCATTTGGCTTAATTCTCTTAGAGTTTATGTTATAAATATGATTCTCCCTAGAATCATCTAAATCAAGGACATAAAGGCCATTAAAAGATCTTGCAATACCATAAAGCAAATCATCTTTATAAAAAATAGAACAGGTCTTATTTTTAATTAAAAATGAAAAACCTTCATCATCCAAAACTGAAACTGAAATAAGATTCCTACTCAGAGTAGGAACATAATAGCAATTGTTCAAATTTAACAAAAAGCCATTAGGCATATGAAGTTCATAAGATCCTACAGCCAGTGCAGCAACTCTTGCTTTATTCCCAACTCGTAGGTCAACTTCGCCCTTTTTCAGTGATCTACTCCTTTTGAGTCCCTGCACATTTGTACAAATGTGAGAACCACATGCAGTATCCAATACCCATGAAGTAGAAGCAGATAAGTTAATTTCTATAACATATATACCTGAAGATGTAGTCGCACTACCCTTCGATTTCTTCAATTCAGCCAAATAAAGTGGGCAATTTCTTTTCCAATGCCCAGGCTCCTTGCAATGGTGACGAGTTCCTTCCTTAGGAACAGGTGCCTTGGGTTCTTTTGGCTTGGGCTGTCCCTTAGGCTTTGTAGCAACTGTTGCTTTACCCTTTGCCTTGCCTTTCTTCTTCATAGGCTTACCCTTATTGACATTCAATACATGGGTAGCCTTAGTGGGCTTTTTAATATTCCCTTCAGCAGTTTTGAGCATACCATGTAGCTCAGGAATGGACTTTCCATGTTGTTCATATTATAGTTCATAACAAAATGTGAAAAACTGCTGGGCAAAGAATGAAGGATCAAATCCGTGGAGAGTTCTAAACTCAAGGGATATCCAAGTTGGGCAAGGTGATCAATGTAGCCCTTCATTTTCAAAACATGAGCGCTAACCGATTCGCCCTCTGACATCTTGCAATCAAATAATGCAACAGCAGTGTCGAATCTATCCTGCCTAGCTTGCTGTTGGAAAGCTTGTTTGAGATGGACACTCATCTCATAAGCCTCCAAGTGTTCCAGATCCTTCTGAAGTTCTGGACACATAGTAGCAAGCATAAGACATCCAATGTCATTGGAATCATCCATATGCTTCTTATGCTTGTTCTTATCAGCATTAGAAGCATTAGCAGGAGGTGGCTCAGGGACAGCTTCATCAAGCACATAGGACTTCTTTTCTTGTTTGAGAACAATTCTCAGGTTCCTAAACCAATCAACAAAATTAGTCCCATTCTCTTTCATTTTTTCCTTCTCAAGGATGGATCGCAGTGATAAAGTGGAGTTATTGTTGGTAGCCATTTCAATCTACAAAATATGCAAATTTTAATTAATAAAAGGTGAAAAGTAATTAAAATCCCACTAAAATATAACCCTCAATCATCATAATGACATTTTAGTGGGCTAAGATCCAATTTTTACTTAATATTAAGTCAGCTTTGGCATGACACTTAAAATCAAGTTATTATGGTAGGTAACCCCTTACCAATTACATCACATGTAACTCTTAGATGATATGGGATCATGACATCATATGTCATAGCATGTTATACCCCATCTAATGCCTTAGGCCCAAAACCATTTTGATAGCCTAATTAAGTCTAACCAATTTTAAACGCATGAGCAGCACCATTACTCATCGTATCTTACTAGGATAACCTAAAGTACTTTGCTTTGGCAAAATCTACATTTAGGTGATCTTAGCCTTGATAAGTGTTTAAGATATGGATGGCATTAAAACTTAAATTAATAGTGAGGGTTCATTCCATTTAATTTTGAAAACATGTTAAAATTAACATTTATATATCACATCCTATATGCATATATAAACTATCAAACATGACAACTCATACATATTCGATAAAAATAAACGTGACATAGTATGGCCAAACTAGATATGATCTTCATGAGACCAAATGAAGATCATATAGGCAACCCTAGGTAAAAGAAAACCTATCTATTACAACATTTGCAATAGTACATTTCTTCATATCTTGAAAGGCAACTTCATCTCCATGGAACTTTTCATCTTCTTCTCCAGGGTTGAGTCTTCATTATTACATTAATAATAAAAACTAAATACTAAACTAGTAATAATAAAGTTACAAAAATAAATGACACACAGGCCGTATTTATAATCCATAGATATGAATAAACAATCACATAGATCATAAAGCCATACTATGCACCATGCCAAGACATCAAATAATCATAGCATATTTCATATAAACATCTTAAAATAACCAAATAAGTTGACATTCATAATGTCACCGGAACGAACTATAAGGCGCTGCGCACACGGCGGTCCCGCTGGCCGGTCAGCTGGCGGGGCTCTCGCTGGCCGATCAGCGGGCGGGGTTCCGAAGGGGCAGCGCCCCTTGAAGCTAAACAGAATCATTAATCCAATTAATTATTTTCTGTCAAAACCCTTATTCTGTCAATCATATTAAACAGAATATAATAGCAATCTATTAATCATATTAACAGAGAACTATTACAAGAAACCTTAGAAAACGATTTACTCAATAATCATATTAATCAAAATCGAAATCTATGTATACATTTAATATGAATAAACGAATTGAATTAATCATATTAACCCTAATTCGAAACCATAACAGATTGTATACCAACCTTAATTCGACTTCACAGAATTGTATCTTATACAATTGGTCATCTATGACATCATATATCAACAATGATTTAGGTTATATCTCATATAACAGATTTGAATCATCATCAAATGATAAAATGAATCCAATCATGCCATTCGAAAAACAATAGATGACATCAACACATCAACATGGCATATTTCGAATTAAATGGAATCAACAACCTTGCTCTGATACCACTGTTAGTAAATCGAAAAATCTGCAACCCTTTTTGCCGCAGCGAAAAACAAAAATTGTCTTTCGATTTATTCCCAGGATCCATGTGATCCATTCAGTTCGATAAAAGAGATTCGAAACTAACCTTTTTATAGCTTCAAATCGATTAACAGATGCTGCCTTCTGAAGACGAACACCCTCTAGCGAAGTCCACACGAACGTACGCCGGTCTGAGTGCTAGCTCACCAATGGCAGTGGCTGAACCTTTTCAAAAACGAAACTAGGGTTTTTAGGTTTTTCTCTTCTTCCATTTTTTTTTAAAAACGAATAATGATCAGATCATCATCCCTCTAGCCCTTTTAAAACCGTTTAAAAGACTTTCCTTGTCAAAACCCTAACTGTCCATATCCTATATGGACCCACGTTTTTAATAATTATTATCTAATAATTATTATTATAACAATATTATTATTAATATCTAATAATAATAATAATACTAACAACAATAATAAAAATATAATTATTATTATTTAAGTACAGCCTACGTTCTATGTGTGTGACCCGATAGGCTCATATTAACTGGTAGTGTATTTCAATCTCTATTGAAATGCACAAATCATAATTGGCCTCTAGCAAGACATTACGACTACCCAATTAATCATGAGAATCATTATAAATAAAAACCTGAAATAGTACATGCATTAATCCCTTTGTCACACGATATCTAGTTTGAACATAAGTCATAGTAAATGTCATACTTATATTGTCCAAACTTATGATTACTCGATCTCCAAGTTAACTGACATTACAAATAAGATTGATCTTATATCAACTTATTTGAGCACGGCCATGCATTTCTCAGTTACACTTATCGAGGGGCCCAGAAGATATCTCTCTCACAGAGAGGGACAAATTCCATCTTGATTGTTCATTTTCCTCTACATAATTTATACCATGTTCAAGCATAACCTTTATAATTATCTAGTTACAGATAACGTTTGATCATGTCAAAACATAATATTCCTTATGTTGGAAACTATGACAATCTCAAGTCAAAGGATTAAATGAAAACTATTATGAGATACACTTATGACATTAAACCATGAAGTGATATCTATGTGGGTCTATCCAATACACTGTTCTCTAACATGTATCCATAATATTGATTTGTATCTTCATACCTATAATCATCTTATGATTATCAAATCAATATTACACTAGTTATATTTACTATTATCTCCATAACAATAATAAACCAGGGATATAATCATTATTATATATAACATGCAAACATAACAATGATAATAAAAACTTCTTTATTAATAACAAAATGAATAACATTAAGGTCCAAATCAATGGCCTAGGGCATATACACTAACACAGGGGATGAGAGATCCTAGTGCTTCTTCATCTAGAGGCCCCCAAGCTGATGACCATGAGATCCTTTCATCTAGTTCTGATGAGGACCATTATAGATCGAAACTCTAAGGTAATAGAGATTCTGGTGCTCCTGCTTTGGGCGGACTCCCGACGGGTGATTTTCCCTCTCCTCCGACAGGTGATTATTTTTTCAGAGCTTTATTTGATGATATACCACCTCCTTCTTAGTGATGTATGAATATTGTATCAATTGAGGAAATATTGTATAAAAAATACTAATGAAAATATATAATTTTTATCTTTACTGCAACTTTTTTTTTCTTTTTTTTTCTCTTTTTCCATTTTTTTATCATTATTGCGCTACAATTTTTCTTTTCACATTCACAGTCACACCAATTAACTAAAACCAAATGCAACACTGCAATTAAAGAACTTTCATCACCAATTCCCTTTCCTCATGCATCTCGGTCTCATGCTTTCCTTATCAATTTTGGAATAGTACAATCCTCCTATATAAATCACTTTTCACGCCATAATTTCATACAGAAGAAAAAAAAAACTTTTTTTAACAATTCTAATTTTCCTTCTGCCTTCCATCAATAATGACCGAACTCCATTTGAAGAAAATAAAAGTTCTATTTAAAAATATGAATGACATTCCTTGGAAACAAATATCTTGGTCAAAAATTGATACTTTAAAGTGTTTTCAAAATGTTAAATTGGACCATTCTTTTTTACATGCCATGCCTTCTTTTTGGCATGTGAATTCTAGGACATTTAAAATTAATGGCTTTGAAATGCATCCCTTGATTGAAGAATTTGAGGCCATCCTTGGATATCCAAGCAATCAACAAATGGCATTGCCTATATTAATTTCCAAGACTCAACAAAAGATGCAGATGTTATTTTAACTTTCAAAACTCGAAGTTCTACAATAGATGATAGGTGAGAAAATTCTGCTTGCTCCCTTAATTGACTTTTGTCTTTCTCATTTGGCTCCTACTAAGGCATGGGGATGTATGCTTTGTCTATGCTTGCTTGGCCAATTTTTGTTTGTTTCTTCTAATGGGGATATTGATCCACAAGTATTGGATATCATGGACCAAATAAAAGGATGCTTGTCGCCGATACCTGTGATCTTAGCTGAGACTTCAGTTGGATTAGACCAACTTAAATCAGGATTGTCAAAGAGACTGATCAGGAATCCATTGTTGCTTCAGATAATTACCTAAACTGCCCTTTCAGGTTTTCAATTTAGATTTTCTCTTTCTTCTCCTTTTTTTTTTTATATATTGCTCTAATTTTTGCCTAGTCCGCCCATGCGGGTTTTCAGAACTAGCGAGTTGTCCTAATTTTTGCCTAAGCCGCCCTTGTGGATTTTCATCTTAGCAGACCTCTTTTTTATTATATTTTATATTGCTCTAATTTTTGCCTAGTCCGCCCATGTGGATTTTTGGAACTAACGAGCTATCCTAATTTTTGCCTAAGCTGCCCTTGCGGGTTTTCAACTTAGCGGACTCTTTTTTTTATTATATTTTATATTGCTCTAATTTTTGCCTAGTCCACCCATACATGCAGATGAGATTCTTTTCAATAAATCTAGCCATTTGGCTTGCCCCTATTTTGTTGAAGGATTCGGCTTTGACCCATTTTGAAAAATAATCTACCACTACTACAATAAAACAGTGACCATTTGAGGCTGTCAGATGTATCTCTCCTATAATATCGATACCCTAAGTGGCAAAGGGCCAGGGTGAAGACATGGAATGCAATTCTTCAAGAGGCATGTGATTCAAATTACCATACATTTGACATTGTTGGCACTTCTTTATGAGCTCAATACAATCTCTCTCCATGGTCAACCAGTAGTAATCTTGTCGAATTATCTTCTTAAATAGGGCTAAACCACTCATGTGTGGACCGCAACTTCCCGGATGTATTTCTGACATGATATGCTCCACTTCAGGCTTCCTCAAGCATCTTAAATGCACCCCATCAGGCCATCTTCGATATAAATCTCCATGAAAGGTGATGTATTGCAAAGACCACTGCCTTATGGCTCTTCTTTGTTTCTTTGTTGCCCCCAATGGGTATTCCCTTTCCTCTAAAAATCATCTTATAGTATCATACCACGCATCATGGTTTGTATCAGTTTCCATGATTGTCTCATATTCATAGCAAGGATTTGATGAACTGGTCAAAATCAAAGGCTTGAGGAATAAGTTGACAGAATTTTCCCATACCGAAGCCAATGTGGCTAGGGTATCGGCCATTTGGTTTTCTTCTCTTGCTAGGTATATAAACCTACACTCCTTAAAGCTCTTCTTCATCATGGTCAAGTAATGGTGGTATGGTTTTAATTTCTCTTCTTTCAACTCCTACTCTCCATTTACTTGGGATACTACTAGCAATAAATCGCTAAAAACTTCCACCTTATCCACCTTCATAATCATTAGGGTTTCCAAACCAAAGATACATGCTTCGTACTCCACGATATTATTGGTTGCCCTGAATTTCAACTTTTTGGCTCAAGGGATAAGTTCCCCTTCGGGCAATTCTAGTATGACTCCCAAACTTGCTCCTTTCCTGTTTACTGCTCCATCAAAATACATTTTCCACCCTTGTACTTCAATTTCCACTAAATGTTCATCCGAAAATTCCAAGACTACCTCTTCACTATTTGTTAATGGTTGTTAGGCCAGGAATTCTACCATTGCTCTACCTTTTATTGTTTTCCTGGTTACATACTCAATCTCAAATTCTTCTAATATTATCAACCATTACCCATACTTCCCAATCAAAGAGGGTTCTCCCTTAAGTACTTCATTGGATCCAACCTGGAAATTGCTTGCACACAGTAAGATTAAAAGTAATGCCGCAACTTCTTAGAAGACCAAACCACAGTTATACAGGTCTTTTCAATGATACTATACTTAATTTTGTAAGGTAGGAGCTTTCTACTCAAATAGTAAATTGCATGCTCAATCCCTGACTCATCTGCTTGGGCTAGCATGGCTCCTATTGACTCTTCATCTACTGCTAAGTATATTAACAAGGGTTTACCGAGTTTAGGTAGTTTCAAAATAGGTGAATTTTGTAACACCCCGATACTCTATATAAGTACTATACATATACATCGTATACATACAGTAGGTATATAAAGTATAAAGATGTCACTAGTTATCACAAATTTAAAATCTTTACTTTCATTCCAAAATCATATCATTATATTGAAATATATAAACGTACTTTCAAAATCAATATCCTTTTGATAATAATACATATATATATATATAAATTACATTGTCTCTTCAATAGGTTCATTTATACATATAAATACATTCTTGTGAAAATATAATATAATTAACTGTTACATGCATGCATCACCATCTAGTTGGTCTCGAACTATACTTGCTCTCTTCGTGACATACTGACTTAACTCCAGCTCCATCACCCATTTACCTGCGCGATTAACATAACCGCGCTAAGCTCGAAAGCTTAGTAGAACAAGTAAACATTAAAATATGCAATACAAAGGATACATACCTTGTAATATCCCGGAATAGACCCTAAGAGTTTTGGAGTTATTGTTGTTGTACTTGGATTTAATGTATATGTGTATATGTGAAATATAAGGATAATATATGTAAGACATATACATATACATCACATATACATGGGATATATATAATGGTGAAGGATAAGTGAGTTGTATATATATTTGTATAACTAAATAATAATAATAATAATAAAGACAAAAAGAAAAGAGAAGAAGAAAATCAAAGAAAGAATATGTGGTGGAGATTTAAAGTATTATTATTATTATTACTATTGTTATTGTTATTGTTATTGTTATTATTATTATTATTATTATTATTATATATATATATATATATATGGATAAGGACAAAGGAAAGAAGTAGAAACTTCTTCTTCCTTCTACTCCTTCTTCGTCTTCTTCGTTCTTCTTGGCCGAGAGAGAGAGAGAGAGAGAGAGAGAGAGAGAAAGAGAGAAAGATGTGATTTTCTTACCAAATTTCTTAAGGAATTCAAGAGATTTGATGATAGAGATGAAGATTTGATAAAGGATTCAAGTAAGTATTTATTTCTTTAAATTGATTTTCATTGTTTGAGTTGGGTTTGGTATGGTTGATGTGTGATGATGATGATATTGAAAGATTTAAGTATATATATGTGTTGATTTGGTAATTGGATGATGATAATATGATTATTTGTGAAGATGATGATGAATTGTTGAATAAGGGTTGAGTTTAATGAAATTTGGGGATTTGATAAATTGGTATATGAATGAAGTTTATAATGATGATTGGTGTGTGTTTTGAGTGTTGTTGATGTTTTGGTAAGTTTGTTATGGTTTTTGGGTGTGTTTGATGAAGATTGTTTGAAGTGAGTAATGATAAAAAGATGGGTATTGTTGGATGTTGTTGTGTGTTGACCGGAATCTGGGTTTTTAGTCAGACACGCCCAGAGACACGGCCAGTTTGTTAGGCGTGTCGTTGGTTCTGTTTTCTGGAGTTGGTAGCACGAGCAGTGACACGCCCATGTTATTGAGCGTGTCATAAGTTCTGTGTGGCAGTAGAATTGACACGACCAGTAACACGCCCGTGTTATTGAGCGTGTCATAGCTACTGTGAGTTTGGATAATTGACACGGCCATGAGCACGCTCTTGTTGATTGGACGTGTTGATGTTTTTGAGATACAGAATGTATTACACGCCCAGTGACACGCCCGTGGTTATGAGCGTGTCAATGTTTCTGTGTTGTGGAGTTAGGGCACGATCAGGAACACGCCCGTGTTGATGAGCGTGTCATGTGTTGAGTTTGCCCTAATTGATTCTTATTTGTATTACCTCATGTGTATTTCTAAGTGAGTGTGTATGATTACTTTTGGATTAGGTTTTAAGAGATGGAATTGCCCTAATCCAAGTATTGAAAGATCTATGGAAGAGAAGTTATATGGGAGTGAGTTCTTTAGAGGTAAGTACAAAACCCTATTGGATTGCATATAAGTATATTGTTAAAATAAATATTAATATTGTATACGCAATGAAAAGATAAGAGATATGATAATACATTAATACATATAAGATGTGAAGGCATTCAATATATATATGTTATGAAATGTGAAAGATGTGAGGATATGATTTGTATGATGTGTATTCCAATTTATATGGTAATGCAATTGATTGTGCATACTTGAGTAATGAATGATTATGTATATAAATATCAAAGATGAACTATGAAATGTGATAATGTGATATTGTGGTGAACTATGAAATGTGATATTGTGATGGAATATGAAATGTAAATTGAGAGGTGATGATGTATAAAGCCATTGTGGTTGGCTATGATATTGAGAATGAGATAAATGAGGCATGTTTTGCCTAAATGATGCCATTGTGGTTGGCTATGATGATGTAAATGATGATGAGAATGAGAATGAAATTGATAATGAAATAATAAATGAATTGTGTGACTAATGTGTTATTCATTTTCAGAGTTTTGTTGTTGGTGGCATGCCTAATAAGTGTAACAATCTCTTGAAGTTAGGTTGGATTGAATCCTTGAAGCCTAATTGAGATGTTACCACCCTTGAAGCTAGGTTGGGTTAGTTCTTGAAGCCAAGTTGGGTAGAAGCTTAGCATGCTTTGCTCCCCTTGAAGCTTGGTTGAACTTAATCCTTGAAGCCTAGTTGGGTATATGATATTGATAAATGTGATAACAAAACCAAAGCATTAACTCTGAACTTTGAATGACATATTAGTGTCTTTTGGGCCCGAGTCTGTCTTTGTTGTTAATGTGATGTATATACAAGTTGAAATAAATGAGTAATGGGATTTATGTTGCCTTTGTTGGAAATGTGAGTTGTGAATGATGAATTGTGGTTAGTGATATGATTATATAACATACATGAATTATTGAAAGGAGATATGGTTTGTGAAGTTATATGCAATATGCGATTATAAAGTATAAAATGATATATATGATATGTATGAGGTGAAATTGGTAAGTATCATAATATGAAGGTTCTATCAATTTATTGAATTATGTTTGATGGTTATGTTATATGTGTATATGTATATCCTCTATAAGGTTAATAGGATTATATGAAGAATGCATTGAAAAAGGGGAAAACAGAGTAAGAAAATGTTAAAACATGAGACTAAACATATGAGGTATGTTTCCTTTATATTGTATATTTTAATGGTTACTTGTACTACTAAGCTTTCGAGCTTAGCGCGGTTATCTTAATCGCGCAGGTATATAGGTGATGAAGCTGGAGATAAGCTACTATGTCACAACGAGGACAAGTGTAGTTTGAGACCAACTAGATGGTGGTGCATGCATGTAATTATACTGTATTTTCATAAGAATGTATTCATTTGTATAAATGAATCTTTGGAAGAAACAATGTAACTTATATTTATGTATTACCATGATAAGAATAACCATTTTGTAAATACTTTCATATGATTTAAATGTATTATGGTTTTAAAAATTAAAGTAAAGAGTTATAATGGTGATGAAAAGTGACATTCTTATACTCTATATACATATTGTATGTGTACCTGGTATATGTACAGTATTTATATGGGGTATCGGGGTGTTACAATTATTTTGGTATCAGAGCTTAGGTTTCGAGATTCTCGGCCTAAGTAAATTTACAAAGAAAAGTTTAAAAAAAAAATGATGATAAATGAAAATAAAAAGAATGAAAATTTTGATACATGCACATGCATTAACACCTAGGTTGGTCTCGGATGTGGCATAATATGATTTGTAAAATATTTGTGTTACATGAGATGTTTAATATAGTTGATGATATATGTGTATACTATGTTGATGTGAGAAGAAACCATGATTGTTGGCAATGATGTTGGAAATGAATTATAATTGAGGCATAGTGCCTAATTATTTATGAGAAACGAATTACGAAATGTAATGTGAAATATGCATGTTGATGAGACATATGAAAAATGTTATGTCATGTGCAACATGGAATGTAATATTGATGTTTATGAGTAATATTATGTATGACATAATATGAATTGAAAAATAAAGAAATGGAAAGGAAAATAAAGTTGGAAATGAGTTGAAAATCAAATTAAGATAAGAGTATGTACTCTTTCTTCTATACTTTAAACCTCTTTATAAGAAAGTTTATGTTGAGTTTGCTAGACAGAGGAAATAATGTCGAATTGTGAATATTGAAAGTTATGTTATTTAAATGAAGAGAGTATGGTGGTATATTGAATGAGTTGATGGGTATAGACAAAGTTTGACCATTTATGATTTGAATATGTAAAGTTAAAGTTTTTAAAAGAAAAAGAGATGATGTTGGTTAAATAAGGAAATATAATGGTGTTGTTGCATTGCTGTTTTAAATTCAAACATTGTGATTTTAATGTTAGAAATGTGATACGCTTGAGTGTTGTTAAAGCTCATATTAATGGTGGAAAGATGTGATAATTAGATTTTTGGAAATGAGCTTTAATATTTGTGAAAAGAATATACTTTGAGGTTGTTTTGTAATGTGTATATATAAGATGTTTTTTTTTAAGTTGATATTAAGAACATAAGATGAGTGAATGGAAGTTTAAGTAAAGTAGTAAGTTGTGAAATTATAGTGTTAATGGAATTTGGGTAAAGACTATTTGAGTATTGATAATCTTAATGTAAGTTAAACCCATGAGCTTGTGGAATGAATATTACTGTATATGAGAGTACTATTAAATTGAATAATGTGATTGATAGTATGAGAATGATTATGCTTGCATTGACAAACCTGAGCAAAGCTAGGTCATGGGATAATATTGACAGTAAGAAATGGGATGGATCAATGTGGATTTAAGAAATTGAGATTTGTCATAATTAGACTTGGAGAGTATAAAGAGATTATTGAGCCCAATGTATATATGAGTGGATGTAATGTACATGTGTATAGATATGTGAGTAATATATATATATATATCTATGTGTTGAAGAATAAACAAATGGATGTATAGATGGTATACTAATGCATTTAAAAATATATGTGAGAGAGATGTCACCTTAGTAGCGTGACTAAGATTTTGTGAAGTAATATCATGGTGATAATGTATATGTGTTGGGTTGATAAACAACTTAAGTCATGTCAAAAAGGGATAAAAATGATGTTGTTCACGGAATAGTAAAATGTTAAATTGTGTTGAAAATATGTAAAAGAGGAATTAAATATCATTGTATGATTATGTGTATACATGTATAGAAAATGTGGAATGAGTTTTTGATATGAATGTAATTGTAAAATGTAAGAAATGTGGAAAGTAAATCACATTGTGAATGTGATCTATGGATGTGTTATATAATTGCATATTTGATGTATATTGGAAATGACATTGCATGTAGTAGTGGACCTAAGAGAGATTAGTCCTTGATTGACGTAAAGAGTATGTGATGAAATGAAAATAAGAATAAACTTAAGAAATGTTGGATAGTGAAATGGTTATGGAAATAAGGATTAATTTGGGAAATGGTGGACAGTAATATTGTTATGATAATAACTGAATTTGGCTATCATAAATGTTATGAGCCAAAGTATTTGTGTGAGGAAATGTTCTGTGTATATAAATTTAATAAGAAATTATAAGGGAAAAAGAAAGTATAAAGAATGAAATTTATGTAAGATCTGTATAAGATTGAATGATGTGTGAAGGAGAGTTAAGGATAATTTTGTTGTATATGAGACATGCAAATGGTGATCAAATAATTAAGAGTAAATCGTGTTGAGATAGAGTTGACATATGTTAATTTTGGATGTAGTAAAGTTTGGAGATATTATATTTGTGATGCAACTTAGTAGTATAATTGGAAAGTTGGAAATAAAATAATAGAGGAACAGTATTGATTTATAAGTTTCAGATGTGATCATTAATCTCCTATGGCCATATAGTGTATTTATGGTATTTGGCCGATTAACTTTGTTATCCACAGAATTGAGACTAAGAAAGTATAACTGTAATACTACTTTGGTAAGATTGATAATTATGTTTCTAGAAACATGATTAACGGTTATGATTGATGAAGTGTATTTTATGGTTTTTGTGTTAGCAATTTGGTTATAATTCTGGAAAAGAAAAGACAGAAAGAGAATTGTGGAAATACTTTAAGTTATGAGTAATGTGAGAAAAAGGTAATTATTGTTAATATAGTAATGATATGATAAGTGAGAAGATGATAATGAAAGAAGATTGCAGAATGTGTTTGAGAGCTATATTGATTATGTTTATGGTATACGGTGAATAAGTGGATGGGTTTAATATTTGAGTGAGTAAACTATGAATGATAAGCATGGTATGAGATAATTATGAATTTTGGTGGAATTGTATTGAGATAATGAAAGATAAACTATGTGTATATTGAAAGATAAATTAAAGTGGATGGTTATTCATGATAAATTTAGATAAGTGAACTATTGATTTGAATCAAACAAGATTATGATGTTAAGATATTGTGGAGAATAAATCAATTGATTTGGATTTTTGCTATAATTGTGAATTATTATTGAGATTTAATATGTATGGTTGTGCTAAAGGCATAAGAGATAAATAATGATGTATACAATGTAAAATTTTGATAGATGAACGGACATGAATTAATTGAATTATATCAATTTTAATGATGAGAAAAGGGAAGAAGTTGATTTCCTGTAAAGTAAGTTCAAAAGCATTGTATTAATATTGATGTTAAGTGAGAAAATACTAGAGAAGGAATGAAGTGTATGAGAAATAAGAATATTATTATCAATGAAGGTTTGATAAATGTTTGTTTGTAAGGATAATTGTAATGATGGGATAATTAATATTAAGATATAAGTTTATGATCTTGAAAGTTAAAGTTAAGAGAATAGTTATAAAGAGATGAAGTGATAAAATATTTTGAATGTAATAATGGAATGTAACATAAGTATGTTAAAGGATGATTGAATTTTTGCATATAGATAAGGTATTTGAGAGTATAATGAGTTATTTTGAATATTGGATGAGAATGTAATAAGGTATAAAGATTTTTATCGTGACAAGTTGTGGAATTGAATAATATAATTGACTCTAAGGGGGAGAGTGCAAACTATGTGATTTGATGAAAATTTTAAATGGTGTATTGGTAAGAATGGAATGTTATTGTACTGAGTAATTTCGAGGACGAAATTTTTTTTAGGGGGAGAGAATTGTAATATCCCGGAATAGACCCTAAGAGTTTTGGAGTTATTGTTGTTGTACTTGGATTTAATGTATATGTGTATATGTGAAATATAAGGATAATATATGTAAGACATATACATATACATCACATATACATGGGATATATATAATGGTGAAGGATAAGTGAGTTGTATATATATTTGTATAACTAAATAATAATAATAATAATAAAGACAAAAAGAAAAGAGAAGAAGAAAATCAAAGAAAGAATATGTGGTGGAGATTTAAAGTATTATTATTATTATTACTATTGTTATTGTTATTGTTATTGTTATTATTATTATTATTATTATTATTATATATATATATATGGATAAGGACAAAGGAAAGAAGTAGAAACTTCTTCTTCCTTCTACTCCTTCTTCGTCTTCTTCGTTCTTCTTGGCCGAGAGAGAGAGAGAGAGAGAGAGAAAGAGAGAAAGATGTGATTTTCTTACCAAATTTCTTAAGGAATTCAAGAGATTTGATGATAGAGATGAAGATTTGATAAAGGATTCAAGTAAGTATTTATTTCTTTAAATTGATTTTCATTGTTTGAGTTGGGTTTGGTATGGTTGATGTGTGATGATGATGATATTGAAAGATTTAAGTATATATATGTGTTGATTTGGTAATTGGATGATGATAATATGATTATTTGTGAAGATGATGATGAATTGTTGAATAAGGGTTGAGTTTAATGAAATTTGGGGATTTGATAAATTGGTATATGAATGAAGTTTATAATGATGATTGGTGTGTGTTTTGAGTGTTGTTGATGTTTTGGTAAGTTTGTTATGGTTTTTGGGTGTGTTTGATGAAGATTGTTTGAAGTGAGTAATGATAAAAAGATGGGTATTGTTGGATGTTGTTGTGTGTTGACCGGAATCTGGGTTTTTAGTCAGACACGCCCAGAGACACGGCCAGTTTGTTAGGCGTGTCGTTGGTTCTGTTTTCTGGAGTTGGTAGCACGAGCAGTGACACGCCCATGTTATTGAGCGTGTCATAAGTTCTGTGTGGCAGTAGAATTGACACGACCAGTAACACGCCCGTGTTATTGAGCGTGTCATAGCTACTGTGAGTTTGGATAATTGACACGGCCATGAGCACGCTCTTGTTGATTGGACGTGTTGATGTTTTTGAGATACAGAATGTATTACACGCCCAGTGACACGCCCGTGGTTATGAGCGTGTCAATGTTTCTGTGTTGTGGAGTTAGGGCACGATCAGGAACACGCCCGTGTTGATGAGCGTGTCATGTGTTGAGTTTGCCCTAATTGATTCTTATTTGTATTACCTCATGTGTATTTCTAAGTGAGTGTGTATGATTACTTTTGGATTAGGTTTTAAGAGATGGAATTGCCCTAATCCAAGTATTGAAAGATCTATGGAAGAGAAGTTATATGGGAGTGAGTTCTTTAGAGGTAAGTACAAAACCCTATTGGATTGCATATAAGTATATTGTTAAAATAAATATTAATATTGTATACGCAATGAAAAGATAAGAGATATGATAATACATTAATACATATAAGATGTGAAGGCATTCAATATATATATGTTATGAAATGTGAAAGATGTGAGGATATGATTTGTATGATGTGTATTCCAATTTATATGGTAATGCAATTGATTGTGCATACTTGAGTAATGAATGATTATGTATATAAATATCAAAGATGAACTATGAAATGTGATAATGTGATATTGTGGTGAACTATGAAATGTGATATTGTGATGGAATATGAAATGTAAATTGAGAGGTGATGATGTATAAAGCCATTGTGGTTGGCTATGATATTGAGAATGAGATAAATGAGGCATGTTTTGCCTAAATGATGCCATTGTGGTTGGCTATGATGATGTAAATGATGATGAGAATGAGAATGAAATTGATAATGAAATAATAAATGAATTGTGTGACTAATGTGTTATTCATTTTCAGAGTTTTGTTGTTGGTGGCATGCCTAATAAGTGTAACAATCTCTTGAAGTTAGGTTGGATTGAATCCTTGAAGCCTAATTGAGATGTTACCACCCTTGAAGCTAGGTTGGGTTAGTTCTTGAAGCCAAGTTGGGTAGAAGCTTAGCATGCTTTGCTCCCCTTGAAGCTTGGTTGAACTTAATCCTTGAAGCCTAGTTGGGTATATGATATTGATAAATGTGATAACAAAACCAAAGCATTAACTCTGAACTTTGAATGACATATTAGTGTCTTTTGGGCCCGAGTCTGTCTTTGTTGTTAATGTGATGTATATACAAGTTGAAATAAATGAGTAATGGGATTTATGTTGCCTTTGTTGGAAATGTGAGTTGTGAATGATGAATTGTGGTTAGTGATATGATTATATAACATACATGAATTATTGAAAGGAGATATGGTTTGTGAAGTTATATGCAATATGCGATTATAAAGTATAAAATGATATATATGATATGTATGAGGTGAAATTGGTAAGTATCATAATATGAAGGTTCTATCAATTTATTGAATTATGTTTGATGGTTATGTTATATGTGTATATGTATATCCTCTATAAGGTTAATAGGATTATATGAAGAATGCATTGAAAAAGGGGAAAACAGAGTAAGAAAATGTTAAAACATGAGACTAAACATATGAGGTATGTTTCCTTTATATTGTATATTTTAATGGTTACTTGTACTACTAAGCTTTCGAGCTTAGCGCGGTTATCTTAATCGCGCAGGTATATAGGTGATGAAGCTGGAGATAAGCTACTATGTCACAACGAGGACAAGTGTAGTTCGAGACCAACTAGATGGTGGTGCATGCATGTAATTATACTGTATTTTCATAAGAATGTATTCATTTGTATAAATGAATCTTTGGAAGAAACAATGTAACTTATATTTATGTATTACCATGATAAGAATAACCATTTTGTAAATACTTTCATATGATTTAAATGTATTATGGTTTTAAAAATTAAAGTAAAGAGTTATAATGGTGATGAAAAGTGACATTCTTATACTCTATATACATATTGTATGTGTACCTGGTATATGTACAGTATTTATATGGGGTATCGGGGTGTTACATACCTCATATGTTTAGCCTCACGTTTTATCATTTTCTTACTCTGTTTTCTTCTTTTATATATGCATTCTTCATATATTCCTATTAATCTCATATATGATTTACATATACATATATATAACATAACCATCAAACATAGTTCAATAAATTGATAGAACCTTCATATAATGATACTTACCAATTTCATTTCATACATATCATATATATCGTTTTATACTTCATAATTGCATATTTCATATAACTTCACAAACCACATCTCCTTTCAATAATTCATTTATGTTATATAATCATATCACAACATTACATTTACTTATCATGTCATACTTCATAATATCACATCTCATTCATTTAATTCATTATCCATTATTCACCATTCATAAATCATATTTAAACAAACACAAGCATGGGCCCAAAGACACTAATATGCCATTCAACTTTCAGAGTTAATGTTTTGGTTTATATATCACATTTATCATTATCATTATCCCAACTAGGCTTCAAGGATTATGTTCAACCAAGCTTCAAGGGGAACAAAGCATGCTAAGTATCAACCCAACTTGGCTTCAAGAACAAAACCCAACCTAGCTTCAAGGGTTGTAACATCTCAATTAGGCTTCAAGGACTAGACCCAACCAAGCTTCAAGGGGAGTAAAACATGTTAAACTTCAACCCAACTTGGCTTCAAGGATCAAATCCAACCTAACTTCAAGAGATTGTTACTAATAGGCATGCCACCAACAACAAAACTCTGAAAATGAATAACATATTAGACACACAATTCATTTATTATTTCATTATCAATTTCATTCTCATTCTTATCATCATTTAGGCAAACATGCCTCAATCATCATTTACATCATCATAGCCAATCACAATGGCATCATTTAGGCAAACATGCCTCAATTGTTTCTTTCAAATCTTTATAGCCAATCACAATGGCTTCATTCATCATCATTCTTTCAAATCTTTATAGCCAATCACAATGGCTTCATTCATCATCATTTCTCAATCCACATTTCATATTTCACCCTTAACACATATATAATCATTCATCATATCATTTGCATCATGCAAATCATATCATTCATATTCCATATCACATACATTTCATACTTCATCTTATATATATATATATACATATATACATATACATAACCATTCATCATTCAAGTATACACAATCAATTGCATTATCCTATCCTCACACCTTTCACCTTTCATAACACATATATACATTGGATGCTTTCACATTTCACATATTTGATTATACCCTCATATCTTTTGTATTTCATAACATATACATTATTTATATACATATTTATCAATTATATAATAGATTACTTAATACATTTATCATCAAATGTACTAATGTTCCAAGTCATATAAATATATATAAGCAAATAAGGTTTTGTACTTACCTTCAAAGAAACTCACACCCACTTAGACTTCTCTTCCTTAGATTCTTCAATATTTGGATTAGGGCCATTCAATCTCTTAAAAACCTAATCCAAAAGTGATCATACACATGAGATAATATAAATAAGAATCAACTAGAGCAAACTCAACACATGACACGCTCACCCATATGGGCGTGTTCCTGATCGTGCCCTAACTCCCCAATACAGAAACATTGACACGCTCATAACCACAGGCGTGTCACTGGGCGTGTAATACCTTATGTATCTCAAACATATTGACATGTCCCACAACATGAACGTGTTCATGGCCGTGTCAATTCTCCAAACTCACAGTAGCTATGACAAGCTCAATAACACGGGCGTGTTACTGGTCGTGTCAATTCTACTGTCACACAGAACTTGTGACACGCTCAGTGACATGGGCGTGTCACTGCTCATGTTACAAACCCCAAAAACAGAACCAACGACACGCCTAACAATCTGGCCGTGACCATGGGCGTGTCAGGCTAAAAACCCAGATTCCGATCAACACAAAACAACATCTAACAAAACACTTCTTTTAGCCATCATCCACTCCAAACAATCTTCACCAAACACACCCAAAACCATAACAAACTTACAAAAACACCAACAACACTTAAAACACACACCAATCATCATTATAAACATCATCCATGTATTAATTAATCAAATCCCCAAATTCATTAAACTAAACCCTTACTCAACAATTCATCATCATCCATATCAATTAATCATATTATCACCATCAAATTACCAATTCAACACACACACACATAACTTACCAACAATCATCAATCACCAAACCCAATCAAATATCCACACAACTCAAAGAAACAAGAGAATCAAGAAGAAACTTACTTAAATATCTTGTCAAATCCTCATCTCCATCTTCAATCCTCTAAAAATCCTTAAGAATTTGGTGTATAAATCATCTCTCTCTCTCTCTCTCTCGTACACGAAGAAGAAGAAGAAGAAGAAGAAGAAGAAAGAATCTTCTTTTCTTTGTTCTTATCCCCAAAATATATATATATATATATAATAATAATAATTACTAAAATATCTTTCACCAAAACTTTCTTTCTTTATAATCAAATACCCTTTTTAGTAATTTCACAATCCACAAAATAAATATCTTCTTTTCTTGACTTTCCATTTGACCAACATATATGTTATATATATTACCATATACACTAAATATACATTCTCTCCACACATTGCTTTCTTTTCAAACAACACATAAACATTCTCTCTTAAATTTTCTTGTCTTATCAACTTAACATATATACGTTCAATCCCCTTATAACAATAATATCACAACTTCTAAGGCACAGTTTGGGATATTACAAATTTAGTATATACTCCTTTATTTGCTCAAAGGCCTTTTAACACTCTTCATTCCACAGGAATGGCTGATTCTTTTTAAGCAATTTGGAGATAGGTTCATAGATTGTTGTGAGCTTTGCTATAAACCTGCTAATGTATTGTAATTTACCAATGAATTCCCAAACTTCTCTCTCCATCTTAGGGGCTGGCATATCCTTTATTGCTTTAACTTTGTCAGGATCAATCTCAATGCCATTCAGACTAATCACATGTCCCAACAATTTGCCTGAGGTAACCCCGAACACACACTTCTTCGGGTTTAATCTTAGCTTATATTTCAATGCTCTATCGAAGAATAATTCTAAGTTTTGGAAGTGTTGTTCCCTTGTATCCGATTTCACCATCATATCATCAACATATACTTCAACTTCTATGTGCATCATGTCATGAAATAGTGTGGTGGCCATCTGTTGGTATGTTGGTCCAGCATTCTTTAAGCTGAACGGCATCACCCTATAACAAAATATACCCCATGTAGTAATGAAAGCAGTTTTGGCTTTATCCTCTTAGGCCATTAACACTTGATTGTATCCAAAAAATCCATCTACAAACGAATGTAGCATGCTAGAGGCTGCACTATCAATGAGAACATCTATATGAGGTAAAGGGAAATCATCTTTAGGGGAAGCCTTGTTTAAATCTCTATAGTCCACACAGACTCTTATTCTTCCATCTTTCTTTGGCACTGGTACTATGTTGGCTAGGCAATCTGGATATTCTATCACTTCAAGGAACTTTACTTGTATTTGTTTAGTGACTTCTTCTTTAACCAATTCAGCCCACTCAGGTCTTAATCGCCTAAGCTTTTGTTTGATAGGTTTCATGTGAGTGTAAGTAGGAATAAGATGTTCGGCTATGTCTCGATCTATTCCAGGCATATGCTCATAAGACCAAGCAAATACTTCATATTTTTTTTGAATATTTTTTCAAATCTCTCTCTCTCATCAGGAGTAAGGGAGATGCTATGCTAATTGTGAACCTTGGGTTCCGCCCGAAAAGGATTCGGATGGACGTTCACTTGTTGTTGGGAGTCGCCACTCAGTTTATTTTGTTCGAAGGGAAAAACTAAGAAAACCCTTGTTTGACTCCAATAATGCATCCAATGTAAAGGCTTCTAGTCTGTGAACCCAAGGAGGATTCGGGGACTATGTCATGCATTTGACTAACTTGACAATAAAAAGAAGTAAATATAAAAGGGATGAAGAAAAGAAAAAGGACTGATTGTTGGTAAATTGTAGACTTGCTATTTGGGGTGAATCCCAAATATGCCTACATACTCTCGTTTTTATGAGAGATCAAAGCCCATGTAGTTCGGGAAAGCCTATTTAAAGGTGATGAAAATTATGCTTCATGCATGTGTGTGTGTATGCTTCGTGCATTTGTCGGGCTTTTTGCCAAATTGGTGAGATTTAGCACTTAGTGCTAAATGGTGAAATTTAAGTACTTTGTACCAAAAAGATGCAAATTTTAGGCCTTTGGCCTGCATTGTCGGGCTTTTTGCCAAATTTGTGAGATTTAGCACTTAGTGTTAAATGGTGAAATTTAGGTACTTTGTACCAAAAGAGTGCAATATGGCTTCATGCCAAAAGATTGATTGATTGTGAAATTTAGGTACTTCGTACCAAAATGAGACAATTTAGGCTTCATGCCAAAAGGTTGATTTTAACTGTGAAATTTAGGTACTTTGTACCAAAAGGATGCGATTTAGGCTCCATGCCAAAAAGATTGATTGATTCACGGCTTAATGCCGAAATGTTGATTGATTTGTCCATTAGGCCATTAGACCTAAAAGGATTAGGTCTTTGACCGAAAGAAATTAAGAAGAAGACGGAATGCTTATGACATGCTTAAATTGACAAATGATGAATTAGGATATTACCTTGCTTAGGATTTTTCCACTTCGAAGTTCCAGATCTCGTTTTCTTGGATCTTGGATTATGATTCTTGATTACGGATTAAATTCGTCAGCATGAGGCCCGGAGTCTTCAAAAGCCAACCTCTTTTTTTGAACACTTGAAGGCAATTTATAGGTAAAATCGGGCTGGACGGCGGTCGGGCCGCCGTCCACGGCTCCCGAGCCGCCGGAGTCACGGCAGCCGGGCCGCCGATTTTGGCGGCTAAGCCGCGCTCAAACTGATTTTTCGGGAGCTAGAGACCTCCAAAAAATATTCCGGGACCATATCCGTGATCCTCACGTCGTCCCGGACATTTCAAGTACCATATCGATATATTTCTGATGAATTTTACCGCGGACCTTCGGTCCGGCTCGGTTGTCTGCAGTCTGAGAAAATTGGCTTTCCGAGCCTCAAAATTCGGGTGTTCACAATTGCCCCCCACTGGGGTCCATAAAAATGATTTATGGGGCCCAGTGGCCTTCTGAAGAGCGAATTTTGAGCGAGGGGTAAAAGACCCGCCTTTTGGCACTTCTGGATCGCTTGCAACATTTCTTGATTTTTCTTTACCTGCACTTTTGTTAAGCACAAACAGTACATATGAAAAGATCAATATGAAAAGATATGGATTGAAAGTTGTTGCTATTCTTAGAGAGATATTGGTGGATTGGATTCCTTGCACGCTTGTACCAAATTTTGGGTTCCGCAAGCTCACGTATTCAGGTTTGGTGCCCGGATGGACGAGATGTGTCCTCTTTTTGAGGAATTCTGCTCAATCATTGGATGTGACTCAAATGCCCCCCTTGTAAGGCATGAGGTTCAAATTGGCTATGTGGGGCTTTTCAGAGGCTTTTCAACTTTACAAGGCCTCAAGCTCAAGCTATCAGTAATTATTTCTAGTAAAGAACTTAGAAATAATCCTCTAGGAAGTCCAACTCCATTGGGGGAGGAACTTGAATTTTTCTGAAGTTGCCCCCAAATTATTACCGGAGTTACTCGAGCTGTTCTTCAAACTTAAGTTAGGGACCATCAGATGATCAGGCCCTTTTGCAGAGCCTTCCCTTGTTCAGACTACTCCCGAGTACAGAACTTGGTTTGTAGCTGAAGTTTGGCCAATTGAAAAGCCAAGGAGGCATGCATTAATGCAGGAGCTGGAGGGAGAGGAGGTAGTTCCTCTTAATGAGGGGGAGACAGATGCTGCAGAGAGTTCCGGAATTAAGGAAGATACCGAAGACTCTGCCCCAAGTAGGAGGCGCAGGATTTAGACTCTAAGGTTGACCTTTTTTTTTATGTTGGCAAAAGAAAAATGAATGATTTTTATTAAAATTTAGACCGTGCTCAAGGAGAGCTGCCTACATATCTCGAATTAGTTTGCGAGAATCAGGTCTAATGTAGTTCCTTATTGGAATGCATGATCATACATAATATTTCTTCAGTTGATCCAGATTGCATGGGTTTGTGAACTCCAGACCATCCAAATCAGACAAGATGACGGCTCCGCCGGAAAGTATTTTCTTCAAAATGTAGGGTCCCGCCCAAAGAGGACGGAACTTCCCACGAGGATCTGTAATAGGTGTTCTGATTTCTTTCAGAACCAAACAACCTTCTTCCAACTTTCGATCTTTGACCTTTTTGTTGAAATATCTGACCATTCGCCTCTGATACCCTTGAATCTGATGTAGAGCTTGAAGTCTTTTTTCATCCAAACCCAACAATTGATGATGATAATTGCTGGTCCATTCAGCTTCATTTATCCGACTTTCTTGAATTATCCTCGCCGATTGAACTTCCAGTTCAATGTGGAGTACTGCTTCCATTCTGTACACCAGTGAATACGGGGTTGCCCCAGTAGGAGTTCTAATTGATGTTCTGTATCCCCACAAGGCCAATGGTAACTTCTCATGCCAACGCCTATGCTCCTTGATCATTTTTTGTATGATCACCTTTATAGACTTATTCGCTGCTTCTACAACTCCATTTGTTTGGGGTCTATAAGGAGAGGACTTATGATGTTGGATCTTTTTATCCTTCAAGAGTTTAGCAAATTTTGCTTGGAAATGAGTTCCATTATCAGTGATAATCTCAAAATGGCGTTCCGTACCGACAAAGGATGTTGGTTCGGACAAACTGTGTTGCCTTTTTGGCGTCTAATTCTGCATAGGAAGCTGCTTCAACCCACTTTGTGAAGTCATCCACTGCTACCGAGATAAACTGATGTCTATTCGAGGCTTGTGGATGTATTTTGCCAATTATATCTATTCCCCAAGTAGCGAAGGGCCATGGAGAAGTGATTGGATTCAGGGCAACGGGAGGTTGCTTCTGCAGCTTAGCAAATATCTGACATTGATGACATCCTTGCACAAATGCCACACAGTCTGTGTTCATGGTGGACCAATAATATCCCAAATTGGCCTGATGTTACACCAAAGAGTCACTTTGCAGGATTTACGCTTCAAATTGTACTTGCGAAGTCTAAGGAAGAACTTCTCAAGTGCTTAGACGTGCTCTTCTGGAGATTTTGACTTGACAATTACATCATCAACATACACTTTTACTTCTTTGTAAATCATGTCATGAAAGATTGTCGTTGCCATCCCGTCTATTAGCAAATCGATGTGTGGTAGTGGGAAATCATCCTTGGGACAAGCTTTATTCCGATCTCTGTAGTCAACACACATCCTGACCTTTCCGTCTTTCTTCGGGACCGGTACAATGTTTGCTAACCAGGAAGGGTAGGCAATTGGTTCTATGAACTTATTGTCCAGTTGTTTGGCAACCTCCTCTTTAATTTTCAAAGACCATTCTAGCTTCATTCTTCTCAGTTTCTGCTTAACTGGCTTTGCATCGGGATATAGCGGAATCTTGTGAACTGCTATGGCTGGGTCTATTCCCGTGACATCACTTGTCTTCCACATGAAGCAGTCGGCATACCTTCTGATGCATTCAACCACCTGTTCTTTATTCACACAATCATATGCAATGTATGTATGTTCATTTTCTTTGCCAATTATTATCTTTTCATTTATTTCTTTTATTTCATTTATTTCATTTTTGCTAGATAATACGTGGAAAGCAAAAGACACAGGGTAACCAAGAATTTGAAGGGTTTCATTGATAATGGTGGAGTCATTCTCCAAGATTACATTAAATGCGACATTTGGGTTCTCTAAATCTGAAGCTATAGAGGACTCAAAACTAGACTCTGGCTTGGTGTTTGACTCAGGATTTGACTCGGTACAGGACTCGGGTTCAAGGTGTGACACTGGACTAGTTTTGTCTACAACAGCTTGTCCCTCCTTGGCATACCAGTTCACCAGTGGTCCATCTGTTGTCTTGATCAGCTTTGTTAAGTCCCTTTTATCTTCGGCATTGGTTATCATAGCAACCTCATCAAAGAGACTAGGCTGCATGAAATCTTCCACAGTGATGGCATTGATGGAATGATTGGGCAAGGGGTTAGTGTTAATGTTTGGTTGCCTCCTGAGAGGAATGATGTCACCACTATCCACCAAATCCTGGATGCGGTTTTTCAAAGTCCAGCAAGCATCTGTTCTGTGCCCATTTCCTTAGTGGTACTCACAGTACTCATTGGCCCTGTAATTGGATGGTAATGGGTTTGGAGGAGGCCTTGGGTCCAAAGGCTTCAAATATTTCCCTTCCACGGCCTTTTTAAACACTAGATGAAGGGGCATTCCAATGTCGGTATATTGCCTTCTTGGCTGATTTCTTTGCCCAAGATTGCCCACACATAAAGGATTCGCAGGGGCAATATTGGCCACTTCATTTGCAGCTTGGCCTTGTTTTTTATACTTCAAGATAGCTTCTTCATCTACTATCTTACCCAATTGTATCAGATCTTCTACTTTGGTTGCAGTCGCAATGAGCGATTTGAAAGTAGGTAGGTATTGAGTTTGCAGTTGGGCTTGATATGTAGGTCTTAAATTCCTGATTATGATATCAATCTGCTCTTGTTCTGGAGGGTGATTGATCATCTGGGCGGCTTTTGCCCTCCACCTCGTAAGGAATGAGGAGAAGGGTTCATTGTTGTTCTGTTTGGTGGTCTCAAGTTCCCTTCTGGTGACATCCACCTCAATATTGTAGTGGTATTGAGAGTTAAATGCATTGCAGATGTCTTCCCAGGTCTTAATCTTGGCATGGTCCAGGCTTACAAACCACTTGAGGGCAACACCAGTCAAAGATTGTTGGAATAATTGAGCAAAGAGCTCATCATTTAAACCCTAAGGGCTCAATGCCCCCACATACATCTTGAGGTGAGTTTTAGGGCAAGTAGTCCCATCAAATCTGTCCATCCCAGGCATCTTGAATTTTGGAGGCAATCTAGCTTGGGGAAACAAGGATAAAGAATCCATGTCTACCACCTCTTTATGAGTTTTCATGGCAGTGATTGACCTTTCTAGCAATTCAAGTTTTCTTTTCAGTTCATCAGTTTCAGTGACATTCTTAGGGGGTGGATCCTCCAAATTGATGACAGGGGTATTCTGAGCAGTCATGGGGGTACTAGTTTGTCCCACAATAGGTTCTTTTCCTAAATTTCCAGAAGTAGTGGCTGTCTTTGGTACCCCTCCCAATTCAGCCAAGATGGCTACCCTCTGGGCGGCTAAAGCTTCATCAATTTTTTCTTGCATCCTAGCTTCAGTTTTCTTAGCCTGTCCATCTAACAAGGCCTTGATCTGTTCAATTGTAGCCATTTCAGGAATTGGAGTGGTTGGTGAAGTTGGAGTGGTAGAGCTTGTGGGTGATTGCCCAGTTGGAGTTGGTGTAGCTTGTGTGGGTGAAGGCACACGAATAGTGGGTACCTGAAAAGGTTAAGGGCAAGAGATCAGGGTAGTGTGTAGGGTAGGAAAACTCTTGGTCCACTTGCACATATCAAAAGATTTTCCCCAAAACCGTGTTGTTATGTTGTATGAATGCACCTCATCACATCACAATTCATTTTAATGGAATGTGGCACTATCATTGGGTACATACAACCTAAGAGAAGGTTCTATTGGCACATGAAAAATAGAGAATCGGCTTATAATAGGGACCCTTGAGTCTTGAGTAAGATATACCTAACCACATGTGAAACAAGGAGTTTCGCGTGGGTCCAACAGTACGATTACTCATGGGCCACTCCAAAAGGATTGGAATGGTTTGCGACAACAGGGAGGACGCTTTGGCTGTCCGCCGGCATAATCAAGGAGACCTGCCGGTCAGCGCTACTTGCTATCCAGACTCAGAACTTTGAACAGAAAGAGAAGAAATTCATTTGAAAACAATTTTTTATGCAATGGAGGAAAATGATTCCCCCATATATGCAAGAGAAAAAGATTCTCCGAATGACAAAATAAATGCACAAGTAGTCAAACAATAGATCCATCAAAGGAAAAAGATTCCTTTCTTCAATCTTCAGTCCAATATCCTTAAAGGAAGGATAATCATTGCTAAGGTACCCTGCAAAATAAACAAAAATACCCTAAAGAAGGGCAAGTTAGTCAAATAAACAATAGTAGTCTACTAGAGTCCCATAAATTATTTTTTATGGTCCCTAGAAAAATTTCTTTTGTCAACTTTCAATTCCAATATCCTTAAAGAAAGGATAATCATTGCTAAGGTACCCTGCAAAATAAATAAAAGCACCATAAAGAATGGCAAGTTAGTCAAATAAACAATTGTAGTCCACTAAGATCCCATAAATCATTTTTATGGTCCCCAGTGGAGTCGCCAATCTGTGAACCTCGGGTTCCGCCCGAAAAGGATTTGGATGGACGTTCACTTGTTGTCGGGAGTCGCCACTTAGTTTATTTTGTTCGAAGGGAAAAAATAAGAAAACCCTTGTTTGACTCCAATAATGCATCCAATGTAAAGGCTTCTAGTCTACGAACCCAAGGAGGATTCGGGGACTATGTCATGCATTTGACTAACTTGACAATAAAAAGAAGTAAATATAAAAGGGATGAAGAAAAGAAAAAGGACTGATTGTTGGTAAATTGTGGACTTGCTATTTGGGGTGAATCCCAAATATGCCTACATACTCTTGTTTTTATGAGAGATCAAAGCCCATGTAGTTCGGGAAAGCCTATTTAAAGGCGATGAAAATTATGCTTCATGCATGTGTGTGTGTATGCTTCGTGCATTTGTCGGGCTTTTTGCCAAATTGGTGAGATTTAGCACTTAGTGCTAAATGGTGAAATTTAAGTACTTTGTACCAAAAAGATGCAAATTTTAGGCCTTTGGCCTGCATTGTTGGACTTTTTGCCAAATTTGTGAGATTTAGCACTTAGTGCTAAATGGTGAAATTTAGGTACTTTGTACCAAAAGAGTGCAATATGGCTTCATGCCAAAAGATTGATTGATTGTGAAATTTAGGTACTTCGTACCAAAATGAGACAATTTAGGCTTCATTCCAAAAGGTTGATTTTAACTGTGAAATTTAGGTACTTTGTACCAAAAGGATGCGAGTTAGGCTCCATGCCAAAAAGATTGATTGATTCACGGCTTAATGCCGAAATGTTGATTGATTTATCCATTAGGCCATTAGACCTAAAAGGATTAGGTCTTTGACCGAAAGAAATTAAGAAGAAGACGGAATGCTTATGACATGCTTAAATTGACAAATGATGAATTAGGATATTACCTTGCTTAGGATTTTTCCACTTCGAAGTTCCAGATCTCGTTTTCTTGGATCTTGGATTATGATTCTTGATTACGGATTAAATTCGTCAGCATGAGGCCCGGAGACTTCAAAAGCCAACCTCTTTTTTTTGAACACTTGAAGGCAATTTATAGGCAAAATCGGGCAAGACGGCTGTCGGGCCGCCGGTTTTGGAGGCTGAGCCGCCGGGGTCACGGTGGCTGGGCCGCCGGTTTCGTCCGGTTTTCGCTCAAACTGATTTTTCGGGAGCTAGAGACCTCCAAAAAATATTCCGGGACCATATCCGTGATCCTCACGTCGTCCCGGACATTTCAAGTACCATATCGATATATTTCTGATGAACTTTACCGCAGACCTTCGGTCCGGCTCGGTTGTCTGCAGTCTGAGAAAATTGGCTTTCCGAGCCTCAAAATTCGGGTGTTCACACTAATGTTTTTAGGATTTTCAAATTTTCCAAAATTTAATGATTGTGTGTCAACAGAATTAATATTAAAGATGCTCATGTAACTGCTATTTGAATGTATGCAACCATTAGGAGAAACATCACACAAGTAAGCAAAATCAGACTTTATTGCATTCATTTTGGAAAAGAAAACATCATCATCCTCATATAAAGCAGACAAATTAAAATTAAAATCAAAATCATTGTTCTCAAAATCATAAGGCAGAATGTCTTCAAACTTCTCTTCAACTAGGGCAGCAATCTCCTTCGGAGTCTTCTCAGTTTCCAGGACATCATCCTTCTTTTCTTCCGGATTGGACTCCTTGTTGGCTGGCAAGGTGAGCTCTTTGTTCACTTACTCCACTAGCTTGGCAACATTTGTAAAAATTTTAAAACCCAGGATCAACTTTCCCATGAACATGATTGGCTCAGGCTTTCCTTGAAGCGGTCCCATGTCTGGAGCTTTGACAAAGATTTTTTCAAGTGGCGGAAAACTCATTCTCTCATTCTTCTTTGGCTGGACATCTTTGTTGACTTCATCATATCCCAACCCTTTCTTGGAGGTTTGAGTTTTCAAATCTGGAAGCTTTGTCAAACCGGCCTTGCCCTTTCCAAGACCAGCTCCGGAAAGGTAGTTCATGCTCTTCATCATGTTTAAGACCTTAGAGTCCACTACTTCATCATTAGAAATTGCAGCTATTTAGAAGCCATTGAGAGACCTCTCAATCATTAGAGAATTAACAACCTCATTATCTTTGGCCTCGATGATCACTGTCTCATCTCCGTTAGGGAACTTGATCTTCTGATGAAGGGTGGAAGGAACTCCACCAATAGGATGAAACCATGGTCATCCCAAGAGTAAGGCAAAGGTAACAGGTATGTCCAAAATAAAAAAAAAATTCAACAATAGATTCAATTAGATTGAAAGTTCCTTCTGCATGTCTCTTGGAGTTGTCATAAGCCCGAATGGTTACTTCGGTTGGGTTTAGAACCCCTGTTGACATGGCTAGTTTTGGCAATATTTTAAGTGGACAAACATTTATGGTAGACCCATCATCAACCATTACACATGGAATCCTTTTCCCTTTGATTTCTATTTTAATAAAGAGATGGCGGATGTGATCTCTCCCCTCTTCTGGTAAATCCGCATCTGAGAAAGATGCCGCTCCCATATTAACTTCGCTGTTCTCTTGAATATCTTCACATTTCATTACTCCCTCAATTTTTATGAGGTTGATAAACTCTTTCGGTGTTATGGAGGTGGAAATTGGCATGCTGGCCAAGGCCTTGGCCATAGTTTCTCGGTGCTTTTTAGAAGTAGCCAATAAATCCCAAATGCTAACATTTCTTGAGTACGGTATCATCTTCCTCTTCTTTATTCCCTACTTCAAGTTCCTTTCCTTTATTAACTTCTACCTTCTTAGGCAGTGGCCTTGCATAAGGCTTACCAAATCTAGTGTTCATTACTTCATCTTCTTCAGGCTCGGACCAGGTCCATTCCTCTTTCTTGGATACAAGATCGTCATCACTATCGCTTGAGTCCCAAAACCCATTCACAACACAAATTGCTACTTCTTTACCCACCATAGTTTGTTTTATCTCGTCGAATACCTCTTCTTCTTTGGTTGCTTCTCCACCCACATCTTGGAAAGAAGACATGACAAAACTTTCATGCAAACCTCCTCCAATCAAGAAGGTTGCCGGTGGTGGTACTTTATTGAACCTTGGTAATGGATTGTCTTTGGTGTTCGACTTGTTGGGCTCAAGTAGCTTTCCACTATCAATTAAATGTTGGATCTCATGCCTCAACCTCACACATCTATCCGTGTCATGCCCTTGCATTTGATGAAACTGACAAAATGCTTTAGTGTCAAAATTAGGTGGGAGAGGGTTAGGCAAAGGATGAGGATTTAAGGGTTGTAACAATCCCTTTCTTTGAAGCTTATTGAGAACCCAAGACATCGGTTTCCCCAATCTTGAAAACTGCCTCCTTATTCCTTGGCTAGTAGCATTAACACCAACTGCCTTTTGCATGCTTTGGTTACTAGACTGATAGTTTCCTTTCTCATTCCTTCTTGTTGAAAAATGATTCTTCTCTCTTTCCCATTCTTCGATTTGCAGACCATGTTGTGCTCTAATTAACACTACTAGAACTACACTCGTAAGTATACGAGGCTGCTGTAGTATTTTGGTGAACACCTCAAGGTCGTCTCACAAGGAAGCTAGATAAGCTAATTGATTATCAGATTGCAAATAACAAATTATCAATAAATTTAAATTGCTAACAACTAATGAAAACATATCGATTGGAGTTTAAAACAATAAAAGTAAACTGAGCTGATATATTGATTCACTTAATAGAAAGGTCTAGGGCTCTCTACTAACTTATATGAATGAACGGTTATTCCTCTCAACCAATTTAATTTCAAAGATTAGATCTCAAGCAACTTAATTAATCGAATGAAGGAAATAAGCTCTCACATTCAAACCTCTTTCAAATAATCTTGTTACAATTGAAATGATCTTTTTCTCAGGTTATATTTCTAATTCACCTAAGTCCCTAATTGAATTGTTCCAGAATTAGACTTCATCTCTCAATCCTTCATCTAATACCTCAAACACGTAATTGGTGGCCAATCAATTATTTATTAACAGTAATCCATTCAATTAAGGCTAAAGAAATAATTCAGTTAAGAGCAATCACCAATTCAAACAATCATTGTAGATACATACAAACCCTATACTAGATCAAATTAGTTCATAATAATGCTATCAAACATATCCATCTCATTAAAATTCAAAGAAATCAATTTAGACATAATAGAATTCATGAATACAATTCCAATGAAACTTAAGAGATAAAGTTTGAGAACAAAACCAAATTACAAACTCCCTTTAGCTTCTGAAGAATCTCTTGTTCAGATCTTTTCTAGAAGAATGTTGCAATGGCAAAAACAAATTTAATCTAGACTGTTTGCATCAAAGTGTAATCAAAATTCTCTAAGAAAACAAAATGGAAACTAAAAGGTTATTGTTTGACGGCTGATAAATTCTCTGTCTAATCTTCAAAAATCCTAATCCTCTTATTTATACGAAACCTCACTCCAAAAATCCGTGTTTTCTTTCTTCCTTTAGTCCATGGAGTGACACGACCAAGCTCCTGGCCGTGCATGTGACACGGCCAGTGGCTTGGCCGTGTCACTGAATGTGTCTGCTTCTGCTTCATATATGCTTCTTTGGAATGGAGTGTGACACGGCCAAGCTCCTGGCCGTGTCATGTGACACGGCCAGTGGCTTGGCCATGTCAAGTGGGTGTGTCACCTACTGATCTCTTCGTTCTTTGCTCTCTTTCCTTTGGTCTTCTTCCTTGGCTGAGTATGGGACACGGCCAAACTCCTGGCTTTGTCACCTGAGTGTGTCACTTACTGCCAACTTTTCCTTCCTCTCTTGGATCCTTGGTTTTGCCCTTAAGATGAGACACTACTTCATGCTATTCTTCCAAGGAAATATTTTGCATATTAACCTAAAACAAACACTTAAACAAACTTTAAAGAAGAATCAAATAAACAGTAACCAACAACACATAAACACCACACTAAAAACTAGAACAAAAATGACAAACACTGTAATAAATTAAAACTACCAAAATTGATGAAATCACTAAATAAACAGATTAAAACTACCAAAATACCTAAAGAAAACAATAATCATCATAATAAATAAGATACAATTCTATGAAAAAAACTAATAAAATAACTACCCCACACTTAAAACTTTGCTTGTCCTCAAGCAAATTCACATGGCATAAATTAAAAACTCAAACAACCTTAACTATAATTCCAGTATATAAGATAAAATCCTTTAAGACTCAGCCATAAATAATTGCAATTTCCTTCAATCAAGATTTTCTTAACTCATTCAATAATCCAGACATAACAAATCTCATCTCTCATCTAAGTGTTTCACTCGATTTCAAAGGTTAATTCACTCAAACCACTCATGATTGTATACTGCCATAAACTTGGTTAATTATCCAATCTCTCTCACTGATTTTCTCAAGAAATAATCCGAAGGTCTTTTATTTGGATGTAATGGGGCTAAGGTGAAGGTGTGAGAAAAGACATTTAAGTTGGAGCATCAAGAAATGGAGTGTCTAAATTAGACAATACTCTTGCTTAAGAAACTCGTAACTCCCTCAAATGGCATATTCACCAACCCTAGATAATCTCACATACTTGCATACTTAAAGAAAAGTACATGAGTCGACATTCCTCTAATGCTAGAAAATATATGAATTTTGTATATATATATATATATCTTCTCTTTTATTTTCTTTTATTTATTTATTTATTATTATTATATATATATACAAAATATAATATCGCATGGAACATCTAGCTTAAAATGTAGAGGAAAAGAATAATCGACTCTTAGTCATATACAATGTGCAAAGTATGCATTTCGGCCCCAAATCTTACTAAAGCAATACTATTTTTTTTATTGCTTACCCCACACTTATGAATTAAACCACCCTATTGTCATATCATAAGAAACTCCATTCCTTAATGTAGGTATGATGATAATAAGAAAATGTTGAGTTGTGAATTGTGTTGATCAATCAAGAAAAAGTCAAAGGCTCAACTTGGCTCACTAAGGAATTCATAATTAAGGGAGGTCTTTTTAAGCTAAAGGGATAATCCTAATTTGCCTTCATCATTTTAAAACTTGAGATTAAATCATAATGTGAGTTCAATTAGTATGCAAAAGAAATCCCTAGAGATGCAAAATCATGAAGGTGCACACTTAAGAAAAGAAAATCAATTGACAATAACATTCAATCTATGAGGCTCAAAACTCACAAAGGTGGGTTCTCAAAGATTTATATGTCATGAATTGCAGAATGTGAAAATTGATCTTGAATGAATTCAAATGTCAATCTCTATGCTGAAACTAAAGTCTCAAATATAATGCTAGAATCACAGAAAAGTCAATAAGTTTTCAACAATTATGCCATGCACAACGCACAATATAAACACACAAAGACAAACAAAACAAGAATTAAAGGAAAGCTTAAAGATTACCCCACACTTATAAATTACATTGTCCTCAATGGAAACAAGGATAATAAAGAAAAAGAGTTAAGGTACAACCTATTTTCCATCGGTCCCTCGTGAGGAAAACTCTACCTTTTCATCACAAACAACAAATGTTCAAAAACAAAATACAATATATAAAATAAAATGTCCAAAATGTTAACATTAAAAACAAAAATGAAAAATAACAATGAAAATATGCTATAACTAAAGACAAGAAAGTAAGGAATTCTCTCAAAAGATTAGAGCCAATTTAATCTATGGTGAAGGAGGATGTGATGATGATGCAGCCGAAGGATGGAGACTCAGAATCTTAGCAAGGTTACTATTAATTTGGTCCAACTATTGCAAGACTGCAGCATGGTTATGATCAACCTTGCTCTCCAGTGCCTCTATTCTATTAAGTATCTCCTGATTATCCGGGACCAGAGCATCTTCTTCTAAACCCAGAGAATCCGAGTCGGACTCCTCCTGGACTCGTGTTCTCTTTTGTCTGCCCCCTGGTGCTTCTGGCTCAGCTGAAGCCATCACATAGGCCCCTCCCCTATTCACCACCATATGCATCTTCTCAAGTGTGGCCAAATCCAATGAATCATTACCCGTAATTTTAGTCATAAGATAGGTACTCGGGTCAAAATCATCAAGAAGGGCTGTTGCCAATGTGGTAACCAATCCTCCAATGCAAATAGCCCCCTTCTTTTTGTTTGCCACACTATAAAAAACATCGGCCAACCAATAGTCGGTACTAATGGGTATTGCATTACAAGCACAATCTAAGAAAAAGAGCTCACTAAGTTCCACTACACCCGGGCTTTCCTTCCTAGCAAAGAACCCGCAGGACATAAAGCGATGCAAATACCTAAGAGCGGGATTGCTCAATTTAGTTGCCTTGGCCGATTTTGCCACATAAGTTCCCGAGCCCAATGCTCCCCAAGCAAATTGTTATTTAAAATCCTTAGGTACAGGCCTTTCACCGTGTTGATGGAAACCAAATATAACATTCAATTGCTCAATACTAACCACAAATGATTTCCCAAGCAATTTAAAATTCAACTTAGAGCAAATTTTTTGTTCATCTCTTTCAACCTTAAGAGATGTTAAAAATTCCAAAGTAAGCTCTTGAAATTGCAAAGGTCGAAAGGAGACTAGGTTCTCCCACCCAAGATTTTGAACATAACTATAAAAATTATCCCTAATATGAAGAGCATTAAGGGATTCATCGCTAACATACCTCATCGGAAAGAAACCCCTAGCCAAAAGAGTAGCTCTCTTTAAAGATGAAGAAGATGAAGATGAAGATGCAGCTTCAGTTGGAGGTCGCTTCCTCTTGTGGTGGGACACCATCTTCGTTCTTGGCATATTGAAAGATTTGAAAAAATTTGAAACTTAAACTGATTAAATTGATTTTTTATGAGAGAAGAAGAAGATTGAACGGATTAATTTCAGTTTTGGTGAAGGAAATTGAGAATTGATGGGAGTTTGGAAGCTTTGAAAGATCAACAATGGAGGTTTTGTGAGAAAGAAGTCGAGAGGGAGAAAGGAAACAAAAAGAAAATTAGGGATTGAAATTAACGAAAAGTGCTAAAATCGTGTTTTTAAAGTTTAAAATTGAAGAGACATGACCAAGCTTGGGTAAGCTTGGCCGTGTTTGATGTGTTTGGAGGGACATGGCCAGTGACTTGGCCGTGTCCCATGAGTGTGTTAGACACTGTGAACAAAGTTTCAAAAACAAAGAAAAGGAACTTGGGGTGAAGCTTGGCCGTGTCCCATGTGACACGGCCAAGCTTGTTGGCCATGTCAGGGGCTGTGTGCTTTTGGTGATTTTAGGGTTGGCTTGACACGGCCAGTGGCTTGGCCGTGTCAAGTGGCCGTGTCTTTCACTACCATTTTGGCTCTTTTTTATATTATTTATTTATTTTATTTTATTGTGTCACCAAATCTTAAAGAAATGCAATCCTCTTCTTTGATTAACCCTGAAACACAATAAAAACCGATCAAAGCACCCATTCCATTTATTTAAACAAAACATAAAATCAAAATTGCTAAATATAAAATTACAACTATAAAAAGAAATGCAAACCGATGGGTTGCCTCCCATATAGCGCTTCTTTAATGTCGTGTAGCTGGACATTACTGCAAGACTTAAGGATCGTAGATCAAAGTGTTATCGATGATCCTTACTTCTTGGAACCCTTCATTATATGGTTTAACTCTCTGTCCATTTACTTTAAAAGTTTCATTTGTTCGAGAGTTAAGCAATTCTATGGCACCGGAAGGATATACCTAAGTTATCTCAAAAGGACCACTCCATCGAGACTTGAGTTTTCCTGGAAACAGACGGAGAGGAGAATTAAAAAGCAAAACTTTCATACCTGGGCTCAATGTTTTTTGCACTATAATTCTGTCATGAAGTGCTTTAGTGCGATCTTTATAAATCCTCGAACTCTCATATGCCTCATTCCTCAGCTCATCTAACTCTGAAATTTGCAGAAAACGTTCTCTCTTTGCCTTGTCCAAGTCTAAATTCAGAGTCTTGATTGCCCAATTTGCTTTGTGCTCCAACTCCACTGGTAAATGACGGTAAATGACAAGCCTTACCAAAAACCAATCGGTATGGACTCATACCCAGAGGAGTCTTGAAAGCAGTCTGATATGCCCACAATGCATCATGCAATCTACTCGCCCAATCCTTCCTCGATAAGTTGACTATTTTCTCCAGAATTCCTTTTATTTGCTTGTTGGATGTTTCTACTTGTCCAGAAGTCTGTGGATGGTATAGGGTTGCCACCTTGTGTTTCACACCAGATTTGTGCATTAATTTCTCAAAAATTTTGTTGCAGAAATGACTTCCCCCATCACCGACTATCACTCTTGGCGTGCCAAATCTGCTAAGAATATTTTCCTTCACAAATTTAATGACCACATTAGCATCATTAGTACGGGTGGGGATTGCCTCCACACATTTTGAAACATAATCAACAGTAACTAAAATATATTCATAACCAAAAGACTTGGGAAAAGGACCCATAAAGTCTATTCCCCACACATCAAACAGTTCAACAACAATATATGATTGAAGGGGCATTTCATTCCTCCTCCCAATGTTACCCACTCTTTGACAGCGGTCGCAATGCTTACAATATTCTTGAGCATCTTTGAATAGAGTAGGCCAGTAAAAACCATTTTGAAGTACCTTTTCTGTAGTCTTTCTTCCTCCAAAATAACCACCACAGTGAAGGTCATGACAAAATTGAAGAACACTCAGTTGTTCTTCCTCAGATACACACCTGCGAACTATCTCATCTTTGCATATCCGGAATAGGTAAGGTTCATCCCAAAAATAAAATTTACTCACGTGCAAAAACCTTTTCTTTTCTTGAAATGACATGTTAGAATGCAAAATACCACAAGCAAGATAATTAGCAATATCTGCAAACCAAGGTGCATTAATTACCACAAACAGCTACTCATCAGGAAATGCTTCTAAATTTTTATGAATGCTATCAGATGCAAGATTTTCACTAAAGAAGGGTAATCTAGATAAATGATCAGCTACAACATTCTCACTTCCTTTAGTATCCTTGATTTGAAAATCAAATTCTTGCAATAATAACACCCATCTAATTAAGCTAGGTTTAGCATGTTGTTTTGTCAAAAGATATTTTAGAGCTGCATGATCAGAATGCACAATAATTTTTGACCCAATTAAATATGCTCTAAACTTATCTAAGGCAAAAACAACAGCTAACATTTCCTTTTCAGTTGTTGTATAATTCATTTCCGCACTATTCAGGGTCAAGCTAGCATAATATATTACTCTCAAAAATTTATCAACCCTTTGCCCAAGAACAGCTCCTACTACATGATTAGAGGCATCACACATAATTTCAAAAGGCAAAGACCAAACAGGAGCTACAATTACCGATGCACTAGTCAGTTTTTCCTTAAGGGAATTAAAGGCTTGCATGCATTGTGCAGTAAACTCAAATGGAACATCTTTCCCAAGCAAATGACACAATGGTTGGCTTATTTTAGAAAAATCTTTAATAAACCTCCAGTAAAAACCTGCATGCCCTAGAAAACTTCTTATTCCCTTAATAGAGGTAGGTGGAGGTAACTTAGCAATTAACTCTACTTTAGCCTTATCCACCTCAATCCCTTTACTTGACACAACAAGACCTAAGACAATGCCTTGAGTAACCATGAAATGACTCTTTTCCCAACTCAAAGTGAGGTTACATTCAATGCACACAAGAACAAGTTTATTGAGGCAATTATCAAAAGAATCACCAAAAATAGAAAAGTCATCCATAAATACCTCAATAAAATCATCTATCATGTCTGTGAAGACAGACATCATGCATCTCTGAAAAGTTGCGGGTGCATTGCACAAGCCAAAGGGCATATGCTGAAATGCATAAGTCCCAAAAGGGCAAGTAAAAGTAGTCTTGGATTGATCCTCTGGTGATATCGGCACCTGATAATAACCTGAAAGTCCATCCAAAAAGCAATAATGTGAGTGTCCAGAAAGTTTATCCAACATCTGATCAATAAAAGGAAGAGGGAAATGGTCTTTCTTTGTGGCATTGTTCAACTTCCTATAATCGATACACATTCTCCACCCAGTAGTAGTCCTAGTAGGAACCAAATATTATTTTCATTTTTCACCACAATGATTCCAGATTTCTTAGGCACTACATGTATTGGGCTCACCCACTCACTATTAGCTATTGGATATATCACTCCTTCATCAAGCAATTTGAGCACTTGCTTCTTAACCACTTCACTCATGTTTGGGTTAAGGCGCCTTTGGGTCTCCCTCACAGGTTTAGCTCCCTCTTCTAAGGTGATTCTATGCATGCACATTGAAGGGCTAATACCTTTGATGTCACTCAATCCCCATCCTATTGCTTTTTTCAATCTTTTTAGCTCACTCACCAACCTCATCTCCTCCCCTTCACTAAGTTCGCTAGATATTATCACAGGTAAAATGTTGTGATCTCCTAAAAACACATATTTCAGATTTTTAGGTAATTCTTTAAGCTCTAACTCAAGTGAAGGATTCTTCTCTTCCTTTTTGATGGAGGGAAGTTCAAATACTGGGTCCTTCTTAAGTTCCTCTATTTCAGCACTCTCTAATGTCTCAAGGCAACTGGCTATTTCTGAATAAAAAATATCCAAACCACGATCTAAGGTCAGTGCTAGCTCCAATTTATCCGAGGAACCTGTCTGCAAGAAAACATCTGAAACAACTGCGTCAATACAATCAATTAAAGAGCAATCCTCATATAATGCAGTTGTAGGAATTGGAGAAGTGTTAAAAATAGAAAATTCAACCATTTGTCCAAAGACAGTCATTGACAATTTACCATTTTTAACATCTATCAAGGTGTTGGTAGTAGCCATAAAAGGCCTACCCAGTAGAATAGTGTGTGCGGATGGTGTAGAGTTACTTCCTTCCATGTCAAGAACTATAAAATCCACAGGCACTATCAACCCACCAACCTTAACTAATACATCTTCTATAACCCCTTTTGGGAATCTAAGAGATCTATCAGCTAATTGCAACACCATTTTGGTTGGTTTAAGTTCCCCAAGTTCTAGTTCAAGATACACAGAATAAGGCATCAAATTTACACTGGCTCCTAAATCACACATGCCATCTGTCCCCTTTCCATTACCCATAGTAATTTGAATTATGAAACTACTAGGATCCTTTAGTTTTGGAGGTAGTTTACGCTGCAAAATAGCACTAGCTACCTCTGATACTATCACCTTTTCATTTGGCTCATACCTCTTTTTCTTGGTGTTCAGTTCCTTGAAGAATTTGGCATAAGCCAGCATGTTCTTTATTGCTTCAAGTAAGGGTAAGTTAATACTTACCTTAGACAGCATGTTGAAGATGTATGAAAATTGCTTATCTTGCTTATCATTCTTCAACCTGCTGGGGAATGGTATAGGTGGCCAGTAAGGATTACTTGCCTTGTGTAAATCTGCTGAAGGGGATTTCTCCATTGATTTTTCTACAGCACCTTTGTTCTCTGGTTCTCCTTCCTTTTTGTTCTCTTGATCACCTGCATTCACAGAATTATTTTCAACATTATTGTTAGTTACCTTGCCACTTCAAAGCACAGTCACTGATTGTGCCTACTCAAGTTGACTTGGAAATTTCCCTTTTTGTTGAATCTACATCTGTTGTGCAAGTTGTCCCACTTGAGTCTCCACTTTCTTTAAAAGATGCTTCTAAGGAATCCAGCCTCTTGTTATTCATCTCTTGATTCTTAGCACTGACTTGGATAAAGGCCTGTAAACTATCCTCCAAACTCTCTCTCTTAGGCTGCCCTTAATTTGAAGATTGACCCTGCGGTTGGTTTTGTCTCTGGAGAAAATGGAAAGGCTATTGAAATTATTTGTTGCCCAGGAAAAATTTGGATGATTCCGCCACCCAGGATTGTAAGTATTTGAGTAAGGATCATTCCAGGCCCTTGGTTGATATTCCCCCATATCATTGACTTGCCCAGCTTTATTTCCATAAGACTCATATGCGGAGGGGCATATATTTGCTTCATGCCCGAAAGTTCCACAAATTCCACACACTTCTTGAGTGGATGAAGAGGTATTGTTCTTCATGTTCAACATTTGCACTTGCCTTGTCAATTCAGCTATCTGATTGACCATCTGACTATTGGCTTCCAATTGGTTCACCCCTTTACTTCTTCCTCTTACACTTTTCTGTTGAGAATTAGCTCCCAACATTTCAAAGATTTCATAAGTTTCATCTGCTGTCTTTTCTCCCATAGCTCCCCCAGCTGCATTATCAACTGTATTCTGAAATTGCTGGGTTAGACCATCGTAGAAAAACTGATTCAGAAGTCAAAGTGGGTAGTGATGATGTGGACACTGGATCATTAACATCTTAAACCTGTCCCAAGCCTCATGAAATGGCTCTCCTTCAAATTGAGAGAATGTAGCTATTTTCCCTCTAAATTTAGCTGTCTTCTGATGTGAGTAAAAATTGCTCATAAATATGTTATAAACTTGCTCCCAAGTTGTCAAAGAATTTTCAGGCAACATCATAAGCCAGCTCTTTGCCCTATCCTTCAATGTATACGAAAAGCATCTCATCCTCAACTGGTCCTCTATTAGTCCTCCCAATGGAAAAGTGTTGAGGGTGGAATAGAAATCCCGAATAAAGTTCAAAGGATCTTCATTTGGAACTCCATAGAATGATGGCAACATGTTGTAATGGATGTTCTTCAACTCATAATTCCGTGCTGCATCTGTCAGTCTTATACAAGAGATGGAAGTTCCAATGACAGGTCTGGCAAAATCTCTCATAGTTCTTTGCCTTTCTTCTCCCATATTGGTGGATTGTGCAGTATCTGACTCAAAATCAGAAGTGTCCTCCTCTGTATCAAATCCGGTGTACAGTTCAAACTCTTCTCTGCTCCTTTTCACTCTCTGAATTTCTGGAATAACTGGATATAGCTCTCCTCAGAGTGATCTCCTGCCTTGCATAAACAAAATTTCTGGAAAAATAAATTATTAAAAGCAAAAGACAAATAAAATCAAAAGTAAACAATGAAAAATAACCTAAAATATTTATGCCTAATAAACAATTATGCTAATTAGCTTCCTCGGCAGCGGCGCCAAAAACTTATTGTGCTCTAATTAACACTACTAGAACTACACTCGCAAGTATACGAGGCTGCTGTAGTATTTTGGTGAACACCTCAAGGTCGTCTCACAAGGAAGCTAGATAAGCTAATTGATTATCAGATTGCAAATAACAAATTATCAATAAATTTAAATTGCTAACAACTAATGAAAACATATCGATTGGAGTTTAAAACAATAAAAGTAAACTGAGCTGATATATTGATTCACTTAATAGAAAGGTCTAGGGCTCTCTACTAACTTATATGAATTAACGGTTATTCCTCTCAACCAATTTAATTTCAAAAATTAGATCTCAAGCAACTTAATTAATAGAATCAAGGAAATAAGCTCTCACATTCAAACCTCTTTCAAATAATGTTGTTACAATTGAAATGATCTTTTTCTCAGGTTATATTTCTAATTCACCTAAGTCCCTAATTGAATTGTTCCAGCATTAGACTTCATCTCTCAATCCTTCATCTAATACCTCAAACACATAATTGGTGGCCAATCAATTATATATTAACAGTAATCCATTCAATTAAGGCTAAAGAAATAATTCAGTTAAGAGCAATAACCAATTCAAACAATCATTGTAGATCCATACAAACCCTAGACTAGATCAAATTAGTTCATAATAATGCTATCAAACATATCTATCTCATTAAAATTCAAAGAAATCAATTTAGGCATAATAGAATTCATGAATACAATTCCAATGAAACTTAAGAGATAAAGTTTGACAACAAAACCAAATTACAAACTCCCTTTAGCTTTTGAAGAATCTCTTGTTCATATCTTTTCTAGAAGAATGTTGCAATGGCAAAAACAAATTTAATCTAGACTGTTTGCATCAAAGTGTAATCAAAATTCTCTAAGAAAACAAAATGGAAACTAAAAGGTTATTATTTGACAACTGATAAATTCTCTGTCTAATCTTCAAAAACCCTAATCCTCTTATTTATACGAAACCTCACTCCAAAAATCCGCATTTTCTTTCTTCCTTTAGTCCATGGAGTGACACGGCCAAGCTCCTGGCCGTGTCACTGAATGTGTCCGCTTATGCTTCATATATGCTTCTTTGGAATGGAGTGTGACACGGCCAAGCTCCTGGCCGTGTCATGTGACACGGCCAGTGGCTTGGCTGTATCAAGTGGGAGTGTCACCTACTGATCTCTTCGTTCTTTGCTCTCTTTCCTTTGGTCTTCTTCCTTGGCTGAGTATGGGACACGGCCAAGCTCCTGGCCGTGTCATGTGACACGGCCAGTGGCTTGGCCGTGTCACCTGAGTGTGTCACTTACTGCCAACTTTTCCTTCCTCTCTTGGATCCTTGGTTTTGCCCCTAAGAAGAGACACTACTTCATGCTATTCTTCCAAGGAAATATTTTGCATATTAACCTAAAACAAACACTTAAAGAAACTTTAAACAAGAATCAAATAAACATTAACCAACAACACATAAACACCACACTAAAAACTAGAACAAAAATGACATAAACACTGAAATAAATTAAAACTACCAAAATTGATGAAATCACTAAATAAACAGATTAAAACTACCAAAATACCTAAAGAAAACAATAATCATCATAATAAATAAGATACAATTCTATGACAAAAACTAATAAAATAACCAGCTTGGAGGAGATCTTTGAAATCATGGATGAGTGTATGAGACATCCTTTCACGAAGACTAGGCAACACCCCTCTCACAATCATCCTTATTTGATCAGATTCATCGGGCCTTTTCTTGAGCAAAGCGGCCTTATTTCTCCATCTTTTCACATAGTCCACAAAATTTTCATTTGGCCTTTGTTTAATGGACTCCACTTCCATTAAGGTAACTTCCATTTCAACATTGTATCCATATTATTGGATGAAGGCCTTGTATAGCAAATCCCAACTCTTTTGTGTTCCTTCTTCTAAGGTATTGAACCAATTTTGGATAACAGGATCCAATGAGGGAGTACCTTAGAGTTTGATCCTTAGTAGCTCGGGCTGACTACATGGCAGTGATATACTGCTTCACATGGAGGTGAGGATTTTTGGTTCCATCAAACATTGCAAAGGATGGCATCTTGAACTTGTACAAAACTTCTTCATGTAGCTCAATTAATTTGTCAACTTCAGACATTTCTTCGGTTTTCAGCTTCTTCTCAAATTTCTTTTCTAAATCCGCAATCATCTTTTCAACATCAGAAGTCTTAGTTTTCTCCACAGCTGATCTTTCAACAATCTTCGGTTCTTTCTTCTTGTCTTGAGGATCTTGGAAGTATTGAGCCCAATCATCATCATCATCAATGATCACCTTATCATCATCAAAAACCACTTCAACCAATAGTTATATTTTTGAAAATGGAAATAAGTTCATGATAATTTCCATTAATTAGTTTTTGATCCATTCAAACAACTAAAGTAGCTTTTATGCTATATTGGATTAAACCTAAATTAAGAGGTTTATTATAAATAGATTTCTCACTTGAAAAAGAAACTAATGATTCATGCCAAAAACAAGCCCATGATTAATAACTCTTAGTATAAACTAGGCTCACAATTGATTTTTAGTATTTCGTAATTGACCTAAATAATTTGCAAGCTCTTTGTAAGAAAAGGTTAGATGAAAGTAATTTTGTTTCTAAGCCCATTGTAAAAAGATTTTAGAAAAAATAGATTTTGGGCTTTGTATTTTTGATTTGGAAAAGTTTTATATCCAAAGACCATTGGAAAATTTTTAAAATTGCTTTGGTCTTTTGGACTTTAAAGAAAAAATTTATTTTGAGCTTACAATGTACTTAGGTCATAGTAGAAAAAGAAGAAACCAAATAATTCATGATTTAAACCAAGATAAATTAGCCATAGTCAAACAATAAGCATTTGGGGTAAAAACCTAAGGAAAGTAACTAGGCCAATTACATGAGCTTTAATATTTGGGTTGAAAAGGCTTAGGTTCCCATAGCAAGTATATACCAAAAGGTACGAGGCTATGAGTGGTTATGCCATGCTCGATCTCCATACCTTGAGTGAAAGTATGGTATCCCTTACATAACACAACATGGGTAACACGGGTGTCCTAACTCACACACACGATGCAATCTAATATGATGCAATGGATAATATCATAACAAGAAAGAATAGAATAATATAAAGACCAACGGAATCAACTTCTCTTATCCCCAGTGGAGTCGCCACTGTGAGCGAGGATTTTTTCCCTCACTCCCGATGGAATGGTTCTTGCGACTTTGGCACTGTTTAGGCTCGGGGCCTTAGAGAACACGGACTAAAACTCGAAGAAAAATGGAGTCGCCACTCGGACGGGCCGAGAAAAAAAAAGGAGCGAATGACTCGATTCCTAAGGGATCCCCAACCCCCTAATGGGTTTGGAAAGTCGGGTACGTGTGGGGAAGGTGAGAAATGGCCCAGCACTCCCACAACGCCCTGTTCATTGGAACCGGCCTCCTTTGCAGGTCTTAATATTATAAAATTCTTAAATATAACAATATTATTCATACTACATGCAACAATTAAAATAAAGCATCATTATATTAAAATCAAAGCAAGGTCCAAACAAAGCAAATAAATGGACACCCATCCGAGAATGGAAACATATCCTTACATCATTTATGTCTAAACTAAATAGGACACCCTCCGAAAGGTGGAATCATGTCCTTTACATTGGTCCAAAATATAAGAGCAATTTAAATTGCATAATACTTAATTAATGAGGTACCCATAAAGTGGAAACATACCTCTTACAATTTAATACTAAAACAAACAAATAATAATCATAATAATAAAGAAAATAATCATCCATGATAAATTAAATAAATCAAGCATTGAAAATAAATCAACCATCAAAACATATAATAAACTACATAATAAAATCTAAAATTAAATAAAGCAAGTAAAGATAAAAATCTAGGTTTATGTCTCAATTTAGGGTTCTTTAATTAACATTTAGGGTTTTGGGGATTTCGAAATTAAAATATAATTATTTAGGGTACTGTGAAGATTTTGGAAATTTGGAATGGATTAGGGTTTTATGAATTTAAGAAAGTAGTAAGGTTTTTTTATTAATCAAATTACGGTTTAGAGGTAACATCATGAAATTAGGGTTTTGGAATCTTAAGACATTAGAGTTCGTAATTCATGGTTACTGGATTGTGATTTTAGGTTTACTAGATTATGGTTTTAGGGTTTAGATTTACTAGATTGGGTTTTAAGTTCACTGGATTAGGGTTTAGGGTGTTGATGAATTTGTCATAAAGTTTTGATGCTTTAAGAATTTAGGATTTAGGAAAACTAGGGTTTACTGTATTGGGTTTTGAGAAAATTAGGGTTTTTGATATTTTGGAAAACATATTTGATCTTAGGATTTTAGAAAACAATTTAGAGTTTTATAAAAATAATTATGATTTTCAGAAACTGTATAGAAGAGTTAAGAACAAAAAACTCAAAATTGATGATTTAGTGTTGAACAATGTAAGCCTAATTTATCTGATCCAAGAGGAAATTTTAGGCCTAGCTGGGAAGGGCCATATGTTGTGAAACAAGTCATGAACAAGAGTGTAGTAAAGTTATCAGACATGGACGGGAATGAGTTTAGTGAGCCGATGAACATTGATATGTTGAAGAGGTTTTATGTATAAAAAGAGAATAAGAAAAAAGAGCTCGCTAGGTTGAAAACCCAAAAGGGGGCCTAGGAAAAAGTTAGAGCAGTTCGCTAGTTCTGAAAACTCGAAAGGGCGGGCTAGGCAATAATTAGGGCTAAATGAGAGAAAATCATCAATTAGAAAACCCGAAAGGGGTAGTTAGCAACATGAGTGATCTTGTGTATGCTGCTTTATGTTTGGTTGTTCCCCAATTTAATAAAACAGAATTAATATTAAAATTGTTCTATGTGTACTATTATAAGTATTTGACCAGATATGGATGAAATAAATAAACACAATAGCAAAAGGTGATGACAAATTATAAAAGGAAAGGAAGCATCTCTTATTACTTTTATTATTTTTTTGTCTTAACAATACACTTTCTAAGGAAATTGACAAATGTAAAATCTATGGCAGACGATAAGTGTAACGTGCAGGCCAACTTTGCTTCAGCCGATCTAAGTAGACTTCAGACAGACAAGGCATGTCTAAATCGGGAGTGAATTCAGAACCTCGAGGCTTAGCTTCATACTGATGGTCAAGCCGGTGATGATCATAGCAAGTACCTCGATGAAAAGTAGCAAGAGGAACATACATCAAATATGTCCGCATGGTGATATGAGAAATCTTCCACCAAGGTACTAACCAACGGATGTTGACTTCAGAGCATGAGTGGATCCAGTCAACCCAGTCAACATACGAAGAAGTAGGATGGAGTAATTTCCTACTAGAATGATATCGTGGTAGATATCTGGCAAAATTCATAGATGGAGTATCGAGCAAGCAGAGATGCTCCTGAAGCCAAATCTATAAGAAAAAAATTAATTAAAAAAGGAAGGTCTGCTAAGCTGAAAACCTACAAGGGCAGCTTAGGCAAAAATTAGGATAGCTCGCTAGTTCTGAAAACCTGCATGGGCGGACTAGGCAAAAATTAGAGCAATAAAAAAAGGGTCTACTAAGTTAAAAGCCGCAAGGGCGGCTTAGGCAAAAATTAGGATAGCTCGCTAGTTCCGAAAACCCACAAGGGTGGACTAGACAAAAATTAGAGCAATAAAAAAAATAATAATAATAAAAGAAGAAAAACCTAAATTGAAAACCCAAAAGGGCAATTTAGGTAATTACCTGAAGCAACAATGGACTCCCGGTCAATTTCTTCTATAATCCCAATTTAAGTTGGTCTAGTCCAACTAAAGTCTCAGCTAAGATCACGAGTATTGAAGACAAGCCTCCTTCCATTTGGTCCATGATATCCAATACTCGTGGATCAATATCGCCATCAGAAGAAACAAGTAAGAATTGGCCAAGCAAGCATAGACAAAGCATACGTCCCCATGCCTTAGTAGGAGCCAAATGAGAAAGGCAAAAGTCAATTAAGGGACCAAGCAGAATTTTCTCACCTCTCATCAACTGTAGAACTCTGGGCTTTGAAAGTTGAAATAACATTTGCATCTTTTGTTGAGTCTTGGAAATCAATATAGGTAACGCCATTTGTTGATTTCTTGGATATCCAAGGATGGCCTCAAATTCTTCAATAAAGGGACATATCTCAAAGCCATTAATGGTGGATCATGATCAAACAAAGCCTTAAAAAAGTCATCGCCTATTGAAGAAGGAGGCATATCACCCATCCTGAGTCCGCCTAAAGTTGGAGCACCTGAATCTCTATTACCTTGGAATTTAGATCTATAATGGTCTTCATCCGAAGTAGAAGAAAGGATTTCATGGTCATCAGCTTGGGGTCCTCTAGATGAAGAAGCACTAGGATCTCTCATTCCCTGAAACTGGAAGTCTCGAAAATCTTGCTTTGACTTGTGATACAATTTTTCAAAATGGGAAACCTGTTGATGACTAGCATCCAACTCTTCTTAAATTTCTTGTTTTGTTCTTCAAGCATCCATGTGAGCCAGAAAGGAAAAGAGTAAGAGCATACATAATCATGCATACATATAGCATAAATTATCATGGAATAAGAAAACCTACCGGGTAATTCATATCAACGTCCTGTGGATGAGATGGGATCTCCAGTTGATTAGAATGAGAAAATGGGCAGTAAAAGAAGGTCTAGCCTAATGACCAAATGAGCCAGCAGCCTACAACAATCATTAAAAAAGTCAAAACAAGTTAAGAAAGAAGCAATTGCAATGGAAAGATGGTAAAAGTTTACCTAAGAAGTGCTAGCCCCGAGATGCGAGACAGACTCTCTTCCCTCTCTGTGATACTCTTCTTCATCTATATCCTCATTTTCCTCAGGAATCTCCCTTACACCAACAGGGGATACATCAAAGTTCAAGAGCCCTATTCGAATAAACTGGGTATAAGATGCACCTGGTGGATAGAGAAAGCTTTCAACATCATAATCATGCCGAGCCAACCACCATGCATTCTTCGGCATTGATGTGATATTTAAAGTATACTTTGGGCAACTCATCGAGCTCCTCCGCTACTCGGGACCAAGAAACCACTCATACACTCTCTCCCTGAGAAACCAACCACTAGACACAGGGTCGGCAATGATTCGGTGAGTATGTTGAAAAGGCAATGCGGCATTCATAGAAGAAGTCCAGTTCGTTCTCTCTTCTGTGTTCCACCAAGCCAAATTGACCTACAAAATGACATAAGGTAAGTGAACTTTTATAAAAATTCTAAAGTATACTAATGCTATTTTACCTGGCCCTAGGTTAAGCAACTCAAGAGATAGCGTTGGGTGTGCACATGGTGAGAGCCGAGAACTTCTATACGATTTAACAACCAAAAATTTAATCTTGGATACCCGACTCTCTCTCAAGAAATGCCAGGCACCCTCACAAGATTATGCTCATATGCCCATATCTACAACAATAATAAAAATCAAATTCATGCAAGAATAAGAATGGAATTGACATTTGTGGAAGAAGAGTACCTCGACAACCACTATAAAACCAACAAAAGACCTCTTATTTCTGCAAATCTTATCAAGTCCATGTTAAAGATAGGCAAGGCCAGCTTCACCCCAACCGTAAAGTAGTACCATACTCATATCAGTAAGGGCCCTCAACACCGACAAATGGATAGCAGATTCGGTGCTGCATAAAATGGTTGACCAGAGCAAATACAGTAAAAATCCTCGAGCATATTGTTTGGTTATTTCTATACAAACCTATCCTTCGTAGTTCATCCAATAACTCCGAATCGGCTCAATTTTTATCTTGAAAGGCCCTTTAAATGATGTTTCCATACCAATAAACTATTGGACTTCTTCGAATGTTATAATATTATTGGTAAGAGGGACCAGAAGGCTATAGTACCGGATACTAGTGATGGTTGTATAATCGACTGGGCCAATGGTCATTTCTCCTATAGGTAGGTGAAAAGTATGAGTCGTGTCCATCCACCGCTCTGACAATGTTTGAACTACACTCCTGTCTATCGGACATTCCTCAGATGGTAATTGCAAGATAAAGCTTTCAAAATCGCAATCGCGGATAATCCATTTTACCCGAGAAGGTGCTACATCATAACATTGTCGAGCTTTATTGACACACCCTCTGCCTCGAATAATGCAACGATCACGCTAACACGGAGCCAGGTAAGTTAACACATGGTAAGTATATCATCATATCAATACCACTGATTTTTAGGCTAAATTTATTTATGTTCTATTTTTAGTCTATCTATTTACTTATTTATTAAATTTTTAAATATATTCATCTAATTAATTTATTTTTCCTAAATCTTAAAAAAACAAAAAAAATAACAAAAAAAAGAAAAAAAGAAAAAGAAAAAGAAACAAAAAACACGAAAACGAAAAAATAATTTGCTGTTAAAATAAATAATTGAATTATTACCTTGGTTTTTTGATTTGAACTGCAATGAAGCTGCATCCTGGCTAGTAGACTTATAGTTCTATTTTCATGTTGCCGAATAAACTCCAATAACTCAGCATTAGATTGAGTTTCTAATCTCGAAGCATGCATTTTCTCCTCAACTCTATTCTAAACCCACTGATTTAAAAATTTGTATGAGTATGGATGAAATGAAGAAATGAGCCAAGGTTTATATAGAAAAATTGCAAAGGAAAAAGTCTAAAATAAAAAAAAGAGAAAAACATTATTCTCGTGAAAGAAAAAAAAAAGAAAAAAAAGAGTAAATGTTACTATTTATAAATAGTAAATGAATAGTTAGTGAATAGTGTATAAATAGTAACTACACAATGAATAAATAGAAAACTCAATTATTCAATTCAATCATTTAGATATTTGCATGTATATAAATATTTTTACACTTTTAAAATATTTTTACACGCAGGGGGTAAGAAGATATGGACATGGTAAAAATTAGCTAAATTTTTTGCAAATTCCATTAGTATTCTACTGACTACAATTATTTGTTATAGATAATCAAATTATTTTTAAGTTCAGAACTTAGCTCGGGTCCAGAACTCAAATTATAGTCCAGAACTTAGCTCAAGTCCAGAACCAAAATTATTTTTAAGTCCAAAACTTAGCTTAGGTCCAGAACCTAAATTATTTTTAAGTCAAGAACTTATCTCGAGTCCAGAACCCAAATTATTTTTAAGTCCAGAACTTAGCTTGGGTCCAGAACCCAAATTATTTTTAAGTCCAGAGCATAGCTTAGGTCTAGAACCCAAATTATTTTTAAGTCCAGAACTTAGTTCAGGTCCAGAACCCAAATTATTTTTTAGTCCAGAACTTAGCTTAGGTCCAAAATCTAAATTCTCTCTTAAGTCCAGAACTTACCTTGGGTCCAGAACCCAAATTATTTTTAAGTCTAGAACTTAGCTCAGGTCCAGAAGCCAAATCTCTCTTAAGTCCAAAACTTAGCTTGGGTCCAGAACTCAAATTACCCTTAAGTCCAGAACTTAGCTCGGGTCCAGAACCCAAATTACCCTTAAGTCCAGAAATTATCTCGGGTCCAGAACCCAAATCCTAAATCTAGCTCGGGTCCAAAATCAAATTATTTTTTAGTCTAGAGCTCAAACCAACCTTGGGAGTCCAGTATGGCTCCAAACCCAGTCAAAATCACATTGTTTTTCACTCTCTTTTTCCATAGTCTCAGATCGCTCAAGCAGGGGGCAAACTGTAGACCCTTAATTTTTGACCCAGTTTGGCCCAATATTTTTTATAGTCCAAACTATAAAACCCAAATTATTTTTGAGTCCAGAGCTCAAACCAACATTGGGAGTCCAGTATGGCTCCAAACCCAGTAAAAAATCACATTGTTTTTCACTCTCTTTTGTCGTAGTCTCAGATCACTCAAGCAGGGGGCAAACTGTAGACCCTTAATTTTTGACCCAGTCTGGCCCAATATTTTTTATAGTCCAAAATATTTTTGTGGTATTTTAATTAAATAATATTTATTTTAATATTTATTATTTATAATTTTTAATAAAAATAAAGAAGGTAATATTAGTAAAGTAAAAAATAATATAATAAATAAATAAATAAAAATCAGTGACGGAACAATCGGCGACGAAAAAGTTTCATCGCCAAAAGTGAATTGGCTTGGGCCAATTTGCCGCAGAAATTTTCTGCAGCGAATTGGGCACAAGCCAATTCACTTTCACTTGCAATTTTCGTGCTGGACCACCCATAGCCAGCAGTAATCTTTTGCCAGTGCAATTTTTTCTAGCGCAGTTTTTTCCGAAACTAAATTCTATTTGGTTTTTATTTCTTTTCCTAAATGGTTTTTATTTCCTCAGACAATTAGAATTAGGTTGGGATTTTTTCCTATAAATACCACATTAAAACACTTTAGAATGGACTTTGGAAGACGAAACTTAGATCTTTCAAAACAAAATAAAATTTGAACCAAACTTGGGACCCTAAAATTATTTCGGCCAAAAGAAACCCTAGCAAGCAAGGAGAAATTCAAGAGATAGCAACCAAAGGAGGCAATCAGTCATCTCCATATTGCTTTGCTCAACCAAAATAAAATTTGAAGCAGGCAACAGTTTGGTTCAATTTCTTCAATTTGGTGGAGCCTTTAAATGTAGGTAAATTACTCTAACTTCTGTTTATTCAATCATTAATCATCTTCATCTTTTAAGCCATCATCACACTGCCTTAGTTATGTAATTCTTCCTTCAATCTAGTTTAGGTAGTAGCATAAATTAATTCATACAATACTTAAGATCTTAATTAAAATAAATAATATAATCATTCAACACAAATCTAATTTCATAAACCCTAAGTTATCCAAACCTTAAATCTTAATTAACTTTGTTTTCAAACATTCACAGTAGCTATTTTGTTCAGTGAGCTATTTTAATCTTTCAATAGTAAATTGGCTTTCTATATTTGTTTCACCTAAAAATATTTAAATAGTTATTATAGTCAATGATAAAAGCACACTCAACTTTGATTAAGGTGAAACATCAAATTCAAAATTCAAAATCATAATCTATAGAATCAATATTTCAAACCATAAAACCCTAATATCTTAACCATAAAAACCCTAAAAATTTAATAGCCTTAAAACATGTTATTCAAATCTAAAATCTTAATTACATCTTTCTAACAACCAAAACAACAATCTATTTGCTTAAAACCCTAACCAAACCTATTTTTTAAATCACAGTAGCATTATTTTCATAAAAACATCCAAAACCCTAAATCTTTTAAACATCCTGTAGCTATGTTATTACTTTAAAATATTTCTCAACAAATTAAACTAGTATATGCAAAACCCTAGTTATTGAACATAAAACCCTAGAAATCCTAATTGATGCACGAACCCCTAACGTTAATATATTTACTATTTTATTTAAATTGGATGAATGTTTATTATATACTTTTATTGATGTTTGATGTCATTGATGAATAATTTATTTATGATGAATGATTATTTACTTTTATTGATTTATTTTGATTTTAAAATATTGTAAGAGGTATGTTTCCATATTTTTAGGTACCTCATGTCATGAGCATCATGTAATTCATTTTATCATAATGTTTTTGGACCAATGTAAAGGACATATTTCCACCTTTCGGTGGGTGTCCTATTTAGTTTTAAACATGGACAATGTAAGGACATGTTTTCATCCTCGGATGGGTGTCCATTTATTTGCTTTGTTTGGACATTGCTTTGATTTTTATATAATGATACTTTATTTTAATTGCTGCATATAGTATGGATAATATTATCATATTTAAGAATTTTATAATATTAAGACCTGCAAAGGAGGTCGGTTTTAATGAACCGGATGTTGTGGGGGAGCTGGGCCATTTCTCACCTTCCCCACACGTACCTAACTTTTTCGAACCCATTAGGGGGTTGGGATTCCTTAGAAATCAAGTCATCCACCCCTTTCTTTTTTTTCAGCCCGTTCGGGTGGCAACTCCATTTTCTCCAGGCTTAGGCCCGTGTTCTCTAAGACCCCGAGCCTAAACAGTGCCGAAGTAGCAAGAATAATTTCACTGGGAGTAGGGGCAAAAATCCCCGCTCACACTAGGGGGATTCAGTATCTGGATAGTATTTTCATCATCAACTCTTTTTTTACAATATTTAATTTTTCTTTACTTTAATTTATTAAATAATTTGTCTTTTATTTTAATCATCACAAAAACTATTGATTTGCTAAACAACAGTTAAAATTTGCACTAGTACTTGACCTTGTCCCCAGTGGAATGATATCTTACTCACTACTTTATTACTTGACAACCCGTGCACTTACGGTAACACTACGATAGCACCAATTCGCCATCCAAATGTTATTTTGATAACTATAATAAATAAATAATGTTTTATTACTATATATATATATTAAGGTTTTTGAGAATTAAAATTTTAAAGTGAAAAATTTTATTAAACTGGATTGTGATATTTTTATATTGTATATACATATTTTACATATACTGGTGTACGTATTGTATGTATATATGGTATAAGGGTGTTACACCGTATAAGTGATATCATTCTTTCATCAAGGTATTGAGATTGGGCACTATGTAACCATACATAGCCTTGTATCTTTTGGTATGTACTTGTTATGAGAACGTAAGCCTTTTACCCTCAAGGCTAAAGCCACATAGTTGGCCTAGTAACTTTTCTTAGGTTTACCCTAAAAGTTTGTTGTTAGACAATGATTAACATGTCTTTATTTGAGTTATAGCCTATTTGGCTTGTCTTTTCCTAACATGACCTGATTATGGTGTAAGCCCAAAATTATTTTTAGGCCCAAGGCCTAAATCACTTTTAAATATTTTCAAATTAAAACCTTTTTAATATATGTCTCTTGGGCCAAGCTCAAAGCCCAAAATTAATTTTTAGAATAAACTTTTACAATGGGCTTTGAAATATTTTCAAAACCATCTTTCACTCTATGGCCCATTTTTTTAAATTAGGTCTTAAAATTAAAATCTTTTTACAATTTTTTTTAAAATGGCTTGTAATTAGTCAGGTCAATTATGGAATACTAAAATTAATTATGGGCCTTATTTACAACAAGACTTGTTAGTTGTGCGCTTGTTTGTGTCATGGATCATCAATTGCCTTTCCAACTAAGAAGTCTATTTATAATAAACTTATTAATTGTTCTTAATCCAAAATATGACAAAGATGCTCAAGCTTTTTAGTGGACCCAAAAGATTAAGGCTTAATTAATGGGAATTATCATAAATTGATTTATGTATTTAAAAATATAACTATTGGTTATTTCATTTAAATGATTCTTTTAAAAACAAAAATATCCCCTGTTAATAGTTTTGTTAACCATAACACCTAGGAAAAGAGACTCGCCAATCATGTGTGGAAGATATAAGGTTGAAATGAACATCTTAACTATATTTATTTGTTTGCTACATATGTATACATGCATACATACATTGCATTGCATTGCACTACATTGATCCTTTATGGCTTACAAATATGGAGTACATTATTTCAAGAGCTTATGATAATTCTAACTACGTCAATGACTCAGAGTTCAGTGAAGGTTCAGTTAACTTCACACTAAAACCAATGGACTATGACCAAGTTAAGAATTTGGTGAATAAGGCCCTCTTATCCAGGATGGAAGAACTAAGGGGACCATGGCTGACGTGGCGGGAAGTCAGTCAGCTACAATGTTGAAAAGTAACACTATTGACGCATCTACTAGTATTAAGAAGCAAAATGACAAAGGAAAGGATAAGGTAGCCGAGGTGGCCCTTGACGAAGAAAAGGTGGTGATGGATGATAATGACTATGATACATATTTCCAAGACCAACAAGAAAAGAAGTAAGAAAAGAAGGATGTAGAAAATATTGAATATACTGATGTTGAAAAATTGATTGCTGACTTAGAGAAGAAGTTTAAAAAGAAGATTCCCTTGATTTTGGCCCTATGCTAGTTCTATCCTAATTAAAGAAGGTCTAAGTCATGATCAGTCTATTCTTAATAAGCTTAAACTTATTTTAAGCTTTTGGTTAGATTCGTCCAATTTTATAAGGCCTAAAATAAGTCCGGTTTGATTTTTAAAGCCCTAAAATAGTCCGAAAGCAAGTTTGGTTCGATATGTATCGTGCCATATCAAATTGGTCCTGCCCAATTCGATATGGATGGTCCATATCAAATTAGGCTAGAATCGTAATTCAATATGGAGCTTGTCCATGTCAAATTAGGAATGCCAATTAAATATGGACTTTGGTACATGTCGGATTAAACTTGTTTTAATCTAATATAGTCATGGTTTCCCTCGAATTCAAAGGATTTTAATTCGATATACTTTAATATGAGCCATGCTTAAATAAGAAATTAATATTCGATTTAACCTAATATATTTCTTAAAAATACAAGATTAAAATGCTCCAGAGGAAGAAGAAAAAACCTAGTAGCCATAGTTAAGCAAAAGACAGAGAGTTAACAATAGTTATTAACAAACACAGCAGATTACAAAACCATAAACACTACACCACAAAGGCAGTAGCACACTGTCTTTGTCTTGCTTGGCCAGAGTTTCAAATTGTTACAAGCAAAAGTTTGATTAATGTTTAATTTTTGTGGAGCCAATAAATGATAGTATATTCTAAACTAATTCAATATAAGATGCTTTGATGATATTTCTTTTAAATACTGAATGCATTTGTCTTTTGTTTGAATTAAGTCTAGTATGCAATATTCATCAGTTTTAATTTATATCAGTTTTGCTTAAAGCATGATCAGTGAATTTATAATTTACAATAGGCCATGTATTTGAATTTACTTTATCCAGTAGCTTGTTTGGGAATCCCAAAATTAGCTTATGTCCAGTGAATTAATTTTCATGATGGTTTGTTTAAGTGTCTAATAAACTACTTAATTTAAGATCAAAATAGTTTGTTAAATCCAAAGTTTTAAAATCGTAGTTGCTAAGTTTTTAATACCTAAGACCCCAACCGTATTTTTCTAAAAAACCTAAACCTTAATTCTTCTTCTTATAAAACTAAAACCCTAAAATTATTTCAAAACCCTAATCTATAAAACTAACTCCCAAAACCATAAACCATCCTAATATCCAATGACCTAATTTCTTAAACCCAAGGTCCAAAACCATAATTCTATTCTCTAAAAACCAAAAACCCTAATTGTATTTTTATGAAATCCTAAAACTCCTAATCTTGTTTTTCTAAAATTCCAAACCCTAATTGTGTTTTTTCTAAAACATTAAAACATTAATCATATTTTCTTAAACCCAATTCATACCAATAAAACCCTAGTTTGTACATCTAATATTTAATATGATATTTAAATGTAGAATTAATTATTAATGCATGTTTATTTATTATATTCTTATGATCGGTGATTCATTTATTTGATGGATGATTTGTAATGAATGGTTTACTTTTATTTACAATGGATGATTGAATGCCTTTTTTATTGATGTATTTTAGATTCAAAATGTAACAAGTAAGTTTCCACTTTGTGGGTACCTAATTAGTTAAAGTTCTATGTAATTTAAATTATTTTAAGTTTTGGGATTGATGTAAAGGATGTTTCTACCAATTGGTGGGTGTTCTAATTTATTATGTTTTAAACATTGGACAAGGTTGTAAAGGCATATTTCAATCTTGCATGGGTGCCCATTTATTATTTTGTTTGAACTTATTTTGATTTTAATACAATGATTATTTATTTTGGCGTGTAGTATGAATGATTTTATAATATTTAAGAATTTAGCAATATATGGACCTAAAAAGGAAGCGGTTCCAATTAATCGGGTGTTATGGGGGCTTTGGGTCATTCTCACCTTTTTCATACATATCCAACTTTCTAAACCCATTAGGGGGTTCGGGATTCCTTAGAAATCGAGTCATTCACCCCTTTCTTTTTCCCTGCTTGTCCAGGTGGTAACTCCATTTTCTCCTTATTTAGGCTGGTGTGTCTTTAAGGCTCTGAGTCTAATAGTGCCGAAGTCTCAAGAACTAATCCACTCAGGAATTGGGAAAAAAATCTCGCTCGACCTAAGAAGTCGCCACCCGGATGGGCTGGGAAAATAAAAAGGGGTGGATGACTTGATTCCTAAGGAATCTCTAACCCCCTAATGAGTTTGAAAAGCTGGGTACGTGTGGGGAAAGTGAGAAATGGCCCAGCACCCCCATAATGCCAGGTTCATTGGAACTGGCCTCCTTTTCAGGTCTTAATATTATAAAATTCTTAAATATAATGATATTATCCATACTACATGCGATAAATAGAATAAATAAATACTTTACTAAAAAAATCATGGCAAGGTCCAAACAAAATAAATAAATGGACACCCATCCGAGGATGTAAATATGTCCTTACATCATATAACATCTAAAACTAAATAGGACACCCACCGAAAGGTGGAAACGTATTCTTTACATTGATCCAAAATATGAAAATAAATTAAATTGCATAAAGATTAATTAATGAGGTACCCAATCATGGAAACATACCTTTTACAATTTAAAAAAAAAATAATAATAATAATAAATAAATCATCCATCCATGATAAACAAATCAAATATTGAAATTAAATAAATCAATCATCAAAACATATAATAAATTACATAATCAAATTTAAAATTAAATAAAGTAATAAATGTATAACTTTAGGGTTTTAGAATTTTAATAACCAAATTAAAGTTTATAAATAAAGGAAGTTAAACACAAAAGCTTATAATAGATAAATAAATATTAACCCCTTCGACGAGCCCATACGGCGGTCTTGCTAGCCAGTTAGCGGGCGGGGGTCAAGGGGGCAGCGCCCTTTGTGGGGTCGGGGGTCGCGTGCTGGAAGATTTTAAAAACTGGCTTTGAAGATTATACGTTTTGGTGTTGAAAATTAAGATTTTAGGGTTTAAGAATTAGAAAATAGGGTTTTGAGATTTTAAGGAACTAATGTTATTTTTAAAAGAATAATACTATTGTGTGATTTTGAAAATAAGAATTAATTAGAGTTAAAGCTTTGATACTTGAAAAAATAAGGCTACTGGAATATTTTTATAATTAAATAATCTTGTATTAAAAATATTAATTTATCACATATATGTAACCGTAACTTAAACTTAATAGGTTATAGATTTATTTTGTATGATTAACAAAACAACACCATTAAACTATACTCTATGTAAATTGCTATGAGCTAAAATTAAAAGATATAATCTACTATAATTAAAATAGACACAAAATAGGTTATATTAAATATGTTTAGAATTTACCGTCATTTTTTGGCTCCACCAATAATTAAACGTTGATGCAAAGTATTTACTTGCACCAAATATGTTCTTCTTGGTTGGAAGGAAATCAAGACAGTGAGAGTTTGCTATTGCCTTGTTTGATGGTGTTTGATGATTTGTGGCTTGCTTCTTATTTGTTTGATGCTTTTGTTCATTCAATCTCTGAATTAATTTCTAAAAAGTATGAAGAAATAAAAGTCCAAAAGTCCTCAATAATTGTGCCATTACAAAATTTTCCTCCTGGCCGAAATAAAATTCTTCCTCCTTCTTTGTGTCTTTTAATGTCATATTTATAAGAAAAAATAAAAACCTAATACTAATTCGTTAAAAAAATAAAAACTGTTTAGGAAATAAAATCAAAAACCAAGTAAAATAGGGTTTTAAAAAAAATTATGCGCAGGCCGGGCTACTGGCGTGCGAAACTGCACTGGCAAAAAATTTCCTGCGGGGTGCTGTGGGCTGGGCACGGGCCGCAGGCCAATTTATCGCAAGTTTTTCCTATGGTGAATTGGCTTGTGGCCAATTCGTCGCAGGTTTTTCCTGCGAGGCAAAATGGCTTAAGCCAATTCGACGCTAGCGATTTTCATCGTTGATTCTTCCGTCGTTGATTTTTATTTATTTATTTATTTATTTTTTATCTTTATTAAAATTAAATATTATAAGTTATAAATATTTTTAAAATAAATAATAAATATTAAAATATCACAAAAGTTATTTTGGACTGTTTAAAAATATCGGACTGGATAAAAAATTAAGGGTCTACAATAATAGAAGTTGATTCCATTGGTGTTTATATTATTTTATTCTTTCTTATTATGATATTATCCATTGTATCATTTAGTTTGCATTGTGTGTGCGAGTTAGGCGCACGTGTAACTCGTGTTATGTTATGTAAGAGATAACGTACTTTCACTCAATGTATGGAGATAGAGCATAGCATAACGACTCATAACCTTATACCTTTGGGTATATACTTGCTATGGGAACCTAAGCTTTTCAACCCAAAGACTAAAGCCCATGTAGCTGGCCTAGTTACTTTCCTTATGATTTTACCCAAATACTTGCTCTTTGACTATGATTGATATTTTTTGGTTTGGACCATGCCTTATTTGGTTTGTTCCATTCCTAATATGACTTAATCATATTGTAAGCCAAAAATAATTCTATGCCCAAAGGCCAAAAATACTTTTAAAAGTTTTCAAATGATCTTTGGACATAAAATTTTTTCCAACATGGGTCAAAAAATTCTTTTCATGTTTAGCCCAAACTCAAAGCCCATAATTTATTTTTGAAACAAATCTTTTATAATGGGCTTTGAAACAAAACCATTTTTAAAACCTTTTTCAAATAGGCTTTTAAAATAACTTTTTCTTTAATGGGCTTACAAATAGTTGGATCAATTATGGAATACTTAAAATTAATTATGGGCCTAATTTATACCAAGACTTATTAATCATAGGATTGTTTGTGGCATGAATCATTAATTGCTTTTCCAAATAGGAAATCTATTTATGATAAACATTTTAATTTAGTTTTCATCCAATATAGTATAAAAGCCATCTTTTGTTGACCTGATGGATTAAAACTTTATTAATAGGAATTATTATGGACTGACTTCTAAGTTTAAAAATACAACTATTGGTTAAACCGTTCGAGTGAAATTATTTGAAAATAATGTATCATATGTTGATATTTTGTTAACCATATACCTAAGAAAAGAGACTCGCCATTCATGTGTGGGTGATATAAGGTTGGAAGGGTCGTTTCTACTCTTTTACTTTTTTTTTTATTTGGTTGTTTGCTTGTACATGCATACATACATTGCATTATATGCCATTAACCCTTTTTTTAGCTCATAGTCTTGGAGTATAGCGGTTCAAGAGCCTAAGACAACTCAACCTACACAAGTGATTTTGATTCGAGTGCTTTATTTGGAAGATGGATGCAAACCAACTTAGGAATATAGTCAACAAAGTTTTTGAAGTTAAGACAATCGAGATAAGGGATCAATTGGCTGAGATTATGAAGACCCAGTTGATTGAAATTCTAGGGATCAACAATAATGCTAATGAGGCATCTCCCATTGACATAAAGAAGAAGGGAAAGGCAACATTAATAATTAATAGGTCCACTGATAGAGAATAAATGAGAAATCAAGACCAATTGAACAATGTGTTGTCTAAGTGGAGCAATAAGGATGGCTACCATCTCTGTGGGAAAAGTCAAAGGGAAAAAGGAGGTGTTGGGATAAATGCGACAGCTGAACCAGCAAAAAAGCATAAATTTTTACACTTAGCAGAAGCTTTGACAAAAATGTTAGAAAATCTAATAAAGATAGATTTGCTGCAACCATTGGCATCTCGACCTCTATGCAAGCTGCTACCACCAAATTTTGATGCAAAGGCCTTCTATCAATTCCATCAAGTGCAAAGGCATGAGACAGACAAATGTGTTTGATTAAGACATGAGATCCAAGATTTGATCAACAGTGAAAATCTGCCTGAGCTTGATAAGCTGAACTGTAACATCCCGAATCCCAGATTGGTAAGAAACAGACATAGAGGATATGATTTAGGCTTAGAATAAAGAAGTTTAGAACATGACCTATAACTTGAGCTCAAATTTCATCCAAGTTAATGACAAAATTAGAGAGTCTCAAAGAAGACATAATTTTTTATTTGTGTCTTAGCTAGATGTATAACTTGAAATTAATCAATTTGGAGTTGTACAGAATAAGATATGATGGATTTAGCAGACAATGTGCAAGCTGCCTCAGGACAGCATAGTAGGCTTGACTTCAAAGGACCGTCAAAAATCAGATATAGCTCGGATCGACATGAAATTTGACACAATGTAGCCCCGGATGTCTAGTTTTAGTGGGCATAAGAATTACTTAATTTGGATTTGTGAGTAAAAAGATATTAATAAAGAAAGACAGCAAGGTCAGGAAGGGATATCAAAAGGACCTAAGTGAAAATTTTTCAAAAGTTAGGGGCAATTATATAAACTTAAAAATTAAGAGTCGGAAGTTCTTAATAGTGCCCATATCTGACCCCGGAAGAATATTCTCGAGATTAATCGGATTATAACCGTGGGTTTCAATTTTTCCCGAAAATGCACGGTTTAAAAGTTACAATCGATTAATCGCTGGAGGGTATTTTGATATTTTCACACCCTAGACTATAAAATTACAGCACAAGAAAGTTGAGGGGGTCAAAATATGAATAAAAGGAAGCCTAATGGCTTGCCAAATAAATAGATAAAAGAAGAAGGCAAGTGGACAAATTAAAAGTGGCCATTTTTGCTATAAGGTGTACCAATTGGAAGTCAACATCTATACCAACATATTTTCACCACCTATGGCTGCCATTTGGATCAAAATAAGCTAAGGAAAGAAAATAAAAATCTCTCTCTTACATGGTGAACTCGTCCAAACAATAAGAGAAGGAAGAAGGAGGTGATTTTTCCAAAGTTTAAGGCTTTTGGTTGAAGATTTTGGTGACAAACAAGATTATAAGGTAAGAGAAACCTATCTCTAGTTTTAATTTCATGGACTAATGGTTAATTTAATAGATTGAAATTAGGATTCATGTAGCTAGATTTGGAGAAAATTCAAGAAATAATTATTTGAAGGATTTGATGAAAGAAATAATGGTTTTAAGGTTAGAGGAGATTAGATTGAGGAAAAATTGGCAAGAAATGAATTGGTAGCTTATGTTTTCAAACCATAGGATGTATGTTTAAAGTGTGTATGTTGGAATTCTTGTAGGAAATCAAGAAAAGCTAAAGGAAAAAGAAGAAAAAGATCAAAGATGAGCTAAGGAAAGCAAAGGGGAAAAAGGTTTGGTACTTTAACCTTCTTGAATTAGTGATCTCTATTGCCTTTGCATTTGGATGTGTAATTGCTATAATTGTTCATGTGCTTGAGTTGTGGTGGTTATGTGGTTGAGATTGATGATGATATAGAATTTTTTGTTGTGTATTGATTGATTTTGGGGTTGAGGTTATAAGGGAGGTAAATATGGGAGTGCTATGTTGTGTTGTTTCGTTGCAGCCAGCCATGTGTCCTGCATTTTTCTGGAACTTCAACCGAAATTTAGACTAGAAAAATGATAGAACTAGAACATGACAAAGAAAACTTAAATGTACCCTTATGTGTTAGGAAACCATATAATTTGGAATTTCCTAAATCCCACTTGTAGATAAAAAGATATGATCAAAAGAGTATAACTCATGCACACTGGAATTGTGAAACCGGACAGACTGAGATTTGTGCCTTGAGTCCAGGTTTGGTCCACTTACCTCAGGAATTAGATGTTGTGATAGAAGGTATAAATGAACCCTTGTATGTTGGTGTATCATAGGAGTTGGATTCATCTCGATTGGACTTAAAATGTAGAAGTTACAATCGAATGAGCGAACCATGCGCAGGCAGACCCTAGCAGACTGCAGGGCTGAATTAGAAATTGTGCCAAAAATCACGTGTTGCCTGTTTTAAGCTGAAAGTTTTACTGAATATAGGTAAAGTTATATTGGACTTAAAGTTTTACTAATTTAAGATAAGAATCATCTCAATCTGAGTTGTGTAGGTAAAGTTATAAATGAAAAAGTACGCATTGCGCAGACTTGAGTAACCAATTGACCAAGGAAGAGTTCAAGGAGTCATCAAGAATTATGTGTAACAAATTTAAATCTAGAAATTTAACCATAAGGACTCATATGAGTCTAGTTCGAGTGAAAATAAGAATTTTTACATTCGGATTAGTAGAACAAAAGTTATTGGGGAAATAAGATAACAAGGTACATAAGAAACTAAATGCTAGAATTCACTGTTCATTTGGTAAGAAATAAATGAGGTATAATTGAGATAAAATATTCGTTTGGAATGAAATAAATTATCAAAAATATGCTCTTGAAATCTTGACCAATTAAGAACAAGATAGCATTTTTCATTTTTTGAAAATCACATCCCAATTGTGTTTTATTTAGATTTTAAAGCCCAACGAGGGATTTTTGCAGTATTGTAAAACTCGGTGTGGCCTAAAAAGTGCAGTCTGGCCCAAAGGCCCGAAATGAAAACTTTGAAATTCAAATTAGTTCTATTGAGCTGGTTTAGGATAAAAATAGTCAGATTCTTAATCACTGGTGCCATATCTGTAACATTGTGTGGTTTGCATCTAATTTCTACTTAACGGTTAAAGTACCCACTAAGCTATATGCTTAGCGAGTTTAGTTTTCTAAACTCGTAGGTTATGGAGTCCAAGATGACAAATGGGAAGCTACAAAGGAGCACCAGAGTGCGCAACAGGAGGCGAAGTGAGGAGCAAAGCAAAGTTTAGCTTGGCATGTACTGTTAAGGACTTTCAAAATGTAATTATAACAATTAAAGAAATGTGTAAATTATTATTATTTGTAATAAAAAGGAAAAAAAAATTATTTAGTACTTGTTCTGTATACCATGTTGCATATACTGTAGCACACTTGGCTCAGCTGGAAATAGTCGGGTTAAGGGGTGTTACAATTTTTGGTATCAGAGCATTGGTTTAGTCGTTCCTGGGCGGTTAACCATAGGAAAGTACGTGCCAATTAGGATACGGAGGAAAGGTAAACAGAGTGAGATAGAAAGATATCTGGTAGAAAGAGGTTAATGCAATGAGTGAATATGATTAACACAAAATAGTAAGCCCTGAAATATATGACAATTGGAATAGACGATCAATAAGAAATGATAGAAAGTAGAACGAAAGGTGCATATATATACAAATACATAGTATGATAGAAAGAAATTAGATAGTGGCAGACATTCAGAAGGTTAAAAAGAATGAACAGTAAGTTAAGAATAGAAACCAAAAATTTATATGAGCAAGATAAATACACATAAGGGCAAAAACAAGTATGTTAAAGACCGAATATGTGCAATAAAGGTGAAGGCAATTATGAGAGGTAAGTAGTAAAAGCACCAAAAGAATAATAACGAATAGAATACCGACCATAATACAAGAGTCTAAAATTGAAAGAGTGAAAAATAATAGTACATAAAGAAAAAAAACTCATAGAAAATAAAATTGAGAACTAAGAAAAGGAAGCAAAACTAGTTAGATTCTCCAGGATTAATGCTTTACCTTGTTGAAATCATGTGTTCCTTATATAATGAACTATTTAAACTTGTGTTGGAAATGTTTGGTAATGTGTTCTGACAACTTGAGAATTTTTTTTGTGCCTATGTGTGCATTGATATGAATGTGATTCAATCATGTTAAATGAGTTTGATTACTATGCCAATATTATGTGATTGACTTATTATGGGAATGTTATGGTTGCTGAATTGAAAATAAAGCTATGAATGATTGGACCCGAAAATCAATGTACATGTGATATATCATAAATTGTACAAAGCATATCCATGTGAGACATACCGAACACAGTGCATATAATATCTATACTTATGTGAGACATACTGAGTACTATACATACAATATTTAAATGTCTTCACATAAAATGTAACATATACTGTACAAACAAAAAGACATACCATACATACATAAAGACGTGCTAAATAATACATATGCAGAAAGAGAATAAAGAGATGAAACAGTGGAAAGCCTAATACTTGAAAAATATAAGGCTCATAAAGTATAGCACCAGGGAAATAAATAATATGACAGTATGAGTGAATAAAAATGCTAATGAGCCCGTATATGCCACTGAGCATTGTGAATGAGCCAAGAAATGGCTCGAGATATGATATGGTGATATCCATGCAGATGTGAATACATATGAAACATATGGCAATCCGTGCATATAGAAAGCAGGAAAGAATGAAGGAAAGAGAATAAAATATTAGAAAGATATGCTTACCTTGGTAATTCAGATTGAATCAGAGTTGGGATGAGTGTATTTATATGGCATTAACATTTATACTCAATGGTGAGGGCCATTGGGGCCAGTGGTGAGGGCCATTGGTTTGATATTTATCTGGCACCGATATATATACTCAATGGTGAGGGCCATTGGGGCTAGTGGTGAGGGCCATTGGGGCCAGTGGTGAGGGCCACTGGTTTGATATTTATCTGGCACTGATATATATACTCAGTGGTGATGGCCACTGGGGCCAATGGTGAGGGCCATTGGTTGATTATAGAGTGGTGAGGGCCACTCCTGTGATATGAAAATGGTTGTGAGGGCCACCAGTGCCATGGAAATGAAACGGTGGTGAGGGCCACCTGTGCCATGCTGGTTCCATATGGTATTGCCTCATCCCACTTTGATTCTACTGTTATTACCTTAAGGAGCTAAGTAAGAAAAATATGTGATAATATACAGATGAAAAAAAAAGTATATATGAAAATAAACAAAAAGTGAATTGAAACATATTTGAAAAAGAAAGGAAAGAAAGAGTTTGAAATGAAATAAAAAAGGAAAGATGTTCTCACCTTATGTTGTGATCGGCCGTAACCAACATAGAGCGAGACACGTAATGAAATAAATAGTACTTCGAGAATAATGGTATCATGGACTGATCACCCATGAGTTATTATTCGAGATGTATATATGACAACACAAGGAAAGTCAGATGAGCCGATACTTAAGGAATGCCACCACACTGCACGAATATACATAGGACATACAAATTCAGTAAGAAGTAAATAAAGAATAACCACAATGCAAAGAGAAGGAAGCTTAGAAATGAATATAGCAGAGAATGAAAATTGTACAAGAAAGAATGGAAAAGAATAAATTTAAATCAAAGTTAAAGAAAACATAAGTGAATAATAATAACGCTTCGAATGAGAAATCGTGACAAAAGTCAAAGCATGTTGAACCACATAATAGTCTATTGGACAATCTTGTAGAATAATAAACAGCAAGTGAGTAGAGATGGGAAGAAAATAGAATACAAAAGGTAAAACATGTTGAATCTTAAAATAGTTAATCCCAGTAAATGAATAAGTGTCAAAATAAGACAATGCGTAAACAATATAGAGAGATGACAGAGAGCAATCAAGTGAATAAGGTCAAGTATACAGATTGAGTAAGCTTTGGGGCAAAGCTTAAATTAAGGGGGATAGAATTGTAACATCCCAAATCCCAGATTGGTAAGAAACAGACATAGAGGATATGATTTAGGCTTAGAACAAATAAGTTTAGAACATGACCTATAACTTGAGCTCGAATTTCATCCAAGTTAATGACAAAATTAGAGAGTCTCAAAGAATACTTAATTGTTTATTTTTGTCTTAGCTAGATGTATAACTTGAAATTACTCAATTTAGAGTTGTACAGAATAAGATATGATGGATTTAGTAGACAATGTGCAAGCTGCCTCAGGACAGCATAGTAGGCTTGACTTCGAAGGACCGTCAAAAATCAGATATAGCTCGGATCAACCTGAAATTTTGGCACAATGTAGCCCCGGATGTCTAGTTTCAGTGGGAATAAGAATTACTTAATTTTGAGTTGTGAGTAAAAAGATATTAATAAAGAAAGACAGCAAGGTCAGGAAGGGATATCAAAAGGACCTAAGTGAAAATTTCTCAAAAGTTAGGGGCAACTATGTAAACTTAAAAATTAAGAGTTGGAAGTTCTTAATAGTGCCCATATCCAACCCTGAAAGAATATTCTCGAGATTAATCGGATCATAACCATGGGTTTCAATTCTTTCCGAAAATGCACGGTTTAAAAGTTACAATCGATTAATCGCTGGAGGGTATTTTGATATTTTCACACCCTAGACTATAAAATTACAGCACAAGAAAGTTGAGGGGGGTCAAAATATGAATAAAAGGAAGCCTAATGGCATGCCAAATAAATAGATAAAAGAAGAAGGCAAGTGGACAAATTAAAAGTGGCCATTTTTGCTATAAGGTGTACCAATTGGAAGTCAACATCTATACCAACATATTTTTACCACTTATGGCTGCCATTTGGATCAAAATAAGATAAGGAAAGAAAATAAAAGCTCTCTCTTACATGGTGAACTCGTCCAAACCATAAGAGAAGGAAGAAGGAGGTGATTTTTCCAAAGTTTAAGGCTTTTGGTTGAAGATTTTGTTGACAAACAAGATTATAAGGTAAGAGAAACCTATCTCTAGTTTTAATTTCATGGACTAATGGTTAAGTTAAGAGATTGAAATTAGGATTCATGTAGCTAGATTTGGAGAAAATTCAAGAAATAATTATTTGAAGGATTTGATGAAAGAAATAATGGTTTTAAGGTTAGAGGATATTAGATTGAGGAAAAATTGGCAAGAAATGAATTGGTAGCTTATGTTTTCAAACCATAGGATGTATGTTTAAAGTGTGTATGATGGAATTCTTGTAGGAAATCAAGAAAAGCTAAAGGAAAAAAAAGAAAAAGATCAAAGATGAGCTAAGGAAAGCAAAGGGGAAAAAGGTTTGGTACTTTAACATTCTTGAATTAGTGATCTCTATTGCCTTTGCATTTGGATGTGTAATTGCTATAATTTTTCATGTGCTTGAGTTGTGGTGGTTATGTGGTTGTGATTGATGATGATATAGAAGTGTTTGTTTTTTATTGATTGATTTTGGGGTTGAGGTTATAAGGGAGGTAAATATGGGAGTGCTATGTTGTGTTGTTTTGTTGCAGCCAGCCATGTGTCCTGCATTTTTCTGGAACTTGAACTGAAATTCAGACTAGAAAAATGATAGAACTAGAACTTGACAAAAACAACTTAAATGTACCCTTATGTGTTAGAAAACCATAGAATTTTTAATTTCCTAAATCCCACTTGTAGATAAAAAGATATGATCAAAAGAGTATAACTCATGCACACTGGAATTGTGAAACCGGACAGACTGAGATTTGTGCCTTGAGTCCAGGTGACCTTAATGACACATTTAGAAGCTGTGAAAGAAGACTTAAATGTACCCTTATGTGTTAGGAAACCATAGAATTTTGAAAAGATGTGGTAAAAAGAGTATAACTCATGCACACTGGAATTGTGAAACCGGACAGATTGAGATTTGTGCCTTGAGTCCAGGTTTTGGTCCATTTACCTCAGGAATTAGATGTTGTGATAGAAGATATAAATGAACCCTTGTATTTTGGTGAATAATAGGAGTTATATTCATCTCGATTGGACTTAAAATGTAGAAGTTACACACGAATGAGCGAACCATGCGTAGGCAGACCCTAGCAGACTGCAGGGCTGAATTAGAAATTGTGCTAAACATCACGTGTTGCCTGTTTTAAGCTGAAAGTTTTACTAAATATAGCCTTATGGGTCTAGTTTAATTTAAGATAAGAATCATCTCAATCCGAGTTGCGTAGGTAAAGTTATAAATGAAAAAGTACGCATTGCGCGGACTTGAGAAACCAATTGACCAGGGAAGAGTTCAAGGAGTCATCAAGAATTATGTGTAACAAATTTAAATCTAGAAATTTAACCATAAGGACTCATATGAGTCTAGTTCGAGTGAAAATAAGAATTTTTACATTTGGATCAGTAGAACAAAAGTTATTGGGGAAATAAGATAACAAGGTACATAAGAAACTAAATGCTAGAATTCACTGCTCATTCGGTAAGAAATAAATGAGGTATAATTGAGATAAAATATTCGTTTGGAATGAAATAAATTATCAAAAATATGCTCTTGAAAGCTTGACCAATTAAGAACAAGATAGCATTTTTCGTTTTTTGAAAATCACATCCTAATTGTGTTTTATTTAGATTTTAAAGCCCAACGAGAGATTTTTGCAGTATTGTAAAACCCGGTGTGGCCTAAAAAGTGCAGTCTGGCCCAAAGGCCCGAAATGAAAACTTTGAACTATAAATTAGTTCTATTGAGCTGGTTTAGGATAAAAATAGTCAGATTCTTAATCACTGGTGCCATATCTGTAACATTGTGTGGTTTGCATCTAATTTCTACTTAACGGTTAAAGTACCCACTAAGCTATATGCTTAGCGAGTTTAGTTTTCTAAACTCGTAGGTTATGGAGTCCAAGCTGACAAATGGGAAGCTACAAAGGAGCACCAGAGTGCGCAACAGGAGGCGAAGTGAGGAGCAAAGCAAAGTTTAGCTTGGCATGTACTGTTAAGGACTTTCAAAATGTAATTATAACAATTAAAAAAATGTGTAAATTATTATTATTTGTAATAAAAAGGAAAAAAAATTTTATTTAGTACATGTTCTGTATACCATGTTGCATATACAGTAGCACAGTTGGCTCGTCTAGAAATAGTCGGGCTAAGGGGTGTTACATGAACACCAAGATGAATCCTCTGCCTTAATTTGAAAGGACGCTACTGCCTGCAACCTTCATGATAGAGGGGGGATTGGAGGAGAGTTCTAACTTGTCATCTTATCATGATATGGATGGAGAAGCTGCTAAAGAAGAGGTGCTATTAAGCAAGTTTGGACCAATTGTGGATGATGAAGCAATGATCATTGATGATGGAAAAATCCTTGTCCCTTGATATGCCTAAATAAATGAAGCATCTTTGACTCCAAATCAATAAAACTTCCCTTCCCATGGCTTATTTTGTTTTTGTTTCATTACCTTGGTGTTTTCTAGAACAATTATGTTTTTCAAACCCCGTCTGTTTGAATAAATTATTTTTTTTATTTTAATTAAATTTTTATTGATCTTTGTTCATTTTAGTGTTCAACCGATGGCGAGTCTAGATTGATATTCATAAATTAGTGTATCTATGCATCATGATCTGAATGACTTTACTAGGTGAGAGAGTTGTTCTATGGCATTGAGTTGTGTATGCTTACTTAGAGAGGGTTCCTACATAATTATGAGTGTCTAAGTCCTAATCCATCTTAGAATATGCTTTGATGAACTTTCGAGGCAAAATTGAACTTTTGCTTATTTAAGGGAGAGATGATCTAGGCATTATTTGGTTAGCAAAAAGCTAGTATCTGTGAGCGGGGATTTTCGCCCCCACTCCCGGTGGAATGGTTCTTGCGACTTCGGCACTGTTTAGGCTCGGGGCCTTAGAGAACACGGACCTAAGTCCGGAGAAAATGGAGTCACCACCCGGATGGGCCGGGAAAAAGAAAGGGGTGGATGACTCGATTCCTAAGGAATCCCCAACCCCTTAATGGGTTCGGAAAGTTGGGTACGTGTGGGGAAGGTGAGAAATGGCCCAGCACCCCCACAACGCCCGGTTCATTAGAACCGGCCTCCTTTACAGGTCTTAATATTATAAAATTCTTAAATATAACAATATTATCCATATTACATACAATAATTAAAAGAAAGCATCAATATATTAAAATCAAAGCAATGTCCAAACAAAGCAAATAAATGGACACCCATCCAAGGATCGAAACATGTCCTTACATCACATACCTAAATAGGACACCCACCAAAAGGTAGAAACATGCCCTTTGTAACACCCCCATATCCAATGCACACACACTACAACCACAACAATGTAGCATAAGTGCACCAAACATAGGGATGCTACGGTTCTCTTAACATTCAAAACACTTTAAAACTTGATACAATACCCTTATCATTATACATTATAGAAAAGTAGATCATTTACTTATAAAACAAAACATATTAGTTATATATATATATACATTTAAATATTACACAGCGGAAGTTATAAAATATTTACATATTTACATATTAAACATTTCTTTACAAAATATAAAGAAGTATACATGATTGGCAAGTTTGCTCTGATCTTTAAGCTCCCAAAATGGATTCTTCAAGGTCTACTCTCACTTGGTCTTGATGGACTCTCGGGTTCAACTCTATCAACTCTATTACCTGCGCGATTAAACACTATCGCGCTAAGCCAAGGGCTTAGTAAGATAAAACATGCTATTGATATGCTTTAATACAATACAATGTCAATTCTCAATTCATATTATACATGTAACCACTTAGATGTAAAGCTAACATCATACCTTTACATTTCATAATTCAACATATATATATATGCATATCACATTTCAACATCTTTTCTTATACTTCATTAGCTAATCATTAAACAATCCATAAACAACACTAAACAAAGACAAGCATGGGCCCAAGACACACTAATATGCAATTCAATTTTCAGAGTTAATGCTTTGGTTTGTTATCACATTTATCAATATCATATACCCAACTAGGCTTCAAGGATTAAGTTCAACCAAGCTTCAAGGGGAGCAAAGCATGCTAAGCTTCAACCCAACTTGGCTTCAAGAACTAACCCAACCTAGCTTCAAGGGTGGTAACATCTCAATTAGGCTTCAAGGATTCAATCCAACCTAACTTCAAGAGATTGTTACACTTATTAGGCATGCCACCAACAACAAACTCTGAAAATGGAATAACACATTAGCCACACAATTCATTTAGTTTTCATTCTCAATTCTCATTATCATTTAGGCAAACATGCCTCATTTATCTCCATTGAATCACCTTAGCCAATAACAATGGCTTCACATTTCATTTCACAATATAACACTTCATTATTCAAGTGTATATTTATCTCATCCATGATTACATTATATCTCACATAGCATCATTCATAAATATCAACATTTCATTCCACATTACTCATGAAACACATTACCATTCACAATGCATAACATAGCATTGTTCAATCTCAACAATGCAAGAACAATTTATATTATTCATAGCTTTAGGATCATCCACAAGTGTTTGATTAAGTCATTCCTTGGTTTAAGTATGTTTAAAGTGTTTATGTTTAGGTTTAGAGACCAAACTACCTTTGAAGAATCCAAACCATGCAAAAAGAACAAAGAAATCAAACAATATCCAACTCATTTGAGGGACACGCCCAGCCCACTTGAGGGACACGGCCGTGTCTCTAAAAATAAAAGAGGCAGTAGCCAACACAAATAAATGACACGGCCGTGTCTCTTCATTGCTTCTGGCCTTGTCACCCATAAACATAACCTTAACTAAAACCAATACTTTCTCAATTGCACTCAAACACAATATTCATCATATAACATGTTTCAAATGAACATAATCAATGTTCTAAACACATATTCACCACAAGAATTACTTCACAACACATTAATATAACAATTAAACACATATCATCTCAAAACCCTAAAACCAACATCCTTCTCCATCCTTCCAAATCAACATCCACCATTTCCAACAACAACCTCTAATTAAACTCATAACTTAAAATCAATTTAACACTTGAAAACACAACACAACACATCTCAAATCCACCAAATCACAAAATCACCAAACCCTAATTCACTTCCAACACAACTTCCAAAAAAGTAAAGAAAACAAGAGAATACTTACTTTAAAAGAAGAAATTCCACAAATCCCTTGTCAAATCCTTTGATTGTTTCTTCAATTTGCTTCTAGCATCAAGAACACCTCTCTTTCCTTTTTGGTTTTTGGAGAGCCGGCCACTTCTTGAAAGAAAGAAGGAAATGATGAAGACACAAAGTCAAATTTTGCTTTTAATCTCCACCAAGTGATCTTATCCAAGCAATTACCAAAATGCCCTCAATCATATAACTAACTTTTTGTCTCATATAAGCCCTTATATGTAATTACACACTTAACACAAAAATATCTCTCTTCCTTTGACTCTTCCTTTGACCCATTTATATGTTATATATATCATCATATACACAACATATACCATTCTCTCTAAACCCTAATTCTTTCCCAATACACATATACACAAGCATTCTCCTCCCAATTTCTTTTCTTATCCCATCATATACATTCAATCCAATTTATAACAATAACAACAACAACAATATGCAAAACTTCTAGGGCATAAATGAGGATATTACACCCTTTACATAGGTTCTAAAATAGAAAAGCAAATTAAATTACATGATGTTTAACTAATGAGGTACCCACCAAGTGGAAACATACCTCTTACAACTTTTGGAAATCTAAATTAATTGATAAAAGTAAATAATCATTCACCATAAATAAATCATTCATCAAAGCTATTAAACAAAATATAAAATAAACATCCATCCATGATAAATTAAATAAATCAAGTATTGAAATTAAATAAATTAAAGCATAAGAAATAAATCAAAGCATAATCAAGTATGGAATTGAATAAAGCAAATAAAAGTCCAATTATGGCTACTATGACTTTTTATGGAATTAAAATAAATTAGGGTTTTATGTTTTAAAGGGTTGGTAAGACTCTTTGATTAACAAAATTAAGGTTTGAATGATGATATCATGAAACTAGGGTTTTAAACACTTTAAAATACTTTAATTTGTGATTTTTGGTTATTGGGTTCCTAAGCTACTACGTAAAATTTAGGTTTTTATCTTTTTTAATGTTTTAAAAGGATTAGGGTTCATAAAAATTAGGGTTTAAGGTTTTAAAAGGGTTAGTGTTCATTATTTTGGGTTTAAAAGTTGAATTTTGGATTTTAGGATTTAGAAGTAGGGTCACAGGTGGTGAATAATTTTTAGGGTTTTAGAAATCAATTTGATAATTTTATGAAGTTTTATGAATTTAAACAAATAAATTAAAGTTTTTATAAGTAGAAAAGATGTTTTAGAAGACTTTTTGAATGAAATAGAACCTACTTTAAGATTTTAAAAGAAGCAGAATTTACATCTTAGTTTTGTTGAAAAATATGTTCAATTAGAGTTTTAAGGTTTTTAAGAAGAAAAAATAACAATTTTAAGCCTTTTGGAAGATAAACCAAAGAAATAAGGTGTTTTTTTTTTGGCTTTAGAAAAACTAAATTAAAGTTCAAAGGTTTTTAATTTTGATTTCATAGATTTGCTACTGTGTAAAGAAAACAATTAAAGAAAATTAATTAACACATACCTTCTTTTGATGATTTCTAAAAAAACAATTCTTCTTAGATGAACTAGCTCCAAAGACAAGCTTTTTTTGCCTTTGAATCCTCTATATCGTGCTACTGCTGTTCCAGAAAAAAGTTGAATTGAATTTCTTCTTTTCCTTCCTTGATTTGGTTTCAAATTTTCCAAACTACTCTTGGATTTTTGCCTCCTCTAAATTAATTGTCTTTGGTCCTTATTTATAGTTGTTTGAGGTTGTTTATTCCTAATTAGTTAAGATAAGTAATATTAATAAGAAAAAAAGAAACCAAAACCTAATTGGATTAGGTTTCAAAAAATTTGCGTTTTATTCTCAATCTTGGACTTTCCAATCAATACTGTTCTTCTCATAATTTTATTCTCAATCTATTCAAATACAAAGCTAAGGTGTATCTCAAGAATTATACATTTTTGCTACATCAGAAGTTAATACATTCCAACTCCATTTCAAACCAACTTGCATTCGATTATATGATCTTTATCAACTTAATTCATGTTCTAACAATATTACTATATACATATTCAATCATATGCAGTTCTTATACAATTTCTATTCGTCATTTCATTTCTAATCCACTTACAATCTCTTATAATATAATTACATAGAACTTTCCATATCTGATTACTTTGGGACTTTAAATATCATATGATCATCACGTTCAGTGCTCACCATAACAATTTCCACTGTCCACTATTACTCAAGTCCATGCCATTCTCACTTCCATCACATAATTCATTTAGCTTTACACAGTTCAAGACCTAGTCTCCCTTAGGTCCACTAATACATACAACATCATTTTCATATCACTAATTCCATAATAATACCACATACATCTTCATAGGTCACCCTCATAATGTGATTCACACATTTGTTTATATATTATAATTTCATTCACATTGAAAACTCAGTTCACATATCATATACATGTATACACTTAATTAGATGCTCTTATTTATTTTCCTTTATAACTGTAACAACCGTCCCAGTCCACCTGCTGAGCCATTCCTATCCGGAGAAACCCCCAGGGCCTCTGGGCTGGGCTGCTACAGTACTAAACCGCCCTCACGGGCCCTCCTGTAGTATTCGTTTATTTGGCATACACCCAAGACACATGAGTGCAAGTCGCCTCCCTGGATCGAACCCCTGACCTCCCACTTAAGAGAGTCAGCGAGCGCAATCCAGTACCAATTCTTCCAGTATGATGTAAAGTATTTATTCACACAACATATATATATATATTTCCTGACTATAATAACACTTCACATCCATCTTAGTCACAATCCCAATGTGACATCTCTTTTACTTTCGTCTTTAAAAGCATTTAATATACTTTCATATCCATTTTTACCCTTTTTACTTCAAACAAATTCTCATGCTATCAATCACATTACTCAATTCATAATATTTTCATGTGCAATATTAGTCATTTCACCTAGCTCATGTATTGAATATACATTTAACCATCAATATCCAAATAATCTTTATCAAATTCCACTAAAACTTTAACTTTTCAACTTACTACTTTGCATAAACTTTAATTTGCCAAACTCATCTTTCTTAATATCACTTTAAAAACATCTTATGTATATATATATATCACAAAGCAATATCAAAACATATAGTTTTCATAATTATCAAGCTCACTTCAAAAATTCAAATATCACATATTACCACCATTACAATGAGCTTTCACAATATCCAAACATCTCACATTTCTAACATTAAATTCACCATGTTTGCATTAAAATAACAATACCAATTTATATTCTTACTTAACCAATATCATCTCTTTTTCCTTTAAACAAAATCTTAACTTTATATGTATACCCCAAACTTTAAATAATCACACTTTGTCTATACTAACCAACTCATTCAATATTCCACCATACTTTCCTCATTTTAGTAACACATCTTCCAATATTAACAATTCAACAATATTTCCTCTATCTAACAAACACAACATAAACTCTATTATAAAGAGATTCAAAGTGCAGAGGAAAGAGTACATACTCTTATCTTATTTTTAATCTCAACTCATGTTCAACTTTATTCTCCTTTTCATTTCTTTATACTTCAACACATTTAACAATTCACTTTACTTGCATAAATTTCCATTTTTTTTTAATTTATCAATTAAACTTATATAAATCCATATCATTTCTTTATCTAGCTTTACTTTCATGTAAAACATCATTCACACACTAGCATTCATCTCATATAACACAAATATTCTACCATTCGTATAATGCCACATCCGAGACCAACCTAGGTGTCAATGCATATGCATGTATTACCAATTACATTTCAAAACTCTTCTTTTTAATTCTCTTTAAGTTTTTCAAAACTTTCTCTTTTTAATTCTACTTAGGCCGAGAATCTCGAACCTAAGCTCTGATACCAAAATAATTGTAACACCCCGATACCCTATATAAGTACTATACATATACCTAGTATACATACAGTAAGTATATAAAGTATAAGGATGTCACTTTTCGTTACCTTTTAAAAACCTGTAACAGAGTTCAAACCATAATACGTTAATTTAAATAACATTTACAAAATCATTATCTTTATCAAAACTTCTTTTATACATATAATTACTTTCTCGTCATAAATACATCAATATAAAAGTTATACATGTATGCATTACCCTTTAGTTGGTCTCGACAACTCTTATTCTTCTCGTGGCATAACAAAAGACTTCACATCTTCCACCTAGTCACCTGCGCGATTACACATCCGCGCTAAGCCCAAGAGCTTAGTAGTACAAATATAAAATATAAATATACATTATAAAAATATTAACATTTAATGATATATCAATTCCATGTACCATTAGTTTCCTATCATGTTTTTCCTTTTGAAATGCACCTTTCATATATCTCGGCTAATTTCATATATTATGTACATATATATACATAACATTATCACCGACCATAATCCATCACTAGTATTCATAATCAATATATCATTACACATACATTACATATCATACTTCATAACATTAAGTTATTCACAATTCACCAATCATGAGTCATCACTAATACTCACAATCAATATTTCAATACACACATTATATATCATACTAATCATGAATCACATTTCCAATGAAGTCAACCACATATCTCATTACTCATTTCTTTCAACACTTGTATATCACATTGACAACAAAGACAGACTCGGGCCCAAAAGACACTAATATGCTATTCGACTTTCAGAGTTAATGCTTTGGTTTAATTATCACATTATCATCATCATTATCCCAACTAGGCTTCAAGGATTTAGGTTCAACCAAGCTTCAAGGGGAACAAAGCATGCTAAGTATCAGCCCAACTTGGCTTCAAGAACCAATCCAACCTAGCTTCAAGGGTTGTAACATCTCAATTAGGCTTCAAGGACTTAGCCAACCTAACTTCAAGAGATTGTTACTATCATTAGGCATGCCACCAACAACAAACTCTGAAAATGGAATAACACATTAGTTACACAAATCATTTATTATTTCATTATCCATTTCATTCTCAATTGAATCATCGTCTAGGCAAACATGCCTCATTTATCACAATTGTATCATCATAGCCAACCACAATGGCTTCACATCACATTTGAATCATCATAGCCAATCACAATGGCTTCACATCACATTTGAATTATCATAGCCAATCACAATGGCTTCACATCTCATTATATCTCAAATCACATTTCATCTTTCATCAATGATATATACAACATCAATTACATTAACTACACAAACATATCATCTAAGCATGCTTCAATCATATCATTCACATCATTAGAACTCAGAACATTAGTTTCACATCTCTTTGTGTCTCAATTCACATTATACACTTCATCATTCAAGCATACATAATCAATTTCATTGCACATGTATCTTAAATTCATCGTCATATAAACAACATGTCCATTTATTTCATTTCAATCATTATTAAAACATTTATCATAACAAATTGCATTGCACATACCTTTTTGGATTATCATTATAGCTTTCACCCTATACAAATAACAACATTAGTCACCTTATATTAAGTGTCAAACCATATAAAAGAATGCATCTAGGTAAGTTATACTTACCTCAAGAACTACTCCCATCAAGCTATACATAATCAATTTCCTCATCATATCCTTCACATTTTACATATAGCATCATTGATGTAACATTACAAAGTACATTATTCATATAACACATTACCATTCACAAGATTCACAATGCATAACACATAACATTGTTCATATAGTGTCATATGCATCATCATATGTATGTTCCATCTCAACAAAACAAGAGGAGCAAAGGACACTCACAGTAGCCAACACACTCAAGGGACACGGCCAAGCTTGTGGCCGTGTCTCTCAACCAAAAGCCTCTCACCCAAAAGCAACAGAAGCCAACATGGGCAAGGGACACGGCCGTGTCTCCTCCAAAAATCATCCAACACGGCCAAATTTCCATGGACTTGGCCGTGTCTCTCATGAATTGGCCGTGTCTCTCCTTGCTTTTGGCCGTGTCTCTCATGAATTAAAATCCTAAACATGTTCAAATCCCCTTTGATTGAATTTAAACACATTATGCACAACCTAAACTCATTCAAATGGATGTAATCAAAGTCATTAACACTTATTTTGCATATTCATCACAATATACACATTAACAATCCATCACCAATCCATTTAATCATCTACCATTTCAAAACCCTAAAACCAAACATCATTCTTAACTTATCATCTTCAAACCAACACCAACATCAATTCAACCTTTTTAAATTATAATCAATCTCAACACTTATAAACTCATCTCAAACACACCTATTTATAATCTCAACACATCACAACCCACCTCAAACATAACTTCAAAAATAACAAAGATAAACAAGAGAGTACTTACCTCAATTGAAGAAATTCACAAATCTCCAACTTAATCCTTTACTTCCTCCTTCAATTTGATGTTAGAATTCAAAACACTTCTCTTGCTCTCCCTTTCCTTATGGTAGCCGGCCACACCAACAAAGAAGAGAAAAATGAATACAAATCCAACTTCTCTTCTTCTTTAAATATCCACCAAGCAATTTAACAAAGCAATTACCTAAATGCCCTCATCCATTTAATTTAACTTTTGTCACTTATATGCCCATTTAAGTAATTCCACAAATCACAAATAAATATCCGCTTGCATTGACCAACCATTTGACTTATGTATATGTTATTTATACTACCATATATGCAACATATACACTTCCTTTAAAAATTCTTTTCTCTTTCAAATTAACATATACACTCAATCCAATCAAAACAACAATAATATTCAAAACTACTAGGGCATACATTGGGATATTACATTTAATTTGGTTACTTGGACCCGAGATTGATTTAATTTGGGTTCTTGGACCCGAGATTGTTTTGATTTGGGTACTTGGACCCGAGATTGAGTTTGACTGACCTTTTATCATTTGAGAAGTCTGACTGCTTTGGCTGTTTTATGTATTGTGATTCTTCACCATCAAATTGATCTTCACCCTTTGAGATCGGGTCTTCACCCTTAAAAATGGATCTTCATCCTTTGGGATTGGGTCTTCACCCTAGAAAATGGATCTTCATCCTTTGAGATCGGGTCTTCACCCTTGAAAATGGATCTTCATCTTTTGAGATTTAGTCTTCACCCTTGGAAATGGATCTTCATCCTTTGAGATCGGGTCTTCACCCTTGAAAATGGATCTTCATCCTTTGAGATCGGGTCTTCACCCTTGAAAATGGATCTTCATCCTTTGAGATCGGGTCTTCTTTATTCTTTGAAGATGGGAGTGATACGGCCAGTGGCTTGGCCGTGTCCCCTGGGTGTGTCAGCTTATGTGTTTTTTCTTTGGTTCTTCTTTATTCTTGGCTTAGAATGGGACACGGCCAAGCGTGTGGCCGTGTCATGTGACACGGCCAGTGGCTTGGCCGTGTCACCTGCCAGTGTCACCTACTGCTTCCCTTCTCTCTTTGCTTGGTCTTTCGTGGCTTTACCCTTTAGGTGAGACACTGCCAGTGGCTTGGCCGTGTCTCCTGCCCGTGTCATGTTCTGCCAAGATTTCCTTTGAGGTGACACGGCCAAGCTTGATTTGGCTTAGCCATGTCTTGCTTGATCCATGTTTTCCATGTTTTGATCTTCCAAGGGAGTTTATGCACTTTAACCACTTTTCCCTTGCAACTGCTTTTCCTTTTTTCTCCAATTTTGATTTGATCTTATATCCTCTCCTTGCCCCCCCCCCCCAAGGATTTTTTTCTTTCATGCAAGCTTTGATTGATGTTTTCTTGTCTAGTTCTTTGCATAAGCATGCATTTCTTCTCTTTGCAAAGTGACAGGGGCTTCCACAAGCGAATAGGCTTTCCATGCCCCCTTGATTCAATATCTTCTTTTGATTCTTTAATTCGCAGGGTGTTTGCTGTTCATTAAGATAAGAAACTGCGATGTAATATGCTCATGTATGCATGATATGCATGAATAATACTTACAGTCGTTCCATCGACTCACAGACCGAGGTGATTAGCAGAAGTGTTCTCATTGGTTCCTTTTTGACGCTCGTTCAAGTCTCGCATTGAAATGATCAAAAGCTTTGCATTTGGCTTTTATCTTCAAGATTTGAAAACACGAGTGGTGGAGACCCTAAGCAGCAGAGTCAGGAATGTATCCATTTCAAACTATGTTTCAGCTTGTCAGTTGGTAGTTTCTTCATGACCTTGCCAATAATCAATTCAACATACTTCCCTTAACTTGGAGGCTTTGTATGACAAAACACTCTTCTTTTTTTTTTTTGAATTTTGATTTTGAAATCAAATGTTGGCTTTGCCAAATCGATGTCAATGTACCTCAGGACTTGATTTTTCCAAATTAATATATCTATAACATGACAACCCTAGTTACCGTACTAAACTCGGGAATCATTTCTATTTAAGCAAGAACTGTTGCACTTCAGATAGTCACATACACATTGCTTGGCCAAAGGTCTCATTTAAGTTTAAATATTGTCTATCTCATATGCATGCTTATCCAAACTATCTCCACTAATAGACTCTACCTACCAAGAGAGATCAACATGTCTTTGATTGGCTTGAAACGGGCTCTATAAGGGACATGGGTTAAAGTGGAGGCCATTTTGATATTGGAGCTGGTGTGACACAATGGACAAACCCTCACACTACAAATTTCTTGTTGGAACTTTAGACAGTTGGGAGCAATCTTTATAGACTCCAAATTCCTTCTATCTTCTTGGCATTAATCTGGATCTTGATTAGGACAGTTTTTGCCCTTGCAAAAAGTTTAAGACCCAAATCTGTTTCTTTTCTTCTTTTCCCTTTTTCCTCTTTATTTTTCTTACTCTTCCCTTTTCTTTCTCTTTCCTTACTCTTCCCTTTCTTTTATCATTTTGTCCTTCTTTCTTGTAGGACTATCATGTACAGAACTTTCAAGAACTGGATGGTCTTCCTCCTTTTTCTTTGATTTTGATTGAATCTTTGGTTGTGTTGGGACCAATTCAAGTCAATCCACAAAATGGGAGCCTTTTGTTGTCTTAGGTAAAAGAGAACTCAGTTGGCTTTTTGAACCACCTTTTTTGATTTTATCTTTCTTCCTTTTCTTTTTTTTTTCTTTTGTTTTCTTCTTTTTTCTCTTTTTTTTTTAGCTCTAAAAAGAGTTGTCTTGGTTTGTACTAACTTGGGCTTCAAATAATGGATAAATGGAGTAACATAAATCTTCTTTAATAGGGATAAATCATTTGTTACTCTGATGTTGATGTTGATATATTAGATATATTAGGAAAACTTCAACTACCCTTATGGTTTTGAGAACATCAACTATCCTTATGATCTTGAGAACTTTAACTATCTTCATGGTCTTGAGAACTTCAACTATCTTCATGGTCTTGAAACTTCAACTATCCTCATGATCTTGACTAATCATTGCTTTCTTTGATCTTCTTGCCTATTCATCTTAGTAATCATAAGACTTGTCAAAAGTATCACAACAACTCAGGGTAGGTTATTGGGGTTTGTAAGCCAATAAAAAGAAAGCTAAAATTTTATGAAGGCTCAAAGGGACAACTAGGGATTGATATTTAATTGGGTGGATACTAGTTGTTGGCTAACCAAACAATGCCTAGATCATTTCTCTCTTAAATAAGCAGAGTTCAATTTCGCCTCAAAAGTTTGTCAAAGCATGTTCTAAGACTGATTAGGACCTAGACAAAGGTAATTATGCAGGAGCCCTCTCTAAGTAAGCATACACAACTCAATGCTATAGAGCCATTCCCTCACCTAGTAAAGTCATTCAAGTCATGATGCATAAATATATTAATTCATGAATTATCAAGCTAGATTCCTCATTGGTCGAGCACCAAAATGAGCAAAGACCAACAAAAATTTTGATGAAAGTAATTTATTCAAACAACTTTAAATTTGAAAAACACAATAGTTCCAAAAATATTAAATAAAGTAAGATTGAAAAGCAACATTCAAGCTAAGGAAAGTTCATTGAGTTAGGCTTCTTTTCCTTTCACATCTTCAACATTCTCATCTTGAAAAGAGGATAAAACAAAATCTTTTTCCAATCCTTTTCCCACCATAAAGGTTGTTGGTGGTGGCACTCTTCCAAATTTAGGCAAAGGGTTGTCTTTGGTATTGGGCTTATCCGGCTCGGGTAGCTTGCCACTATCAATCAAATCTTGGATCTCATGCCTTAATCGGGTACACCTATCAGTCTCATGTCCTTGAGTCTAATGAAATTGACAAAAAGTCTTAGTATCAAATTTTGGGGGTAATGGACTAGGTAAAGGTCGAGGAGCCAATGGTTGTAACAACCCTTTCTTTTATAGCTTATCGAAGACCCAAGACAAAGGCTTCCCCAGATCTGAAAATTGTCTTCTATTTGCTTGACCGGTTACATTGACATCAACTTCTTTTTGTGTGCTTTGATTGTTAGGCTGGTTCTTCCCTTTCTCATTCCTTCTTATTGAAAAGCGATTCTTCTCCCTTTCCCACTCTTCAATTTGTAGACCAGCTTGGAGAAGATCTTTGAAATCACATATTAGTGTATGAGACATCCTTTTCAAGAAGAAGGAACAATGTCCGGTTCATTAGAACCGGCCTCCTTTACAGGTCTTAATATTATAAAATTCTTTAATATAACAATATTATCCATATTACACACAATAATTAAAAGAAAGCATCAATATATTAAAATCAAAGCAATGTCCAAACAAAGCAAATAAATGGACACCCATCCAAGGATGAAAATATGTCCTTACATCACATACCTAAATAGGACACCCACCAAAAGGTAGAAACATGCCCTTTACATAGGTTCTAAAATAGAAAAGCAAACTAAATTACATGATGTTTAACTAATGACGTACCCACCAAGTGGAAACATACCTCTTACAACTTTTGGAAATCTAAATTAATTGATAAAAGTAAATAATCATTCATCATAAATAAATCATTCATCAAAGCTATTAATCAAAATATAAAATAAACAGCCATCCGTGATAAATTAAATAAATCAAGTATTGAAATTAAATAAATTAAAGCATAAGAAATAAATCAAAGCATAATCAAGTATGAAATTGAATAAAGCAAATAAAAGTCCAATTATGACTACTGTGACTTTTTATGGAATTAAAATAAATTAGGGTTTTATGTTTTAAAGGGTAGGTAAGACTCTTTGATTAACAAAATTAAGGTTTGAATGATGATATCATGAAACTAGGGTTTTAAACACTTTAAAATACTTTAATTTGTGATTTTTGGTTATTGGGTTCCTAAGCTACTGTGTAAAATTTAGGTTTTTATGTTTTTTAATGTTTTAAAAGGATTAGGGTTCATAAAAATTAGGGTTTAAGGTTTTAAAAGGGTTAGTGTTCATTATTTTGGGTTTAAAAGTTGAATTTTGGATTTTAGGATTTAGAAGTAGGGTCGCGGGTGGTGAATAATTTTTAGGGTTTTAGAAATCAATTTGATAATTTCATGAAGTTTTATGAATTTAAACAAATAAATTAAAGTTTTTATAAGTAGAAAATATGTTTTAGAAGACTTTTTGAATGAAATAAAACCTACTTTATGATTTTAAAAGAAGCAGAATTTACATCTTAGTTTTGTTGAAAAATATGTTCAATTAGAGTTTTAAGGTTTTTAAGAAGAAAAAATAACAATTTTAAGCCTTTTGGAAGATAAACCAACGAAATAAGGTGTTTTTTTTTTTTACTTTAGAAAAACTAAATTAAAGTTTAAAGGTTTTTAATTTTGATTTCATAGATTTGCTACTATGTAAAGAAAACAATTAAAGAAAATTAATTAACACATACCTTCTTTTGATGATTTCTCCAAAAACAATTCTTCTTGGATGAACTAGATCCAAAGACAAGCTTTTTTTGCCTTTGAATCCTCTAAATCGTGCTACTGCTGTTCCAGAAAAAAGTTGAATTGAATTTCTTCTTTTCCTTCCTTGATTTGGTTTCAAATTTTCCAAACTACTCTTGGATTTTTGCCTCCTCTAAATTAATTGTCTTTGGTCCTTATTTATAGTAGTTTGAGGTTGTTTATTCCTAATTAGTTAAGGTAAGTAATATTAATAAAAAAAGAAACCAAAACCTATTTGGATTAGGTTTCGAAAAATTTGCGCTGCCGAAAAAAATTCTACCGCAGAGCGCGGAGCGGGCCCGTAAGCTATTTCGCAGGCAGAAAATTTCTGCATGCGAAATAGCACAGTGATTTCGCCCGCAGGAATTTCCTACAGGCGAAATGCCCACAGGCCCGCGCGACGTTTTTTTTTCGCCGATTTTTCCGACTCTAATTTTTATTTTTATTTATTTATTTCTATTTTTTATTAAAAAAAATTAGATACTAAAGCAAAAATTATTTAATAAAAATTATTTTGGACCAATTAGACAACAAAAATCATTTTAGACTAAATAAAACATATTGGACCGGATTGGGTCAAAAATTAAGGGTCTACAGTATCCACTCTATTTAATATCAATCCCTAGTTTGTCCCTTTGGACCTTCATAAATTTTTAGCTTACTTTTTATTGGCTTACAAACCCAATAACCTACCATATGTTATTGTGACACTTATGATAAGTTTGATGATCACTAAGGTGAAGGCACAAGAAGATCAAAGAAAGGAATGCATAGTGAAAATCATAAGGATAGTTGAAGTTCACCTGATATTAGACCTAATATCTCTAATATATTAAGATTATATTAGGGCAACAAATGGTTTATCCTTGTTTAAGAAAACTTACCCTACTCCATTCATTCATAGTCAAAAGCATATAATGGTGCAGACAATATAACTTTCTGAGAGCTAGGACTAAAAAAATAATAAAAAAAAGGAAAACAATAAAAATAGAAAAATAAACAACAGCAAAAATAAAAGTAAAAAAAGGAAGAGAAAGAAACAAGGAAATAAAAGAAAAGAGAAAAGAGGAAGAAAACAAGAAGGAGGAAAAGAAAAGAAAAGAAAACCCAACAATCTAAAAGACAACAAAGTTCTTATTACCTAAAGCATTAAAGACTTCCACTTAATTTATAAGGACAAATTGACTTAAATTGGTCTAGCTCAACCAAAGACTCAAATAGAATCAGAGAAATAAGAGAAAGATCATCTTTTATTTTATCTGACACAACTCCAAGTCTATAACCTTGAAAGTCTTGATACTTGATATTTCAAAGGGGAAAATGACATAATAATGGTCCCAAGTGTTCACAAAAGGAGAAGATTAAGAATTCTGCCAGATAATAAGACTCCTAGAAGAAGGAAAATGGTACCAGAATTTAAGATGCTTCTAACAGTATACAATTTCAATAAGAAGGTTTATAGTGTGAGGGTTTGTCAGTAGTATCACATCAGCTCCAATCTAAAAATAACTTTCACTTAACCTATATTCCTTATAGACCCATTTTAAGCCTGTTAAAGATGTGCTGATCTCTCTTGGTAGAAAAAATCTATTAGTGGAGATTGTTTAAACAAGCATGCATATGAGATAGATAATATTTAAACTCAATTAAACCTATGGCCAAGTAATGTGTATGTGCCAATCTAAAGTGCAATTGTTCTTGCAAAAATAGAATTGATTCCTAAGCTTAGTACAGTGACTAGGATTATCATGTTATAGATGTACTGATTTGAGAAAGTCTAGTCTTGAGGTAAATTGACATTAATTTAACAAAGTCAATATTTAATTTTTTACTTTAAAAAATTATTTTTTTATTGCATAAGCTTTCAAGTTAAGGGAAGTATGTTGCACCATCGAACCTTGAAAGACATATTGGGCAAATTTGGTTAATGAAAGGATCATTTGCAAGGTCAAATGGTAAAGAAGTGGCCAACCAAATATGTTAAAATTGGTATCTCCCATGTCTTTGACTACCGTGTTTGGGCCCCACCACTCATGTTTTCAACATCTTGAAGATAAAAGCCATAAATGTAAAGTCTTTTGATATTATAATGCAAGACCTGAATAAGCATCTGGAAGGAATCTATGGGAACACTTCAGTTGATCACCTCAGTCTGTGAGTTAATAGAACCACTGTAAGTATTATTCATGCATATCATGCATACATAAGCATATCATGCTGCATTTTTTATCTTGCATTGTCTATTCTTTGTCAAAGTGAATAACAAATACTCTATGAAGTAAACCAGAAGAAGATACGGAATCAGGGGGGCATAGAAGGCCCATTGCTTGAGAAAGATCCAGTCGCTTTCCAAAAATGGATATGTATGCTTGTACAAAGAAACCAAACAGTATACAAACAACAATCAGAGCCTGCATAAAAATTTATTGGTTTGAACCTTGTAGACCCTTAATTTTTGACCCAGTCCGGTCCGTTATTTTTTATATAGTCCAAAATAATTTTTAATTAAATAATATTTATTTTTTATAATTTTTAATAAAATAAAAATAATAAAAAACAATAATAAAAAAATAAAAATAAAAATTGGCGACAAAAAATTTGTCACAGAAAGTCAAATTGGCCAAGGCCATTTCGCAGCAGGAAATTCCTGCGATGAAATGGCCTTTCCTGCGGCGAAATTGGCTAACGCCCAATTAGAATTAATCATATAAATTTTCCTATAAATAAGACTTTAAAAGACAGGAAAAGGGGACTTGGGAAGAGAACTTTGGACGGGAACTTAGAACTTTGGGAGACTTTTAATTAAGTGGTCGAAACTCAGAAAACCCTAGCAATAAGCAAGCAATCAACAGTTCATCAAAGGCAGCAAGCTTGTCTTTATCCTTGTTCATCCAGAAAACAATTTTTGGTGAAACCAACGAACGGAGGTTTGAATCTCTAATTTCTTTATTTATTTTCTTTTACAGTAGCTTCATCACTAAAATTGAAAATTGTTTCTTCTGTTTCTCTAAACCTTAAAACCCTAAATTGTTCTTTCTATTTCCAAAAATCCTAAAAAATACTTTTCTATTTCCAAAAACCTTAAGAACCCTAATCTATTTCTTCTAAACCTTAAAACCTTAAATTATTCCTTCGATTTCCAAAAACCCTAAAAAATACTTTTTTGTTTCCAAAAACCTTAAATCGTTTTGCGTATTTCCAAAAACTTTATAAAACTCTAAACTGTTTTTGCAAATCCTAAAACCAAACATATCTTTCGAAACACCAAATACCCTAATTCTCTCAAAACCAAAACAGTAAATCCTAAATTTTCCTAAACCCTAATACATTTAATTTAAAACCCCAAACTAGTTAATTTAAACCATAAAGCCATAATCTAATAAAACTAAAATAAAAATCCAGTTAACATGAATTATAAACCTAATATCTTAAAATGTCAAAACCCTAATTTCATAATTTTACCCCTCAAACCCTAATTTGATCAATCAAAGAACCTTACTAATTTCTTAAATTTATAAAACCCTAATCCATTTCAATTCTCTTAAAACTTATAGTAGCCTAAACAAATAAAAATAATAATATCTTAAGATTCCAAAACCCTAAATATTAATTAAAGAACTTTAAATAGAAACAGTAAACCTCAATTTGTATCTTTACTTGCTTTATTTTTAGATTTGATTATATAGTCTATTATATGCTTTGGTGGTTGATTTATTTAATTTTAATGCTTGTTTTATTTAATTTATCATGGATGAATGTTTATTATATATTTTGATTGATGTTTAATATCTTTGATGAATGATTTATTTATGATGAATGGTTATTTACCTTTATCGATTTATTTTGATTTCCAAATGTTGTGAGAGGTATGATACCACTTTGTGGGTACCTCATCAATTAATTTCTATGTAATTTAAATTGCTTTTACATTTTGGACTAATTTAAAGGACATGTTTCCACCTTTCGATGGGTGTAATATCCCTAATTATGTTCTAGTAGTCTTGGTGTTAGTGTTGTTGCACTTGAATTATGTATATATGATAAGTTGATAAGAAATTGGAAGAGAATGTTTTTGTATGTGTTTTGGAGAAGAAATTTAGGGTTTAGAGACAAATGTATATGTTGTGTATATGATGATATATATAACATATAAATGGGTCAAAGGAAGAGTCAATGCAAGAAGATATTTTTGTGGAATGTGCAATTACATATAAGGGCTTATATGAGACAAAAAGTTAGTTATATGATTGAGGGCATTTTGGTAATTGCTTGGATAAGATCACTTGGTGGAGATTAAAAGCAAATTTGACTTTGTGTCTTCATCATTTTCCTTCTTTCTTTCAAGAGGTGCCGGCTCTCCAAAAACCAAGAGAGAAAGAGAGGTGATCTTGAGGTTTGAAGCAATTTGAAGAAGGAAGCAAGGGTTTTGGTTAAAGATTTGTGGATTTCTTCATCTAAGGTAAGATCTTTTCTTTAAATTCTTCAATTCTTTTGAAGTGGTGTGAGAAAGGAATTAGGGTTTGTTGGTTTGATGATGAGATGAGTTGTGTTTAGTGAAATTCTTTTTCTGTTTTACAATTAGTAAAGGCTGTGACTTGTATGATTTTTAATTAATTATAGAAAAATGTTCTTGAAGTGAATTTTTGATATGTTGTGCCTCTATGAGTCTAGAATGACTGAAAAATATGTTGATTCGATTTTGGAATGGTTATGAGTTTAGAAAGATTATTTTTAGTAGAACTGTTCCAGCAGGTACCTTAACTGAGACAGCTATATTTCGGGATTTTTAATAAAATGTAGAAAAATCATATCCAATTGAATTTTGGATATGTTGTTTCTTAGTGAGTCTAGTATTTGAGAAAAATAATTTGGAACCACGTTGATTGAATTTGATTTATGGAATTCACAAAGTTCAGAACTGCTGCCAGGATGCAGGGCAATTGGGGCAGTCTGGTTAGGTGAACTATTTGACCAAGATTTTGTGTTCAGTTTGATCTGAAATTTTAAAGGAATGATTTTAAGATACAAAAATAAATTCTGTAAAAATTTTAGAATTTTTAATCAAGTAGATTATTTTATACAATTTTTCAAAATAAGGATAAAATGGAGTCTAAAACCAGAATGTATGGCAAAATTTTTGAAAAAAAATCGGAACTAAAATTTGACTAAGTAAAATTGGTAGCAACATTAGGTTAGTGTGGCGCCTCTACTCAGCTTACACATGTAGGTCGGGAAGGGGTGTTACAATTGTTTTGGTATCAGAGCCTAGGTTTGAGATTCTCAACCTAGGTAAAATGTAATAAAAAGACTATTTTTACTTAAAAAGTGGTTTTGAATAACATATACGTTTGAGATTGGCAGTCTCTGATCTTTAATAAGATATAATCTGCTGTGTTTGCAGTGTTAGGTTGTGATGGATTCTCACTCACGACAGTCGGTTGAGGGTAGTGCCGAGAGTATTGCCCCTGATGATGGAGCTAGGGTTGTTAGTGTTGAGGAGGCAACTGCTTCGGTGTCAGGGAGATCAGCTGGGGAGGAGGTTCCGCCAGCTTGGGTTAGGCATGTGATAGAGGCTTTGAGGCCAGCACCAGTGCAACCACAGCCACCACCACCACCCCCACAGCCTTTGGTAGCAGTGAGGCAATATGATAAACTAAGGAAGTTTGGAGCAGAGGATTTTATAGGTACTACTGATCCAGTTGTGGCTGAGCAATGGTTAGACAAAGTTCAGAGAATATTTGTGCAGTTGCAAGCCACTCCAGAGGAAAAAGTTTGATTATGCAAGATCATTGTTGCAGAAGGATGCTTATAGTTGGTGGAAGACAGTGCCCCATTCTATGGAAGATCCCCCAACATTGTCCTATGCAGATTTTCTGAGGGAGTTCGAATTGAAGTATACTCCGAGGGAGTATAAAGATGGGAAGAAGAGAGAGTTTTTAGATTTGAAGCAAAACAACCGGACCGTGACGGAGTATGAGGTTGAATTTATCCGGTTGAGTGAGTATGCCGGGGGCATTATATCGGATGAGATAGATCGATGCCGGAGATTTGAGGAGGGGTTGAGGCCCTCTCTTATGTGCCATGTGGCTGGTTCTCGGTATCAGGATTTTTCTCAGCTTGTGGCAGCAGCTCGGAGTGTGGAGAAAGCTCAGAATATTTCAGCTGCTTCTGAGGAAGAGGTTAGGATTAGAAGGCCCCAATTTGAAGCAGAGTCTTCTTCTGCTAAAAGAGGTAAGGGAAGCTTTGCTCCTCGGGTCAGTAGAAGTCAAAGATCAGCTGGTAGGTCAGTGCAGTTCCAGAGGCAGAGATTTAGACCTGCAGCTTCAGTAGCGAGTGCTCCTACTCCTGGAGTTCAGAGATCCACCTTACCTGTGTGTAACCAGTGTGGTGGAAGACATGGGGGCGTTTGTTGGAGGCATAGTAGATCAGGGGTATGCTTCAGGTGTGGATCACCTGACCACTTTGTGAGAGACTGTCCTGAGAGGCAGGAGCAGATGCCAGTTGATTCTGCTGCTTCTCGAGCTAGTGTGAGGGGAGGCAGAGGAGGCAGAGGTGCCAGCCGAGGAGGTAGACCAGGGTTCAGTTTTAGAGGAGGTGCTACATCCAGGGAGAGTAGACCAGAGGAGGTTGGATCTTCCCAGAGGATGTATGTTATGCAAAGGCAGCCGGATGCATCGGCAGTTATAGCTGGTACTTTTTCTTTATTTGATACTGCAGTACTTGCTTTGATTGATCCCGGATCCACCCATTCTTATATTAGTGCATCTGTTTTGCTTGTGTTTGGTATGCATGCTGAGTCCCTAGGATTTGATGTTTTGGTGACAAATCCTCCAGGGCATAGTGTGATAGTTAGTAAAGTGCATAAAGATAGTGCAGTGAGGGTGCAGGGTGAGGAGTTCCTTGGAGATTTGATTGAGATGCCATTTAAGGAATATGATGTGATTCTAGGCATGGACTGGCTATCTCGACATGGAGCTGTGGTAGATTGTAAGAAGAAGATTGTTTCTTTGAGAACTGGTGATGGTAGAGAGGTGATAGTATCTAATGAGCAGGAACAGCTAGCCTCCTTATTTGTTTCAGCTGTTGCAGCTAGGAGGTTGATTAGAAAGGGATGTGAAGCCTATCTTACTCATGTGGTAGATACTAGAGTAAAGGGTTCTCCCATTGATAGCATTGCCACAGTTGCTGAGTTCCCAGATGTTTTTCCCGAGGAGTTGCCAGGATTGCCTCCTGAGAGAGAAGTGGAGTTTGGTATCGAATTGTTGCCCGGTACCACTCCTATTTCGATTACTCCTTACAGAATGGCACCAGCAGAATTGAGGGAGTTAAAAGTGCAATTACAGGAGTTGTTGGACAAAGGATTCATTCGCCCCAGTGTTTCTCCTTGGGGAGCTCCTGTGCTATTTGTGAAGAAGAAAGATGGTACTATGAGATTATGTATCGATTATAGGCAATTGAACAAAGTGACCATTAAGAATAAATATCCTTTGCCTAGGATCGATGATCTATTTGATCAGTTGAAGGGTGCAGCTGTGTTTTCCAAAATTGATCTGAGATCAGGGTACCATCAGCTGAGAGTCAGAGCTGAAGATGTTCCGAAGACAGCTTTCCGGACCAGATATGGGCATTATGAATTTTTAGTTATGCCTTTTGGTCTGACGAATGCACCTGCAGCTTTTATGGATTTGATGAATAGGGTATTTAGGCCCTATCTGGATCAGTTTGTAGTGGTCTTCATCGATGACATTCTGGTGTATTCGCGGAATGAGGAGGAACATGATATGCATCTGCGGATTGTGTTGCAGATTTTGAGAGAGAAGTAGTTGTTTGCTAAATTGTCGAAGTGTGAGTTCTGGTTGGATCAAGTAGCTTTTCTCGGACATATTGTTTCAGCAGAAGGCATTAGAGTTGATCCAAGTAAAGTTGAAGCTATTCTGAATTGGAGTCCACCTAAGTCTGTGACAGAGATTAGAAGTTTTCTAGGTTTGGCAGGCTATTACCGGCGGTTTGTGAAAGGATTTTCTTTGATAGCTACTCCACTCACCAGATTGCTTAGTAAGGGAGTGAGGTTTTTGTGGACAGATCAGTGTCAGGCGAGCTTTGAGCAGTTGAGAGATATGTTGACTCAAGCGCCTGTTCTTACTTTACCTGTAGAAGGCAAACCATATGTGATTTACAGTGATGCTTCACATAGTGGTTTGGGATGTGTGTTGATGCAGGAAGGTAAAGTTATAGCTTATGCATCTTGACAGTTGAAACCGCATGAGCTTAACTATCCGACCCATGATTTGGAATTGGCTGCCATTGTGTTTGCATTGAAAATTTGGTGCCACTATCTGTTTGGGGAGAAATGTTTCATCTACACTGATCACAAGAGTTTGAAGTATTTGGGTGTCCAGAAAGAACTCAATCTTCGTCAGAGGAGATGGTTAGTGTAATATCCTCATTTATGCCCTAGAAGTTTTGCATGTTGTTGTTGTTGTTGTTGTTGTTGTTGTTGTATTGTTGGTTTAAATTGAGAAAAGTATAAGTGTTTTGGGAAAGAATTTAGGGTTTAGAGACAAGTTTATATGTTGTGTATATTGTGATATATATAACATATACATTGGTCAAAAGAGTTGGTCAAGGCAAGAGGAGATATTTTTTTTAGGTCATGTGAAATTACCAAAATGGGCAAGAGATAACAAAGAGAATTAAGATATGTATGAGGGCATTATAGTAATTTTCCTTTGGATGGGTATTTAATGAAGTTTGACTTTGTGATTCTTCATCATCTTTTCTTCTTTCTTTCAAGAGGTGGCCGGCTCTCCATTAGCAAAAGGGAAGGAGAATTGTTTTTGATACTAAGATCAAATTGAAGAAGGAATTGAGAGCTTTGGTGAAAGAATTGTGGAATTTCTTCATCTAAGGTAAGAATTCTTTTGTTTCCTTTACTTATTTTGTAGTAGTGTTGAAGTTATGATTAGGGTGATTTGTGAGTTGTTGGTTTGATGATTAGATGTGGTGGTGATGTGTTTTCAAGTGTTAATTTGGTTTTAAGTTAAGAGTTTAAATAGGTGTTGATGTTGGAAGTGGTGGATGTTGATTTTGGATGAAGGAGAAAGAGATTGGTTTTAGGGTTTTGAAAATGGTTTGTGTTTAAATTTAGTATGGATGTTTTGTGAAGTGTTTCTTGTGATGAATTTGTGTTTAGAACATTGTTTCCATTCATTTGAACTATGTTATATTGTGTATGATGAGTTTGTGATGTGCATAAGGTGTTTAAATGCATTTAGAAGAGTGTTGGTTTTTGGTTAGGGTTGTTTATGAGAGACACGGCCAAGACTTGATGTTTTGGAGAGACACGGCCAAGTCCATGGAATCTTGGCCGTGTGTGTGTGATTTTGGAGAGGACACGGCCGTGTCTCATGCCAGTGTCTGCTACTGCCAACTTGTTTTGGGAGACACGGCCACAAGCTTGGCCGTGTCCCTTGGGTGTGTTGGTTACTGTGTTTGGTTTTTGTTCTTCATACATGTTTGAGTTTGAACTTTCAATTGAAATGCATATGATACTACTTGAACTAGGGTTTGTACTATGCAATGTGAATTTTGTAAATGATAATGTGTAAGATGGATAATATATTTTTGAAATGCTATAAGCATAATATGAATTGAAATGTGAAATGTGATGCAAAGCCATTGTGTTTGGCTATGATGATGCAATTGAAAAAAATAAGGCATGTTTGCCTAAATGTTGATGAGAATTGAGAATGGAAATGATGACTAAATAATAAATGAATTGTGTGGCTAATGTGTTATTCCATTTTCAGAGTTTGTTGTTGGTGGCATGCCTAATAAGTGTAACAATCTCTTGAAGTTAGGTTGGATTGAATCCTTGAAGCCTAATTGAGATGTTACCACCCTTGAAGCTAGGTTGTATTGGTTCTTGAAGCCAAGTTGGGTTGAGGCTTAGCATGCTTTGCTCCCCTTGAAGCTTGGTTGAACCTAATCCTTGAAGCCTAGTTGGGTATATGATATTGATAAATGTGATGATAGAACCAAAACATTAACTCTGAAAATTGAATGGCAGATTAGTGTGTCTTGGGCCCATGCTTGTCTATGGTTAATGTGAGTCATGAATGATGCTTGCCTTTGCTTATTGTTGATGATGAATGATTAAATGAATATAAATGAGGTCGATGATAAGATGTGAAGTATGATATGCCTATATATATATATGTTGAGTTATAAAATGGAAAGCTATATTATCAACTTGGCATAGATGATGTTACATGCATAATATGGATTGAGAATTGGTACTGCATTGCATTAAAGCATAACATTAGCATGATTATCTTACTAAGCCGTTGGCTTAGCGCGATAGTGTTTAATTGCGCAGGTAATAGAGTTGATAGAGTTGATCCCGAAAGCTCTTCGAAACCGACCGAGGGTAGACAGTGAAGAGTTGATTTTGGAGACTTAAAGATCAAAGAAAACTTGCCAATCATGTATAACTCTTTTATATTTTGTAAAGTATTGATTAAATGTACATATATGTATATTTGTAAATATGGAATTAAGTGTTTTCAAATATGTAAATATGTAAATATTTTATGACTTCCGCTGTGTAATAACTATATGTATGGATATATATATATATCTAATGTGCTTTATTTTAAAAGTAAATGATCTACTTTTCTATAATATATAATGATAATAGTATTGTATCTATTTAAATGTTTTGAATGTTGAAGAAAATCGTAGCATCCCTATGTTTGGTGCACTTATGCTACATTGTTGTGAATGTAGTGTGTGTGCATTGGATGTGGGGGTGTTACAGTTAGAATTGATTAAAGACTATGACTGCTTGATTGACTATCATCCAGGTAAAGCAAATGTTGTTGCTGATGCTTTGAGTCGGAAGTCTTTAGCTGGTTTAACAGTTTACTCGCTCTCGTTGCTTGTTGAGTTGAGAGCATTGCATGCCAGTTTTGTACCTTGTGATGATGGTGCATTGTTGGCACAGTTGCTTTTGAAACCAGTTTTGTTAGATCAGATCAAAGAGGCTCAGTTGATTGATATGAAGATTCAGAAGATTATTTCAGATTGCAAGAATGGGAAGACTAGAGATTTTGTTGTGAAAAGTGATGGGAGCCTATGGTTTAAAAACCGATTGTGTGTACCCGATGATGCTGATTTGAAAAGGGTCATTTTGGAAGAAGCTCATCAGTCAATGTTTGCTATGCATCCGGGTAATACGAAGATGTATCATGATTTGAAACAGCATTATTGGAGGATGGGGTTGAAGAGAGACATTGCTGAGTTTGTATCGAAATGTCTCACCTGTCAGAAGGTTAAAGCAGAGCATCAAGTTCCAACCGGGTTGCTTCAACCATTGTCAGTGCCAGAATGGAAGTGGGAAAGAGTAACAATGGATTTTGTGTCTGGTTTGCCATTGACACAAAAGAAGCATGATGCCATATGGGTGATTGTGGATAGATTGACTAAGACAGCTCATTTTCTTCTGGTTCGAATGGATTACTCTTTGGAGAGATTGGCTGAGCTGTATATCCATGAGATTGTGAAACTGCATGGTGTTCCAACTTCTTTAGTGTCTGATCGAGATCCCAGGTTTACTTCCAGATTTTGGAAGAGTTTGCATAGTGCTTTAGGTTCTCGACTGCATTTCAGCACTGCTTTTCATCCACAGACGGATGGACAGTCAGAGAGGGTGATACAGATTATTGAGGACATGTTGAGAAGCTGTGTCATCGATTTCTCTGGAAGTTGGGATAGGTTTTTACCTCTTGTGGAGTTTGCTTACAACAACAGTCACCAATCCAGCATTGGTATGGCACCGTTTGAAGCATTGTATGGCAGACGGTGTAGGACACCTCTTTGTTGGAATGAGCTTGGAGATAATAAGTTGGTTGGTCCTGATTTGATTCAAGAAACTGAAGAAAAAGTAAAGTTGATTCGAGGCAGGTTAAAAGCAGCTTCAGACCGACAGAAGTCTTATGCAGATCTGAAAAGGAGAGATATAGAGTTTGATGTTGGAGATAAGGTATTTCTGAAAGTGTCTCCTTGGAAGAAGATTTTGAGGTTCGGTCGGAAAGGAAAATTGAGTCCTCGTTTCATTGGGCCGTATGAAGTGTTAGAAAGAGTTGGGCCAGTGGCGTATCGACTTGTTTTGCCACCTGAGTTGGATCGTATTCATAATGTATTCCATGTTTCTATGTTGAGGAGATATAGGTCGGATCCATCTCAGGTGTTGCCATTTGAATCTATTGAAGTGAGACAGACTTGACATTTGAAGAGGAACCAGTTGCTATCTTGGCAAGTGATGTAAAAGAGTTAAGAAATAAGAATGTGCCTTTGGTAAAAGTTCTGTGGAAGAATCATGCAAGAGAGGAAGCAACTTGGGAAAGTGAGCATACCATGCGAGACCAGTATCCTCAGTTATTTCAGAGTTAATTTCAGGTAATTTCGAGGACGAAATTTCTTTCTAGAGGGGGAGAATTGTAATATCCCTAATTATGTTCTAGTAGTCTTGGTGTTAGTGTTGTTGCACTTGAATTATGTATATATGATAAGTTGATAAGAAATTGGAAGAGAATGTTTTTGTATGTGTTTTGGAGAAGAAATTTAGGGTTTAGAGACAAATGTATATGTTGTGTATATGATGATATATATAACATATAAATGGGTCAAAGGAAGAGTCAATGCAAGAAGATATTTTTGTGGAATGTGTAATTACATATAAGGGCTTATATGAGACAAAAAGTTAGTTATATGATTGAGGGCATTTTGGTAATTGCTTGGATAAGATCACTTGGTGGAGATTAAAAGCAAATTTGACTTTGTGTCTTCATCATTTTCCTTCTTTCTTTCAAGAGGTGCCGGCTCTCCAAAAACCAAGAGAGAAAGAGAGGTGATCTTGAGGTTTGAAGCAATTTGAAGAAGGAAGCAAGGGTTTTGGTTAAAGATTTGTGGATTTCTTCATCTAAGGTAAGATCTTTTCTTTAAATTCTTCAATTCTTTTGAAGTGGTGTGAGAAAGGAATTAGGGTTTGTTGGTTTGATGATGAGATGAGTTGTGTTTAGTGAAATTCTTTTTCTGTTTTACAATTAGTAAAGGCTGTGACTTGTATGATTTTTAATTAATTATAGAAAAATGTTCTTGTAGTGAATTTTTGATATGTTGTGCCTCTATGAGTCTAGAATGACTGAAAAATATGTTGATTCGATTTTGGAATGGTTATGAGTTTAGAAAGATTATTTTTAGTAGAACTGTTCCAGCAGGTACCTTAACTGAGACAGCTATATTTCGGGATTTTTAATAAAATGTAGAAAAATCATATCCAATTGAATTTTGGATATGTTGTTTCTTAGTGAGTCTAGTATTTGAGAAAAATAATTTGGAACCACGTTGATTGAATTTGATTTATGGAATTCACAAAGTTCAGAACTGCTGCCAGGATGCAGGGCAATTGGGGCAGTCTGGTTAGGTGAACTATTTGACCAAGATTTTGTGTTCAGTTTGATCTGAAATTTTAAAGGAATGATTTTAAGATACAAAACTAAATTCTGTAAAAATTTTAGAATTTTTAATCAAGTAGATTATTTTATACAATTTTTCAAAATAAGGATAAAATGGAGTCTAAAACCAGAATGTATTATTCATATGAATCATATCAATTGTTCTTTGCCCTAATTGCATTGTTGAGATTGAACAATGTTATGTTATGCATTGTGAATGGATATGTGTTTCATGAATAATATACATTGAAATTGAAATGATAATTCAAATAAGACATGATATGAGACAATGCCATTGTGATTGGCTATGATGATGATATTGAAAGAAAGAAGGCATGTTTGCCTAAATGTGATGAGAATTTGAGAATGGAAATGGTAACTATATAATAAATGAATTGTTTGTTTAATATGTTATTCAGTTTCAGAGTTCTGGATTTGGGTGGCATGCCTAAGAAATGATGAAAGGTAACAGTCTTGCCGGGTTGAGGATCTCCTCATATGTGTTGAGTTGATGGTCCAAGAGACTGGGTCTGTTACACTATGAGAATTGTGAATATAAGATATATAATTTGTAACAGTCTTGCCGGGTTGAGGATCTCCTCATATGTGTTGAGTGATGGTCCAAGAGACTGGGTCTGTTACACTATCCATGGATAGAGATACATGTATATACATTGCCTACGGGCGTGATTATTGTGACTATGAACCAAATCAGTAACTCTGAACTCTGAATATCATATTAAATACTTGTTGGGCCCATAGGTGTCAAGGTTATATGAATGTCCTAAATAATGTTATGAGTTAATGAAATGAGATGTTGGTTATTGAGTATGATTGAGTAATGTTGAATGTGGAAAGATGTTGAAATGTGGTATACTCATATGACTATAATTTGTGAAATGCATAATTATGTGTTAACTTTATATTTATGATGTTGATCTTATCAATAACATATGTGGCATTGCATTACATTTAAGCATACCATTAACATGTTTTATCTTACTAAGTCGTTGGCTTAGCGCGATAGTGTTTAATCGCGCAGGTAATAGAGTGGATAGAGTTGAACCCGAGAGTTCATCAAGACCAAGTGAGAGTAGACCTTGTTGAATCCATTTTTGGAGCTTAAAGATCAGAGCAGACTTGCCAATCATGTATATTTCTTTATATTTTGTAAAGAAATGTTTAGTATGTAAATATGTAAATATTTTATAACTTCCGCTGTGTAATATTTAAATATAGGGGTTGTCACAAAACCTTTATTTTATGTTGCACTAGAAGTGTAAATTCTTTTTGCAGGTTGTAGTTGAGGTTACAAGGGGGATTTATTGGGAGTGTACTGAGAATGATTTTGTTTGCATTGGTTTGTGTAAAATGTTTTTAAAAATAAGAAAAAAACCGGTTTTGTCGACACTTGGGACTCAATTTTTAGGCGAAACTATGGCAAAATTTTTGAAAAAAAATCGGAACTAAAATTTGACTAAGTAAAATTGGTAGCAACATTAGGTTAGTGTGGCGCCTCTACTCAGCTTACACATGTAGGTCGGGAAGGGGTGTTACAATGGGTGTCCTATTTAGCTTAGATATGAACTATGTAAGGACATGTTTCCATCCTCGGATGGGTGTCCATTTATTTACTTTGCTTGGACATTGCTTTGATTTTAATATAATGATGCTTTATTTCAATTGTTGTGTGTAATATGGATAATATTATTATATTTAAGAATTTTATAATATTAAGACCTGTAAAGGAGGCCGGTTCTGATGAACCGGGCATTGTGGGGGTGCTGGGCCATTTCTCACATTCCGCACTCGTACCCAACTTTTCAAACCCATTAGGGGGTTAGGGATTCCTTAGGAATCTAGTCATCCACCCCTTTCTTTTTTACTGCTCGTCCGGGTGGCAACTCCATTTCTCCGGACCTAGGTCCGTGTTCTCTAAGGCCCTGAGCCTAAATAGTGCCGAAGTCGCAAGAATCATTCCATCGGGAGTGGGGGCAAAAATCCCCGCTCACAGTGGCAACTCTACTAGGGATAAGAGAAGTTGATTCCATTGGTCTTTATATTATTCTATTCTTTCTTATAATGATATTATCCATTGCATCATATTAGATTGCATCGTGTGCGTGAGTTAGGATGCCCGGGTTATCCATGATGTGTTATATAAGGGATACCATACTTTCACTCAAGGTATGGAGATCGAGCATGGCATAACCACTCATAATGTGAGCGAGGATTTTTGCCCCCACTCCCGGTGGAATGGTTCTTGCGACTTTGACACTGTTTAGGCTCGGGGCCTTAGAGAACACGGACCTAAGTTCGGAGAAAATGGAGTCACCACCCAGACGGACTGGGAAAAAGAAAGGGGTGGATGACTCGATTTCTAAGGAATCCTCAACCCCCTAATGGGTTCGGAAAGTTGGGTACATGTGGGAAAGGTGAGAAATGGCCCAGCACCCCCACAACTCCCGGTTCATTGGAACCTGCCTCCTTTACAGGCCTTAATATTATAAAATTCTTAAATATAACTACATTATCCATATTACACACAATAATTAAAACAAAGCATCGATATATTAAAAATCAAAATAATGTCCAAGCAAAACAAATAAATGGACACCCATCCGAAGATGGAAACATGCCCTTACATCCCATGCCTAAATAGGACACCCACCGAAAGGCAGAAATATATCCTTTACATTGATTCTAAAATAGAAAAGAAATTTAAATTACATGATATTTAACCAATGAGGTATCCACAAGTGGAAACATACCTCTTACAACATTTGGAAATCTAAATAAATTGATAAAAGTAAATAAACATTCATCATAAATAAATTATTCATCAAAGATATTAAATATCAATAGAAAGTAAACATCCATCCATGATAAATTAAATAAACCAAGCATTGAACTTAAATAAATTAAAGCATATAAAATAAATCAAAGCATAATCAAATATAGAATTGAATAAGGCAAATAAAAATCTAAATTATGGCTACTGTTTCCATTTTGGGTTCTTTATTTCATGTGTTTAGGGTTTTTGAATTTGTGGAATTAGGCTACTGTGAGTTTTTAAAGGAATTAAAATAGATTAAAGTTTTATGTTTTAAAAGGTTGATAAAATTCTTTGATTAACCAAATTAGTGTTTGAATGGTGAAATCATGAAACTAGGGTTTGGATACTTTAAAATACTTAGATTTATGGTTTACGGTTATTCATTGAATTATCGTTTCAAGCTGACTATGTAAAATTATAACGTTTATTGTTTATATGGTTTTTAAGGTTTTAAAGGATTAGGGTTTAGAAAAAATTAGGGTTTAAGGTTTTAAAGGGGTTAGGGTTCACTGTTTTTGGTTTTTTGGAGTTGAATTAGGGTTTTAGGATTTTTGAATTAGGGTTTCGGGGAATGAATTAATTTTTAAAATTTGGAAAAAACAATTGATAACTTTATGAAGTTTTATGAAAATAAATAAACGATTTAAAGTTTATAAAAGAAAAAAAGAAGTTTTTGGGGCTTTTGGAAAGAAACAGAACCCAATTTAGGGTTTTGAAAATTTGGAAAACAAATTTTTGTTTGGGGGTTTTGAAGGAACAAAACTAACAACTTTAAACTTTTTAGAAAACAAAGCAACGAATTAAGATTTTTAAACCTTAGAAAAAGTGAATTGAGGTTCTAAAATTTTTGATTTTAAAGAAAGAATGGGATGATTTAGCTACTGTGAAATAAATAAAAGAAATTAAGAATTCAAACCTTCTTTCGTAGGTTACACCAAAAATTGCTTCTTGGATGAACAAGGTCAAAGACAAGCTTTTCTGCCTTTGAATTGCTTGAATTGTTTTTCTGCTCCATCAAAAAATAAGCTTGATTCAAGGTTTTCCTTCTCAGTTTCGGTCTCCACTTTCTCCTTCGATTTTCATCCAATTTCTATCCAAATTTCTCCCCCCCTTTTTGTGTTGTTTTTTATCTTATTTATAGAAGAATTTTTATGTATAATTATAGTTATTCATGGCATCTAATATTGATTAAAAAAAGGAAACCAAAATCTAATTGTATTAGATTTCGGAAAATTTGCGTCCAAAAAATTTTGCTGGAGAAAAAAAAAATTGATGTGGAAAAAAATGCTCTGGCGAAGCTGCGGCAGCACGGGTGAAACGGGCCTGCGGGCAATTTTGCCCACAAGAAAGGCCATTTGGCCCGCGGAAAAATTCTGTTGCGAGCGAAATGCCCACGGGCCCGCGCTGACTTTCGGCGACTAAAAAATTGTTGCCGATTTTTTTTATTATGTTTGATTTTTTATTCACTTCACCATTTTTTACTAAAATAAATATTAAAATTAATCAAGATGCCACAAAAATTATTTTGGACTAAGTAAAATATATTGGACCGGACTGGGTCAAAAATTAAGGGTCTACAGTTTGCCCCCTGCTTGAACGATCTAAGACTTTAGAGAGTGAAAAGTAACAAGACTTAATTTTTGATGAGATGGTTACTTGAATTTGTTTTTGGGTACTTAGACTCGAGACTGAACTTGATTTGGGTACTTGGACCCGAGATTGGATTGAATTTGGGTACTTGGACCCGAGATTAGGTATTTAGACCCGAGATTGAATACTTGGACCCGAGATTGAATTTGATTTGGGTACTTAGACCTGGGATTGGGTACTTGGACCCGAGATTGAATTTGATTTGGGTACTTGGACCCGGGATTGGGTACTTGGACCCGAGATTGGGTACTTGGACTCGAGATTGATTTGATTTGGGTACTTGGACCCGAGATTGGGTACTTGGATCCTAGAATGAATTTGATTTGGGCACTTGGACTCGAGATTGGGTACTTGTACCCTAGAATGAATTTGATTTGGGTACTTGGACCCGAAATTAGATTAAATTAGGGTACCTGGACCCAAATTGGGTACTTGGACCCGAGATTAATTTGATTTGGGTACTTGGACCCGAGATTGGGTACTTGGACCCTAGAATGAATTTTATTTGGGTACTTGGACCCTAGAATGAATTTGATTTGGGTACTTGGACCCAAAATTAGATTAAATTTGGGTACTTGGACCCAGGATTGGATACTTGGACCCGAGATTGATTTGATTTGGGTACTTGGACCCGAAATTTATTTAATTTGGGTGCTTGGACCCGAGAATGATTTGATCTGGGTACTTGGACCTGAGATTGGGTACTTGGACCCTATAATGAATTTGATTTGGGTACTTGGACCCGAGCTTGAATTGGATTTGGGTACTTGGACCCAAAATTGGATTGAATTTGGGTACTTGGATCTGAGATTGATTTGATTTGGGTACTTGGACCCAAGAATGGGTGTTTGGACCCGAGAATGATTTGATTTGGGTACTTGGACCCGAGATTGGAAACTTGGACCCTAGAATGAATTTGATTTGGGTACTTGGACCCGAGCTTGAACTGGATTTGGGTACTTGGACCCAAAATTGGATTGAATTTAGGTACTTGGACCCAGGATTGGGTACTTGGACCCGAGATTGATTTGATTTCGGTACTTGGACCCGAGATTAGATTTAATTCGGGTATTTGGACCCGAAATTGATTTGATTTGGGTACTTGGACCCGAGAAAGGGTGCTTTGGACCCAAGATTGATTTGATTTGGGTACTTGGACCTGAAATTTATTTGATTTGGGTACTTGGACCTGAGAATGGGTGCTTGGACCCGAGAATGATTTGATTTGTGTACTTGGACCTGAGATTGGGTACTTGGACCTTAGAATGAATTTGATTTGGGTACTTGGACCAGAGAATGGGTGCTTGGACCCGAGATTTATTTGATTTGGGTACTTGGACCCGAAATTTATTTGATTTGTGTACTTGGACCCGAGAATGGGTGCTTAGACCCGAGACTGAATTGAATTTGGGTGCTTGGACCCGATATTGAATTGGGTTTAGGTACTTGGACCCGAGACTGAATTGAATTTGGGTGCTTGGACCTAAGATTGAATTGGATTTGGGTACTTAGACCCGATATTGGGTACTTGGACCCGAGATTGGATCATATTTTTCAAAAAAACCAAAATTTGATTCTGTTTCTTTCAAAATTTTAAACTTGGTTCTGTTTCTTTCAACAAACCTTAGCAAATATCTTTTTTGTTTTTATAAACTTTAAATTGTTTGTTTAAATTCATAAAACTCCATAAAATTATCAAATTGATTTCTAAATTCTAAAAACCAATTCATCACCCGAAACCCTAATTTTAAATCCTAAAACCCTAATTCAACTCCAAAACCTAAAATAATGAATACTAACCCTTTTAAAACCTTAAACCCTAATTTTTTTTATAAACCCTAATCCTTAAAACCTTAAAAATCATATAAACACAAATATTTTAACTTTACACAATAGCTTAAAAACACAATGCAATAACCGAAAATCATAAATCAAAGTATTTTAAAGTGTCCAAAATCCTAATTTCATGATTTCACCATTCAAACCTTAATTTGTTTAATCAAAATGTCTTACCAACCTTTTAAAACATAAAATCCTTAATTTATTTTAATTCCATAAAAAGTCACAGTAGCCTAATTTTATGAATTACAAAACCCTAAACACATGAGATAAAGAACCCTAAATGGAAATAGTAGCTATAATTTGGAATTTTATTTGTCTTATTCAATTTTATATTTGATATGCTTTGATTTATTTTATATGCTTTAATTTATTTAAGTTCAATGCTTGGTTTATTTTATTTATCATGGATGGATGTTTACTTTCTATTGATATTTAATACCTTTGATGAATGATTTATTTATTTTGAATAGTTATTTACTTTTATCTATTTATTTAGATTTTCAAATGTTGTAAGAGGTATGTTTCCACTTATTGGATACCTCATTAGTTAAATATCATGTAATTTAATTTGCTTTTCTATTTTAGAACCTATGTAAAGGACATGTTTCTACCTTTCGGTGGGTGTCCTATTTAGGCATGTGATGTAAGGACATGTTTCCATCTTCGGATGGGTGTCCATTTATTTGTTTTGCTTGGACCTTGCTTTAATTTTAATATATTGATGCTTTCTTTTAATTATTGTGTGTAATATGGATAATGTTGTTATATTTAAGAATTTTATAATATTAAGACCTGTAAAGGAGGCCGACTCCAATGAACCGGGCGTTGTGGGAGTGCTGGGCTATTTCTCACCTTCCCCACACGTACCCAACTTTTCGAACCCATTAGGGGGTTGGGGATTCCTTAAGAATCGAGTCATCCACCCCTTTCTTTTTCCCGGCTCATCCGGGTGGCTACTCCATTTTCTCCGGACTTAGGTCCGTGTTCTCTAAGGCCCCAAGCCTAAATAGTGCCGAAGTCGCAAGAACCATTCCGCCGGGAGTGGGTGCAAAAATCCGCACTCACATTGGCGACTCTATTAGGGATAAGAGAAGTTGATTCCGTTGGTCTTTATATTATTCTATTCTTTCTTATAATGATATTATCCATTGCATCATATTAGATTGCATTGTGTGCGTGAGTTAGGATGCCCGTGTTACCCGTGTTGTTATGTAAGGGATACCATACTTTCACTCAAGGTATGGAGATCGGGCATGGCATAACCACTCATAGCCTCGTACCATTCAGTATATACTTGCTATGGGAACCTAAGCCTTTTTACCCAAAGACTAAAGCTCATGTAATTGGCCTAGTTACTTTTCTTAGGTTTTACCCCAAATGCATGTTGTTTGACTATGGTTCATTTATCTTGGCTTAAATCATGGCTTATTTGGTTTGTTCTTTTTCTAATATGACCTAAGTATATTTTAAGCTCAAAATAAATTTTTCTTTAAAGTCCAAAAGACCAAAGCTATTTTCAAAACTTTTTCAAGATGGTCTTTGGACATAAAATTTTTCTAGAAATAAATAAAAAATTCTTTTTCTCATGACCCAAATACTAAGCCCAAAATCCATTTTTCCTAAAATCTTTTTACAATGGGCTTAGAAACAAAATTATTTCATCCAAATTTTTCTTACAAAGAGCTTGCAAATTATTTAGGTCAATTACGAAATACCAAAAATCAATTGTGGGCCTATTTTATACTAAGAATAAATTAATCATGGGCTTGTTTTTGGCATGAACCATTAGTTACTCTTTTCAAGTGAGAAATCTACCTATAATAAACCTCTTAATTTAGTTTTAATCCAATATAGCATAAAAGCTACTATAGTTGGTTGAATGGATTAAAACCTAATTAATAGGAATTATCATGGATTGATTTCCATTTTCGAAAATATAACTATTGGTTGAAACATCCGAGGGAATTATTTGAAAATAAGATACCCCATGTTGGTATTTTGTTAACCAATTACCTAGGAAAAGAGACTCGCCATCCTTGTGTGGATGTTATAAGGTTGGAAGGAATGTCCTATTCATCCTTGCTTGTCTATTATTTGTGCATACATGCATACATTTGCATCTTATATCATTGATCCTCTCTGGCTCACAGCCCTGGATTACAACAGTTCAAAAGCTTACAATAATCCGACCTATGCCGGAGATGAAGAATCTAGCAACGACTCAATCACTTGCTCACCAAAAACAATGGATCCCGAACTAATTCAAAGAATGGTGGATGAGGCCCTCAATACCAAGATGGAAGAAATAAAAGAGGCCCTAGCTAAGACCATGAAGAACCAATTGACTGCAATCCTAGAGAATCATGCCGAGACATCTGCTAGCACTAAGAAGCCAAAGGACAAAGGGAAGACCAAAGTTAGTGAAGTAGTTTTTGATGATGAAAAGGTGATCATTGATGATGATGATGATTGGGCTCAATACTACCAAGATGTTCAAGAGAAGAAGAAAGAACCGAAGGTTGTTGAGAAGGCAACTATTGAAAAGACCGAGACATCTGATGTTGAAAAGATGATTGCTGATTTAGAAAAGAACTTTGAGAAGAAATTGAAAACCGAAGAGAAGTCCGAGATTAAAAAACTATATGAACAAGATGAGAAAGTCTCGTACAAGTTCAAGATGCCATCCTTTGCAAAGTACAATGGCACCGGAAATCCTCATCTCCATGTGAAGCAGTACATCACTGCCATGCAGTCTGCCTGAGCTACTAAGGCTCAAACCCTAAGGTACTTTATGCTCTCATTGGACCCTGTTGTCTAAAACTGGTTCAATACCTTGGATGATGGAACACAAAAGAGTTGGGATCTACTTTACAAAGCCTTCATCCAACAATATGGATATAATGTTGAGTTAGAAGTTACTTTAATGGAAGTGGAGTCTATAAGGCAAAGGCCAAATGAGAATTTTGTGGACTATGTGAAGCGATGGAGAAACAAGGCCACTTTACTCAAGAAGAGGCCCAATGAATCCGATCAAATAAGGATGATTGTGAGAGGGGTGTTGCCTAATCTTCGTAAGAGGATGTCTCATACACTCATCGGTGATTTCAAAGACCTTTTCCAAGCTGGTTTGCAAATTGAAGAATGGTAAAGGGAGAAGAGCCATTTTGCAACAAAAAGGAATGAGAAAGGGTGCTATCAATCTGGTAGCCAAAGCATGCAAAAGGCCGTTGGTGTTAATGCTACTAACCAAGGAACGAGGAGACAATTTTTGAAATTGGGAAAACTGATGTCTTGGGTTCTTAATAAGCTTCAAAGAAAGGGATTGCTACAACCCCTAAATCCTCATCCTTTGCCTAACCCTCTCCCACCTAACTTTGACACCAAAGCATTTTGTCAATTTCACCAAATGCAAGGGCATGACACAGATAGATGTGTAAGATTGAGACATGAGATTCAAAATCTAATTGATAATGGGAAGCTACCCGAGCCCAATAAGCCAAACACCAAAGACAACCCATTGCCAAAATTCAATAGGGTACCACCACCGGCAACCTTCATGATTGGAGGAGGTTTGCATGAGGACTTTGTCATGTCTTCTTTTCAAGATGTGGGTGGAGAAGCAACCAAAGAAGAAGAGGCATTTGTCAAAATTGAACAAACTATGATGGGTGGAGAAGCAATGATTTGTGTTGCCAACGGGTTTTGGGATTCAAGCGATAGTGATGATGATGTTGTATCCAAGAAAGAGGAGTGGACTTGGTCCAAGCCCGAAGAAGATGAAGTGATGAACACTAGATCCGGTAAGCCTTATGCAAGGCCACCACCTAAGGAGGTAGAAACTAATAAGGGAAAGGAAGTTGAAGTAGAAGAAGATGATCCTGTGCTCAAGCAATTGAAAAGAACCCAAGCAAGTGTTAGCATTTGGGACTTATTAGCTACTTCTAAAAAGCACCGAGAAACTATGGTCAAAGCCTTAGCTAGCATTCCAATTTCTACCTCCACGACACAGGAGGAATTGATCAACTTCATAAAAATTGGGAACGTAATGAAATGTGAAGAGGTTCAAGAAAAGAATGAAGTTAATATGGGAGTAGTTTCTTTTTCTGATGTGGACTTACTGGAGGAGGGGAGAGACCACATCCGCCCTCTCTTTATCAAAATAGAAGTCAAGGGGAAGAGGACTCCTTGTGTAATGGTCGATGATGGGTGCACCATAAATGTTTGTCCACATAAGATATTGCCAAAGCTAACCATGTCAACAAGAGATCTAAACCCAACCGAGGTAACAATTCGTGCTTATGACAACACTAAGAGGCATGTTCAAGGGACTTTCAAAGCCGCTGTCAAGGTTGGTCCAATTGAATCTATTGTTGAGTTTGTTGTTTTAGACATACCAGTTACCTTCGCCTTACTCTTGGGGTGACCATGGTTCCATCCTCTTGGTGGAGTTCCTTCCACCCTTCATCAAAAGATCAAGTTCCCCAACGAAAATGAGATAGTGGTCATTGAAGCTGAAGATAATGAGATTGTTAATGCTCTAATGATTGAGAGGCCTCTCAATGGTTTTCAAGTAGCTGTAATTTCTGATGATGAAGTAATGGATTCCAAAGTCTTGAAAATGATGAAAAACATGAACTACCTTCCCGGAGCTGGTCTTGGAAAGGGTTAGGCCGGTTTGACAAAGTTGCCAGATTTTAGAACTCAAACTTCTAAGAAAGGGTTGGGATATGATGAAGACAATGATGTCCAGCCAAACAAGAATGAGAAGATGAGCTTCCCACCACTTGAAGAGATCTTTGTCAAAGCTCCAGTTATGGGACCACTCCAAGGAAAGCCCGAGCCGATCATGCTCATGGGTAAGTTAATCCCAGGTTTTGAAATTTTTACAGATGTTGCTGAGCTAGTGGAGCAAGTGAAGAAAGAACTCACCCTACCAACCAGCAAAGAATCCAATCTAAAAGAGAAGAATGAAGCTGTGCCGAAAGCCGAGAGGACTCCGGAGGAGATTGCTGCCCTGGTCGAAGAGAAGTTTGAAGACGTCCTGCTTTATGATTCTGAGAACAACGATTTTGGTTTTGATTTTAATTTGTCTACTTTGTATGAGGATGATGATGTTTTCTTTTCCAAAATGAATGCAATAAAGTCTGATTTTGCTTACTTGTGTGACGTTTCTCCTGATGGTTGCATACATCCAAATAGCAGTTACATGAGCATCTTTAATATTAATTCTGTTAACACACAATCATTAAATTTGGGAACAACTGAAAATCCTAAAAATATTAGCATAGCATCTGACCTTACTCCTGATGAGAGAGAGAGAGAGATTTGAAAAAATATTCAAAAAATATGAAGAAGTGTTTGCTTGGTCTTATGGGGATATGCCTGGAATAGATCGAGACATAGCCGAGCATCATATTCCTACTTACACTCACATGAAACCTGTCAAACAAAAGCTTAGACGATTAAGACCTGAGTGGGCTAAACTGGTTAAAGAAGAGGTCACTAAGTAAAAACAAGTGAAGTTCCTTGAAGTGATAGAATACCCAGATTGGCTAGCCAACATAGTACCCGTGGCAAAGAAAGATGGAAGAATAAGGGTCTGTGTGGACTATAGACATTTGAACAAGGCTTCCCCTAAGGATGATTTTCCTTTACCTCACATAGATGTTCTCATTGATAGAGCATGCTACACTCGTTTGTAGATGGATTTTTCGGATAAAACCAAGTGTTAATGGCCCAAGAGGATAAAACCAAAACTGCCTTCATTACTACATGGGTATATTTTGTTATAGGGTAATGCCGTTCGGTTTAAAGAGTGCTGGAGCAACTTACCAAAGGATGGCCACCACATTATTTCATGACATGATGCACAAAGAAGTTGAAGTATATGTGGATGATATGATGGTTAAGTCAGATACAAGGGAGAAACACTTCCAAAACTTAGAGTTATTCTTCGATAGAGCTTTGAAATATAAGCTAAGATTAAACCCGAAGAAGTGTGTGTTCGGTGTTACCTCAGGTAAATTGTTAGGACATGTAATTGGTCCGAATGACATTGAGATTGATCCTGACAAAGTCAAAGCAATCAGGGATATGCCAGCCCCTAAGACAGAGAGAGAATTTCAGGGATTCATTGGTGAACTACAGTACATTAGCAGATTCATAGCAAAACTCACAACAATTTATGAGCCTATCTTCAAATTACTTAGAAAGAATCAGCCGGTCATATGGAATGAAGAATGTCAAAAGGCCTTTGAGCGAATAAAGGAGTATTTTTTTAATCTGCCTGTTTTAAAACCACCTAAACCCGGCAAACCTCTATTACTATACTTAGCAGTAGAAGAAGAGTCAATATGAGCCATGCTAGCCCAAGAAAATGAGTAAGGAATTGAGCATGCAGTTTACTATTTGAGTAGAAAGCTTCTACCTTATGAAATTAAGTATAGTATCATTGAAAGACCTGTATAGCCATGGTTTGGTCTTCTAAGAAGTTGCAGCATTACTTCCAATCATATAGTGTGCAAGCGATTTCCAGGTTGGATCTAATGAAGTACTTAAGGGAGACACCCTTTTTGATTGGGAAATATGGTTGATGGTTGATAATATTAGAGGAATTTGAGATTGAGTATGTAACCAGGAAAACAATCAAAGGTAGAGCGGTGGCAGAATTCTTGGCCCAACAACCATTACCAGAAAGCGAAGAGGTAATCTTGGAATTTCCAGATGAACATTTAGAAGCAATTGAGGTACAAGGGTGGAAAATGTATTTTGATGGAGCAGTAAACAGGAAAGGAGCAGGTTTGAGAGTTATACTAGAATCGCCCAAAGGGGGAACTTATCCCTTTGGCCATAAAATTGAAATTTAGGGCAACCAATAATATGGTGGAGTACGAGGCTTATATTTTTGGTTTGGAAACCCTAATGATTATGAAGGTGGATAAAGTGGAAGTTTATGGTGACTCATTGCTAGTAGTATCCCAAGTAAATGGAGAACGGGAGTTGAAAGAAGAAAAATTAAAACCATACCACCATTACCTGGCCATGATGAAAAAGAATTTTAAGGAATGTAGGTTTATGCACCTATCAAGAGAAGAAAATCAGATGGCTGATGCCCTAGCCACATTGGCTTCAGTATGGGAAAACCCTGTTAGCCTATTCCTTAAGCCTCTGATCTTGACCAGTTCATCAACACCTTACTATGAATATGAAACAATTATGGAAATTGATACGGACCATGATGCGTAGTATGATACTATAAGGAATTTTTTTGGAAGAAAGAGAATACCCGCCGGGGGCAACAAAGAAAGAGAGAAGAGCCATAAGGCAGTGGTCATTACAATACATTACCTTCCATGGAGAGTTATACCGAAGATGGCCTGATGGGGGTGCATTTGAGAGGTTTAAGAAAGCCTGAAGTGGAGCGCATCATGTCAGAAATACATGCGGGAAATTACGGTCCACACATGAGTGGTTTGGCCCTAGTTAAGAAGATTATTCGACAAGGTTACTACTGGTTGATTGTGGAGAAAGATTGTATTGAGTTTGTAAAGAAGTGCCAGCAATGTCAGATGTATGGTAACAGGAGTGATCTTGTGTATGCTGGCTTTATGCTTGGTTGTTCCCCAATTTAATAAAACATAATTAATGTTAAAATTGTTCTATGTGCACTATTATAAGTATTTGACTAGATATGGATGAAATAAATAATCATAATTGCAAAAGGTGATGACAAATTATAATTGGAAAAGAAGCATCTTTCATTACTTTAGTTATTTTTCATCCTAACAAAACACTTTCTGAATTGACAAATGTAAAATCTATGGCAGTCGATAAGTGTAACGTGTAGGCCAGCTTTGCCTCAGCTGATCCAAGTAGGCTTCAATCAAGCAAGGCATGTCTAAGTCAGGAGCAAAGTCAGAATCACGAGGCTCAATTCCATACTGATGGCCAAGTCGGCGAGGATTATAGCATGTACCTTGATGAAGAGTAGCAAGGGGAACGTATATCAAGTATGTCCACATGGTGATACGAGAAATCTTCCACCAAGGTACCAACCATCTGATATTGACTTCAGAGCGCGAATGGATCCAGTCAACCCAGTCAGGACATGAAGAAGCAGGATGGAGTAGCTTCCTAGCAGAATAATGACATGGCAGGTATCTGGAAAAATCCATGGATGGAGTGTCAAGCAACCAAAGACGCTCCTGAAGCCAAATCTGTAAAAAAAAAGATTTAAAAAAAAGAGGTCCGCTAAGTTGAAAACCCGCAAGGGCAACTTAGGCAAAAATTAGGACAGCTCGCTAGTTCCGAAAGACCGCATGGGCTGACTAGGCAAAAATTAGAGCAATAAAAGAAAGGAAAAAGTATGCTAAGTTGAAAACCCGTAAGGGCAACTTAGGCAAAAATTAGGATAGCTTGCTAGTTTCGAAAACCCGAATGGGTGGACTAGGCAAAAGTTAGAGCAATGAAAAGAAGAAAAAAGAAAACCTAAATTGAAAACCCGAAAGGGCAGTTTAGTTAATTACCTGAAGTAGCAACGGACTCCCAGTTAGTCTCTTTGACAATCCTGATTTAAATATGTCTAATCCAAATAAGGTCTCGGCTAAGATCACAGGTACCGGTGACAAGCCTCCTTCTATTTGGTCCATAATATCCAATACTCGTTGATCAATATCACCATCAGAAGAAATAAGCAAGAATTGGCCGAGCAAGTAAAGACAGAGCATGCGTCCCCATGCCTTAGTAGGGGCCAAATGAGAGAGACAAAAGTCAATCAAAGGAGCAAGTAAAATTTTTTCACCTCTCATCAACCGAAGAACTTCGGGTTTTGGAATTTGAAATAACATTTGTATCTTCTGTTGAGTCTTGGAAATCAATATGGGTAACGCCATTTGTTGATTATTCGGATATCCAAGGATGGCCTTAAATTCTTCAATCAAGGGACATATTTTAAAGCCATTAATTTTAAATACCCTATAATCCATATCCCAAAAGGAAGCCACGTCATATAAGAAGGAGTGGTCCAATTTAACATTTTGAAAACATTTTAAAACAACAAGTTTTGACCATGAGATTTGCTTCTAATGAATGGCATCCATATTCTTAAATAGAATTTTTATTCTCTTTAAATGATGATCGGTCATGATGAGTGAATGAAGAAAAAATATGGGGTCCAGAATTATTGTTAAAGGGAGTCTTCACGTTGAAAGAGAGAGAATTTTGGTTTATGTATTAAAATATGGCATGAAGGGTGATTTATATAGAAGAAACAAACCTTCTCCAAAAGTGAAAAGGAGAAGATGATGGGAAAGAATAAGACCATATGGCATAAGGAAAGGAATTGGCAATGAATTTCCTCTACCACGTTGGATTTGGTTTAGCAAAAGAAGTAGATGTAAATTAATGATGTACTATAACAAAAAAAAGTGGTGCAGTAACAAAAAAAACGAAAAAGAAAGAAGTTACAGTAAAGAGGAAAATTGTATTTTTTTTTATTATTGTACAAGATTTTACAATTGCTACAATATTTACATATCACTAAGAGGGTGGTGGTAGGTCATCAAATAAAGCCTTGAAAAAGTCATCGCCTGTTAGAGGAGGGGGCAAATCACTCGTCTCGAGTCTGCCCTGTGAGCGGGGATTTTCGCCCCCACTCCCGGTGGAATGGTTCTTGCGACTTCGGCACTGTTTAGGCTCAGGGCCTTAGAGAACATGGACCTAAGTCTGGAGAAAATGGAGTCGCCACCCGGACGGGTCGCGAAAAAAGAAAGGGGTCGATGACTCGATTCCTAAGGAATCCCCAACCCCTTAATGGGTTTGGAAAGTTGGGTACGTGTGGGGAAGGTGAGAAATGGCCCAGCACCCCCACAACGCCCGGTTCATTGGAACCGGCTTCCTTTACAGGTCTTAATATTATAAAATTCTTAAGCATAACAATATTATCCATACTACACACAATAAAAAGAAAGCATCATTATATTGAAATCAAAGCAATATCCAAACAAAACAAAACAAATAAATGGTCACCCATCCGAAGATGAAAACATGTCCTTACATCACATGCCTAGATAGGACACCCACCGAAAGGTAGAAATATGCCCTTTACATAAGTTCTAAAATAGAAAAGCAAATTAAATTACATGATATTTAACTAATGAGGTACCCACCAAGTGGAAACATACCTCTTACAACATTTAGAAATCTAAATAAATTGATAAAAATAAATAACCATTCATAATAAATAAATCATTCATCAAAGGTACCAAATATCAATAAAAAGTAAACATCGATCCATGATAAATAAAATAAACCAAGCATTGAATTTAAATAAATTAAAGCATAAGAAATAAAACCAAGCATGATCAAATATGGAATTGAATAAGGTAAATAAAAATCCAAATTATAGCTGCTGTTTCCATTTAGGGTTCTTTATCTCATGTGTTAAGGTTTTGGAATTCATAAAATTAAGCTACTGTGACTTTTTTATGGAATTAAAATAGATTAGGGTTTATGTTTTAAAAGGTTGGTAAGACTCTTTGATTAACTAAATTAATATTTGAATGGTGAAATCATGAAACTAGGGTTTGAACACTTGAAATACTTTTGATTTGTGGGTTATGGTTATTCATTGTGTTTTTAAGCTACTGTGTAAAATTAAAGTATTTATGTTTTTATGGTTTTTAAAATTTTAAAGGATTAGGGTTTAGAAAAAATTAAGGTTTAAAGTTTTAAAGGAGGTTAGGGTTCATTATTTTAGGTTTTAGAGTTGAATTAGGTTTTTAGGCTTTTGATTTTAGGGTTTCGGGTGATTTGTTCATTTTAGTATTTGGAAAAATAATTTGATGATTTCATGACATTTTATAAGTTTAAACAAAGTGATTTGAAGTTTACATAAATAGAAAAGATATTTTTAAAGCTTTTGGAAGGAAACATAATCACATTTTGGTTTTGTTGACAAACATGTTCAATTAAGGTTTTAAGATTTTGAAGAGGTAAAAATAATAATTTTTAGTCTTTTTGGAAAATGAAGCAACGTATTAGTGTTTTTAACTTTGGAAAAACTAAATTAAAATCCTAGGGTTTTTTATTTTGAAAGACACAATTTCATGGTTTAGCTACTGTAAAAATAAATACAACAATTAACACATACCTCTTTTTTGATAGTTTCTCCAAAAATAATTATTCTTGGATGAACAAGAACAAAGATGGTTGCTGCCTTTGAATTGCTTAAATCGTCACCCTACTTTTCTAGAAAAAATCAGATTCAATTGCTCCTTTTCCTTCACTGATTTGGTTTCAACGTTTTACTATCACTGTCCAATTTTTCTACCCTTTCGGCCTCCCCTAATTTGATTGCCTTTGGTCCTTATTTATAGAGGTTTCATATGGTTTATTCCTAATTAATCATGGAAAATAATATTGATAAGAAAAGGAAACCAAAACCTTATTGAATTAGGTTTTGGAAAATTTGCGTTAAAAAATTGCGCTGTAGAAAAAAATTGCGCTGGTAAAACACATCCAGTGGGCGATGAGCGGGCTAAATGGCTTGTGCCATTTCGCTCGCAGGAAAATCCTACGAGCAAAATGGCTTTGCCATTTTGCCCGCAGAAAAAATCTACAGGCGAAATGCCCACGGGCCTGCGCAACGATTTTTTCGTCGCGCATTTTTTCGACGCCGATTTTTATTTTTATTTTTATTTGTTTATTTTTATTTTTTATTATTAAAAATTAAATACTAAAGCAAAAGTTATTTAATTAAGATAACAAAAATTATTTTGGACCAAAAAAATATATTAGGCAACAAAAAAATTATTTTGGACTAAATAAAATATATTGGACCGGACCGGGTCAAAAATTAAGGGTCTACAGTTTGCCCCTTGCTTGAAAAATCTAAAACTTTAGTGAAAGAGAGTGAAAAGCAATAAGACTTAATTTTTGAGATGGCTGAGGTTTTGGGTTCTGGACCCGGTTTGAGTTCTGGACTCAAGGATAAATTCTAGGTTCTAGACCTAAGGAAAATTTGGGTTCTGGACCCCGGTTCGAGTTTCTGGACTCATGGATGATTCTAGGTTCTGGACTTAAGGAAAATTTGGGTTCTGGACCCGGCTCGAGTTCTGGACTCAAGGATAATTTTAGGTTATGGACCTAAAGAAAATTTTGGGTTCTAGACCCGGTTCAAGTTCTGGAATCAAGGATAATTTTAGGTTCTGGACCTAAAAAAAATTTGGGTTCTGGACCCGGTCTGAGTTCTAGACTCAAGAATAATTCTAGGTTCTGGACCTAAGAAAAATTTGGATTCTCGACCCGAGCTAAGTTCTAGACTTAGAAATAATTCTAGGTTCTGGACCTAATGGTAAATTTGGGTTCTGGACCCGAGCTAAGTTCTGGACATAGAAGAGATTCTAGGTTCTGGACCTAAGGAAAAATTTTGGGTTCTAGACCCAGTTCGAGTTCTGGACTCAAGGATAATTCTAGGTTCTGGACCTAAGGGAAAATTTGGGTTCTGGACCCGGTTCGAGTTCTGGACTCAAGGATGATTCTAGGTTTTGGACCTAAGAAAAATTTGAATTCTGGACCCGGTTCGAGTTCTGGACTCAAGGATAATTCTAGGTTTTGGACCAAAAAAAAAATTTGGGTTCTGGACCCGGTTCGAGTTATGGACTCAAGAGTAATTCTAGGTTCTGGACCTAAGGAAAATTTGGGTTCTGGACCCGAGCTAATAAAAAAATTTTGGCTAATTTTTAGGCATATGTCTTCTTATTGGCCCCTGGGTGTAAACATATTTATGTACCTGCAATATTTGAATGATTAAAATGAATAAATGAATTTATTGTTTATTTATTGTGTAGTCACTATTCATGCACTATTTACTATTCATAAATAGCAAATTTACGATTCACAAATAGTATCAAATAGTATTTACTATTGGAAATAGTAATTAGACTATTCACTAATAGTAATACTATTCATAAATAGTAACATTTACTATTCATCAATAGTAATACTATTCATGAATAGTAAATTCACTATTTATCAATAGTATAGTTTACTATTCATGAATAGTTTTGAATTTTGTTTTTTTGCTTACCGTTTCTCTATAAAAAGAAGCTGATATTTCATTTCATTTCATAGCAAAAATTTTCACATTCCAATTCTCTCAAATTTCTTTTAATTTTAGCATATATTCTAAAAACAATGCATGCTTCGAGGTTAGGGACTCATTCTAATGCCGAGTTATTGGAGTTTATTCGGCATAATGAAGACGAAAATTTAGATACACTGGCTGGGATTCCGCTCCATCGCAGTTCCAACCAAAAGAGCGAGGTAATTATTTTTTTTTGCTTTTTTATTGCTCTTGATTTTCCGTTGTGTGTGTTTGTGTTTTCCTCTCTTTTTTTTATATATTTTTTTGTTATTATTTGTTATTGTGAAAAATTAATTTAAGTAGATAGAATAATATGTACTTACCTGGTATTAACTTACCTAGGTCTGTGTTAGCATGATCATTGCGTTGTTCGGGCTGGAGGGTGTATTTATAAAGCTCGACAATGGTACGATGTAATGCCTTCTCGTGTAAGGCGGATTATCTGAGATTGCGGCTTTGAGCAGTTCATCTTACAATTGCCATCCGGGGAATATCAGATAGACCGGAGCATAGTCTAGGTGCTTACAGAGCGATGGCTGGATACAACCCATAGTTTTCACTTGCCCATTAGAGAGATGACAATTGGTCTGGTCGATTTTACTGCCATTACCGGCCTTCGATATGATGGTGTTTCGGTTCCTTTGACCAATGATATTTTAACATTTAAGGAAATTTAGGAATTAATTGGTATGGAACCATCATATAAAGGGCCTTTTAAGATAAAAATTGAGCCAATTCGTAGTTATTGGATGAACTACGAAGGTCAGGTTGGCAGAGACAGGGCCGAACAATATGCTCGAGGATTTTTATTATATCTGCTCGGGTCAACCATCTTAGGCAGCACTGAATCCTCCATTCACTTGTCAGTGTTGAGTGCCTTTTCTTATCTCAGAATGGTACCATCTTCTGGTTGGGGTGAAGCTGGTCTCGAGTGTCTTTACCATGGTCTCGATAAGCTTTGCTGAAATAAGAATTCTTTTGTCGGCTTGATGGCGGTTGTCGAGGTATTCTTTCTTCCACCAATGTCTTTTCCACTCTTTTCTTGCATGAATGTGATCTTTATTGTTATTGTAGATATGGGCAAATGAACACAACCTCGTGAGGGTACCCGGCATTTCCCGAGAGAGAATCGGGTAACCGAGATTAAATTACTGGTTGTCCGATCGTGTGGATGTTCCCGGCTCTCATCATGTGCATACTCATCGCTTTGTGTTGAGCCACTTAACCTGGGATTAGGTAAATTAACATTAGTATGCTTTAAATTTTATGTGAAAGTTTTACTTACCTTATGTTATCCTGCAGGTGAATTTGGCCTGGTGGAATCCAGAAGAGCGAGCAAACTGGTCTCCTTTGATGAGGGCTGCACTGTATTTCCAACATTCTCACCGAATTATTGCAGGCCCAATATCTAGTGGCTGGTTTCTTAGGGAGAGAGTTTATGAATGGTTTCTTGGTCCAGAGCAGCGGAGGTTTCCGATGCAAATTTCAAAATATACTTTAGATATTATGTCGACGCCGAAGGATGCATGGTGGTCGGCCTGGTATGGTTATGATGCTGAGTCATTTCTCCATTTACCGGGTCAAATTTATGCCCGTTTTATTCAAATGAGACTCTTGAACTTTGATGTATCTCCTGTCGGTGTGTGGGAGATTTTCGATGAGAATGAGGGTAGAGATGAGGAGGAACATTACGGAGATGCATGAGAGTCTATTCCACATCTCGGGGCCAATACTTCTCAGGTAAAACTTTTACTACTTTTCCATTGCAACTGCTTTTTCTTTCTTTGTTTCTTTAATGATTGTTACAGGCTGTTGGCTCATTTGATCATGAGGATGGACCTTCTTTTAGTGCCCCTTCGTTTGCTCATTCTAGCCCACCAGATATGTCATCTCATCCATAAGGCATTGATATGAACTACCTGGTATGTTTCTTATTTCATAATAGTTTATGCTATATGTATGCATGATTATGTATGCTCTTACCTTTTTCTTCTTGGCTCATAGCGGAGGCTCGAAGAACAAAATAAGAAACTTCAAGAAGATTTAGCTGTAAGTCGTCAGCAGGCTTCTCATTTTGAGAGTTTATATCATCAATCTGAACAACATTTCTGAGACTTTCGATTTTAGGGAATGAGGGATCACGGTGCTTCTTCATCGAGAGGCCCCCAGACTGATGACCATGAGATCCTTTCGTCTACTTATGACGAGGACCATGACGGATCAGAACCTTAAGGTAATAGGAATGGAATTTTGGTGTTCCCCCTTTGGGTGATCCCGGGAAGAGTAATTTGCCTGGTTTTGGTGCTCCCGCTTCGGGCGGACTCGGGACGAGTGGTTTGCCCCCTCCTCCAACAGGCGATGATTTTTTTCAAATCTTTATTTGGTGTGTAACACCCCATCTTAGCCTACATTTATAGACCAAGATGGACTGTTATATCATGGTGGTTGTGTCTTAATATTTTACTTAGCCAATTTTAAGTGCAGATTTTTTTAAAAAAAAATTTTACCATAACTTCCCCTAAAAATGGAGGTCCCAAGTGTCGACAAAACTGATTTTTCTTATTTATGAAAAATATTTTGTTTCACAATTCAATTCAAGCACACTCTCAATAATCCACCCTTATAACCTTAACTACAATCCTGCAAGAAGAATTCACACTTCTATATTCACAACTCAACTCAATTCAAAACCATACAGTTATTATACATTACTAGATTTACATGCTACATCAATTTATCTCTTTGTATTGTTCAAATAAGTACATGCCAGTTTCTAATACAAAAATACAAAATAAAGAGCACCACCTAAGTTTGTTGATGACCGACAGATCGCAGGACTCCTCTGCTCACTACTGGCTCCTTGCTAATAACCTACAAGTTTAGAAGAAACTAAACTCGCTAAGCATTGCTTAGTGGGTACTTTAACCATTGCCGAATATAAATAGTGTAAGGAAGGTTGTTGAAACACATATAAAAGTAGAATGCTGCATAATTAAATTATATTTCATACAATCATTATATTTATATTTTCTCATATAAAAGTAGAATGTTGCATAATTAAAATATATTTCATACAATCATTATATTTATATTTTCTAATCAAGTTAAGAGTCACATTCTGTATGTAAACAACATGTAATATAACTTCATTAAAATTACGAGTTAATCTACTCCACTAGGTAATTATGAATACACCGATCTTGAAATGAGGCCTCGTATAGAGTTACGCGTGGTCTTGACCTCACGCGACTAATTGCCATAGTCTTGGTCTCACACGATATGGAATATACAACATAACTGCGTGGTCTTGGTCTCACACGACTAGTTGCCATGATCTTGACCTCACATGATATAACTGCATGGTCTTGGTCTCACACGACTAGTTGCCATGATCTTGACCTCACACGATATAACCGCGTGGTCTTGGTCTCACACGACTAGTTGCCATGATCTTGACCTCACATGATATAACCGCGTGGTCTTTGTCTCACACGACTAGTTGCCATGATCTTGACCTCACACGATATAACCGCGCGTGAGTAAGTAATATCCCGACCGAAGCCGTTAAGACAGTACTGCCGGTAGGATGGCATGCCAAACCCCCATTCCAGACCGGTTTTACCCATTTACCGAGTAGAGCATATATAACATTTCATATATACCCATTCACTTCGTATATATACCACATATTCTCCATATATATATACAATATATACTTACACAAATACCACATATACTCACATATGTATCATATGTATTCACATATATACCATATACACGCATATATATATACCATATATACACGTATTCCCCACGTATATACCTTATCTATATATTCACATGATAATGAACATGTATTCCATCACGTGACTTTTATCACGGTTATGAAATTCAGATTGATTTTCTCCTCTTTTTCATCTAATTTATTCTTCATATTCATACTTAAACTCAATACCAAAAATAAAATGATAAAACACCCACCCCAAGTTTTTTGACCAAGTTAATAATGAAAAATTACCATATGAACAATAAACTATGGTTCTTGACCCAACTTGATCCTTGTTTTAGAAAATTTGTATAAAATAATCCACTTGGTTAAAAACTCAAAATTTTTTTACAGAATTTAGCTTTGCATCTTAAAATCATCTTTAAAATTTTATATCATACTGGACACAAAATCTTAGTCAACTAGTTCACCCAACCAGACTGCTCCAGTTGCCCTGCATCCTGGCAGCAGTTCTGAATTTTATTGAATTCCATAAATTAAATTCAATCAATGTAGTTCCAAATTATTTTTCTCAAATACTAAACTCACTAAACAACAACATATCCAAAATTCAATTGGATATTATTTTTCTACATTTTACTAAAAATCTAGAAAGATGGCTGTCTCAATCAAGGTACCTGCTGGAGCAGGTCTAATAAAAATAATATTTCCAAAATCATAACCATTCCAAATTCAACTCAACATATTTTTCAGTCCTTCTAGACTCATTGAGACACAACCTATCAAAAATTCAACTCAAGATAATTTTTCTATATTTAATTACAAATCATACAATTCACAACATTTTACTAATTGTAAAAACATAAAAATTTCAAAAGGAGTTCAATGGTTAAAGTACCAAACCTTGCTTTTCCTTAGTCCTTATTCTATATCACTTCCTTTCCTTCCTTGTCTCCTTGATTTCCTATGAAATTTAACATCACATATACAAAGGTAAGAACCCTAGGTATAGACATAGTCTTATCTTATGATTTTTTTAATGGTTGCTAGCTTATTTTCACCATTAAACACCATTATTTCCTTCATCAAATCCTTCAATTAATTATTTCTTGAATTTTCTCCAAATCTAACTACATGAACCCTAATTTCAATCTCTTAAATTAACCATTAATCCGTGAAATTAAAAATAGAGATAGGTTTCTCTTACCTTATAATCTTGTTTGTCACCAAACTCTTTAAATCAAAAGCCTTAAACTTTGGAAAAATCACCTCCTTCTTCCTTCTCTTATGGTTTGGACGAATTTACCATGCAAGAGAATGCTTTTATACTTTCTTTCCTTAGCTTATTTTGATCCAAATGGCAACAATAAGTGGTGAATATATGTTGACTTCCAATTGGTACACCTTATAGCAAAAATGGCCACTTTTAATTGGTCCATTTGCCTTCTTCCAATTGGTACACCTTATAGCAAAAATGGCCACTTTTAATTGGTCCATTTGCCTTCTTTTAATTGGTACACCTTATAGCAAAAATGGCCACTTTTAATTGGTCCATTTGCCTTCTTCCAATTGGTACACCTTATAGCAAAAATGGCCACTTTTAATTGGTCCACTTGCCTTCTTCTTTTATCTATTTATTTAGCAAGCCATTAAGCTTTCTTTTATTCATATTTTGACCCCCTCAACTTTCTTGTGTTGTAATTTTATAGTCTAGGGTGTGAAAATATCAAAATATCCTCCAGCGATTAATCGATTGTAACTTTTAAACCGTGCATTTTTGGGAAAAATTGAAACCCACGGTTATGACCAGATTAATCTCTAGAAAATTCTTCCGGGGTCGGATATGGGCACTATTAAGAACTCTCGACACTTAATTTTTAAGTTTACATAGTTGCCCCTAACTTTTGAGAAATTTCCACTTAGGTCCTCGGCCTTTCGAAAAATTTTCTTTAGGTCCCGTCGACTTCACGGGCCTCCTTTGCACGCTGATTTTATTTTTGACTATCTCGACCATCTATTTGACCACTTATTTATGTCCTTCTTGCCTAATACTCGACTACCTAAACTTTGGGATGTGACATGGTGACCTACCACCACCCTCTTAGTGATATGTAAATATTGTAGCAATTGTAAAACATTGTACAATAATGAAAAATATACAATTTTCCTCTTTACTATAAACCTTCTTTTTTTTATTTTTCATTATTTTTTTGTTACTACAAAAAAAATTTTATTATTTTTTCATCACTGCACAAATATTTTTTTCTTTTATAGTACATAATTTCATAATTAATATCCACCTTATTTGCTAAACCAAATCCAATGTGGTAAAGGAAATTGTCACCAATTCCTTTCCTTATGTCATATGGTCTTATCCTTCCCCATCACTTTTCCTTATCACTTTTGGAAAAGGTTTGTTTCCTCTATATAAATCACCCTTCATGCCATATTTTAATTCATAAACCAAAAATCTCTCTCTTTCAACTTGAAGACTCCCTTTAGCAATTTTAATTTTTCCTTCATACATTCACCATGACCGAGCATCATTTAAAGAGAATAAAAATTTTATTTCAGAATATGGATGCCATTCATTGGAAGCAAATTTCATGGTCAAAACTTGATGTTTTAAAATGTTTTCTAAATGTCAAATTGGACCACTCCTTTTTACATGCCGTGGCTTCCATGTGGGATATGGATTTTAGGGTATTTGGAATTAATGGCTTTGAAATAATCAACAAATGGCGTTACCCATATTGATTTCTAAGACTCAATAGAAGATGCAGATGTTAATCCAATTTCAAAAACCTGAAGTTCTTCGGTTGATGAGAGGTGAAAAAATTCTACTTTCTCCTTTGATTGACTTTTGTTTCTCATTTGGCTCCTACTAAGGCATGGGGATGCATGCTTTGTCTTTGCTTGCTCGGCCAATTCTTGCGTGTTTCTTCTGACAGTGATATTGATCCACGAGTATTGGATATTATGGACCAAATGGAAGGAGGCTTGTCGCCAGTACCTGTGATCTTAGCCGAGACCTTAGTTGGATTAGACCGATTTAAATTGGGATTGTCAAAGAGACTGACTGGGAGTCTGTTGCTGCTTCAGGTAATTACCTAAACTGCCCTTTTGGGTTTTCAATTTAGGTTTTCTTTTTCTTTTTTTGCTTTGTTGCTCTGATTTTTGCCTAGTCCGCCCATACGGGTTTTTGGAACTAGTGAGCTGTCCTAATTTTTGCCTAATTTTTTTTAATTTAATTCTTTCTTCACAGATTTGGCTTCAGGAGCATCTTTGTTTGCTTGGTACTCCCTCCATGGATTTTTCCAGACACCTGCCAAGTCATCATTCTGGTAGGAAGCTACTCCATCCTGCTTCTTCATATGCTAATTGGGTCGACTAGATCCATTCACGCTCTGAAGTCAATATCCGCTGGTTGGTACCTTGGTGGAAGATTTCTCATATCACCATGCAGACATACTTGATGTACGTTCCCCTTGCTGCTCTTCATCAAGGTACATGCTATGATCCTCACCGACTTGGGCATCAGTATGGAGCTGAGCCTTGTGATTCTGACTTTGCTCTCGACTTAGACATGCCTTGCTTGACTGAAGCCTACTTGGATCGGTTAAGGCAAAGCTGGCCTGCACGTTACACTTATCGACTGCCATAGATTTTACATTTGTCAATTCAGAAAGTGTATTGTTAGGATGAAAAAATAATTAAAGTAATAAAAGATGCTTCTTTTCCATTTATAATTTGTCATCATCTTTTGCTATTGTGTTTATTTATTTCATTCATATCTGGTCAAATACTTATAACAGTGCACATAGAAAAATTTTAACATTAATTCTATTTTATTAAATTAGGGAACAACCAAACATAAAGCCAGCATACACAAGATTACTCCTATTGCCATTGACAATTTTCTCTCATTTAGCCCTAATTGTTGCCTAGCCCGCCCTTTCGGGTTTTCGAAACTAGTGGACTGCTCTAACTTTTGCCTAGGCCACCCTTTTTGGGTTTTCAACCTAGCGAGCTCTTTCTTTTTTTTATTTTATTTTTCATACATAAAATTTCTTCAACCTGTCAACGTTTTCGGGCTCACTAAATTCATTCCCGTCCATGTCTGATAACTATACTGCACCTTTGTTCATGACTTGTTTCACTACATATGGCCCTTCCCAACTAGGTCTGAACTTCCCTCTTGGATTAGATACATTAGGCTTACATTGCTTCAACACCAAATCCCCAACTCTGAATTTTCTGACCTTAACCCTTCTATTGTAGGCCTGGGCTATCTTCTTTTGATACAGTTGGTGATGATACAATGCTTTAATCTTCTCTCTTCTAATAGAGCTAATTGTGTGTATCTTCTTGCTACCCATTCCATTTCAGGCAGTTCAGCTTCCAAGACTACTCTCAGTGACTTGATCTCAATTTCAATTGGAAATACCACTTCCATCCCATAAACCAAAGAGAACGGTGTCATCCTAGTGTTTTATTAGTTTTTGTTATAGATTTGTGTCTTGTTTATTATGATAATTATTGTTTTATTTAGGTATTTTGTTAGTTTTTATTGGTTTGTTTAGTGTTTTCATTAATTTTGATAGTTTTAGTTTATTTCAGTGTTTATGTCGTTTTTTATCTAGTTTTTAGTATGGTGTTTATATTTTGTTGGTTATTGTTTATTTACTTTTTGTTTATAGTTTGTTTGAGTTTTGTTTTAGGTTAAAAAAGGCAAGGAATCAAATTGAAGGAAAAAAGGGACAGTATCTGACATAGGCAGAGGACACGGCCAAGTCACTGGCCGTGTCCCATACCAAGTTAAAAGGAAGTTCAAGGCACAGAGAGGGACACGGCCAAGTCAGTGGCCGTGTCCCTCCAAAAAGGCTCCAACACGGCCAAGTCACTCCAACTTGGCCGTGTCTCACTTAGTTCCAAAGGCAAAGAAGAGGCAACTCACATAGAAGCAAACACAGGCAAGGGACACAGCCAAGTCAGTGGCCGTGTCCCTCCAAAATGATCCAACACGGCCGTGTCTCATTCAAGACTTGGCCGTGTCACTCAACCAAAAGAAGAAAAAGAAGAAAAGCAAGCAGAAGTGAACACAAGCAAGGGACATGGCCAAGTCACTGGCCGTGTCCCTCCAAAGACCACCAACACGGCCAAGTCACATCCAACTTGGCCGTGTCTCTCATGAATCAAAGCCGTAGTGAATTTTTAAAGTGGACGTTTCATATAAAAGGAGAAAAGAAGCTAGGGTTTTGGGGGGTTGAGATTTTGAGAGGAGATTGAGCCGTCAAGAGAGTTTAGGTTTTGATAACTTTGTTTTCTTTGATTTTTTATTACACTTTGGATTAAACTAGCTAGATTAGATTGTTCATGCCATTGATACATCCTTCTTGCAAGATTTGAACAAGAGATTCGTCTGAAGCTTCAAGGAGTTTGTAATTTGGTTTTGTTCTTGAACTTATTCTCTTTATTTTCATTGGAATTGTATTTATGGATATTATCATGTCTAAATTGATTTCTTTGATTATTAATGAGATGAGTATGTTTGATAGCAATATGAACTAATTTAATCTAGTCTAGGGTTTGTATGGATCTGCTATGATTGTATGAATTGGTTATTCTCTTAGCTAATAATTTCTTTAGCCTTGATTGAATGAATTATTGCTAATATATAATTGATTGGCCACCAATTATGTGTTTTAGGTATTAGATGATGGATTGAGAGATGAAGTCTAATGCTGGAACAATTCAATTAAGGACTTAGGTGAAGGTGAATTAGAGATATAACCTATTAAAAAGATTATTTCAATTGGAACAAGATTAGTTGAAAGAGGTTTGAATGCGAGAGCTTATTTCCTTGACTCGATTAATTGAGTTGTTTGAGATTTAATCTTTGAAACTAAATTAGTTAAGAGGAATAACTGTTCATACATATAAGGAGTAGAGAAGTGCAAACCCTACCACAAAGCGTCACTCGCAAGTATACGAGGTAGCTGTAGCAAAGGTGATCGTCCCAAGGTCGTCTCTCAAGGAAGCTAATTGGCGTAATTGTTTATTAGGCAAAAATATTCTAGATTATTTTTCACTGTTTTCATTTTATTTTATTTGTCTTTTGCTTTTAATAATTTCTTTTTCTAGAAATTTTGTTTATGCAAGGCAGGAGATCAATCGAAGGAGAGCTACATCCATTTATTCCAGAAATTCAGAGAGTGAAAAGGAGCAGGGAAGAGTTTGAACTGTATACAGGATTTGATACTACAGAGGAGGACACTTCTGATTTTGAGTCGGAATCTACACAATATGTTAAAATGGCTGAAGAAAGACAAAGGACGATGAGAGACTTTGCTAGACCTGTCATTGGAACTTCCAGCTCTTGCATAAGACTGACAGATGCAGCAAGAAATTATGAGTTGAAGAACATTCACTACAAGATGCTGCCATCATTCTATGGAGTTCCAAATGAAGATCCTTTGAACTTTATTCGGGATTTCTACTCCACCCTCAACACTTTCCCATTGGGAGGATTAATAGAGGATCAGTTGAGGATGAGATGTTTCCCTTATACTTTGAAGGATAGGGCAAATAGCTGGCTTATGATGTTGCCCGAAAACTCACTGACAACTTGGGAGCAAGTTTATAACAAGTTCATGTGCAAGTTCTATTCACATCAAAAGATAGCTGAGTTGAGAGGGAAGATTGCTACATTCTCTCAATTTGAAGGAGAGCCATTTCATGAGGCTTGGGACAGATTTAAGATGCTATTGATCCAGTGTCCGCATCATCACTACCCACTTCAACTTCTTAATCAGTTTTTCTATGATGGTCTAACCCAGCAATTTCAGAACACTGTTGACAATGCAGCTGGGGGAGCCATGAGAGAAAAGACAGCTGATGAGACTTATGAGATCTTTGAGATGTTGGGAGCTAATTCTCAACAAAAGAGTGTAAGGGGAAGAAGTAAAGGGGTGAATCAATTGGAAGCCAATAGTGAAATGGTTAGTCAAATAGCTGAATTGACAAGACAGGTGCAGATGCTGAACATGAAGAACAATATTTCTTCATCTACTCAAGAAGTGTGTGGAATCTGTGGGACATTCGGGCATGGAGCAAATATATGCCCCTCTGCATATGAGTCTTTTGGTAATGAAGCTGAGCAAGTCAATGCTATGGGGGGATTTCAACCAAGGGCTCGGAATGATCCTTACTCCAATTCTTATAATCCTGGTTGGAGGAATCACCCAAATTTTTCCTGGACAACAAATAATGCTCAACAGTCTTTCCATTTGCTCCAGAGACAGAACCAATAGCAGGGTCTATCCTCCAATCAAGGGCATCCTAAGAGAGAGAGTTTGGAAGAAAGTTTGCAGGCTTTTATCCAAGTCAGTGCTAAAAATCAAGAGATGAACAACAAGAGGCTGGATTCACTATAAGCATCTTTTAAGAAGGTGGAGACCCAAGTGGGGCAACTTGCTCAACAGATGCAGATTCAATAAAAGGGGAAGTTCCCAAGTCAACCTGAGCAGGCACAATCAGTGACTGTTCTTAGAAGTCGCAAGGTAATTAACAATAATGTTGAAAATAATTCTATAAATGCAGGTGAGCAAGAGAATAAAAAGGAAGGAGAACTAGAGAACAAAGGTGCTGAAGAAAGATCAATGGAGAAGTCCCCTACAGCAGATTTGCACAAGGCAAGCAATCCATTCCGGCCACCTATACCATTCCCCAGCAGGTTGAAGGATGATAAAAAAGATAAGCAATTTTCAGATATCTTCAACATGCTGTCTAAGGTAAGTATCAACTTACCCTTACTTGAAGCAATTAAAAACATGCCGGCTTATGCTAAATTCTTCAAAGAACTGAATACCAAGAAAAAGAGGTATGAGCCGAATGAAAAGGTGATAGTTTCAGAGGTAGCTAGTGCTTTTTTACAGCATAAACTACCTCCTAAGTTAAAGGATCCTGGAAGTTTTATCATTCAAATTACTATAGGGAATGGAAAGGGTACTGATGGCATGTATGACTTGGGAGCCAGTGTGAAGTTAATGCCTTATTTTGTGTACCTTGATTTAGAACTAGGGGAACTTAAACCTACAAAAATGGTGTTGCAATTAGCTGATAGATCTTTTAGATTCCCGAAAGGGGTTATAGAAGATGTATTAGTTAAAGTTGGTGGTTTGATTGTACCTGTGGATTTCATTGTTCTTGACATGGAAGTAAGTAACTCTTCACCATCTGCACACACCATTCTGCTGGGTAGGCGTTTTATGGCGACTACCAACACTTTGATAGATGTTAAAAATGGTAAATTATCAATGACTTTTTTGGGACAAACTATTGAATTTTCCATTTTTAACACTTCTCCTATTCCTACAACTGCTTTATATGAGGATTGTTCTTTCATTGATTGTGTTGATGCAGTTGTTTCAGATGTTTTCTTGCAGACAGGTTCCTCTGATAAATTGGAGCTGGCATTGACCTTAGAGAGTGATTTGGATATTTTTTATGCAGAAATAGCCAGTTGCCTTGAGACTTTAGAGGGTGCTGAAATAGAGGAGTTTAAGGAGGACCCAGTTTTTGAACTTCCCCCCATTCAAAAAGAAGAAAAGAACCCTTCACTTGAGTTAGAGCTAAAAGAGTTCCCTAAGAATCTGAAATATGTGTTTTTAGGAGATCACAATACCTTACCTGTGATAATATCTAGTGAACTTAGTGAAGAGGAGGAGATGAGGTTAGTGAGTGAGCTTGAAAGATTGAAAAAAGCAATAGGATGGGGATTGAGTGACATCAAGGGTATTAGCCCTTCAATGTGCATGCATAGAATCACTTTAGAAGAGGGAGCTAAACCTGTGAGGGAGACCCAAAGTTGACTTAACCCAAATATGAGTGAAGTTGTTAAGAAGGAAGTGCTGAAATTGCTGGATGAAGGAGTAATCTATCCAATTGCTAATAGTGAGTGGGTGAGCCCAGTACATGTAGCTCCTAAGAAATCTGGAATCACTGTGGTGATAAATGAGAATAATGAATTGGTTCCTACTAGGACTACTATTGGGTGGAGAATGTGCATCGATTATAGGAAGTTGAACAATGCAACAAAGAAAGATCATTTCCCTCTTCCTTTTATTGATCAGATGTTAGATAAACTTTCTGGACACTCACATTATTGTTTTCTTGATGGCCTTTTAGGTTACTATCAGGTGCCAATATCTCCAGAGGATCAGTCCAAGACTACCTTTACTTGCCATTTTGGGACTTATGCATTTCGACGTATGCCCTTTGGCTTGTGCAATGCACCTGCAACTTTTTAAAGATGCATGATGATTGTCTTCTCAGACATGATTGATGATTTTATTGAGGTATTTATGGATGACTTTTCTGTTTTTGGTAGTTCTTTTGATAATTGCCTCAATAAACTTGTTCGTGTACTTGAGAGATGCATTGAATGTAACCTCACTTTAAGTTGGGAAAAGAGTCATTTTATGGTTACTTAGGGCATTGTCTTAGGTCATGTGGTGTCAAGTAAAGGGATTGAGGTGGATAAGGCTAAAGTTGAATTGATTGCTAAGTTATCCCCACCTACCTCTGTTAAGGGAATAAGAAGTTTCTTAGGGCATGCAGGTTTTTACAGGAGGTTTATTAAGGATTTTTCCAAAATAAGCCAACCATTGTGCCATTTGTTGGGGAAAGATGTTCCATTTGAATTTACAGCACAATGCATGCAAGCTTTTAATTCCCTTAAAGAAAAATTAACTAGTGCACCAGTAATAGTAGCTCCTGTTTGGTCTTTACCTTTTGAAATCATGTGTGATGCCTCTAATCATGCAGTAGGAGCTATTCTTGGGCAAAGGGTTGATAAATACTTGAGAGTAGTATATTATGCTAGCTTGACCCTAAATAGTGCACAAATGAACTACACCACAACTGAAAAGGGAATGTTAGCTGTTGTTTTTGCTTTAGATAAGTTTAGAGCATATTTAATTGGGTCAAAAATTATTGTGCATTCTGATCATGCAGCTCTAAAATATCTTTTAACAAAACAACATGCTAAACCGCGCTTAATTAGATGGGTGTTGTTATTGCAAGAATTTGATTTCCAAATCAAGGATACTAAGGGTAGTGAGAATGTTGTTGCTGATCATTTATCCAGATTACCCTTCTTTAGTGAAAATCTTGCATCTGATAGCATTCATAAAAATTTAGAAGCATTTCCTGATGAGCAGCTGTTTGTGGTATTGGATGCACCTTGGTTTGCAGATATTGCTAACTATCTTGCTTGTTGTATATTGCGTACTAACATGTCATTTCAGGAAAAGAAAAGGTTTTTACACTTGAGTAAGTTTTATTTTTGGGATGAACCTTATCTATTCCGGATATGCAAAGATGAGATAGTTCGCAGGTGTGTATCTGAGGAAGAACAACTGAGTGTTCTTCAATTTTGTCATGACCTTCACTGTGGGGGTCATTTTGGAGGAAGAAAGATTGCAGAAAAGGTGCTTCAAAGTGGTTTTTACTGGCCTACCTTATTTAAAGATGCTTAAGAGTATTGTAAGCACTGTGATCGTTGCCAAAGAGTAGGTAACATTGGGAGGAGAAATGAAATGCCCCTTCAATCATATATTGTTGTTGAACTGTTTGATATGTGGGGAATAGACTTAATGGGTCCTTTCCCCAAGTCCTTTGGTTATGAATATATTTTAATTGCTGTTGATTATGTTTCCAAATGGGTGGAGGCAATCCCCACCCGTACTAATGATGCTAATGTGGTTGTTAAATTTGTGAAGGAAAACATTCTTAGCAGATTTGGCACACCAAGAGTGATAGTTAGTGATGGGGGAAGTCATTTTTGCAATAGGCTTTTTGAGAAGTTAATGCACAAATCTTGTGTGAAGCACAAGGTGGTGACCCCATATCATCCATAGACTTCTAGACAATTGGAAACATCCAACAAGCAGATTAAAGGATTTCTGGAGAAAACAATCAACTTTATCAAGGAAAGATTGGGCAAGTAGATTGCATGATGCACTATGGGCATATCGGACTGCTTTCAAAACTCCTCTTGGTATGAGTCCATACCGATTGGTGTTTGGAAAAGCTTGTCACTTACCAGTGGAGTTGGAGCACAGAGCGTATTGGGCAAACAAGACTCTGAATTTGGACTTGGACAAAGCGAAGAGAGAGCGATTCCTACAAATTTCAGAGTTAGATGAGTTGAGAAATGAGGCGTATGAGAGCTCGAGAATTTACAAGGATCGCTCTAAAGCACTTCATGATAGAATTATAGTGCGAAAGACATTGAGTCCAGGTATGAAAGTTTTACTTTTTAACTCTCGACTCCGTCTTTTTCCAGGTAAACTCAAGTCTCGATGGAGTGGTCCTTTCGAGATAACTCAAGTGTATCCTTCTGGTGCCATTGAATTGCTTAACTCTCGAACAAGTGAGACTTTTAAAGTGAATGGACAGAGAGTTAAACAATACAATGAAGGATTTCAAGAAGTGAGGGTCATTAACAGCACTTTGATCCATGATCCCTAGGCTTTGCATGATGTCCAGCTTTATGACATTAAAGAAGCGCTAAATGGGAGGCAACCCATCGGTTTGCATTTATTCTTTATAGTTGTAATTTTAATTTAGCATGTTTAGATTTTATGATTAGTCTAAATAAATGGAATGGGTGCTTTGATCGGTTTTTATTTTTTCTAATGTGTTTCAGGGTTGATCAAAGAAGAGGTTTGCAATTTCTTTGATATTTGGTGATATGTAGATATATATAAAAAAAAAGTTGAAAGTGGCAGAAGGAGACACGGCCAAAGGACTTCGCCGTGTCACATGGGACACAGCCAAGCCTCATCAATTTTCAATTCTTGTATTTGTCACAGTGAGTGACACGGCCAAGGGACTTGGCCATGTCCCTTGGCCGTGTCACTTGGACATGGCCAAGCTTCACCAGTTTTTCTTCGATTTTATTTTTGTAGCCTTTTCTTCATAGAGACGAACACGCCCAAGGGACACAGCCAAGTCACTGGCCGTGTCCCTCAAAAAGCACATGACACGGCCGTGTTGCCCACAACTTGGCCGTGTCCCTCACTTTTACACTTTAAAAAACACGATTTTGCACAGTTTCTTTCCATTCAATCCCTAGTTTCCTGTTTCTTATCTCTCTCTCGCTTTTTCGTTCTCTCTCTCGCCACCTCCATAACTTGTGATTCCAAGCTCCAAATCATCCATTAAACCTCAAATCTCTTCACCAAAACTAGAAATAATCCATTAAAACTTTGTCTTTTCTCATAAAAGTTTGATTTAATCAAGTTTTGGTTTGAATTTTTCAGATTTCTCAAGATGCCAAGAACAAAGATTGTCTCACACCACAAGAAGAAGAGGCCTACAACCGAAGGAGCTTCTTCCTCTTCATCAATTTCATCTTTGAAGAGAGCAAATCTTTTGGCTCGGGGTTTTTTCTCGACGAGGTATGTTAATGATGAATCACTTGATGTTCTGCAAATTAGGACTAATTTTTATCGATATGTGTAATTCCTTGGGTTGGAGAATCTAGTCTCCTTGCGACCTTTGCAGTTTGAGGAGCTGACTTTGGAATTTCTGACATCTCTTAAGGTTGAAAGAGATGATAAGAAAATCTGCACTAGAATGAGTTTTAAATTGCTGGGTAAATTATTTGTGCTTAATATTGAACAATTGAATGCTATATATGGTTTCCATCAGCATGGGGAAAGGTCGGTACCTAAAGAATTTAAACAAAAATTTGCTTGGGGAGCATTAGGCTCGAGGACCTATGTGGCCAAATCGGCTAAAGCATCTAGATTAAGAAATTCCGCTTTGAGGTATTTGCATCGGTATATGTCTTGCGAATTCTTTGCTAGGAAGGAGAGCCCGGGTGTGGTGGAATTGAGTGAGCTATTTTTCCTGGATTGTGCTTTGAATGCAGTGCCTGTTAGTGCCGGCTATTGGTTAGCCGATATTTTTTATACTGTGGCTAATAAAAGGAAGGGGGCAATTTGTGTTGGAGGGTTGATTACCACATTAGCAGTAGCCCTTGTTGAAAATTTTGACCCGAGTACCAGTCGCATGACTAGAATTTTGGGTAATGACTCATTAGATTTGGCCACATTAGAGAAAATGCATATGGTGGTGCATAGGAGAGGGGCTTATATGATGGCTTCAGCTGAGCCAGAAGCACCGGAGGACAGGCAGAAGAGAGCACGGGTCCAAGAAGAGTCCGACTCGGATTCTCTTGATCTAGATGAGGATGCTCCAGTCTCGGAACATCAAGAGGTGCTTATTAGGATTGGGGCCTTGGAAGGAAAGGTAGATCGACTGGAGGGCAAGGTGGACCATAACCATGCTGAGGTCTTGCAGCAGTTGGAATAGATTAATAGTAACATTGCAAAGATTTTGAGTCTACACCCCTCGGCTGCATCATCTTCACGCCCGCCTTTTCCATAGATTTTGAGTTCCTTGCTTTATTGTGTTTAGTGTATTTTTGTTTTTGTTTTTATTTTTGTTTTCATGTTAACATTTTATATTTGGATATTTTATTTTTATATATTGTACTTTTGTTTTTGAACATTTGTGTTTGTGATGGAAAGTTAGGGTTTTGCCTCACCAGGGTACGATGGAAGACAGGTTGTCCTTTAACTCTTTTTCTTTATTATTCTTGTTTTCCATTGAAGACAATGTAAATTCTAAAGTGTGGGGTAATCTTTAAACTTTTCTTTAATTTTTGTTTTGTTTATTGTATTTGTTGTGCATGGTATAATTGTTGAAAATTTATTGATCTTTTCTGTGATTCTAGCATTGTAGTTGAGACTTTAGTATCAGCATAGAGATTAGCATCTGAATTAATTCAGGATCAATTTTCACATTCTACAATTTATGACATATAAATCTATGAGAACCCACCTGTGTGAGTTTTGAGCCTCATAATTTGATATTATTATCAGTTGATTTTCTTTTCTTAAGTATGCACCTTCATGATTTTGCATCTCTAGAGTTTGCTTTTGCATACTAATTGAACTCACATTATGATTTAATCTCAAGTTTTAAAATGATGAAGGCAAATTAGGTTAGCCCTTTAGCTTAAAAAGACCTCCCTTAATATTAAATTCCTTAGTGAGCCAAGTTGAGTCTTTGACCTTTTCTTGTTTGATCAACACAATTCTCAACTTAGCATTCTCTTATTATCATCATACCTGCATTAAGGAATGGAGTTTTATGATATGACAATAGGGTGGTTTATTTCAAAGTGTGGGGTAAGCAAGTAAAAAATAATAATAAAAATATAAAAAAATATAAAAAATGGTATTGCTATTTGGGGTTGAATGCATACTTTGCACATTGTTTTGGATTAAGAGTCGATTATTCTTTTCCTCTACATTTTAAGCTAGATGTTCTATGCAAAATTCATATTTTGTATATATATATATATTAAAAAAAATTTTATATGATATATAAAAAAAAGAGAGAAAATAAAAAAAAGTATATATATGTATACAAAATTCTTATATGTTCTAGCATTGGTTATCAAAAGAGGAAGGTCGACTCATGTATTTTTTTTGAAGTATGCAAGTATGTGAAGTATTAATGGATTGTGAGTATGCCATTTGAGGGAGTTATGAATTCCTTAAGCAAGAGTATTGTCTAATGTAAATACTCCATTTCTTGATGCTTCAGCTTAAATGTCTTTTCTCACACCTTTACCTTAGCCCCATTACATCCAAATGAAAGACCTTCCGATTATTTCTTGAGAAAATCAGTGAGGGAGATTGGATAATTAAGCAAGTTTATGGTAGTATGCAGTCATGAGTGGTTTGAGTGATTAACCTTTGAAATAGAGTGAAACACTTAGAAGAGAGATAAGGTTTGTATGTCTGGATTAATGAATGAGTTAAGAAAATCTTGATTGAAGGAAATTGCAAATATTTATGGCTGAGTCTTAAAGGATTTCATCTTATATGTTGGAATTATAGTTAAGGTTGTTTGAGTTTTTAATTTATGCCATGTGAATTTGCTTGAGGACAAGCAAAGTTTTAAGTGTGGGGTAGTTGTTTTATTAGTTTTTGTTATAGATTTGTGTCTTTTTTATTATGATCATTATTGTTTTATTTAGGTATTTTGTCAGTTTTTATTGGTTTGTTTAGTGTTTTCATTAATTTTGATAGTTTTAGTTTATTTCAGTGTTTATGTCGTTTTTGATCTAGTTTTTAGTATGGTGTTTATATTTTGTTGCTTATTGTTTATTTACTTTTTGTTTATAGTTTGTTTGAGTTTTGTTTTAGGTTAAAAAAGGCAAGGAAACAAATTGAAGGAAAAAAGGGACAGTAGTTGACACAGGCAGAGGACACGGCCAAGTCACTGGCCGTGTCCCATACCAAGTTAAAAGGAAGTTCAAGGCACTGAGAGGGACACACTCAAGGGACACGGCCAAGTCAGTGGCCGTGTCCCTCCAAAAAGGCTCCAACACGGCCAAGTCACTCCAACTTGGCCGTGTTTCACTTAGTTCCAAAGGAAAAGAAGAGGCAACTCACACAGAAGCAAACACAGGCAAGGGACTCGGCCAAGTCAGTGGCCGTGTCCCTCCAAAATGATCCAACACGGCCGTGTCTCATTCAAGACTTGTCCGTGTCACTTAACCAAAGAAGAAAAAAGAAGAAAAGTAAGCAGAAGCGAACACAAGCAAGGGACACGGCCAAGTCACTGGCCGTGTCCCTCCAAAGACCACCAACACGGCCAAGTCACATCCAACTTGGCCGTGTCTCTCATGAATCAAAGCCGTAGCGAATTTTTAAAGCGGACGTTTCATATAAAAGGAGAAAAGAAGCTAGGGGTTTGGGGGGTTGAGATTTTGAGAGGAGATTGAGCCGTCAAGAGAGTTTAGGTTTTGATAACTTTGTTTTCTTTGATTTTTTATTACACTTTGGATTAAACTAGCTAGATTAGATTGTTCATGCCATTGATACATCCTTCTTGCAAGATTTGAACAAGAGATTCGTCTGAAGCTTCAAGGAGTTTGTAATTTGGTTTTGTTCTTGAACTTATTCTCTTTATTTTCATTGGAATTGTATTTATGGATATTATCATGTCTAAATTGATTTCTTTGATTATTAATGAGATGAGTATGTTTGATAGCAATATGAACTAATTTGATCTAGTCTAGGGTTTGTATGGATCTGCTATGATTGTATGAATTGGTTATTCTCTTAGCTAATAATTTCTTTAGCCTTGATTGAATGAATTATTGCTAATATATAATTGATTGGCCACCAATTATGTGTTTTAGGTATTAGATGATGGATTGAGAGATGAAGTCTAATGCTGGAACAATTCAATTAAGGACTTAGGTGAATTAGAGATATAACCTATTAAAAAGATTATTTCAATTGGAACAAGATTAGTTGAAACAGGTTTGAATGCGAGAGCTTATTACATATAAGGAGTAGAGAAGTGCAAACCCTAGACCTTCTTATTAAGTGAATCAAAATATCAGCTCAATTTACTTTTACTATTTTAAACTTCGATTAATCTTCTTCATTAATTGTTAGTGATTTAAATTTCTTCATTACTTGTTATTTATAATCTGATAATCAATTAGCCACTTTAGCTTCCTTGAGAGACGACCTTGGGGCGATCACCTTTGCTACAGCTACCTCGTATACTTGCGAGTGATGCTTTGTGGTAGAGTTAATTTGAGCGCAACACCCAGTAGGTGTTCGCACACTTGTCCTATATCCCCATGAAGCAAAGGGAAGCATCTCTAACCAATCCCTGTAAGTCTTGGTCATTTTGGACAAGATTTGCTTAATTGTCTTGTTTATTGCTTCCACAACACCATTATCCTTTGGTCTATAAGGAGAGGACCGATGATGATGGATTTGGTACTTCGAGAATAAATCCTTAACTGCTCCTTGAAACTGTACCCCATTGTATGATATCACACTATGCGGGACCCCATATCTGCAGATGAGGTTCTTTTCGATAAACCTAGCCATTTGGCTTACACCCAGTTTGTTGAAAGATTCAGCTTTGACCCATTTTGAAAAATAATCAACTGCTAGTACAATGAAATGGTGACCGTTTAAGGCTGTCGGATGTATCTCTCCTATATTGTCGATACCCTAGGTGGAAAATGGCCAGGGTGGAGACATTGAATGCAGTTCTTCAGGAGGCATGTGATTCAAGTTACCATACATTTGACATTGCTGGCACTTCTTTATAAACTCAATACAATCTTTCTCCTTGGTCAACCAATAGTAACCTTGTCGAATAACCTTCTTAACTCAGGCCAAACCACTCATGTGCGGACCGCAACTTCCCGCATGTATTTCTGACATGATATGCTCCACTTCAGGTTTTCTTAAACATCTTAAATGCACCCCATCAGGCCACCTTCGATATAACTCCCCGTGGAAGGTAATGAATTGCAATGACCACCGCCTTATGTCTCTTCTCTCTTTCTTTGTTGCCCCCGGCCGGTATTCTCTTTCCTCCAAAAATCGTCTTATAGTATCATACCACGCATCATGGTCTGTATCAATTTCCATGATTGTTTCTTATTCATAGCAAGGAGTTGACGAACTGATCAAGATCAGAGGCTTAAGGAATAGGCTAACAGGGTTTTCCCATACTGAAGCCAATGTGGCTAGGGCATTAACCATCTAATTTTCTTCTCTCGATAGGTGTATAAACCTACACTCCTTAAAGTTCTTCTTCATCAAGGTCAGGCAATGGTGGTATGGTTTTAATTTTTCTTCTTTTAACTCCCATTCTCCATTTACTTGGGATACAACTAGCAATGAATCACCATAAACTTCCACCTTATCCACCTTCATAATCATTAGGGTTTCCAAACTAAAAATACAAGCTTCGTACTCCACCATATTATTGGTTGCCCTAAATTTCAATTTTTTGGCTAAAGGGATGAGTTCCCCTTCGGGCGATTCTAGTATAACTCCCAAACCTGCTCCTTTCCTGTTTACCGCTCCATTAAAATACATTTTCCACCCTTGTACTTCAATTACTTCTAAATGTTCATCTGGAAATTCCAAGATTACCTCTTCACTTTCTGGTAATGGTTGTTGAGCCAGGAATTCTGCCACCGCTCTACCTTTGATTGTTTTCCTGGTTACATACTCGATCTCAAATTCTTCTAATATTATCAACCATCGACCATATTTCCCAATTAAAGAGGGTGTCTCCCTTAAGTACTTCATTGGATCTAGCTTGGAAATTGCTTGCACACTATACGATTGAAAGTAATGCCGCAACTTCTTGGAAGACCAAACCACGACTATACATGTCTTTTCAATGATACTATACTTAATTTCATAAGGTTTCTACTCAAATAGTAAACGGCATGCTCAATCCCTGACTCATCTGCTTGGGCTAGGATGGCTCCTATCGACTCTTCTTCTACTGTTAAGTATAGTAATAGAGGTTTGCCGGGTTTAGGTGGTTTCAAAACAGGTGGATTTAACAAATACTCTTTTATTCGATCAAAGGCCTTTTGATATTCTCCATTCTATACGACCGACTGATTCTTTCTAAGCAACTTGAAGATAGGTTCACACATTGTTGTGAGCTTTGCTATAAATCTGCTAATGTACTGCAGTTTACCAATGAATCTATAATATCCCAAAGTGTGCCCTAGAAGTTTTAATACAATTGTTGTTTAATTGGAATTAAATGTATATATGTTTTTGTGAAGGTAATGATTGTGTTAATGGAATGTATATGTTGTATATATGTTAATATATATAACATATATGTTGGTCAAATGTAGAGTCAAGGGAAGAAGATATTTTAGTTTGGGATGTGTGAAATTACTTTAAAGGGCACTTGATTAAGAAGGAAACTAGACCATATGAGAAGAGGGTATGTTAGTAATTGTGCTTGTAGAATTGCTTGGTGGAGATTTAAAGAGGAAGAAAAGGGTTGATTTGTCTTCATTTTCTTTTCTTTGCATTTCTTGGCCGGCTACCAAAGGGAAAGAGAGAGCAAGAGAGGTCTTCTAAATTCTAAGCTCAAATTGAAGGAAGAATTAAAGGATCAAGTTGGAGATTTGTGGAATTTCTTCAAATTAGGTAAGTACTCTCTCTTGTTTTCCTTGTTATTGTTGAAGTGTGTTTGAACTGAATTTTGATTTGTTGAGATTATGATTTGGTGTGTTTGGGATGTGTTTATAAGTGTTGAAATTGATTGTAAGTTAATTAGTGTTGGTTTTGGTTTGAGGATGGTAAGTTGAGGGGATATTGAAATGGAAAGAATAAGAATGATGTTGGTTTAGGGTTTTAAAGTGGTATGTGTTTAAATGTGTTGTTAATGATTTGCTAATGAGAATATTGTGATGAATATGTTAAATAAGTGTCAATGACATTGTTTATATCCATTTGAATGAGGCTATGTTGTGCACAATGAGTTTAAATGCAATTAAAAGAGTTTTGGCCACATTTAGGGTTTTGTTCATGTGAGACACGGCCAAGTCCATGGAAATTTGGCCGTGTTGGATGATTTTGGAGAAGACACGGCCGTGTCCCTTGCCCATGTTGGTCACTGCTTGGTTTTTTGTTGAGAGACACGGCTGTGTCCTTTGCCCGTGTTTGCCTCGGCTTGATTTGGTGTTGAGAGACACGGCCACAAGCTTGGCCGTGTCCCTTGTGTGTGTTGGCCACTGTGATTTTTCCTTGCTCTTCTTACATGGTTGAGATTGAATTTACATTTGATAATGCATAAGATACTATACGAACAAGGTTATATATTATGCATTGTGAATCTTGTGAATGGTAATGTGTTATATGAATAATGTTGTGTTGTGTACAATGTGGAACATAATGTGAATATGGATGAGGCATATGAATTATGGTAATGTAAATTAAGACATAAAGAGATGTGAGATTAATGTTATGAAATATGACATGTAATATGTGATATGTATAATGAGGAATTGCTTTGATGTTAATGAATATTATAATGATGTGAATTATATGATTGAAACGTGTCTAGATGGTATGAGTGAATAATGATATGTTTGCTTATTGGATAATGATGGAAATAAATTGAGAATGTAATGTTAAAAGATATTAATGAGCGAACCTATCTGCCTCCTGCGGAACCATGCGGACCCTGAGTTTGGGCAACCGATCTTGGACTACCGACCTGGTTGGGGGAAGGTTCAGTACAGTCAGTATTACGTACCTATCTGCCTCCTGCGGAACCATGCGGACCCTGTGGATTGGGCAACTGATCTTGGACTACCGACCTGGTTGGGGGAAGGTTCGTTACTGATAGTTTTATACGTGCTTATCTGCCTCCTGCGGACCCCTGGGATTGGCAGTAGCCTGAGGCTCAGTGGGCAACCGACCTGGTTGGGGGAAAGTTCGTATATGAAGCCATAGTTTGTTGGTTATATTGATAAACTTTGAATGAGTATAATAGATGATGATATAATTATTGATATAATGAAATGTATATTAATAAGTATGATCCTTAATGATTGATTGTATGATATTGATATTAATATTGCATATTATCATTATGGTTTGTACTACTGAGCTGTGGCTCAGCGCGATAGTGTTTGATCGCGCAGGTGACAGAGTTGAACCTGAGAGCTCTTCGAGACCAAGTGAGACTAGACATTGAGGATTTTCTTTTGGGACTTAAAGATCAGAGAAGAGCTGCCAATCATGTATATATTTTATGTTTAGTAAACTTTGATTTATAACATATTTGTAATAACTTCCGCTGTGAATTAATAAATATTTTATATATGGTGTCTTTTGGATTTCTTTTAAATGTTTGAGATTGGTTTCATTTATTTACAAAGATATTTGTTGTGTCTTTTTAAACTTTGGCATTTCTATATTCGGTATACGTATTTTATGATTGTTTAAGCATGCTTGGTACGTATATGGGATATAGGGGTGTTACAACCCCGAACTTCTCTCTTCGTCTTTAGGGCTGGCATATCCTTAATTGCTTTGACTTTGTCAGGATCTATCTCAATGCCATTCGGACCAATCACATGTCCCAACAATTTACCTGAGGTAACACCAAATACACACTTCTTCATGTTTAATCTTAGCTTATATTACAAAGCTCTATCGAAGAATAATTCTAAGTTTTGGAAGTGTTACTCCCTTGTATCTGACTTCACCATCATATCATCAACATATACTTCAACTTCTTTGTGCATCATGTCATGAAATAGTGTGGTGGCCATCCTTTGGTAGGTTGCTCCAGAATTCTTTAAGCCGAAAGGCATCACCCTATAACAAAATATACCCCATGTAGTAATGAAAGCAGTTTTGGCTTTATCCTCTTGGGCCATTAACACTTGATTGTATCCGGAAAATCCATCTACAAATGAGTGTAGCACGCTAGAGGCCGCATTATCAATGAGAACATCTATATGAGGTAAAGGAAAATCATCCTTAGGGGAAGCCTTGTTTAAATCTCTATAGTCCACGTAGACCCTTATCCTCCCATCTTTCTTTGGCACAGGTACTGTGTTGGCTAGCCAATCTGGGTATTCTATCACTTCAAGGAACTTCACTTGTATTTGCTTGGTGACCTCTTCTTTAACCAATTCAGCCCACTCAGGTCTTAATCGCCTAAGCTTTTGTTTGACAGGCTTAATGTGAGTGTAAGTTGGAATGTGATGCTCGGCTATGTCTCGATCTATCCCCGGCATATCTTCATAAGACCAAGCAAACACTTCTTCATATTTTTTGAATATTTTTTCAAATCTCTCTCTCTCTCATCAAGAGTAAGGTCGGATGCTATGCTAATGTTTTTAGGATTTTTAGTTGTTTCCAAATTTAATGATTGCATGTTAACAGAATTAATATTAAAGATGCTCATGTAACTGCTATTTGAATGTATACAACCATCAGGAGAAACATCACAAAAGTAAGCAAAATCAAACTTTATTGCATTCATTTTGGAAAAGAAAACATCATCATCCTCATACAAAGTAGACAAATTAAAATTAAAATCAAAATCATTGTTCTCAAAATCATAAAGCAGGATGTCTTCAAACTTTTCTTCAACCAGGGTGGCAATCTCTTCCGGAGTCTTCTCGGCTTTCAGGGCAGCTTCATTCTTCTCTTTTGGATTGGATTCTTTGTTGGTTGACAAGGTGAGCTCTTTCTTCACTTGCTCCACTAGCTCAGCAACATCTGCAAAAATTTCAAAACCTGGGATTAACTTACCCATGAACATGATTGGCTCAGGCCTTCCTTGGAGTGGTCCCATATCTGGAGCTTTGACAAAGATCTCTTCAAGAGGTGGGAAGCTCATCTTCTCATTCTTCTTTGGCTGGACATCGTTGTCTTCATCATATCCTAACCCTTTCTTGGAAGTTTGGGTTCTAAAATCTAGTAACTTTGTTAAATCGGCCTTACCCTTTCCAAGACCAGCTCCAGGAAGGTAGTTCATGTTGTTCATCATATTCAAGACTTTGGAGTCCACTACTTCATCATTAGAAATTGCAGCCACTTGAAAACCATTGAGAGGCCTCTCAACCATTAGAGCGTTAACAATCTCATTGTCTTCAGCTTCAATGACCACTGTCTCATTTCCGTTGGGGAATTTGATCTTTTGATGAAGGGTGGAAGGAACTCCACCAAGAGGGTGAAACCATGGTCGCCCTAAGAGCAAGGTGAAGGTAATTGGTATGTCTAAAACAAAAAACTCAACAATAGATTCAATTGGACCAACCTTGACAGCCGCTTTGAAAGTCCCTTCGGCGTGCCTCTTAGTGTTGTCATAAGCACGAATCGTTACCTCGGTTGGGATTAGATCTCTTGTTGACATGGCTAGCTTTGGCAATATCTTAAGAGGATAAACATTTATGGAGGACCCATCATTGACCATTACACATGGAGTCCTCTTCCCCTTGACTTCTATTTTGACAAAGAGAGGGCAAATGTGGTCTCTCCCCTCCTCCGGTAAGTCCACATCTGAAAAAGAAACTACTCCCATATTAACTTCACTCTTTTCTTGGACCTCTTCACATTTCATTACTTCCCCAATTTTTATGAAGCTGATCAACTCCTCCGGTGTTGTGGAGGTAGAAATTGGCATGCTAGCTAAGGCTTTGGCCATAGTTTCTCGGTGCATTTTAGAAGTAGCTAACAAGTCCCAAATGCTAACACTTGCTTGGGTTCTTTTCAATTGCTTGAGCACAGCATCATCTTCTTCTATTTTGACTTCCTTCCCCTTATTAGTTTCTATCTCCTTAGGTGGTGGCCTTGCGTAAGGCTTACCGAATCTAGTATTCATCACCTCATCTTCTTCGGGCTCGGACCAAGTCCACTCCTCCTTCTTGGGTATAATATCATCATCACTATCACTTGAATCCCAAAACTCGTTGACAACACAAATTGCTACTTCTCCACCCATCATAGCTTGTTCAAATGCCTCTTCTTCTTTGGTTGCTTCTCCACCCAAATCTTGAAAAGAAGACATGACAAAGGCCTCATGCAAACCTCCTCCAATCATGAAGGTTGCCGGTGGTGGTACCCTATTGAATTTTGGTAATGGATTGTCTTTGGTGTTTGGCTTATTGAGCTCGGGTAGCTTCCCATTATCAATTAGATTTTGGATCTCATGTCTCAACTTCACACATCTATCCATGCCATGTCCTTGCATTTGGTGAAATTGAAAAAATGCTTTGGCGTCAAAATTAGGTGGGAGAGGGTTACGCAAAGGATGAGGATTTAAGGGTTATAGCAATCCTTTTCTTTGAAGCTTATTGAGAACCCAAGACATCAGTTTTCCTAATTCCAAAAATTGTCTCCTTGTTCCTTAGTTAGTAGCATTAACACCGACGGCCTTTTGCATGCTTTGGCTACCAGGTTGATAACTCCTATCTTGTTCCTTTTTGTTACAAAGCGGCTCTTCTCCCTTTCCCATTATTCAATTTGCAAACCAGCTTGGAGAAGGTCTTTGAAATCATGGATGAGTGTATGAGACATCCTCTCACGAAGATTAGGCAACACCCCTCTCATAATCATCCTTATTTGATCGGATTCATCGGGCCTCTTCTTGAGTAAAGCGGCCTTGTTTCTCCATCTCTTGACATAATCTACAAAATTCTCATTCGGCCTTTGCCTAATGGACTCCACTTCCATCAAGGTAACTTCCAACTCAACATTATATCCATATTGTTGGATGAAGGCTTTGTAAAGTAGATCCCAACCCTTTTGTGTTCCATCATTTAAGGTATTGAACCAATTTTAGACAACAGGGTCCAATGAGAGCATAAAGTACCTTAGGGTTTGAGCCTTAGTAGCTCGGGCAGACTACATGGCAGTGATGTATTGCTTCACGTGAAGATGAGGATTTTTGGTGCCATTGTACTTAGCAAAGGAAGGCATCTTAAATTTATAAGGGATCTCTTCATCTTGTTCAAATAGTTTGTCGATCTCAGACATCTCTTCGATTTTCAGCTTCTTCTCAAATTTCTTTTCTAAATCAGCAATCATCTTTTCGACATCAGATGTCTCGGTCTTTTCAATAGTTACTTTCTCAGCAACCTTCGGTTCTTTCTTCTTCTCTTGAACATCTTGGTAGTATTGAGCCCAATCATCAACATCATCAATGATCACCTTTTCATCATCAAAAACCACTTCACTAACTTTGGTCTTCCCTTTGTCCTTTGGTTTCTTAGTGCTAGCCGATGCCTCAGCATGGTTCTCTAAGATTGCAGTCAACTGATTCTTTATGGTCTCAGCTAGGGCCTCTTTGATTTCTTCCATCTTGGCATTGAGGGCCTCATCCACCATCCTTTGAATTTGTTTGGGCTCCATTATTTTAGGTGAGCAAGTGATTGAGTCATTGCTAGATGCTTCATCTCCGGCGTAGGTCGGATCATTGTAAGCTTTAGAACTATCGTAATCCAGGGCTGTGAGCCAGAGAGGATCAATGATATGAGATGCAAATGTATGCATGTATGCACAAATAATCAACAAATAAGGATAAATAAGACGTTCCTTCCAACCTTATAACATCCACACACGAATGGCGAGTCCCTTTTCCTAGGTATATGGTTAACAAATATACTAACATGGGGTATCTTGCTTTTGAATAATTCCCTCAGACGTTTCAACCAATAGTTATATTTTTTAGAGTGGAAATCAATCCATGATAATTCCTATTAATTAGGTTTTAATCCATTCAACCCACTATAGTAGCTTTTATGCTATATTAGATTAAAACGAAATTAAGAGGTTTATTATAGATAGATTTCTCACTTGAAAAAAGGTAACTAATGGTTCATGCCAAAAAGAACCCATGGTTAATTTATTCTTAGTGTAAACTAGGCCCACAATTGATTTTTGGTATCTCATAATTGACCTAAATAATTTTGCAAGCTCTTTGTAAGAAAATGTTGGTTGAAAATAGTTTTGTTTATAAGCCCATTGTAAAAGATTTTAGAAAAATGGATTTTGGGCTTAGTATTTGGGCCATGGGCCAAAGAATTTTTGATTTGTTTTTAGAAAAATATTATGTCCAAAGACCAACTTGAAAAAATTTTAAAAATAGCTTTGGTCTTTTGGACTTTAAAGAAAAATTTCTTTTGAGCTTACAATATACTTAAGTCATATTAGAAAAAGAACAAACCAAATAAGCCATGATTTAAGCCAAAATAAATTAACCATAGTCAAACAACATGCATTTGGGGTAAAACCTAAGGAAAGTAACTAGGCTAATTACATGAGCTTTAGTCTTTGGGTAAAAAGGCTTAGGTTCCCATAGCAAGTATATACCAAACGGTACAACGCTATGAGTGGTTATGCCATGCTCGATCTCCATACCTTGAGTGAAAGTATGGTATCCCTTACATAACATAACACAGGTAACACGGGCGTCCTAACTCATGTACACGATGCAATCTAAGATGATGCAATGGATAATATCATTATAAGAAAGAATAGAATAACATAAAGACCAACGGAATCAACTTCTCTTTTCCCCAGTGGAGTCGCTACTGTGAGCGGGGATTTTCGCCCCCACTCCCTGTGGAATGGTTCTTGAGACTTCAGGACTATTTAGGCTCGGGACCTTAGAGAACACGGACCTATGTCAAGAGAAAATGGAGTCTCCACCCGGACGGGCCGGGAAAAAAGAAAGGGGTGGATGACTCGATTCCTAAGGAATCCCCAACCCCTTAATGGGTTCAGAAAGTTGGGTACGTGTGGGGAAGGTGAGAAATGGCCCAGCACCCCCACAACGCCCGGTTCATTGGAACCGGCCTCCTTTACAGGTCTTAATATTATAAAATTCTTAAGCATAACAATATTATCCATACTACACACAATAAAAAGAAAGCATCATTATATTGAAACCAAAGAAATGTCCAAACAAAACAAAACAAATAAATGGGCATCCATCCGAAGATAAAAACATGTCCTTACATCACATGCCTAGATAAGACACCCACCGAAAGGTAGAAACATGCCCTTTACATAAGTTCTAAAATAGAAAAGAAAATTAAATTACATGATATTTAACTAATGAGGTACCCACCAAGTGGAAACATACCTCTTACAACATTTAGAAATCTAAATAAATTGATAAAAATAAATAACCATTCATAATAAATAAATCATTCATCAAAGGTACCAAATATCAATAAAAAAGTAAACATCTATCCATGATAAATAAAATAAACCAAGCATTGAATTTAAATAAATTAAAGCATAAGAAATAAAACCAAGCATGATCAAATATGGAATTGAATAAGGTAAATAAAAATCCAAATTATAGCTACTGTTTCCATTTAGGGTTCTTTATCTCATGTGTTAAGGTTTTGGAATTCATAAAATTAAGCTACTGTGACTTTTTTTATGGAATTAAAATAGATTAGGGTTTTATGTTTTAAAAGGTTGGTAAGACTCTTTAATTAACTAAATTAATATTTGAATGGTGAAATCATGAAACTAGGGTTTGAACACTTTGAAATACTTTTGATTTGTGGGTTACGGTTATTCATTGTGTTTTTAAGCTACTGTGTAAAATTAAAGTATTTATGTTATTATGGTTTTTAAAATTTTAAAGGATTAGGGTTTAGAAAAAATTAAGGTTTATAGTTTTAAAGGAGGTTACGGTTCATTATTTTAGGTTTTGGAGTTGAATTATGTTTTTAGGCTTTTGATTTTAGGGTTTCGGGTGATTTGTTGATTTTAGGATTTGGAAAAACAATTTGATGATTTCATGAGGTTTTATATGTTTAAACAAAGTGATTTGAAGTTTACATAAATAGAAAAGATATTTTTAAAGCTTTTGGAAGGAAACAAAATCACATTTTGGCTTTGTTGACAAACATGTTCAATTAAGGTTTTAAGATTTTGAAGAGGTAAAAATAACAATTTTTTGTCTTTTTGGAAAATAAAGTAACGTATTAGTGCTTTTAACTTTGGAAAACCTAAATTAAAATCCTAGGGTTTTTTATTTTGAAAGACACAATTTCATGGTTTAGCTACTGTAAAAAATAAATACAACAATTAACACATACCTCTTTTTTGATAGTTTCTCCAAAAATAATTCTTCTTGGATGAATAAGAACAAAGACAGTTGGTACCTTTGAATTGCTTAAATCGTGTCCTTGCTATTCCAGAAAAAATTAGATTCAATTGCTCCTTTTCCTTCACTGATTTGGTTTCAACGTTTTCCTATCACTGTCCAATTTTTCTCCCCTTTCGGCCTCCCCTAATTTGATTGCCTTTGGTCCTAATTTATAGAGGTTTCATATGGTTTATTCCTAATTAATCACGGTAAATAATATTGATAAGAAAAGGAAACCGGAACCTAATTGAATTAGGTTTCGAAAAATTTGCGTCAGAAAAATTGCGTTGCCGAAAAATTTTGCCGCATGAGAAAATTGAGTTGGCGAAAAAGACTGCCACGGTCGACTGCGGCAGTGGACGAGGAGCGGGCGTTGCCCGTAAAAAAAATCTGCGGGCGAAATGGTTGAGCCATTTCGCCCGCAGGCAACTTCTGTGGGTGAAATGCCCACTGGCCCGCGCGACGATTTTTTAGTTGCCGATTTTTTTTATGCCAATTTTTATTTTTATTTGTTTATTTTTATTTTTTATTAATAAAAATTAAATACTAAAGAAAAAATTATTTAATTAAGATAACAAAAATTATTTTGGACCAAAAAAATATATTAGGCAACACAAAAATTATTTTGGACTAAATAAAATATATTGGACCGGACCACGTCAAAAATTAAGGGTCTACATGCCCAAAGCGGGAGCACCAAAACACAAAAAATTACTCATCCCGGGATCACCCAAAGCAAGAGCACCAAAATCCCTATTACCTTGAGGTTCCGATCCATCATGGTGCTCATTAGAAGCAGTCGAAAGGATCTCATTGTCGTCAGTCTGGAGGCCTCTTGATGAAGAAGCACCGAGATCCCTCATCCCCCGAAATCGGAAGTCTCAAAAATTTTGTTCGGATTGATGATATGAACTTTCAAAATGAGAAGCCTGCTGACAACTTGCAGCCAACTCTTCTTGAAGTTTCTTATTTTGTTCTTCGAGCATCCGCTGTGAGCCAAGGAGGAAGAGGTAAGAGCATACATAATCATGCATACATATAGCATAAATTACCATGAAATGAGGAATGTACCAGGTAATTCAAGTCAATGCCCAGAGGATGAGATGGCATATCTGGCGGGCTAGAATGATCATACGAAGGGGCAGTAAAAGAAGGTCCAGCCTCATGATCAAATGAGCCAACAACCTGCAACAATCATCAAAGAATCAAAGAAAGAAAAAGCAGTTGCAAGGGAAAAGTGGTAAAAGTTTTACTTGAGAAGTACTAGCCCCGAGATGTGGAACGGACTCTCCTATATCTCTGTGATGTTCCTCTTCATCTCTACCCTCATTTTTGTTGGAAATCTCCAGCACACCAACAAGAGATACATCAAAGTTCAAGTGTCTTCTTTGAATAAAATGGGCATAAAATGGGCCCGGTAAATGGAGAAATGACTCGGCATCATAACCATACCGGGCCGACCACCATGCATCCTACGGTATTGACATAATATTTAAAGTATATTTCAGGATTTGCATCAGAAACCTCCGCTGCTCTGGACCGAGAAACCATTCATAAACTCTCTCCCCGAGAAACCAGCCACTAGACACTGGGCCAGCAATAATTCGGCAAGAATGTTGGAAAGATAGTGCATCCCTCATCAAAGGAGACCAATTTGCTCGCTCTTCTGGGCTCCACTAGGCCAAATTCACCTGCAAAATAATATAAGGTAAGTAAAACTTTCACATAAAATTTAAAGCGTACTAATGTTATTTTACCTGGTCCCAGGTTAAGCGGCTCAATACATAGCTGTGAGTATGCACATGATAAGAGATGGGAATGTTCACACTATCTGACAACCAGTAATTTAATCTCGGATACCCGATTCTCTCTCGGAAAATACCAGGTACCCTCACGAGGTTATGTTCATATGCCCATACCTACAATAATGATAGTAAGGATCAAATTCCTGTAAGAAAAAAGTGGAAGTAACATTGGTGAAGGAAAAGAATACTTCAATAACCGCCATCAAGCCGACAAAAGACTTCTTGTTTCGGCAAAGCTTATTAAGACCATGGTAAAGACACGCGAGACCAGCTTCGCCCCAGCTAGAAGGTGGTACCATTCTGAGATAAGAAAGGGCACTTAACACTGACAAGTGGATGGAGAATTCAGTGCTGCCTAAGATGGTCGACCCGAGCATATATAACAAAAATCCTCGAGCATACTATTCAGTCGTGTCTCTGCCAACCCGTCCTTCGTAGTTCATCCAATAACTACGAATTGACTCGATTTTTATCATAAAAGGCCCTTTATATGATGGTTCCATGCCAATTAATTCCTGAATTTCTTCAAATGTTAAAATATCATTGGTCAGAGGGACCGGTTCACCATCATATCGAAGGCCGGTTATGGTAGTAAAATCGACAAGACCAATTGTCATCTCTCCAATGGGCAAGTGAAAAGTGTGGGTTGTATCCAACCATCCCTCTGCAAGCGCCTGGGCTATGCTCCGATCTATCTAATATTCCTCGGATGGCAATTGTAAGATGAACTGCTCAAAGCCGCAATCTCGGATAATCCGCCTTACCCGAGAAGGCACTACATCGTACCATTGTCGGGCTTTGTAAATACACCCTCTAGCCCAAACAACACAACGATCATGCTAACACAGACCTAGGTAAGTTAATACCAGGTAAGTACGTATTATTCTATCCACTTAAATTAATTTATTTTTCACATAAAAAAAATATAAAAACAACAAAAAATCAAGAAATAAAAAGGATAAAAAATAATTAGCTTGCTCTTTTGATTGGAACTGCGATGGAGCGGCATCCCGGCTAGTATTTAATATCTTTGATGAATGATTTATTAATATTTAATACCTTTGATGAATGATTTATTGATATTTAATACCTTTGATGAATGATTTATTTATTTTGAATAGTTATTTACTTTTATCAATTTATTTAGATTTCCAAATGTTGTAAGAGGTATGTTTCCACTTATTGGATACCTCATTAGTTAAATATCATGTAATTTAATTTGCTTTTCTATTTTAGAACCTATGTACAGGACGTGTTTCTACCTTTCGTTGGGTGTCCTATTTAGACATGTGATGTAAGGACATGTTTCCATCTTCGGATGGGTGTCCATTTATTTGTTTTGCTTGGACCTTGCTTTAATTTTAATATATTGATGCTTTCTTTTAATTATTGTGTGTAATATGGATAATGTTGTTATATTTAAGAATTTTATAATATTAAGACCTGTAAAGGAGGCCGGTTCCAATGAACCGGGTGTTGTGGGGGTACTGGGCCATTTCTCATCTTCCCCACACGTACCCAACTTTTCGAACCCATTAGGGGGTTGGGGATTCCTTAGGAATCGAGTCATCCACCCCTTTCTTTTTCCTGGCTCGTCCGGGTGGCAACTCTATTTACTCCTGACTTAGGTCCGTGTTCTCTAAGGCCCCAAGCCTAAATAGTGCAGAAGTCGCAAGAACCATTCCACCGGGAGTGGGGGCAAAAATCCCCGCTCACAGTTGGGTGTCAAAATAAACCAAAATAGTAACTCTGGCATTTAAAAATATATTAGATTATTTGGCCCCATTCTTGTATATGTGTTAATGTGAAGTATAAAAAGATTATAGATATGTTTTAAAGTGGAATTGTATGCCATATTATGAAATACCATGCAACAACATTATGCATTGTCATTATTTTAAAGTTTTATTATTATCAAAACTTATACCACTAGGCTTTTAGCTTAGCGCGATTGTAATTCATCGCGCAGTGACAAGATTGATCCGGTAGATCTGAAGAGTTCTTTTAGACCTGGTCAAGTCTAGGCTTATGCTTGTTGAGCCGAGGTGAGTTTTCCTGCCATAGGCCCAGTATATTTTCTATGTTATATTATATTTTATCACTATGTATATTATGTTAATATTTTTTAGTGTATTGTAAATTATAAAGAACATTTTGGTTAAATTGTATAATGTGGGAATGTGTATGTATGTCTTGATATATTTATGTAGATATATAAATGTTTTGAGGAAATGGGAGGAATTTGAGAAGTTGGGGTGAAATGTTTGATTTGTATTTATTGGGAGTGTATTTCTCTGCAGGTTGTGTTATAGAAATTTTTGGGATGTCCAGCCTAATTTACAAACAAAACTCTGATAAATTTATTTCAGATATTTTTATGTAAAATACTTATTTTGAGAATCTAGAACTATTAAAGAATATTTATTAGTTTATTAAAAATACATTTTAATGTGTTTGAGATTTTAAATTGGGAAAATGAAAATTTTATCAAACTAGGTTTGGCATTCTTATACTTTATACGCATATTTTACATATACTGGGTGTATGTATTATATGTATATAGGGTATAAGGGTGTTACAGATGAATCAGCTTTAGATTAAACCCTCAAATAATTGATAAGCTTATTCACTTATAACTATTTTTTATCATACTTTAATGCTCCAAGTTGAATTACATAGATTTCCTCAAATTTCTCAACTTTTAGAATGTCCCGATCGGCCCACACATTAGCCCGACCGTACTTTTGCAAAAATCATTTACCCATAATCCTTTGTGAAAATATGTTCATACTTTCATTGGTATGACCAACATAATTCAATTTTTTTCACCATTGTGCTTAATACTTACATATCGTTCGAAACCACTAGAGTACGACCAGACTTTCAAAGTTTTTTGAATTTCACCACCAGACTTTTGCTCTGGATTCAAAATTTTCTAGCCATTGAAACTCATTTAAAACGTACATTTCACCTCTCTAATAGTTATAAATGGCTAGTTTTCAACCAAAACACTATAAATACCCCCCCCCCCTCCAATATCAGTGCTCATAAATTTTTATCAATTTCTAAACATTCAAACACTCTCAATATTTTTCATCTCTTCCTTACCTTTTTCAAATTTCAATTCCATGGCACCCAAAGAACACAAAAGCAAAGCCTCCATAAGAGAGAAAGGGAAAGAAATTCCTGCTTCTTCCCAACCAAAAGAAGCACCAAAGAGAAGTCACAAGATAAGATTCAAGAATCAAGAAGAGAGACAAAGGTATGCCATTTTTAAAGATAAAATTATACAGCCAAATCGTCTCTTCTCTACCTTAACCCTTGAATCCTTAAGGATTAAGAATGATGTTAGATGTTGTCTTCAAACTTTAGGTTAGGAAAAAATTGTGTTTCTCGAACATGTTGATCTTCGTTGGGAATCCTTGACAAAGAAATTTCTCACATCCTTGGTTGTTAGCAAAAAGAGCACCAATCCTTTAGGTTACTGTGGCATTTCCTTTAGATTGTTTAACCAATAGTATGATCTTTCTTTAGAAGAATTCTCTTATGTATGGGGTTTTCAATTGGAAGATATTTCACACATATCTAATGAAATTTTTACCGCTAATGTTGCAGAACACTAACATTGTGGATAGAAATTTCAATTGAAACAGAACACCATAATCAATCCAATGCCAAAAAGAGGTCAACCCATCCAAATTGAAAAATTTCTAATTGACATTTTTCTTCACATTAGGAAGACCAAAGCTGGAATAATCATTCTCTCCTCACAAATAACTCAAATCGCCAAATATTTTGGTTCACTAACACCATCAAACAAAGCCACACTTAATCCCTAATAAAATCCATAAACATTGGCTACCTCAAACATGCAAAATGCACTAGAGATGATAATGGGACTTATGTGTACCTTCTAGGAGTACATGGGGGCTAGAGCTCAACTAGGAAAAAAGACCTAGAATTGTAGAGGAAAGTGAGTAAGCTTTTCAAATGGAATTTTCTAGAACTCCATCAACTAGACCTCAGGGCTCAATTCTTCAACTTCTTCAAGACAATCATGGTCAAGTTAGCTCACAAGGGACCACAATTGATAGCCTCACCTCTCAAGTATCTTACTTTCACATTAACATTCAACAAATTCAAGGTTCTTTAGGACTTTCTCAATGCATAATTATTAATGAGGAAGAACCTAGTCTCTCTCCATCTATCCATGGTACTTTTCCTCATGAAGGTGAAGGTGAAGAGGCTGGAACTCATATGCAAGAAAGTGAAGAAGGATAAGGAGGTGAAGAAGAAGGAGATGAAGAAAGTGAAGGAGATAAGATAAAGATTAAAAATCATTTCTTTGCTTTGTTATCTTTTCCTTGTATAATTTTTTTGCTTGTTTGCACTCTATGTAACAAGATCATACACCTTTGTTTATTTGTTCCTTATCAAATTTTTTTAATGCATTTCTAACTTGTTTTGTTTATTTTTTCCTAGTCTATTTGTTTTGCCTTTGTCAAAGGGGGAGAATATATATTGAATTGATCAATAAAAACTAATTTGATAAATATATCTTCTCAAGTGGAGAAAATAAACATTCATAGCATGCATTAAGGGGGAGCATGGAAAGTACTAAACCATTTTATTACATTCTTAAAATATTGAAAATTCTTTAACTTCCTTATAAATTCTACTTAATTGCCAAATTCAAAAAGGGGGAGATTGTAAGCCAAACTACTCTATTTTTTATCTTAGGCAATTAAATTGAATAACAGTAACTTTTGTACTAATTTACATTTTATAAGAACTTAATTTTTGGAGAAATCTTGAAAAGCCCAATAAGACTATTGATAGCCCGACCAGACTTAAGGCTTGTTGAAGATGAAATTTGTCACAAAATATATCACGTTCACAGGTACTCTCAGAATCCCACCGTACCAAGTAAAGCCCGATCAAACCAAGCACAAGTCCTAACATACCTTTGAAGAAGAAATTGCCAAACTCATCCAAAAAGGTTCATGTCCAAAGGTACTCTCAGTTTGTCACCATACCAAGAATGCCGACCGGACCATTTGAAATTTAAACTAGAATATTGATATGAACATTAAACAAAAATCACAGTAAGTTTCACGATCCAAAGTCCTCCCACATACTCACCAGACCATGAGAATACCAACCAGACTATATGAAATTCTAACCAAACTTTGGTAGGGAACAAAAATGCAAAAACCTCTAGAGAGTCTCATGGTGTAGACCCTTAATTTTTTACCCAATCCGATCCAATATGCTTTATTTAGTCCAAAAGGATTTTTGTTGTCTAATAGGTCCAAAATAATTTTAATTAAATAGTTTTTGCTTTATTATCTAATTTTTATTAATAAAAAATAAAAATAAACAAATAAAAATCAAAAAATAAAAATAAAAATCGGAGTCGGAAAAAAAATCAGCAGCGAAAAGTGGTCGCACGGGCCCGTCGGCCCAGCAGCATCTCACCCGCAGGCCTGCGGACGAAATAACTTCCCTGCGGGCTGGCACGCCACGGGCCCGCTGCCACAGTTTTTGCCAGCGCAAAATTTTTTAACCCAATTTTTAGAAACCTAATCCAATTAGGTTTTAATTTCTTTTTTTTTATTAATATTAATTGCCGTGTGTAATTAGGAATAAAAAACCTAAAAACCATTATAAATAAGGACCAATAGAACCAAATTGGGGAGGAAAAAATTCTCACAGTGAGCTTGGGATTGGAAACCAAATCAAGGAAGGAAAAACAATAATTCAATTCAATTGATTTTTAAGGGAGTAGCAGCACGAATTAAGGAATTCAAAGGCAACAAACTCTTGTCTTTGGAGCTAGTTCATCCAAGAAGAATTATTTTTGGAAGAATCAACAAAAGAAGGTAAGTGATTTTCCTTAATTGATTTATGTTACACAGTAGCTAAATTATAGAGTTAGGGTTTCTTTAAATCAAAAATTTTAGAACTTTAGTTTAATTCTTCCAAAGTTAAAACACTAAAACACGACCTTCTTTTCTAAAAAGACTTAAAATTGTTATTTTTTCTTCTTAAAAACCTTGAAACTTTAATTGAACATATTTTTCTACAAAACCAAAATCAAATTCTATTTCTTTCAAATTTTTAAAGTAGGTTCTATTTCATTCAAAAAACCTTAAAAAAACATCTTTTCTACTTATAAAAACTTCAATTCATTTGTTTAAATTCACAAAACTTCATAGAATATCAAATTGATTTCTAAAACCCTAAAAATTATCTTTTACCCGAGAACCCTAATTTTAAAGCCTAAAATCCAAAATTCAACTTTTTAAACCTAAAATAATAAACCCTAATCCTTTTAAAATCTTAAACCCTAATTTTTATGAACCCTAATTCCTTTAAAACATAAAAAAACATAAAAACATGAAAACCCAAAAATTCCACAGTAGCTTAAAATTCAATAATCAAAAATCACAAATTTAAGTATTTTAAGGTATTCAAAACCCTAGTTTCATGATTTCATCATTCAAACCTTAATTTGTTTAATCAAAGAATCTTACCAACCATTTAAAACATAAAACCCTAATCTATTTTAATTCCATAAAAAGTCACAGTAGCTATAATTGAACTTTTATTTGCTTTATTCAATTCCATATTTATTTATACCTTGGTTTATATTTTATGCTTTAATATATTTTATTTCAATACTTGATTAATGTAATTTATCATGGATTGATGTTTATTTTATTGATATTTAAATACTTTTAACGAATGATTTATTTATTATGGATGATTATTTACTTTTATCAATTAATTTAGACTTCCAAAAGTTGTAAGAGGTATGTTTCCACTTGGTGCGTACCTCATTAGTTAAACATCATGCAATTTAATTTTCTTTTCTATTTTAGAACCTTTGTAAAGGGCATGTTTCTACCTTTTTGTGGGTGTCCTATCTAGGCATGTGATGTAAGGACATGTTTCCATCCTTGGATGGGTGTCCATTTATTTGTTTTGTTTTGTTTGGACATTGCTTTGATTTTAATATAATGATGCTTTCTTTTTATTGTGTGTAGTATGGATAATATTGTTATATTTAAGAATTTTATAATATTAAGACCTGTAAAGGAGGCCGGTTCCAATGAACCGGGCGTTGTGGGGGTGCTGGGCCATTTCTCACCTTCCCCACACGTACCCAACTTCCCGAACCCATTAAGGGGTTGGGGATTCCTTAGGAATCGAGTCATCCACCCCTTTCTTTTTCCCGACCAGTCCGGGTGGCAACTCCATTTTCTCCGGACTTAGGTCTGTGTTCTCTAAGGCCCCGAGCCTAAATAGTGCCGAAGTCGCAAGAACCATTCCACCGGGAGTGGGACAAAAATCCCCGCTCAAAGTGGCGACTCCACTGGGGATAAGAGAAGTTGATTTCGTTGGTCTTTATATTATTCTATTCTTTCTTATAATGATATTATCCATTGCATCATATTAGATTGCATTGTGTGCATGAGTTAGGACGCCTGTGTTACCCGTGTTATGTTATGTAAGGGATACCATACTTTTACTCAAGATATGGAGATCGAGCATGGCATAACCACTCATAGCCTCGTACCATTTGGTATATACTTGCTATGGGAACCTAAGCCTTTTTAACCCAAAGACTAAAGCTCATGTAATTGGCCTAGTTACTTTCCTTAGGTTTTACCCCAAATGCATGTTGTTTGACTATGGTTAGTTTATCTTAGTCTAAATCATGGCTTATTTGGTTTGTTCTTTTTTCTAATATGACCTAAGTACATTGTAAGCTCAAAATAAACTTTTCTCTAAAATCCAAAAGACCAAAACTATTTTCAAAATTCTTCAAGATGGTTTTTGGACATAAGAATTTTCTGAAAACAAAAATTCTTTGGCCCATGGCCCAAATACTAAGCCCAAAATCCATTTTTCTAAAATCTTTTACAATGGGCTTAGAAATAAAACTATTTTCACCCAACTATTTTTTACAAAGAGCTTGAAAAAATAATTAGGTCAATTATGAAATACCAAAAATCAATTGTGGGCCTAGTTTACACTAAGAATAAATTAACCATGGGCTTGTTTTGGCATGAACCATTAGTTACTCTTTTCAAGTGAGAAATCTACTCATAATAAACCTCTTAATTTCATTTTAATCCAACATAGCATAAAAGCTACTTTAGTTGGTTAAATGGATTAAAACCTAATTAATGGGAATTATCATGGATTGATTTCCATTTTCAAAAATATAACTATTGGTTGAAACATCCGAGCGAATTATTCGAAAGCAAGGTACCCCATGTTGGTATTTTGTTAACCATATACCTAGGAAAAGAGACTCACCACTCGTGTGTGGATGTTATAAGGTTGGAAGGAATGTCCTATTTATCCTTATTTGTTGTTGGTGCATACATGCATACATGCATACATTTGCATCTCATCTCATTGATCCTCTCTGGCTCACAGCCTTGGATTACGATAGTTCTAAAGCTTACAACAATCCGACCTACGCCATAGACGAAGCATCTAGCAACGACTCAATCACTTGCTCACCAAAAATAATGGAGCCCGAACAAATTCAAAGGATGGTGGATGAGGCCCTCAATGACAAGATGGAAGAAATCAAAGAGGCCCTAGCTGAGACCATGAAGAACCAAATGACTACAATCTTAGAGAATCATGCCGAGGCTTCTGCTAGCACTAAGAAGCCAAAGGACAAAGGGAAGACTAAAGTTAGTGAAGTAGCTTTTGATGATGATAAGGTGATCATTGATGATGATGATTGGGCTTAATACTACCAAGATCTTCAAGACAAAAAAGAGCCAAAGGTTGTTGAGAAGGCAACTATTGAAAAGACCGAGACGTCTAATGTTGAAAAGATGATTGCTGATTTAGAAAAGAAATTTGAGAAAAAGTTGAAAACTGAAGAAATATCCAAAGTTGACAAATTATTTGAGCTAGATGAAGAGGTCCCATACAAGTTCAAGATTCCATCTTTTGCAAAGTATAATGGCACTGAAAATCCTCATCTCTATGTGAAGCAGTATATCACTGCCATGCAATCTGCCCGAGCTACTAAGGCTCAAACTCTAAGGTACTTCATTCTCTCATTGGATCCTGCTGTCCAAAATTGGTTCAATACCTTAGATGATGGAACACAAAAGAGTTGGGATCTACTTTACAAAGCCTTCATCCAACAATATGGATACAATGTTGAAATGGAAGTTACCTTAATGGAAGGTGAGTCCATTAGGCAACGACCAAATGAAAATTTCGTAGATTATGTCAAGAGATGGAGAAACAAGGCTGCTTTACTCAAGAAGAGGCCCGATGAATCCGATCAAATAAGGATGATTGTGAGAGGGGTGTTGCCTAATCTTCGTGAGAGGATGTCTCATACACTCATACGTGATTTCAAAGATCTTCTCCAAGCTGGTCTACAAATTGAAGAGTGGGAAAGGGAGAAGAATCGCTTTTCAATAAAAAGGAATGAGAAAGGGAACTACCAGTCGGGCAATCAAAGCACACAAAAGAAGTTGATGTTAATTCAGAATTAGGGAAGCCACTATCTTGGGTTCTAAATAAGCTACAAAAGAAGGGATTGTTGCAACCCTTGACTCCTCATCCTTTGCCTAATCCTCTTCCACCTAACTTTGATACTAATGCATTTTGCCAATTCCATCAAAGGCCTGGACACGAAACGGACAATTGCATGAAGTTGAGGCATGAGATCCAGAATTCAATTGATAATGGCAAGTTGCCCGAGCCGGACAAGCCCAATACCGAAGATAATCCATTTCCAAGGTTCAACAGAGTACCTCCATCGGCAACCTTCATGTAGGGAAAAGGATTGGAAGAAGATTTTGTTTTATCGTCCTTTCAAGATGGGGATATTGAAGATGTGAAAGGAAAAGAAGCCTAACTCAATGAACTTTCCTTAGCTTGAATGTTGCTTTTCAATCTTACTTTCTTTTTGTGTTTTTCAAATTTAAATTTGTTTGAATAAATTATTTTTATCATAAATTTTTGTTGGTCTTTGTTCATTTTGATGCTCAACCAATGAGGAATCTAGCTTGATAATTCATGAATTAATATATTTATGCATCATGACTCGAATGACTTTACTAGGTGAGGGAATTGCTCTATAGCATTGAGTTGTGTATGCTTACTTAGAGAGGGCTCCTGCATAATTATCTTTGTCTAGGTCCTAGTCAATTGTTTTATTAGTTTTTGTTATAGATTTGTGTCTTGTTTATTATGATAATTATTGTTTTATTTAGGTATTTTGTTAGTTTTTATCGGTTTGTTTAGTGTTTTCATTAATTTTGATATTTTTAGTTTATTTCAGTATTTATGTTTTTTTTATCTACTTTTTAGTATGGTTTTATGTTTTGTTGGTTATTGTTTATTTACTCTTTGTTCAAAGTTTGTTTGAGTTTTGTTTTAGGTTAAAAAAGCCAAGGAACCAAGACTGAAGGAAAAATGGACAGTAGCTGACACAGGCAGAGGACACGGCCAAGTCATTGGTCGTGTCCCATACCAAGTTAATGTAAAAGAGCAAGTCACAGGGAAGGACACATTCAAGGGACACGGCCAAGTCAGTGGCCGTGTAATGCCCCTATACTCCATATAAGCACTATACATATACCTGGTATACATACAATGCGTATATAAAGTATAAGAATGTCACTTTTAGTTTCTATTTAAAAATCTTTATCCGAATTCAAGCAACATTATGTTAATTTAAGAAACATTTATAAAAATCATGATTCTTATCAAAAAGTTAATCATAACTAAAAATCACACATGTATGCATCACCTTCTAGTTGGTCTCGAGACACTCTTACTTTTCTCGTGGCATAGCAGCTAGGCATCCAGATCATCCGCATAAATACCTGCGCGATTACACAACCGCGCTAAGCCCGAGAGCTTAGTAGTACAAATAAATAATAAAGTATACATTATAAAATAATCATACCTTATAATTTTAGCATCATGTTTTATTGTTCTCTTACCACGTTTTCCTTTCTCAATAGATTCTTCATATATTGCCACTAATCTCATAAATTAAATACATCATTACATAGCATATTCATAACACAATACTTACCCTTTCTATTTCATATACACATATATATGTATATATATTGTTACAACAAAACACCATTCAAACCTTTATAAGAACAATTCTCACAAATTCCACATTCACAAACATGTTACACATCACACAACAATTCCATAACCTCATATCTCCACAGAACTCCTTAAGCCATGTTCACTTTCAACATATCAATACACATATTACAAACTCATACTTCATAACATCCTTTTATTCACAATTCATTAATCATGAAACACATTTCCATCAAAAGCATTCATAGATCTCATTATTCATTTGTTTCAACATTGTTTCCATATATCTTATTTATCAATCATGTTACCATTCATGACTCACATTACACAAAGACAAGCATGGGCCCAAGACACACTAATATGCCATTCAATTTTCAGAGTAATGCTTTGGTTTATTCATCACATTTATCATTATCATAGACCCAACTAGGCTTCAAGGATTAGGCTCAACCAAGCTTCAAGGGGAACAAAGCATGCTAAGTATCAACCCAACTTGGCTTCAAGAACCAAACCCAACCTAGCTTCAAGGGTTATAACATCTCAATTAGGCTTCAAGGATTAGACCCAACCAAGCTTCAAGGGGAGTAAAACATGTTAAACTTCAACCCAACTTGGCTTCAAGGATCAAATCCAACCTAACTTCAAGAGATTGTTACTAATAGGCATGCCACCAACAACAAACTCTGAAAATGGAATAACACATTAGTCACACAATTCATTTATTATTTCATTATCATTTCTATTCTCAATTCTCATCATCATTTAGGCAAACATGCCTTATTTCTTTCAATTGCATCACCATAGCCAATCACAATGGCTTTATATCACATTTGAGTCATCATTGCCAAGAACAATGGCTTTATATCACATTATATCTCAAATCACATTTCAAGTTTCATCATTGAGATATGCAACATCAATTACATTACTAAACAAACATATCATGAATCAATCATACCATATAGGCATGCTTCAATCATAACATTAAAGTAATTCATCATCAATGATCTCATGATATTCCACATTATACACAACATGCCATTATTCATATGCACCATTAATCTACATATAATACAATACAATTCATGAATTGACAATGCATAAAACCTAACATGGTTCATATAATATCAACATTATCATCAAATCATATTGATCAATTCAATTCATCACTCAAGTATACATATACATAACAATTTACCTTATTCATGGATTTAGAATCTTCCATATATATTTGGTTGGATCATTACTGTTTTAAATGTGTTTAGATACAAAAGACATTTGAAGATCCAATAATGTTTGATGACCAAGTAACAAACACAATAGCAAACACCCTCAAGGGACACGGCCAAGCTTGTGGCCGTGTCTCCCAATATAACATCCAGTAGCCAACACGCCCAAGGGACACGGCCAAGCTTGTGGCCATGTCACTCAATATCAATTCAAGCAGTAGCAAACACGGGCAATGGACACGGCCAAGCCAGTGGCCGTGTCTCTCAACACAACAATCCAGTACCAGACACGGGCAAGGGACACGATCGTGTCTCTCAACATAAATCAGACAGTAGCAAACACAGGCAAGGGACACGGCCAAGCCAGTGGCCGTGTCTCTCCAAAACTCATCCAACACGGCCAAATTTGCCCTAACTTGGCCGTGTCTCTCATAACTTGGCCGTGTCCTACAATAATTTAAAGACCAAAGACTCGAAATTCATCCAAACCAAACCCCAAATCAACATTTCATCATTTTCCTTACAATTATCTCAACTCATCAACACTTAGATGTTAATTTCACACATTTATATACTTCAATCTCTTGTTATCATCCCCTTACACACCAATCAAACCAAACATAACCTAAATCCAAAAGAAATCCAACTAAGAAGATAAAAACCTATATATACAAGTATAATCAATAAATTCAACTCAAGAAATGAGTACTTACTTGAATATGTTGCCAAATCTTCATCTCCATCTTCAATACTCTTAAAATCCTTAAGAAATTTTGATGAAGATCACCTTTCTCTCTCTCTCTCGTGCTCTCTCTCTCTCTCTCGTGCTCTCTTGTCCCCGAAGAAGAAGAACAGAAGAAGAAGAAAGAAAGAAGGTTCTCCTCTCTTCCTTCGTTCTTATCTCAAATATATATATATATAATAATAATAATAATAATAATAACAACAATAACAATAATAATAACAATAATAACAATTATACCATTAAATCTCCACCACACACAATTCCTTTTGACTTTCTTCTTCTTTTCTCTTTCCTTCAATACACACATTGAATCCAAATACCACAGTAACCCCAAAACTTTTAGGGTATATTTTTAGATATTACAATTCTCTCCCCCTTAAATAATTTCGTCCTCGAAATTATCCAGTATAATAACAACCCATTTAGAACTATTCCCTATCTTAATTTTCATATAAAGATAATCGTATCTTACAATATAGTTTTATTAAATCTCATATCTTCTACTCTCCCCCTTAAAGATAATCATCTTCTCTGAAATTCATAATTTATCATTGTATAGGTATATATATATATATCTTTACCTCTTATTACTTTCTCAATAAAGCAATCAAGATATCTCATAACATCTCCAATACATTTTATCTTTGTACTAAAGTCAGATTATCACTTTAACTCTTTATATATATTCTCTTAACTTTAACCTCAAAAATCATTAATCAATATCTTAGCATTGTTTATTCCATTTTTACCATCACTTTCAAAATAAACATTTACCAAACATCAATGGATAACTATATCCTTACTCTCATGAGTTTATTTCTCACCATGTACAATTAATATACCTCAATTTATTTATGTTCATTCATAAATCAGAATATTACATCATACACATTACCATTAAATCTTACACTCCCAATACAATTGCACATATTAAATCTCAATATTGCCTTGCAACTTTAACTAAACCTAGATCCATCGATTTATCTATCACAATATACTAACATTTCAACTTTATTTGATTCAAACCAACAATCAACTTATTGAAATTTATCATTGAATTTTACCATATATACTTATATATAACCTAAGTTCATTCGGTCAAACTTATATTCAAATTCTACTCTTTCCAAATTCATATATTCAATCAATATGAATCATGCTTATACATATACATTTCTTTATTTCAATAATTATATCATCATTTCTTATACTCATTCAAAATTTATCAATATTGCCAACAACTATAACTTCATAAACGAGCTTTTCCCCCAACCAGGTTGGTAATCCAAGTTTGGTTGCCCAACACATTGGGTCCACATGGTTCCACAGGAGACAGATAAGTCCGTTCATTTATCTTTTCACAATTCATTTTTCATAATCAATTAGGTACTCTACCTCCATTATAATTCATTTCTAACATCATTGCCAATAATCATAGTTTCTCATTACATCAAAATAGTATACACGTATATCATTAATTATAATTAACATCTCATTATACAATCATATCATTTCCAACATTATTGATATATACATATTAATTTACATTATTCATACTCCCATAAATTTTAAGTTCATTCACATAATCACTTTACACTGTAAATGTATCCTATATAACTTTCAGTCATGATTACAATTCCTTCCTTTTTTATTATTTCTTCACTTCACCCAATATTACTATATTTATGTAATTATTGTTCTATCACACAATTCATAGCTTAAAACATTATCACAATTCTCTTCCCTTGCTTTACTTCTCATAAATACAATTAAATTTTTAATATCGTAAATATAAGATATAACTTCACCAATCATATCTTTTAACCATGTTTCTGGAAACATAGTTATCCATCTCAATTCTAAATCTGAAGATAATAAAACTAATCACTAATCACACTAACCAAATCATATGACAATGATATATTAACAATCACACTTAGGGGTTGTAAATCAATATTGTTCTTCTATTATTCAATTTCCAACCTTTACAATTATAATACTAACTTGTATCACATAAATTATATATTTATTCTCCAAGCTTTTATTACACCAAGAATTAACACATTTTAATTCCATCTCCAAAACAGTTTGCTTTTGATTATCTGATCATCATTAACCCAACTCATGTTCGATAATATTATCCTTAACATTTTCTACTCCCAACCTTCAATTAGATACAAATCTTACACAAGTATCATTCATTACTCCATTTCCAATCCATCTCTTTTTAAAAATTTCAAGTACATAATTCTTTCCTTACAATTTCTTATTATACATCTATACATAAAACACTTTCACACACAAATACTTTGAGTTCCAACACATCTTATGATAGTCTCATTTAGTTATTACTATAACAATTTCACTGTTCAATATTACCCAGGTCCATTCTCACTTCTAATACCATTAAACATGTAATGATATAAAATAATAAACATATTATCCACACCTTCATAGATCACATTCATATCAAAAGTTCATTTCACAAATCCTCTTTATATAAACACATAATTATGCAATTTATTAAATTTCCCTTTTTCATATAGTTTATACAAATTTAATATTTGCCACTTTCCTTTGACTATTATCATACTCATTTGTTTATCATAACTTAAGTTATTCATTACCTTCAATAAATATATACACTCTACTTAGAACCTTATTTCACAAGGAGCTTAATCACATTTCCAATGTGATATCTCTCTCACATTTGTTTATAAATATCTTTAACACATCTTTCATAATCATTTTCATCCTTTCCAATCAAATTACTTAAAGTAACTCATTTTCTTTTGCTCAATTCCTAATACTTTCATGTGCACTAATATTAATTTCATATATCTCATGTAAATACATTAAACTATTAATATTTAATTGCTCTTTATTCACATTCCATTAAAACTATAAATTTTTAACTTACTAATTTACTTAAACTTCAATTTATTCATCTCATTCTCTTAATATCAACTTTAAAACATTTTATATGTATATACCACAAAGCAACATCAAAACATATATGTTTCACCATTATTAAACTCATTCCAAAAATCTAAATATCACATATCATCACCATTTACATGAGCTTTCACAATATTCAAGCATATCACATTTCTAATAGTGAAATCACCATGTTTGCATTAAAATAACAATACAAACAACACCAATGTATATTTATACTTAACCAACATCATCTCTTTTTCTTTTGAACATAACTTTAACTTTACATATCGACACCTTACATTATCACACTTAATCTATACCAATCAACTCATTCAATAGTTCACTGTACTCTTTGCATTTACATAATATATCTTTTCATATTACCCATCCAACAATATTTCCTCTTTCTATAAATCCAACCATAAAGTTTATTAGGAAGAGATTCAAACAATAGAGGATAGATCACATACTTTAATCTTAATTTGTTTCTAACTCATTTCCCACTTAATTCTTCTAGCCATTTCTTTATATGCCAAATACATACCAATACTCAAACTTTTTACTTATACTTTCCATATCATTTCTTTATATCACACTCATCTTCTCAATTATCAACATTTCTAGATTTGCTTTCATATAAAACCTCATTTACACACTATCATTTATCTCATCTCATGTAACTCAAATACATCACAATTCACAATTCATAATTCACTCAATGCCACGTTCGAGACCAACCTAGATGTGAATGCATATGCATGTCTTACCAATTGCATTTCCAAAATCTTCTTTTCAATTCTTATTTAAACTCTTCAAAAATTTTCTTTTTACTTCTCTTTAAGCTTTTCAAAACTTTCTCTTTTTAATTTTTACTTAGGCCGAGAATCTCGAACCTAAGCTCTGATACCAAAATAACTGTAATGCCCCTATACTCCATATAAGCACTATACATATACCTGGTATACATACAATGCGTATATAAAGTATAAGAATGTCACTTTTAGTTTCTATTTAAAAATCTTTATCCGAATTCAAGCAACATTATGTTAATTTAAGAAACATTTATAATAATCATGATTCTTATCAAAAAGTAAATCATAACTAAAAATCACACATGTATGCATCACCTTCTAGTTGGTCTCGAGACACTCTTACTTTTCTCGTGGCATAGCAGCTAGGCATCCAGATCATCTGCATAAATACCTGCGCGATTACACAACCGCGCTAAGCCCGAGAGCTTAGTAGTACAAATAAATAATAAAGTATACATTACAAAATAATTATACCTTATAATTTTAGCATCATGTTTTATTGTTCTCTTACCACGTTTTCCTTTCTCAATAGATTCTTCATATATTGCCACTAATCTCATAAATTAAATACATCATTACATAGCATATTCACAACACAATACTTACCCTTTCTATTTCATATACACATATATATGTATATATATTGTTACAACAAAACACCATTCAAACCTTTATAAGAACAATTCTCACAAATTCCACATTCACAAACATGTTACACATCACACAACAATTCCATAACCTCATATCTCCACAGAACTCCTTAAGCCATGTTCACTTTCAACATATCAATACACATATTACAAACTCATACTTCATAACATCATTTTATTCACAATTCATTAATCATGAAACACATTTCCATCAAAAGCATTCATAGATCTCATTATTCATTTGTTTCAACATTGTTTCCATATATCTTATTTATCAATCATGTTACCATTCATGACTCACATTACACAAAGACAAGCATGGGCCCAAGACACACTAATATGCCATTCAATTTTCAGAGTAATGCTTTGGTTTATTCATCACATTTATCATTATCATAGACCCAACTAGGCTTCAAGGATTAGGCTCAACCAAGCTTCAAGGGGAACAAAGCATGCTAAGTATCAACCCAACTTGGCTTCAAGAACCAAACCCAACCTAGCTTCAAGGGTTGTAACATCTCAATTAGGCTTCAAGGATTAGACCCAACCAAGCTTCAAGGGGAGTAAAACATGTTAAACTTCAACCCAACTTGGCTTCAAGGATCAAATCCAACCTAACTTCAAGAGATTGTTACTAATAGGCATGCCACCAACAACAAACTCTGAAAATGGAATAACACATTAGTCACACAATTCATTTATTATTTCATTATCATTTCTATTCTCAATTCTCATCATCATTTAGGCAAACATGCCTTATTTCTTTCAATTGCATCACCATAGCCAATCACAATGGCTTTATATCACATTTGAGTCATCATTGCCAAGAACAATGGCTTTATATCACATTATATCTCAAATCACATTTCAAGTTTCATCATTGAGATATGCAACATCAATTACATTACTAAACAAACATATCATGAATCAATCATACCATATAGGCATGCTTCAATCATAACATTAAAGTAATTCATCATCAATGATCTCATGATATTCCACATTATACACAACATGCCATTATTCATATGCACCATTAATCTACATATAATACAATACAATTCATGAATTGACAATGCATAAAACCTAACATGGTTCATATAATATCAACATTATCATCAAATCATATTGATCAATTCAATTCATCACTCAAGTATACATATACATAACAATTTACCTTATTCATGGATTTAGAATCTTCCATATACATTTGGTTGGATCATTACTGTTTTACATGTGTTTAGATACAAAAGACATTTGAAGATCCAATAATGTTTGATGACCAAGTAACAAACACAATAGCAAACACCCTCAAGGGACACGGCCAAGCTTGTGGCCGTGTCTCCCAATATAACATCCAGTAGCCAACATGCCCAAGGGACACGGCCAAGCTTGTGGCCATGTCACTCAATATCAATTCAAGCAGTAGCAAACACGGGCAATGGACACGGCCAAGCCAGTGGCCGTGTCTCTCAACACAACAATCCAGTACCAGACACGGGCAAGGGACACGGCCGTGTCTCTCAACATAAATCAGACAGTAGCAAACACAGGCAAGGGACACGGCCAAGCCAGTGGCCGTGTCTCTCCAAAACTCATCCAACACGGCCAAATTTGCCCTAACACTGCCGTGTCTCTCATAACTTGGCCGTGTCCTACAATAATTTAAAGACCAAACACTCGAAATTCATCCAAACCAAACCCCAAATCAACATTTCATCATTTTCCTTACAATTATCTCAACTCATCAACACTTAGATGTTAATTTCACACATTTATATACTTCAATCTCTTGTTATCATCCCCTTACACACCAATCAAACCAAACATAACCTAAATCCAAAAGAAATCCAACTAAGAAGATAAAAACCTATATATACAAGTATAATCAATAAATTCAACTCAAGAAATGAGTACTTACTTGAATATGTTGCCAAATCTTCATCTCCATCTTCAATACTCTTAAAATCCTTAAGAAATTTTGATGAAGATCACCTTTCTCTCTCTCTCTCGTGCTCTCTCTCTCTCTCTCGTGCTCTCTTGTCCCCGAAGAAGAAGAACAGAAGAAGAAGAAAGAAAGAAGGTTCTCCTCTCTTCCTTCGTTCTTATCTCAAATATATATATATAATAATAATAATAATAATAATAATAATAATAATAATAACAACAATAACAATAATAATAACAATAATAACAATTATACCATTAAATCTCCACCACACACAATTCCTTTTGACTTTCTTCTTCTTTTCTCTTTCCTTCAATACACACATTGAATCCAAATACCACAGTAACCCCAACACTTTTAGGGTATATTTTAAGATATTACAGGCCGTGTCCCCCCAAAAATGCTCCAACACAGCCAAGTCACTCTGACTTGGCCGTGTCTCACCAAGTTATAAAGGAAAAGAAGATTCAAATCTCATAGAAGAAGACACAGGCAAGGGACACGGCCAAGTCACTGGCCGTGTCCCTCCAAAAAGGACCAACACGGCCAAGTCACTTCTGACTTGGCCGTGTCACTCACCAAAGAAGAAAAGAAGAAAAGGCAAGCAGTAGGTGACACATGCAAGGGACACGGCCAAGTCACTAGCCGTGTCCCTCCAATGCACTCCAACATAGCCAAGTCACTTCTGACTTGGCCATGTCCCTCATGAACCAAACACGCAGCGAATTTTAAAGCGGACATTTCATATAAAAGGAAAATAAAAGCTAGGGTTTGGGACTGTTGGTGATTTGGAGAAGAGTTTTAGCCGTCTGAGAGTGAGCTTAGGGTTTTGACAATTGTTTTCTCTAATTTTGATTACACTTTTGATTACTTTAGCTTAGATTAGAGTGTTCTAGCCATTGATTCATCCTTCTTGTAAGATTTGATCAAGAGATTCTTCAGAGCTTCAAGGAGTGTGTTACTTGGTTTTGTTTTCGAACTTATTCTCTTTATTTTCATTGAAATTGTATTAATGGATATTATCATGTCTAACTTGATTTCTTTGAATATTAATGAGATGAGTATGCTTGATTGCATCATGAACTAATTTGATCTAGTCTAGGGTTTGTATGGATCTGCTATGATTGTATGAATTGGTTATTCTTGTAACACCCTCCTACTCTATATAGGTACTATACATATACCTAGTATACATACAATACGTATATAGAGTGTAAGAATGTCACTTCTAGTTTTAATTTAAAAATCTTATCCAAGTTCAAACAATACTATCTTTAGATTTTAATAACATTTAGTAAATCATTATACATATTAATATATGATTATGGATAATATAACAAAATTAAACTTTACATGTATGCATCACCTTCTAGTTGGTCTCAGAACACTCTTACCCTTCTCGTGGCACAACTGCTTGATTTCCCGATCAACCGCATAATCACCTGCGCGATCACACAACCGCGCTAAGCCCGAGAGCTTAGTAATACAAATAAATCATATACACATACAATAGAGAAAATCATATTTTCATTTTAACTTATTATGTCATTATTTTCTTACCATGTTTTTCCCTTTTTGGCTATACTTTTCATATATATATATACTTCTACTAATGTTTTACCAATATACATATTCATACATTTTATTTCAGTAATTCACAATCCAATGACTTATCAAAGTCTTCATGAAACAATATCCACTATTTTCACATTCATATACATTTCACACATCATATAGCATCATATACAATTTACACATCATAAACTCATCATTTCACATAGCTTCTCAAGCTATACTCATCTTCAATAATTCACTTATGTATTGTATGCATCTCATTCCATAGTTCACATTAAAACAAGGACAAACATATATCTCATTATTCATTTTCATTATTCAGGAATCACACACATATATATATATATATACAAACACACACATGGGCCCAAGAACACTAATATGCCATTCCACTTTCAGAGTTAATGTTTTGGTTTAATTATCACATTTATCATTATCCCAACTAGGCTTCAAGGATTAAGGTTCAACCAAGCTTCAAGGGGAACAAAGCATGCTAAGTATCAACCCAACTTGGCTTCAAGAACCAATCCAACCTAGCTTCAAGGGTTGTAACATCTCAATTAGGCTTCAAGGACTAGACCCAACCAAGCTTCAAGGGGAGTAAAACATGTTAAACTTCAACCCAACTTGGCTTCAAGGATCAAGCCCAACCTAACTTCAAGAGATTGTTACTATAGGCATGCCACCAACAACAAAACTCTGAAAATGAATAACATATTAGACACACAATTCATTTATTATTTCCTTATCAATTTCATTTCCAATTGAATCATCATAGCCAATCACAATGGCTTCACATTTCATTTGAATCATCATAGCCAATCACAATGGCTTCATATATCATTTAGATCATCATAGCCAATCACAAAGGCTTTATATTTCATTTGGATCATCATATCTCAATTCATATCATAGCATTTTATCTTTCACATACACAATCATTTATCCCATATACTACACATTTCATATGTCATCATTATAAATCACAAATACATCACATCTTATTTAGTCTCAATTCACATTAGAATATTTCATTATTTACATATTCATAATCAAACACATAAAACATTCATCAAGAATGATCATCATTGATATACACATATATAATTTACCTTATTCTTAGATTTGGAATCCTCAACATACATTTATTTCACATACATTTGAAGTATAGATATAATAATACCTTTGGAGGATTCAACAAGACAAGAATAATCATTAACTAACAAATTTGAGGGACACGGCCAACACCATTTGAGGGACACGCCCAAGCTTGTGGCCGTGTCTCTCAACCATAATTGGCAGTAGTGAACACGGCCAGGCGACACGGCCGTGTCTCTCAACACAATTTCAGGCAGTAGGTGACACGGCAAGTGACACGGCTGAGCCAGTGGCCGTGTCTCACAACAAAAATCATACAGTCACGGACACGGGCAAGGGACACGGCCGTGTCTCTCCACAAAAATCTGGTAGTGACAAACACGGGCAGAGAACACGGCTGAGACTGTGATCGTGCCTCTCCAAAATCAAACCAATTCCCTTGACTTGACCGTGTCTCTCCTTGTTTTTGGCCGTGTCACACATGAATTTAAGCCCCTAACATTTATAAATCCCCTTTGGTTGCACTCAAACACTTCATACATAATATAACACCACACAAATGAACATAATCAATGTCCTAAACACATAATTTACATATTTCTCACATTATTCACCTTGCTAAAACACATCAACCAAACATTCAATTCCTTAACACATTTACAAATGAATATGTGTTAAGTTTCAATATCTTATTAATAGATGAATTTAGGTAGTTTACTTACCTTAAAAACCATTCTCAATCTATTCACTTTACCTTCCAAGATCTCTTCACCCATTTAATTTAGAGCAATCCATTTCCTTCACAACCTAAATCAAATCAAATAATAAGATACTTGAATTCCAATACAAATATTCAATAACCAAACTCATATATTCTATATTTTCAACTTCCTTAAACACCAACATACATCACTCATATATCAACTACTCAAATCCCCACTTCATTAACACTAAACACTTATTCAATAATCTCAACAATTCATCATCATCCTCATAACTACCCACATCAAATTCAAACTCAAACCATAGAAATCAATGTAAAGGAATGAATACTTACTTGGTTATTTGCCAAATCTTGAATAAAAATCTTCAATCCTCTCAAAATCATCATCTCTCTCTCTCTCTCTCTCTCTCGACCAAGCAGAAAAGAAGAAGACGAAGAAGAAGGAGCAGAAGAGGAAAGAAGTTTCTACTTCTTTCCTTCGTTCTTATCATATATATATATATATAATAATAATAATAATAATAACAATAACAATAACAATAATAATAATAATAATAATAATAATAATAATAATAACAATAACAATAATAATAATAATAATAATAATAATAATAACACTTTAAATCTCCACCACATAATCTTTCTTTGACTTTCTTCTTCTCTTTTCTTTTTGTCCTTATTATTATTATTATTAATTCATTACACAAATATATATATATACCATTCACTTATCCTACACCATTTTATATCCCATGTATATGTCTTATATATATATTATCTTTATATTTCCCCTATATACATATACATTAAATCCAAATACAACAACAATAACTCCAAAACTCTTAGGGTCTATTCCAGGATATTACAATTCTCTTAGCTAATAATTTCTTTAGCCTTGATTGAATGGAATATTGTTAATATATAATTGATTAGCCACCAATTATGTGTTTTAGGTATTAGATGATGGATTGAGAGATGAAGTCTAATACTGGAACAATTCAATTAGGGACTTAGGTGAATTAGGGATATAACCTATTAAAAAGATTGTTTCAATTATAACGAGATTAGTTGTAAGAGGTTTGAATGCGAGAGCTTATTTCCTTGACTCAATTAATTAAGTTGTTTAAGATTTAATCTTTGAAATTGAATTAGTTAAGAGGAATAACCGTTCATACATATTAGTAGTAGAGAAGTGCAAACCCTAGACCTTTTTTATCAAGTGAATCAAAACATCAGCTCTTGTTTACTTTTATTGCTTTAAACTTCAATTAAACTTTTTCATTAGTTAGCAATTTAAATTTATTCATTACTTGTTACTTTTAATATGATAATCAATTAGCCACTTTAGCTTCCTTGTGAGATGACCTTGGGGTGATCACCTTTGCTACAGCTACCTCATATACTTCTGAGTGACGCTTTGTGGTAGAGTTAATTCGAGCACAACAAGTTTTTGGCGCCGCTGCCGGGGAAGCTAATTGGCGAAATTGTTTATTAGGCAAAAATATTCTAGATTATTTTTCACTGTTTTCATTTTATTTTATTTTTCTTTTGCTTTTAATAATTTCTTTTTCTAGAAAAATTCTGTTTATGCAAGGCAGGAGATCACTCGAAGGAGAGCTGCATCCATTTATTCCAGAAATTCAGAGAGTAAAAAGGAGCAGAGAAGAGTTTGAGCTCTACACCGGATTTGATACAGAGGAGGAAACTTCTGAATTTGAGTCAGATTCTGCACAATCAGTTAAAATGGCTGAAGAAAGGCAAAGAACAATGAGAGACTTTGCTAGACCTGTCATTGGAACTTCCACCTCTTGCATAAGACTGACAGATGCAGCAAGAAATTATGAGTTGAAGAACATTCACTACAACATGCTGCCATCATTCTATGGATTTCCAAATGAAGATCCTTTAAACTTTATTAGGGATTTTTACTCAACCCTCAACACTTTTCCATTGGGAGGACTAACAGAAGATCAGTTGAGGATGAGGTGTTTCCCATATACTTTGAAGGATAGGGCAAAGAGCTGGCTTATGATGTTGCCCGAAAACTCACTGACAACTTGGGAGCAAGTTTATAACAAGTTCATGGGCAAATTCTATTCGCACCAAAAGACAGCTGAGTTGAGAGGGACAATTGCTACATTCTCTCAATTTGAAGGAGAGCCATTTCATGAGCCTTGGGACAGATTCAAGATGCTATTGATCCAGTGTCCACATCATCACTACCCACTTCAACTTCTTAATCAGTTTTTCTATGATGGTCTAACCCAGCAATTTCAGAACACTGTTGACAATGCAGCTGGGGGAGCCATGGGAGAAAAGACAATGATGAAACCTATGAGATCTTTGAGATGTTGGGAGCTAACTCTCAACAGAAGAGTGTAAGAGGAAGAAGTAAAGTGGTGAATCAATTGGAAGCCAATAGTGAGATGGTAAATCAGATAGCTGAGTTGACAAGGCAAGTGCAGATGCTGAACATGAAGAATAATATTTCTTCATCTGCTCAAGAAGTGTGTGGAATCTGTGGAACTTTAGGGCATGGAGCAAACAGTTGCCCCTCTGCATATGAATCATATGGGAATGAAGCTGAGCAAGTCAATGTTATGGGAGGATTTCAACCAAGTGCTCGGAATCATCCTTATCCAAATTCATACAATCCTGGTTGGAGGAATCACCCAAATTTTTCTTGGGCAACAAATAATTCTCAGCAGCCTTTCCATTTGCTTCAAAGAGAGAACCAAGAGCAGGGCCAATCCTCAAATCAAGGGAAGTCTAAGGTAGAGAGTTTGGATGAGAGTTTACAGGCTTTTTATCCAGGTTAGTGCTAAGAATCAAGAGATAACCAACAAGAGGCTGGATTCCTTAGAAGCATCTTTTAAGAAAGTGGAGACACAAGTTGGACAACTTGCACAACAGATGCAGATTCAACAAAAGGGGAAATTCCCAAGTCAACCTGAGCAGGCACAATCAGTGACTGTTCTTAGAAGTGGTAAGGTAATTGACAATAATGTTTAAGATAATTCTGTGAGTGCAGGTAACCAAGAGAACAAGAAGGAAGGAGTACCAAAGAATAAAGGTGCTGGAGAAAAATCAGTGGAGAAGTCCCTTACAATAGATCTACATAAGGCAAGCAATCCATACAGGCCACCTATACCATTCCCCAGTAGGTTGAAGGATGATCGAAAAGATAAGCAATTTTCTAATATCTTCAACATGCTATCTAAGGTAAGTATTAACTTACCCTTACTTGAAGCAGTAAAGAACATGCCTGCTTATGCCAAATTTTTCAAAGAGCTGATCACCAAGAAAAAGAGGTATGAGACGAATGAAAAGGTGATAGTTTCCGAGGTAGCTAGTGCTATTTTGCAGTATAAACTACCTCCCAAACTAAAGGATCTTGGAAGCTTTATAATTCAAATTACTGTGGGAAATGGAAAGGGGACTGAGGGCATGTGTGATCTAGGAGTTAGTGTGAATTTGATGCCTTATTCTGTTTATAAAGAATTAGGATTAGGGGAACTTAAACCGACAAAAATGGTGTTGCAATTAGCTGATAGGTCTTTTAGATTCCCGAAAGGGGTTATAGAAGATGTGTTAGTTAAGGTTGGAGGGTTAATAGTACCTGTGGATTTTATAGTTCTTGACATGGAAGGAAGTAACCCTACACCATCAGCACACACTATTTTGTTGGGCAGGCCTTTTATGGCTACTACCAACACCTTAATAGATGTTAAAAATGGTAAGTTGTCAATGACTTTCCTAGGGCAAACTGTTGAATTTTCTATTTTTAACACTTCTCCTATTCCTACATCTGCTTTATATGAGGAATGTTCTTTAATTAATAGTGTTGAAGCAGTTGTTTCAGATGTTGCGTTACAGACAGACTCCCCAAATAAATTGAAGCTGACACTGACCTTAGAAGAGGGGGCAAAACTAGTGAGGGAGACCCAAAGGTGCCTTAACCCAAAGGCATATGAGAGCTCGAGGATTTACAAGGATCGTACAAAAGCACTTCATGACAGATTTATTGTGTGAAAGACATTGAGTCCAGGTATGAAAGTTCTACTTTTTAATTATCGACTCCGTCTGTTTCCAGGTAAATTCAAGTCTCGATGGAGTGGTCCCTTCGAGGTAACTTAGGTATGTCCTTCTGGTGCTATTGAATTGCTTAACTCTTGAACCAATAAGAGTTTTAAAGTAAATGAACATAGAGTTAAACCATATAAAGAAGGATTTCATGAAGTGAGGATCATTGACAGCACTATGATCCATGATTCCTAGACCTTGCAGTATGTCCAGCTTTATGACATTAAAGAAACGCTAAATGGGAGGCAACCCATCGGTTTGCATTTTCTTTTTTATATAGTTATAAATTTATATTTAGCAATTTTGATTTTATGTTTAGTTTAAATAAATGGAAACCCTAAAGCTCTCTTACACTTTGTTTTTGAACATTTGTGTCTGTGATGAAAAGTTAGTGTTTTGCCTCACTAGGATACGATGGAAGACAGGTTGTCCTTTAACTCTTTTTCTTTATTATTCTTGTTTTCCATTGAGGACAATGTAAATTCTAAAGTGTGGGGTAATCTTTTAGCTTTCTTTTTATTTTGTTTGCCTTGGTGTGTTTTATTGTGTGTTGTGCATGGCATAATTGTTGAAAATTTATGGATCTTTTCTTTGATTCTAGCGTTATAGTTGAGACTTTAGTTTCGGCATAGAAATGAGCATTTGAATCCATTCAGGATCAATTTTCACATTCTGCAATTCATGACATATAAATCTTGGTGAACCCACCTGTGTGAGTTTTGAGCCTCATAAATTTGATATTATTGTCAATTGATTTTCTTTTCTTAAGTGTGCACCTTCATGATTTTGCATCTCTAGAGTTTTCTTTTGCACACTAATTGAACTCACATTATGATTTAATCTCAAGTTTTAAAATGATGAAGGCAAATTAGGTTAGCCCCTTTAGCTTAAAAAGACTTCCCTTAATATTGATTTCCTTAGTGAGCCAAGTTGAGCCATTGACCGTTTCTTGTTTGATTAACACAATTCTCAACTTAACATGTTCTTATTATCATCATACCTATGCATTAAGGAATGGAGTTTTATGATTTGACAATAGGGTAGTTTATTTCAAAGTGTGGGGTAAGTAAAAATAAAAAAAAATGGTATTGCTATTTGGGGTTGAAATGCATACTTTGCACATTGTGTTGGATTAAGAGTTGATTATTCCTTTCCTCTACATTTTAAGCTAGATGTTCTATGCAAGTTTATATTTTGTATATATATATATAATGATGATAAAATAAAATAAAATAAAATAAAGAAAAAAGAAGAGATATATATATATATACAAAATTCATATATTTTCTAGCATTAGAGGAATGTTGACTCATGTACTTTTCTTTTAGTGTGCAAGTATGTAAGATTATTAAGGATTGGTGAGTATGCCATTTGAGGGAGTTGTGAGTTTCTTAGCAATAGTATTGTCTAATTTAGATACTCTATTTCTTGATGCTCCAGCTTAAATGCCTTTTCTCACACCTGCACCTTAGCCCCATTACATCCAAATAAAAGACCTTCGGATTCTTTCTTGAGAACATCAGTGAGGGAGATTGGATAATTAAGCAAGTTTATGGCAGTATGCACTCATGAGTGGTTTGAGTGATTAACCTTTGAAATCAAGTGAAACACTTAGATGAGAGATAAGATTTGTATGTTTGGATTAATGAATGAGTTAAGAAAATCCTTGATTGAAGGAAATTGCAATTATTTATGTCTGACTCTTAAAGTATTTCATCTATATGCTGGAATTATAGTTAAGGTTGTTTGAGTTTTTAATTTATGCCATGTGAATTTGCTTGAGGACAAGCAAAGTTTTAAGTGTGGGGTAGTTGTTTTATTAGTTTTTGTTATAGATTTGTGTCTTGTTTATTATGATAATTATTATTTTATTTAGGTATTTTGTTAGTTTTTATCGGTTTGTTTAGTGTTTTCATTAATTTTGATATTTTTAGTTTATTTCAGTATTTATGTTGTTTTTTATCTAGTTTTTAGTACGGTTTTATGTTTTGTTGGTTATTGTTTATTTACTCTTTGTTCAAAGTTTGTTTGAGTTTTGTTTTAGGTTAAAAAATCTAAATAACCAAGACTGAAGGAAAAATGGACAGTAGCTGACACAGGCAGAGGACATGGCCAAGTCACTGGCCGTGTCCCATACCAAGTTAAAGTAAAAGAGCAAGTCACAGGGAAGGACACATGCAAGGGACACGGCCAAGTCAGTGGCCGTGTCCCCCCAAAAATGCTCCAACACGGCCAAGTCACTCTGACTTGGCCGTGTCTCACCAAGTTCTAAAGGAAAAGAAGATTCGAATCTCATAGAAGAAGACACAAGTAAGGGACACGGCCAAGTCACTGGCCGTGTCCCTCCAAAAAGGACCAACACGGCCAAGTCACTTCTGACTTGGCCGTGTCACTCAACAAAGAAGAAAAGAAGAAAAGGCAAGCAGTAAGTGACACATGCAAGGGACATGGCCAAGTCACTGGCCGTGTCCCTCCAATGCACTCCAACATGGCCAAGTCACTTCTGACTTGGTCGTGTCCCTCATGAACCAAACACGCAGTGAATTTTAAAGCGGACATTTCATATAAAAGGAAAAGAAAAGCTAGGGTTTGGGACTGTTGGTGATTTGGAGAAGAGTTTCAGCCGTCTGAGAGTGAGCTTAGGGTTTTGACAATTGTTTTCTCTAATTTTGATTACACTTTTGATTACTTTAGCTTAGATTAGATTGTTCTAGCCATTGATTCATCCTTCTTGCAAGAATTGATGGTAGAGATTCTTCAGAGCTTCAAGGAGTGTGTAACTTGGTTTTGTTTTCGAACTTATTCTCTTTATTTTCATTGAAATTGTATTAATGGATATTATCATGTCTAACTTGATTTCTTTGAATATTAATGAGATGAGTATGTTTGATTGCATCATGAACTAATTTGATCTAGTCTAGGGTTTGTATGGATCTGCTATGATTGTATGAATTGGTTATTCTCTTAGCTAATAATTTCTTTAGCCTTGATTGAATGGAATATTGTTAATATATAATTGATTGGCCACCAATTATGTGTTTTAGGTATTAGATGATGGATTCAGAGATGAAATCTAATACTGGAACAATTCAATTAGGGACTTAGGTGAATTAGGGATATAACCTATTAAAAAGATTGTTTCAATTATAACGAGATTAGTTATAAGAGGTTTGAATGCGAGAGCTTATTTCCTTGACTCAATTAATTAAGTTGTTTAAGATTTAATCTTTGAAATTGAATTAGTTAAGAGGAATAACCGTTCATACATATCAGTAGTAGAGAAGTGCAAACCCTAGACCTTTTTTATCAAGTGAATCAAAACATCAGCTCTTGTTTACTTTTATTGTTTTAAACTTCAATTAAACTTTTTCATTAGTTAGCAATTTAAATTTATTCATTACTTGTTACTTTTAATCTGATAATCAATTAGCCACTTTAGCTTCCTTGTGAGATGACCTTGGGGCGATCACCTTTGCTACAGCTACCTCGTATACTTGCGAGTGACGCTTTGTGGTAGAGTTAATTCTAGCGCAACATCAATCTTAGAACATGCTATGACAGGCTTTCGAGGCGAAATTGAACTCTGCTTATTTAAGGGAGAGATGATCTAGTCATTGTTTGGTTAGCCAACAACGAGTATCCACCCAATTAAATATCAATCCCTAGCTGTCCCTTTGAGCCTTCATAAAATTTTAGCTTTCTTTTCATTGGCATATAACCCCAATAACTTACCCTGAGCTGTTGTGATACTTTTAACAAGTCTTATGATCACTAAGATGAAGAGACAAGAAGATCAAAGAAAGTAATACCATGAAGATAGTTGAAGTTTCCAAAACCATAAGGGTAGTTGAAGTTTTCAAGACCATAAGGGTATTTGAAGTTCACTTAATATCTCCAATCTATCAAGAAAACATCAGAGTAACAATTGATTTATCCCTATTAAAGAAGATTTATGTCACTCCACTCATCCATTATTGGAAGCCAAGCTAGTATAAATGAGACAATTCTTTTAGAGCTAGAACCAAGCAAAAAGAAAAAAAAAAGAGAAAGAAGAGAAGAAGAAAAAGAAAAGAAGAAAAAGAAAAAAAAAAGAAGGAAAATGTGAGACAAAAGAAAAGAAAAAGAAAAGAAAAAAGAAAAAGAAAAAGAAAAGAAAAAGAAAACCCAAAATGGTTCAAAAAGCCAACTGAGTTCTCTTTTACCTAAGACAACAAAAGGCTTCCATTTGGTTTATAAGGACGATTTGACTTGAATTGGTCCAACCCAACCAAAGATTCGATCAAAACCAAAGGAAAAGAAGAAAGACCATTCAGTTCTTAAAAGTTCTGTACTTGATAGTCCTATAAGAAAGAAGGACAAAATCATAAAAGGAAGGGAAGATTAAGGAAAACAAAGGGAAAGAAAAGGGAAGAGTAAGAGAAATAAAGAAAAGGGAGAAGAAGAAAAGAAAGGAATTTGGGTCTTAAACTTTTTGCAAGGGCAAAAATTGTCCTAGACAATATCCAGATTAATGCCAAGAATACATAGAAGGAATTTGGAGTCTAGCAAGATTGCTCCCGACTGCCTAAAGTTCAAACAAGAAATTTATAGTGTGAGGGTTTGTCCATTGTGTCACACCAGCTCCTATCTCAAAATGGCCTTCATTTAACCCATGTCCCTTATAGACCCCATTTCAAGCCTATCAAAGACCTGTTGATCTCTCTTGGTAGGTAGAATCTATTAGTGGAGATAGTTGGAATAAGCATGCATATGAGATAGACAATATCTAAACTCAAATGAGACCTTTGGCCAAGCAATGTGTATGTGCCTATATGAAGTGCAACAATTCTTGCTTAAATAGAATTAATTCTCGAGTTTAGTACGGTAACTAAGGTTGTCATATTATAGATATGTTAATTTGGAAAAATCAAGTCATGAGGTACATTGACATTAATTTGGCAAAGCCAACATTTGATTTCAAAATTAAAATTCAAAAAATCAAATAAAAAATGTTTTTGTCATACGAAGCCTTCAAGTTAAGGGAAGTATATTGAACCTCCAAAGGACATATTGGGCAAAGGAAATGATTATTGGCAAGCTGCCAACTGACATGATGAAACATAATTCGAAATGGATGCATCCCTGACTCTACCATTAGGGGTCTCTACCACTCATGTTCTCAACATATAGAAGATAAAAGCCACAAATGCAAAGCTTTTGATCATTCCAATGCAAGACTTGAACAAGCATCAAAATGGAACCAATGAGAACACTTCTGCTGATAACCTCGGTCCGTGAGTCGATGGAACAACTGTAAGTATTATTCATGCATATCATGCATACATGAGCATATCACATCATACTTTCTTGTCTTGTATTGTCTATTCTTTATGAAAGTGAACAGCAAACACTCTGTGAAGTGAAGAATCAAAAGAAGATGTCAAATCAGGAGGGCATGGAAAGCCCATTGCTTGAGAAAGGTCCAGTAATTTTACAAAGAGAAGAAATGCATGCTTGTGTGAAGAACTAGATAAGAAAAATATCAATCAAAGCTTGCATGGAAAAAATCTTTGGTTTGAGCCTACACAGGGGGCAAAGTTTCTCCTTTTCAATTTTTTGGGTTTATATACCAAATATTTTTAAACTCACTTACAAATATTTTGCCACACAGGGGGGTAAGGAGAGGATATAAGGTCCAATTAAAAATAGCTAAATCTTTGCAAAAAGGAAGAACAAAAGAATGGAACAATTAGAACTCTCAAAAGAATGAAGATGCAAAAGACGAAAGATCAATCGAGCTAAAAGAGCTGAAGCCAGGGTAAAGACCCGACCTCCAAAGGATGAAGAGCCATTTTCAAGGGTGAAGACCCGATCTCAAAGGATGAAGATCCATTTTCAAGGGTAAAGACCCAATCTCCAAGGATGAAGATCCAATTTGATGGTGAAGAATCACAATGCATAAAACAGCCAGAGCAGTCAGACTTCCCAACTAAAAGGTTAGTCAAATCAAACCAATCTCGGGTCCAAGTACCCAATCTCGGGTCCAAGTACCCAAATCAAATCAATCTCGGGTCCAAGTATCCAAATCAAATCAATCTCGGGTCCAAGTACCCAATCCCGGGTCCAAGTACCCAATCAATTCAAGCTCGGGTCTAAGTACCCAATCCCGGGTCCAAGTACCCAATCTCGGGTCCAAGTACCTAATCTCGGGTCCAAGTACCCAAAATAAATTAAAGCTCGGGTCTAAGTACCCAATCCCAATCCAAGTACCCAATCTCGGGTCCAAGTACCCAAAATCAATTCAAGCTCGGGTCCAAGTACCCAATCTCGGGTCCAAGTACCAAAATCAAATCAATCTCGGGTCCAAGTACCCAAGCTCTGGTCCAAGTACCCAATCTTTGGTCCACATACCCAAATCAAATCAAGCTCGGGTTCAAGTACCCAATCTCGGGTCCAAGTACCCAAATCAAATCAATCTCGGGTCCAAGTACCCAAATCAAATCAAGCTCGGGTCCAAGTACCCAATCTCGGGTCCAAGTACCCAAATCAAATAAATCTCGGGTCCAAGTACCCAATCCCAGGTCCAAGTACCCAAAATCAATTCAAGTTAGGGTCCAAGTACCCAATCTCGGGTTCAAGTACCCAATCTTAAGTCCAAGTACCTAAATCAAGTACCCAAAACAAATTTAAATCACCATCTCAAAAATTAAGTCTTATTGCTTTTCACTCTCTTTCACTTAAGTTTCAGATCATTCAAGCAGGGGGCAAACTGTAGACCCTTAATTTTTGACCCAATTCGATCCAATATGCTTTATTTAGTCCAAAATGATTTTTGTTGTCTAATTGGTCCAAAATAATTTTAATTAAATAGTTTTTGCTTTATTATCTAATTTTTATTAATAAAAAATAAAAATAAACAAATAAAAATAAAAATAAAATAAAAATCGGAGTCGGAAAAAAATCGGCAGCAAAAAGTGGTCGCACGGGCCCGTCGGCCAAATAGCAGCTCACCCCCAGGCCTGCGGGCGTTTCGCCCTCAGGAATTTCCTGCAGGCGAGTTATTTCACCCGCAGGAAATTCCTGCGGGCGAAATAACTTCCCGCAAGAAATTCCTGCGGGCTGGCACACCACGGGCCCGCTGCCACAGTTTTTGCCAGCGCAAAATTTTTTGACCTAACTTTTAGAAACCTAATCCAATTAGGTTTTAATTTCTTTTTTTTATTAATATTAATTGTCGTGTGTAATTAGGAATAAAAAACCTAAAAACCATTATAAATAAGGACCAATAGAACCAAATTGGGGAGGAAAAAATTCTCACAGTGAGCTTGGGATTGGAAACCAAATCAAGGAAGGAAAAGCAATAATTCAATTCAATTGATTTTTAAGGGAGTAGCAGCACGAATTAAGGAATTCAAAGGAAGAATCAACAAAAGAAGCAAGTGATTTTCCTTAATTGATTTATGTTACACAGTAGCTAAATTATGGAGTTAGGCTTTCTTTAAATCAAAAACTTTAGAACTTTAGTTTAATTCTTCCAAAGTTAAAACACTAAATGTGACCTTCTTTTCTAAAAGACTTAAAATTGTTATTTTTTCTTCTTAAAAACTTTGAAACTTTAATTGAACATATTTTTCTACAAAACCAAAATCAAATTCTGTTTCTTTCAAATTTTTAAAGTAGGTTCTATTTCATTCAAAAAACCTTTAAAAACATCTTTTCTACTTATAAAAACTTCAATTCATTTGTTTAAATTCACAAAACTTCATAGAAAATCAAAATGATTTCTAAAACCCTAAAAATTATCTTTTACCCGAGAACCCTAATTTTAAAGCCTAAAATCCAAAATTCAACTTTTAAACCTAAAATAATAAACCCTAATCCTTTTAAAATCTTAAACCCTAATTTTTATGAACCCTAATCCCTTTAAAACATAAAAAAAAACATGAAAACATGAAAACCCAAAAATTCCACAGTAGCTTAAAATTCAATAATAAAAAATCACAAATTTAAGTATTTTAAGGTATTCAAAACCCTAGTTTCATGATTTCATCATTCAAACCTTAATTTGTTTAATCAAAGAATCTTACCAACCATTTAAAACATAAAACCCTAATCTATTTTAATTCCATAAAAAGTCACAGTAGCTATAATTGAACTTTTATTTGCTTTATTCAATTCCATATTTATTTATACCTTGATTTATCTTTTATGCTTTAATCTATTTAATTTCAATACTTGATTTATTTAATTTATCATGGATGGATGTTTATTTTATTGATATTTAAATACTTTTAATGAATGATTTATTTATTATGGATGATTATTTACTTTTATCAATTAATTTAGACTTCCAAAAGTTGTAAGAGGTATGTTTCCACTTGGTGGGTACCTCATTAGTTAAACATCATGCAATTTAATTTTCTTTTCTATTTTAGAACCTTTGTACAGGGCATGTTTCTACCTTTTTGTGGGTGTCCTATCTAGGCATGTGATGTAAGGACATGTTTCCATCCTTGGATGGGTGTCCATTTATTTGTTTTGTTTTGTTTGCACATTGCTTTGATTTTAATATAATGATGCTTTCTTTTTTATTGTGTGTATTATGGATAATATTGTTATATTTAAGAATTTTATAATATTAAGACCTGTAAAGGAGGCCGGTTCCAATGAACCGGACGTTGTGGGGGTGCTGGGCCATTTCTCACCTTCCCCCACGTACCCAACTTTCCGAACCCATTAAGGGGTTGGGGATTCCTTAGGAATCGAGTCATCCACCCCTTTCTTTTTCCCGGCCTGTCCGGGTGGCGACTCCATTTTCTCCAGACTTAGGTCCGTGTTCTCTAAGGCCCCAAGTCTAAACAGTGCCGAAGTTGCAAGAACCATTCCACCCGGAGTGGGGGCGAAAATCCCCGCTCACACATGGTGAAAGGTACTCTTAGAATTTTAACATGCCACATATATTTCTACCGGACCATAATAAATTCCACATGTACCAACCGTTGGAGGAGCGTCTATTACAAAATTCAAATATTTTGACCAGACCAGTAATAGTTCAACTATAGTATTGATGGTATGACCCAGAAATCATTGTTCTAACCATAAAATTACATTGACTAATAATTCAAGTAAGGACCAAGAATCAAACATGTGGGAAACAACCTAAAATGGTTACATCAAGATTTGAGGGCTATAAATACCTCAAGAAACTTCATTTTTTCGTATGATAATTTTTGTAATAGCCAAGTTTAACATCGTTCATTTCCTTGCATCAAAATTTATACTTGTATTCAATTGAGTGTTGGGTATGAGCATTAAACACCATTGTAAGTTTGAGTATGAGCTTGGAAATACTTAGGTTTTATATTGAGCCTGGGAAAACTCTTGTTGGGATTGCGAGGAAGTTCTCAAACCTTGTATACATTCAGTGTGAGATTATAAAAATGCCCTCATGGCTCTGAAATTAATTTTATTGAAATTAGAATATGAAATATGGATAGTAGAGCCTTAAATTAATTAAAGAAATTATTTTTTAGGGTTTTACGAAACTAAAAATCAAATTAGGAAAAGAAATTAGAAAGTGGGAACACCATAAGTGGGGTAAGCACACCCTTACTCCGTCAAAACTTTAGATATTATATAAATTGGAAACTATAAGGTTTTTCCATCATCTTTCCACCATCTCATGCCACCTCTTCACCATCACCATCTCTATTTTCTTCTAACTTCTTCCATTACCATGTATCAAAACACAAAGATCTTCACTTATAACTCCAGATTTTTATAGGAATTCATTAACTTATGAGAGAATTAGTAAATTTATCATCATATGAGCAAAGAGAAGTGAGAAAAGAGAAAAATAAGAAGTTATTTTAAAAGGGCATGTACTTGTGTACTATAATTTGCAAATATTTGTTTTCCTTTGAATTTTAATGCTTGAATAAGTTAATTGAGTCATTTAATTGGCTTATTTCTTAAAGAATAGAATGAATGAGTTGTTGTACAAGAAGTTGGTTGAATAACTTTTTATATGAAGAGTTGGGTTTTTCAATTTTGTAAGAAAAATATTGTATTGATATGGGTTTTAGGTAAGAGTGATGATTGTAAAGTTTTATTTACTAAGTTTTCTTAAAACTAGTTTTATTTACCAAGTTAATTGCTAAAGATTTGATTAATGAAGGGTTTGAGTAAATTGTTTGAAATGGATCTTTTTTTTTGTGAAAAGTTTGGTTTTTAGTTCATTTCTTTCATATTTACTAAATGTCTTGATGTTGTATTGGCTTAAAGTGTAAATTGGAACAACATTGGCTCACAAAAAAGTAAATTTTAGAGTTTGGAAGATGCTGAGAAAAACACAAGAGCATGCATTTTTCATCCACATGGCCGTGTGAATTTTTCAACTATTGTAATTTTATTTCCAGTAATGTTTTGAAATGCATGGGTACGTGGATTTCTTAGGCATGCCCGTGTTTACTCTGTAACCCTAGTTTTCTTCTTTTTTAACCCTAAAACACTTCATTTCTTTTCTAAATGCAATTTTTCTTTCAATTAATATTTATAATGCAAGTTTTTCTACAAAAATTTGCAAAATCTTTCAATGTGAAAGGTTAGTACTTGTATTTTATTTACATTGCTATTAAATGAATTTATTTTGATCTTAATTACTTAAGAAAGCCTATGTTTCGATTAAATAGATCATTTGTGAAGGAATTGTTTATAAAGTGATTTATGAAGATAGTGATAGCAAAATCGTGATTCTTTGAAAGTAAACAACTATCTTTATAATATATAGAGTAGATATTCTTTAACTTAAATTATGTTTAACTCACTATTTATTTATTTAAATGATGATTTAGGGTTATAGATCTTATTCTTGACCAAAAAAAGGTTTAAATGATTATTTAAAGTCATTAGAATATTAAGTAACTACTTGTGAATAAAATTATGTGATTAACACTCAATGGTTATTTGAAGTGTGCTTTAACTGGAAAAGTGGCAAATTTACTTATTTGCCATGGATTAGAAGGACAAATGAGGCTAAATGATTATGGACAAATGAGGCTAAATGATTATAGATATCTTGAGGTGAGCAAATGATGTATACATAAGGTGAAGTGAGAAAGAAAGGAATGAAAGTGCTACTGCATAAGGATTAAAATATGATTTGATTGTATTTTATGAAGAGTTTGATTTTAATTGTGTATTTGGTATAGCAGGTGAACAGAGTGGTGAATTATTAAGTTATACTTGGGGATACATGAAATTGTTGTAGGATTATCATAAATAAGGATGAGCTTAATTGTAATACTCTTACACCTTATATACGTACATTATATATACCCCATATATGTATAATAAACATGCGAACTATAAAAGTGGCACAAAAATGCCATAATAAAAATTCTCATTTTAGTCACAATATTTAATTAATAATAAATAATATATACAGTTAAGTAGTAAATTCTTAAAACACAAATTTATAAAGAAAATCTCAAAAAAAAATTTTGTCAGACTTTTGTCTGTAATTTCAATATTTTCAAAAATCAAGCACTCAATCTGCATTAGAAAAATACACCCCTAATATAAACAATTTCACAAATTCTCTACTCATCAACAATCTTTCAACTCATTGCTTAAAATCTTTTATATCACATTAAATAATTACTTAAGTAGATGTACAACAACCATCTCAATCTTCAAAATAAATAAATAATCCAAATGTTATGCTTTAATTTACATAAACCAAAATATTTAAAACCAACATGTGTATGCAATTGGCACAATTGGCCTTGCAGCACCCTAGATCACCAAGTACCAACCACACTTGAAATTTTTTTGCTCAACAATTCCCTTACCTGCGTGATTTACACAACCGTGCTAAGCCTGAAAGATTAGTAATACATACTAAAACCATACAACAATTTAAATCACATACATGCATACTTTTCAATTCATATTTTATCATCATACTATCAATACATATACTATTAGTTTTGCATTTTCTTTACCTTATACGCACATACACACAATTATTTATCATAAATTACTCATCATCCATCCTCTAATTCTTCAAATATAGTTATATATATATGATTCACACAACATCATCATCACAAAATTCATATACAAATATATCACAACTACACACACATATATTCATCAACACAACATTTGGTTGCCACATTACCAGCATAGCACATTGTTCAACTAAACTCATTTAATTCATCTCATCATTTCATTGCAATATTAACAACACTTTATAAAACATGACATCACATCATACGTTTGGCCCAACTACTCCCTACATAATAATCACAATTGATTTGGTCCATTATGACACCCATTTCTAGCCTATAGGCAAAATCATTTCAATTTCTTGAACCAGCTCTGCTCGGGTCCTCAATCTCATGACCTAGCTCTGCTCATGTCATGGCCCAGCTCTGCTCAAGCTCATCATTATCTAATCCCCACCATTAATTTTTTAAAACAAGTTATTATACAGGGCAACACACATATTGCATAATTATTCATCTCATCAAATCATATTTCTATAATCTCATTTTCATTATCAAGACTTAGCTCTGCTTAAGTCTTTCCACAACTCATTTTTTATCATTTGACATATTTCTCATCTCACATTCCTTCTTAGGAATTTCCATATGTATCATGATCATATCATTCCATGATCATCATCACATATCTCATAAATCATCACATTTACATAGTAATTTCATGTCTCAACACATCACATTATACATATCATCAACATACCACAACACATTCATTTATCCATTGTTTATACAAATCACAATCTATCACATTGTCATCATTCTCAATCACACATTATCAACATGTCACAAAATGCACATATTCTTTATCTCATCATTTTCATTTTGTCATATTTCCATATCTTTACCAATTTCCACATATTTCCAAATTATATATATTATTTGTATATTTTCACATATTTCACATTTCATATATTTCTTATTCACATTTTTCTCATTGTTAGCTATTTTCCAAATATTCCTTTGCATTTTCTATTACATTGCTCATTTTCACATATTTAAACATATTTTATCATTTTCCATATTCCTTAATTATTTTCTCAAGGTTCCTATTCATGCAAAATATGTTACTTAATCACATTCACGATGTGGCCAATTTTGTCATTTTTTCTCAATTCTTCATATTTTCATATTTATTTCCCCCATTTCCCCATTATATTTAGCATAATATAAATTTTTCACATCTTATGTACATCACAATTGCATTAGCCATAATACAATGGCTTAGTATTTTATATTCCATGTTTTTAGCTAACTTTTAAATGGTATATTACTATATATCATATCAAAACAAATATTAATGTGGCATAACACATTCCCAAAATCACAATGTGTTATGCTGTGAGCGGGATTTTTACCCCCACTCCCGGTGGAATGGTTCTTGCAACTTTGGCACTGTTTAGGCTCGGGGCCTTAGAGAACACGGACCTAAGCCCAGAGAAAATGGAGTCACCACCCGGAAGGGCTGGAAAAATGAAAGGGGTGGATGACTCAATTCCTAAGGAATCCCCAACCCCCTATTGGGTTTGAAAAGTTGGGTACGTGTGGGGAATATGAGCAATGGCCCAGCACCCCTACAACGCTCAGTTCATTGGAAACGGCCTCCTTTGCAGGTCTTAATATTATAAAATTCTTATGTATAACAATATTATCCATATTACATGCAACGATTGAAATAAAACATCATTATATTAAAATAAAAGCAATGTCCAAACAAAGCAAATAAATGGACACACATCTGAGGATGGAAACATGTCCTTACATCATCCATGTTTGAACTAAATAGGACACCCACCGAAAGGTAGAAACATGTCCTTTACATTGGTCCAAAATATAAAAGCAATTTAAATTACATGATATTTAACTAATGAGGTACCCACAAAGTGGAAACATACCTCTTACACTTTTAATACTAAAACAAACAAATAATAATCATAACAATAAAGAAAATAATCATCCATGATGTAGACCCTTAATTTTTGACCCAGCCCGGTCCAATATATTTTAATTAGTCCAAAATAATTTTTATGTTGTCTAATATATTTTTTAGTCCAAAAAAATAATTTTTGTTATTTTAAGTAAGTAATATTTGCTTCAAAAATAATAAACAATAAAAATAAATAAACAATAAAAATGAAAAAAAAGAAAGTCGGATTGCACGAAGGCCATTTCGCCCGCAGGATTTTTTCTGCGGGCAAAATGGCCTGCGGGCGCATTTCGCCCACTGCGGTAGCTTTTTTGCTAGCGCATTCTTTTCGCAGCCAATTTTTTCGCCAGCGCATTTTTTCCGCGGCAGTTTTTTTTTTTCGCCAGCGAAAATTTTCGACGCAAATTTTTCTAAACCTAATACAATTAGGTTTTTGTTTTCTTTCCTTATTTTATAATGTATGCCGTGAGCAACTAGGAAAAAACAATAAAAACTTTTATAAATAAGGAGGCAGAGAGAGGGAAAAAGGAATTAGAAATTAGGAGGAAAAGAAATCCGAGAGAAAAGAGGAACAAATTTTGATCCAAAACTAAGTAGGAAAGGTAGCAATTCAATTCAATTTTTTTAGGGAGCCGAAGAACAATCAAGGCAATTCAAAGGCAGCAAAGCTTGCCTTTGTTTTAGTTCATCCAAGAAAAATTATTTTTGGAGGAACCATCAAAAGGAGGTATATAATAAATTCTTTTTGTTATATTTTTCACAGTAGCTAAAATTAGGAAATTGTGTCTTTCAAAATCAAAAAACCTTAGCACTTTAATTTAGCTTTTCTAAAGTTAAAAACACTAATTCGTTACTTTAATTTGTAGCTTTTCTAAGGAACAAAATTAATAACTTTAAATTCTTTGGAAAATAAAGCAAAAAAACCTCATAAAAGTATCAAATTGATTTTCAAAACCTAAAAGCTTCATGCATCCACCAAAATCCTAATTTTAAAACACTAAACCCTAACTCAACTCCAAACCTAAAATAGTAAAACCCTAACCCTTTAAAGCCCTAAACCCTAATTTTTTTATAAACCCTAATCCTTTAAAACCTTAAAAATCATATAAACACAAATATTTTAATTTTACACAATAAGCTTGAAATCATCATTTAAAACCACAAATCAAAAGTATTTTAAAGTGTCCAAAACCCTAGTTTCATGATTTCACCATTCAAACCTTAATTTGGTTAATCAAAGTGTCTTAACAACCTTTTAAAACATAAAATCCTTAATCTATTTTAATTCTTTAAAAAGTCACAGTAGCATAAACCTATGAAAATCCAAAACCCTAAACACATGAAATAAAGGATCCTAAATGGAAACAGTAACTATAATTTGGATTTTTATTTGCCTTATTCAATTCCATATTTGATTATGCTTTGATTTATTTTACATGCTTTAATTTATTTAAGTTCAATGCTTGGTTTATTTAGCTTATCATGGATGGATGTTTACTTTCTATTGATATTTAATATCTTTGATGAATGATTTATTTATGATGAATGATTATTTACTTTTATCAATTTATTTAAATTTGCAAATGTTGTAAGAGGTATGTTTCCACTTGTTGGATACCTCATTAGTTAAATACCATGTAATTTAAATTGCTTTTCTATTTTAGAACCAATGTAAAGGACATGTTTCTACCTTTCGGTGGGTGTCCTATTTAGGCATGTGATGTAAGGACATGTTTCCATCTTCGGATGGGTGTCCATTTATTTGTTTTGTTTTGACATTATTTTGATTTTTAATATATCGATGCTTTATTTTAATTATTGTGTGTAATATGGATAATGTTGTTATATTTAAGAATTTTATAATATTAAGATCTGTAAAGGAGGCCGGTTCCAATGAACCGGGCATTGTGGGGGTGCTGGGCCATTTCTCACCATCCCCACACGTATCCAACTTTTCGAACGCATTAGGGGGTTGGGGATTCCTTAGGAATCGAGTCATCCACCCCTTTCTTTTTCCCGGCCTGTCCGGGTGGTGACTCGATTTTCTCCGGACTTAGGTCCATTTTCTCTAAGGCCCCGAGCCTAAATAGTGCCGAAGTCGTAAGAACCATTCCACCGGGAGTGGGGGCAAAAATCCCCGCTCGCAGTGGCGACTCCACTGGGGATAAGAGAAGTTAATTTCATTTGTCATTCTATTATTTTATTCTTTTTTATAATGATATTATCCACTGCATCATATTAGATTTCATCGTGTACGTGAGTTAGGATGCCCGTGTTACCCGTGTTATGTTATGTAAGGGATACAATACTTTCACTCAAGGTATGGAGATCGAGCATGGCATAACCACTCATAGCCTCGTACCATTTGGTATATACTTGCTATGGGAACCTAAGCCTTTTAACCCAAAGACTAAAGCTCATGTAATTGGCCTAGTTACTTTCCTTAGGTTTTTACCCCAAATGCACGTTGTTTGACTATGGTTAATTTATCTTGGCTTAAATCATGGCTTATTTGGTTTGTTCTTTTTCTAATATGACCTAAATATCTTGTGAGCTCAAAATAAACATTTTCTTGAAAATCCAAAAGACCAAAGCTATTTTTAAAATTTTTCAAGATGGTCTTTTGATATAAAACTTTTCTAAAAATAAATAAAAAATTCTTTTGCTCATGGCCCAAATACTAAGCCCAAAATCCATTTTTTCTAAAATATTTTTACAATGGGCTTAGAAAAAAAATTATTTTCACCCAACCTTTTCTTACAAAGAGCTTGCAAAATATTTAGGTCAATTATGAAATACCAAAAATCAATTGTGGGTCTAGGTTACACCAAGAATAAATTAACCATGGGCTTGTTTTTGGCATGAATCATTAGTTACCTTTTTCAAGTGAGAACTCTATTTATGATAAACCTCTTAATTTAGTTTTAATCCAATATCGCATAAAGGCTACTTTAGTTGGATAATTGGATTAAAACCCAATTAATGGGAATTATTATGAGTTGATTTCCATTTTTGAAAATATAACTATTGGTTGAAACGTTCGAGGGAAATATTCGAAAGCAAGGTACCCCATGTTGGTATTTTGTTAACCATATACCTAGGAAAAGAGACTCGCCATTCGTGTGTGGATGATATAAGGTTGGAAGGAACGTCCTAATTATCTTTCTTCGTTGATTATTCGTGCATACATGCATACATGCATACATTTGCACCCCATATCATTGATCCTCTCTGGCTCATAGCCCTGGATTACGACAGTTCAAAAGCTTACAACAATCTGACCTACGCCGGAGATGAAGTATCTAGCAATGACTCAATCACTTGCTCACCAAAAATAATGGAGCCCAAACAAATTCAAAGGATGGTGGATGAGGCCCTCAAAGCCAAGATGGAAGAAATAAAAGAGGCCCTAGCTGACACCATGAAGAACCAATTGACTGCAATCTTAGAGAATCATGCCGAGGCATCTGCTAGCACTAAGAAGCCAATGGACAAAGGGAAGACTAAAGTTGGTGAAGTGGTTTTTGATGATGAAAAGGTGATCATTGATGATGATGATGATTGGGCTCAATACTACCAAGATGTTCAAGAGAAGAAGAAAGAACCGAAGGTTGTTGAGAAGGTAGCTATTGAAAAGACCGAGATGTCCGATGTTGAAAAGATGATTGCTAATTTAGAAAAGAAATTTGAGAAGAAACTGAAAATCGAAGAGATGTCCGAGGTCGATAAACTATTTGAACAAGATGAAGAAGTCCCGTACAAGTTCAAGATGCCATCCTTTGCAAAGTACAATGGCACTGGAAATCCTCATCTCCATGTGAAGCAGTATATCACTGCTATGCAGTCTGCCCGAGCTACTAAGGCTCAAACCCTAAGGTACTTTATGCTCTCATTGGACCCTGTTGTCCAAAATTGGTTCAATACCTTAGATGATGGAACACAATAGAGTTGGGATTTACTTTACAAAGCCTTCATCCAACAATATGGATATAATGTTGAGTTGGTAGTTACCTCAATGGAAGTGGAGTCCATTAGGCAAAGGCCAAATGAGAATTTTGTAGATTATGCCAAGAAATGGAGAAACAAGGCTGCTTTACTCAAGAAGAGGCCTGATGAATCCGATCAAATAAGGATGATTGTGAGAGGGGTGTTGCCTAATCTTCATGAGAGGATGTCTCATACACTCATCCGTGATTTAAAAGACCTTCTCTAAGCTGGTTTGCAAATTGAAGAATGGGAAAGGGAGAAGAGTTGTTTTGCAACAAAAAGGAATGAGAAAGGTAGCTATCAATCTAGTAGCCAAAGCATGCAAAAGGCCGTCGGTGTTAATGCTACTAGCCAAGGAACGAGGAGACAATTTTCAAAATTGGGAAAACCAATGTCTTGGGTTCTCAATAAGCTTCAAAGAAAGGGATTGTTACAACCCTTAAATCCTCGTCCTTTGCCTAACCCTCTCCCACCTAATTTTGACACCAAAGCATTTTGTCAATTTCACTAAATGCAAGGGCATGACACGGATAGATGTGTAAGGTTGAGACATGAGATTCAAAATCTAATTGATAATGGGAAGCTACCCGGGCCTAACAAGCCAAACACCAAAGACAACACATTGCCAAAATTCAATAGGGTACCACCACCAGAAACCTTCATGATTGGAGGAGGTTTGCATGAGGACTTTGTCATGTCTTCTTTTCAAGATGTGGATGGAAAAGCAACCAAAGAGGAAGAGGTATTTGGTGAAATTAAACAAGCCATGATGAGTGGAGAAGTAACAATTTATGTTGTCAACAGGTTTTGGGATTCAAGTGATGGTGATGATGATACTGTATCCAAGAAGGAGGAGTGGACTTGGTCCGAGCCCGAAGAAGATGAGGTTATGAATACTAGATCTGGTAAGCCTTGCGCAAGGCCACCACCTAAGGAGGTAGAAACTAATAAAGGGAAGGAAGTTGAAGTAGAAGAAGACGATGCTGTGCTCAAGCAATTGAAAAGAACCTAAGCGATTGTTAGCATTTGGGACTTATTAGCTACTTCTAAAAAGCACCGAGAAACTATGGCCAAAGCCTTAGCTAGCATGCCAATTTCTACCTCCACGACACCGGAGAAGTTGATCAACTTCATAAAAATTGGGGAAGTAATGAAATATGAAGAGGTTCGAGAAAAGAGTGAAGTTAATATGGGAGTAGTTTCTTTTTCGGATGCGGACTTACCAGAGGAGGGGAGAGACCACATCCGCCCTCTCTTTATCAAAATAGAAGTCAAGGGGAAGAGGACTCCTTGTGTAATGGTCGATGATGGGTCCGTCATAAATGTTTGTCCACTTAAGATATTGCCAAAGCTAGCCATGTCAACAAGAGATATAAACCCGACCTAGGTAACGATTTGTGCTTATGACAACACTAAGAGGCATGCCGAAGTGACTTTCAAAGCTACTGTCAAGGTTGGTCCAATTGAATCTATTGTTGAGTTTGTTGTTTTAGACATACCGGTTACCTTCGCCTTGCTCTTGGGTCGACCATGGTTTCATCCTCTTGGTGGAGTTCCTTCCACTCTTCATCAAAAGATCAGGTTCCCCAACGGAAATGAGACAGTGGTCATTGAGGCTGAAGACAGTGAGATTGTTAACGCTCTAATGATTGAGAGGCCTCTCAATGGTTTTCAAGTAGATGCAATTTCTGATGATGAAGTAGTGGATTCCAAAGTCTTGAATATGATGAAGAACATGAACTACCTTCCCGGAGCTGGTCTTGGAAAGGGAAAGGCCGGTTTGACAAAGTTGCCAAATTTTAGAACTCAAACTTCCAAGAAGGGGTTGGGATATGATGAAGACAATGATGTCCAGCCAAACAAAAGTGAGAAGATGAGTTTCCCACCACTTGAAGAGATTTTTGTCAAAGCTCCAAATATGGGACCACTCCGAGGAAAGCCCAAGCCAATCATGTTCATGGGTAAGTTAATCCCATGTTTTGAAATTTTTACAGATGTTGCCGAGCTAGTGGAGCAAGTGAAGAAAGAACTCACCCTGCCAACCAGCAAAGAATCCAATCCAAAAGAGAAGAATGAAGCTGTCATGAAAGCCGAAAAGACTCCGGAGGAGATTGCTGCCTTGGTTGAAGAGAAGTTTGAAGACATCCTGCTTTATGATTTTGAGAACAATGATTTTGATTTTGATTTTTATTTGTCTACTTTGTATGAGGATGATGATGTTTTCTTTTCCAAAGTGATTGCAATAAAGTCTAATTTTGCTTACTTGTGTGATGTTTCTCCTGATGGTGGCATACACTCAAATAGCAGTTATATGAGCATCTTTAATATTAATTTTGTTAACACAGAATCATTAAATTTGGGAACAACTGAAAATCCTAAAAACATCTTACTCCTGATGAGAGAGAGAGATTTAAAAAATATTCAAAAAATATGAAGAAGTGTTTGCTTGGTCTTATGAAGATATGTAGGGGATAGATCGAGACATAACCGAGCATCATATTCCAACTCATACTCACATAAAACTTGTCAAACAAAAGCTTAGGCGATGAAGACCTAAGTGGGCTGAATTGGTTAAAGAAGAGGTCACTAAGCAAATACAAGTGAAGTTCCTTGAAGTGATAGAATACCCAGATTGGCTAGCCAACATAGTACCCATGACAAAGAAAGATGGGAGGATAAGGGTCTGCGTGGACTATAGAGAATTAAACAAGGCTTCCCCTAAGGATGATTTTCCTTTACCTCATATAGATGTCCTCATTGATAGTACGGCCTCTAGCGTGCTACACTCATTTGTAGATGGATTTTCTGGATACAATCAAGTGTTAATGACCCAAGAGGATAAAGCCAAAACTGCTTTTATTGCTACATGGGGTATATTTTGTTATAGGGTGATGTCATTCGGTTTAAAGAATGCTAGAGCAACCTACCAAAGGATGGCCACCACACTATTTCATGACATGATGCATAAAGAATTTAAAATATATGTTGATGATATGATGGTTAAGTCGGATACAAGGAACAACACTTCCAAAACTTAGAATTATTCTTCGATAGAGCTTTGAAATATAATCTAAGACTAAACCCGAAGAAGTGTGTATTCGGTGTTACTTCAGGTAAATTGTTGGGACATGTAATTAGTCTAAATGGCATTGAGATAGATCTTGGCAAAGTCAAAGCAATCAGGGATATGCCAGCCCAAAAGAAGGAGAGAGAACTTTGGGGATTCATTGGTAAACTGCAGTACATTAGCAGATTTATAGCAAAGCTCAATACAATTTGTGAGCCTATCTTCAAATTGCTTAGAAAGAATCAGCTGGTCGTATGGAATGAAGAATGTCAAAAGGCCTTTGATCGAATAAAAGAGTATTTGTTGAATCCACCTATTTTAAAACCACCTAAACCCGACAAACCTCTATTACTATACTTAACAGTAGAAGAAGATCAATGATTTGATTTTGATTTTGATTTCAATGATTTTGCTTTATGATTTTGAGAACAATGATTTTGATTTTGATTTAAATTTGTTTGCTTTGTATGAGGATGATGATGTTTTCTTTTCCAAAATGAATGCAATAAAGTCTGATTTTGCTTACTTGTGTGATGTTTCTCCCGATGGTTGCATACATTCAAATAGCACTTAAATGAGCATCTTTAATATTAATTCTGTTAACACACAATCATTAAATTTAGGAACAACTTAAAATCATAAAAACATTAGCATAGCATCCGACCTTACTCCTGATGAGAGAGAGAGATTTGAAAAAATATTCAAAAAATACGAAGAAGTGTTTGCTTGGTCTTATGAAGATATGACGGGGATAGATGGAGACATAATCGAGCATCATATTCCAACTCATACTCACATAAAACCTATCAAACAAAAGCTTAGGCGATGAAGACCTGAGTGGGCTGAATTGGTTAAAGAAGAGGTCACTAAGCAAATACAAGTGAAGTTCCTTAAAGTGATAGAATACCCATATTGGCTAGCCAAAATAGTACCCATGCCAAAGAAAGATGGGAGGATAAGGGTCTGCGTGGACTATAGAGATTTAAACAAGGCTTCCCCTAAGGATGATTTTCCTTTACCTCATATAGATGTCCTCATTGATAGTGTGGCCTCTAGCGTGCTACACTCATTTGTAGATGGATTTTCTGGATACAATCAAGTGTTAATGGCCCAAGAGGATAAAGCCAAAACTACTTTTATTGCTACATGGGGTATATTTTGTTATAGGGTGATGTCGTTCGGTTTAAAGAATGCTGGAGCAACCTACCAAAGGATGGCCACCACATTATTTCATGACATGATGCACAAAGAAGTTGAAGTATATGTTGATGATATGATGGTTAAGTCAGATACAAGGGAACAACACTTCCAAAACTTAGAATTATTCTTCGATAGAGCTTTGAAATATAAGCTAAGACTAAACCCGAAGAAGTGTGTATTCGGTGTTACTTCAGGTAAATTGTTGGGACATGTAATTAGTCTAAATGGCATTGAGATAGATCTTGACAAAGTCAAAGCAATCAAGGATATATCAGCCCCAAAGAAGGAGAGAGAAGTTCGGGGATTCATTGGTAAACTGCAGTACATTAGCAGATTTATAGCAAAGCTCACAACAATTTGTGAGCCTATCTTTAAATTGCTTAGAAAGAATCAGCCGGTCGTATGGAATGAAGAATGTCAAAAGGCCTTTGACCGAATAAAAGAGTATTTGTTGAATCCACCTATTTTAAAACCACCTAAACCCGACAAACCTCTATTACAATACTTAACAGTAGAAGAAGATCAATGATTTTGATTTTGATTTTGATTTCAATGATTTTGCTTTATGATTTTGAGAACAATGACTTTGATTTTGCTTTTAATTTGTCTGCTTTGTATGAGGATGATGATGTTTTCTTTTCCAAAATGAATGCAATAAAGTCTGATTTTGCTTACTTGTGTGATGTTTCTCCTGATGGTTGCATACATTCAAATACCAGTTACATGAGCATCTTTAATATTAATTCTGTTAACACACAATCATTAAATTTGGGAACAACTAAAAATCCTAAAACATTAGCATAGCATCCGACCTTACTCCTGATGAGAGAGAGAGATTTGAAAAAATATTCAAATGTTTGCTTAGTCTTATGAAGATATGTCGGGGATAGATCGAGACATAACCAAGCATCATATTCCAACTCATACTCACATAAAACCTGTCAAACAAAAGCTTAGGCGATGAAGACCTGAGTGGGCTGAATTGGTTAAAGAAGAGGTCACTAAGCAAATACAAGTGAAGTTCCTTGAAGTGATAGAATACCCAGATTGGCTAGCCAACATAGTACCCATGCCAAAGAAAGATGGGAGGATAAGGGTCTGCGTGACTATAGAGATTTAAACAAGGCTTCCCCTAAGGATGATTTTCCTTTACCTCATATAGATGTCCTCATTGATAGTGCGGCCTCTAGCGTGCCACACTCATTTGTAGACGGATTTTCTGGATACAATCAAGTGTTAATGGCCCAAGAGGATAAAGCCAAAACTGCTTTTATTGCTACATGGGGTATATTTTATTATAGGGTGATGTCGTTCGGTTTAAGGAATGCTGGAGCAACCTACCAAAGGATGGCCACCACATTATTTCATGACTTGATGCACAAAGAAGTTGAAGTATATGTTGATGATATGATGGTTAAGTCGGATACAAGGGAACAACACTTTCAAAACTTAGAATTATTCTTTGATAGAGCTTTGAAATATAAGCTAAGACTAAACCCGAAGAAGTGTGTATTCAGTGTTACTTCGGGTAAATTGTTAGGACATGTAATTAGTCCGAATGGCATTGAGATAGATCTTGGCAAAGTCAAAGCAATCAGGGATATGCCAGCCCCAAAGAAGGAGAGAGAAGTTTAGGGATTCATTGGTAAACTGCAGTATATTAGCAGATTTATAGCAAGGCTCACAACAATTTGTGAGCCTATCTTCAAATTGCTTAGAAAGAATTAGCCGATCGTATGGAATGAAGAATGTCAAAAGGCCTTTGATCGAATAAAAGAGTATTTGTTGAATCCACCTATTTTAAAACCACCTAAACTCGACAAACCTCTATTACTATACTTAGCAGTAGAAGAAGAGTCGATAGGAGCCGTGCTAGCCCAAGCAGATGAATCAGGGATTGAGCATGCAGTTTACTATTTGAGTAGAAAGCTCCTAACTTATGAAATTGACTATAGTATCATTGAAAAGACATGTATAGCCGTGGTTTGGTCTTCTAAGAAGTTGCGGCATTACTATCAATCGTATAGTGTGCAAGCAATTTCCAGGTTGGATCCAATGAAGTACTTAAGGGAGACACCCTCTTTAATTGGAAAATATGGTCGATGGTTGATAATATTAGAGGAATTTGAGATTGAGTATGTAACCAGGAAAACAATCAAAGGTAGAGCGATTACAGAATTCCTGGCCCAACAACCATTACCAGAAAGCGAAGAGGTAATCTTGGAATTTCCAGATGAACATTTTGAAGCAATTGAAGTACAAGGGTGGAAAATGTATTTTGATGGAGCAGTAAACAGGAAAGGGACAGGTTTGGGAGTTATACTAGAATCGCCTGAAGGGGAACTTATCCCTTTAGCCAAAAAGTTGAAAATTATGGCAACCAATAATATGGTGGAATACGAAGCTTGTATTTTTGGTTTGGAAACCCTAATGATTATGAAGGTGGATAAGGTGGAAGTTAATGGTGATTCTTTGCTAGTTGTATCCCAAGTAAATGGAGAATGGGAGTTGAAAGAAGAAAAATTAAAACCATTAAGGAATGTTACACCTATTAATGAAATTAAAACCATTAAAACCATTATGCCACCATTACTTGACCATGATGAAAAAGAACTTTAAGGAATGTAGTTTTATACACCTATCAAGAGAAGAAAATCAGATGGCTGATGCCCTAGCCACATTGCCTTCGGTATGGGAAAACCCTGTTAGCTTATTCCTTAAGCCTTTGATCTTGACCAGTTCATCAACTCCTTGCTATGAATATGAAACATCATGGAAATTGATATGGACCATGATGCGTGGTATGATACTATAAGGCGATTTTTGGAAGAAAGAGAATACCCGCCTGGGGCAACGAAGAAAGAGAGAAGAGCCATAAGGAGGTGGTCATTGCAATACATCACCTTCCATGGAGAGTTATATCGAAGATGGCCTAATGGAGTGCATTTAAGATGTTTAAGAAAACCTAAAGTGGAGCATCTCATGTAAGAAATACATGCGGGAAGTTGTGGTCCTCACATGAATGGTTTGGCCCTAGTTAAGAAGATTATTCGACAAGGTTACTATTGTTGACCATGGAGAGAGATTGTATTGAGTTTGTCAAGAAGTGGCAACAATGTCAGATGTATGGTAACTTGAATCACATGCCTCCTGAAGAACTGCATTCAATGTCTTCACCTTGGCCATTTGCCACCTAGGGTATCGACATTATAGGAGAGATACATCCGACAGCTTTAAATAGTCACTGATTCATTGTGGTAGCAGTAGATTATTTTTCAAAACGGGTCAAAGCTGAATCCTTCAATAGACTAGGCGCAATCCAAATGGCTAGGTTTATTGAAAAGAACTTCATCTGCAGATACTGGGTCCTGCATAGTGTGATATCAGACAATGGGGTACAGTTTCAAGGAGCAGTTAAGGATTTATTCTCGAAGTACCAAATTCATCATCATAGATCCTCTCCTTATAGACCAAAGGCTAATGGCACCGTGGAAGCAACAAACAAGACAATTAAGCAAATTCTGTCCAAGATGATCAAGACTTATAGGGATTGGTCAGAGATGCTTCCCTTTGCTTTATGGGGATATAGTACAAGTGTGCAAACACCTATTGGAATGACACCGTTCTCTTTGGTTTATGGGATGGAAGCAGTATTGCCAATTGAAATAGAAATTAAGTCATTGAGAGTAGTCTTGGAAGCTGAACTGCCTGAAACAGAATGGGTAGCAAGCAGATACACACAATTAGCTCTATTACAAGAGAGAAGATTAAAGGCATTATATCATCACCAACTGTATCCAAAGAAGATAGCTCGGGCCTACAATAGAAAGGTTAAAATAAAAAAATTCAGAGTTGGGGATTTGGTGTTGAAGCAATGTAAGCCTAATGTATCTGATCCAAGAGGCAAGTTCAGACCCAGCTTGGAAGGGCCATATGTCGTGAAACAATTCATGAATAAAGGTGTGGTGAAGTTATCAAACATGGACGGGAACGAATTTAGTGAGCTAGTAAACATTGACAGGTTAAAAAGGTTTTATGTATGATAGAAATAAAAAGAAAGAGCTCGCTAGGTTGAAAACCCAAAAAGGACGGCCTAGGCAAAAGTTAGAGCAGTCCGCTAGTCCCAAAAACCCAAAAGGGCAGGCTAGGCAACAATTAGGGCTAACAGAGAGAAAATAGTCAATTAGAAAACCCGAAAGGGCTAGTTGGCAACAGGAGTGATCTTGTGTATGCTGGCTTTATGTTTGGTTGTTCCCTAATTTAATAAAACAGAATTAATGTTAAAATTGTTCTATGGGCACTGTTATAAGTATTTGACCAGATATGGATGAAATAAATAAACACAATAGCAAAAGGTGATGACAAATTATAAATGGAAAAGAAGCATCTTTTATTACTTTAATTATTTTTCATCCTAACAAAACACTTTCTGAATTGACAAATGTAAAATCTATGGTAGTCGATAAATGTAACGTGCAGGCCAGCTTTGCCTCAGCTGATCCAAGTAGGCTTCAGTCAAGCAAGGCATGTCTAAATTGGGAGTAAATTCAGAATCACGAGGCTCAGCTCCATACTGATGGCCAAGTCGGCGAGGATCATAGCATGTACCTTGATGAAGAGCAGCAAGGGAAACATACATCAGGTATGTCCGCATGGTGATACAAGAAATCTTCCACCAAGGTACCAACCAACGGATATTGACTTCGGAGCGTGAGTGGATCCAGTCAAACCAGTCAGCATATGAAGAAGCAGGATGGAGTAGCTTCCTAGTAGAATGATGACGTGGCAGGTATCTGGCAAAGTCCATGGATGGAGTATCAAGCAAACAAAGACGCTCCTGAAGCCAAATCTGTGAAGAAAGAATTAAAAAAAAAAGAAGAAGAAAGAGAGTCCGCTAAGTTGAAAACCCGCAAGGGCAGCTGTAGACCCTTAATTTTGACCCAATCCGGTTCAATATCTTTTATTTAGTCCATAATGATTTTTGTTGTCCAATTGGTCCAAAATAATTTTAATTAAATAAATTTTGCTTTATTATATAATTTTTATTAATAAAAAATAAAAATAAACAAATAAAAATCAAAAAATAAAAATAAAAATAAAAATCGGAGTCGGAAAAATTGGCTACGAAAAAACAGTCGCGTGGGCCCGTAAGTTATTTCGCCCTCAGGAAATTCTTGTGGGTGAAATAACTGTTCTATATCGCCCGCAAGAATTTCCTATGGCGACGCCCCAGCCCGTTCACTACCGTAGTTTTCTGCGGCAGTTTTTTTTACCAGCGCATTTTTTCTTGCGGCAATTTTTTCAGCAGCGCAATTTTTTCTGACGCAAAATTTTCGAAACCTAATTTAATTAGGTTTTAGTTTCACTTTCTTATTTAGATTATTTTTCGTGATTAATTAGGATTATACATAGAAAGACATCTATAAATAAGGATCAAAGGCAACCAAATTAGGGAGAAAAATTTTTAGCAGTAGCATGGAAATTGGAAAACCAAATCAGTGAAGGAAAAGTAATAAATTGAATTCAATTGATTTTTAAAGGAGCAGCATCGCGATTTAAGCAATTCAAAGGCAAAAAAGGTTTGTCTTTGGAGCTAGTTCATCCAAGAAGAATTGTTTTTGGAGGAATCATCAAAAGAAGGTATGTGTTAATTGATTTTCCTTAATTGTTTTTACACAGTAGCTAAAATTAGGAAATTGTGTTATTTAAAATTAAAAACCTTTGAACTTTAATTTAATTTTTCTAAAGTTAAAAACATTAATTCGTTGCTTTATTTCTCAAAGAATTTAAAGTTATTAGTTTTATTTCTTCAAAACACCAAAACCAAAATTGTTTTCTAAATTCATAAAATCTTAAAACATGTTCTGTTTCTCACAAAAAAAAACCTAAAAAAACTTTTTCCAATTATATAAATCTTTTCTATTTATAAAAACTTTAATTTGTTTGGTTTATTTTCATAAAATCACATAAAAGTATCAAATTGATTTTTAATCCTAAAAGTTCCATGCATCACCCGTAACCATAAATTCTAAAAACACTAAATCCAAATTCAACTTCTAAACCTAAAATAATAAACTCTAAACCCTTTTAAAACCTTAAACCCTAACTTTTTCTAAACTTTAATCGTTTAAAATATTAAAAACCATAAAAATACAAATTTTACAGCTTTACACAGTAGCTTAAAAACACAATGAATCACCATTTTAAACCACAAATCAAAAGTATTTCAAAGTGTCTAAAACCCTAGTTTCATGATTTCACCATTCAAATATTAATTTAGTTAATCAAAGAGTCTTACCAACCTTTTAAAACATAAAACCCTAATCTATTTTAATTCCATAAAAAGTCACAGTAGCTATAATTGAACTTTTATTTGCTTTATTCAATTCCATACTTGATTATACTTTGATTTATCTCTTATGCATTAATTTAATTTCAATACTTGATTTATTTAATTTATCATGGATGGATGTTTATTTTATATTTTTTGATTAATAGCTTTGATGAATGATTTATTTATGATGAATGATTATTTACTTTTATCAATTAATTTAGACTTCCAAAGTTGTAAGAGTTATGTTTCCACTTGGTGGGTACCTCATTAGTTAAACATCATGTAGTTTAATTTGCTTTTCTATTTTAGAACCTATGTAAAGGGCATGTTTCTACCTTTTGGTGGGTGTCCTATTTAGGCATGTGATGTAAGGACATGTTTCCATCCTTGGATGGGTGTCCATTTATTTTCTTTGTTTGGACATTGCTTTGATTTTAATATAATGATGCTTTCTTTTTATTGTGTGTCGTATGGATAATGTTTTATATTTAAGAATTTTATAATATTAAGACCTGTAAAGGAGGTCGGTTCCAATGAACTGGGCGTTGTAGGGGTGCTGGGCCATTTCTCACCTTCCCCACATGTACCCAACTTTTCGAACCCATTAAGGGGCTGGGGATTCCTTAGGAATCGAGTCATCCACCCCTTTCTTTTCCAGGCCAATCCGGGTGGCGACTCCATTTTCTCTAGACTTAGGTCTGTGTTCTCTAAGGCCTCGAGCCTAAACAGTGCTTAAGTCGCAAGAAACATTCCACCAGGAGTGGGGGCAAAAATCCCCGCTCACAGTGGCGACTCCACTGGGGATAAGAGAAGTTGATTCCGTTGGTCTTTATATTATTCTATCATTTCTTATAATGATTTTATCCATTGCATCATCTTAGATTGCATCGTGTGCGTGAGTTAGGATTCCCGTGTTACCGGTGTTATGTTATGTGAGGGATACCGTACTTTCACTCAAGGTATGGAGATCGAGCATGGCATAACCACTCATAGCCTCGTACCATTTGGTATATACTTGCTATGGGAACCTAAGCCTTTTAACCTAAAGACTAAAGCTCATGTAATTGGCCTAGTTACTTTCCTTAGGTTTTACCCCAAATGCATGTTGTTTGACTATGGTTAGTTTATCTTAGTCTAAATCATGGCTTATTTAGTTTGTTCTTTTTCTAATATGACCTAAGTATATTGTAAGCTCAAAATAAATTTTTCTTTAAAATCCAAAAGATCAAAACTATTTTCACAATTTTTTAAGATTGTCTTTGGACATAAGACTTTTCTAAAAACAAATAAAAAATTCTTTGGCCCATGGTCCAAATACTAAGCCCAAAATCTATTTTTTTAAAAATCTTTTACAATGGGCTTAGAAACAAAACTATTTTCACCCAACCATTTTTTACAAAGAGCTTGCAAAAATATTTATGTCAATTATGAAATACCAAAAATCAATTGTGGGCCTAGTTTACACTAAGAATAAATTAACCATGGGCTTGTTTTTGGCATGAACCATTAGTTACTCTTTTCAAGTGAGAAATCTATTCGTAATAAACCTCTTAATTTCATTTTAATCCAACATAGCATAAAAGCTACTTTAGTTGGTTGAATGGATTAAAACGTAATTAATGGGAATTATCATGGATTGATTTCCATTTTCGAAAATATAACTATTGGTTGAAACGTCCGAGGGAATTATTTGAAAATAAGATACCCCATGTTGGTATTTTGTTAACCATATACCTAGAAAATGGGACTCGCCATTCGTGTGTGGATGTTATAAGGTTGGAAGGAACGTCCTATTTATCCTTATTTGTTGATTGTTTGTGCATACATGCATACATGCATGCATTTGCATCTCATATCATTGATCCTCTCTGGCTCACAGCCCTGGATTACGATAGTTCTGAAGCTTACAATAATCCAACCTACGCCGGAGATGAAGTATCTAGCAATGACTCAATCACTTGCTCACCTAAAACAATAGAGCCCGAACAAATTCAAAGGATGGTGGATGAGGCCCTCAATGCCAAGATGGAAGAAATCAAAGAGGCCCTAGCTGAGACCTTGAAGAACCAGTTGACTGCAATCTTAGAGAACCATGTTGAGGCATCTGCTAGCACTAAGAAACCAAAGGACAAAGGGAAGACCAAAGTCAGTGAAGTGGTTTTTGATGATGAAAAGGTGATCATTGATGATGATGATGATTGGGCTCAATACTACTAAGATGTTCAAGAAAAGAAGAAAGAACTGAAGGCTGTTGAGAAGGTAACTATTGAAAAGACCGAGACTTCTGATGTTGAAAAGATGATTGCTGATTTAGAAAAAAATTTGAGAAGAAGCTGAAAACCGAAGAGATGTCTGAGATCGACAAACTATTTGAACAAGATGAAGAGGTCCCTTATAAATTCAAGATGCCTTCCTTTGCTAAGTACAATGGCACTGGAAATCCCCATCTTCATGTGAAGCAGTATATCACTGCCATGCAGTCTGCCCGAGCTACTAAGGCTCAAACCCTAAGGTACTTTATGCTCTCATTGGGCCCTGTTGTCCAAAACTGGTACAATACCTTAGATGATGGAACACAAAAGAGTTGGGATCTACTTTACAAAGCCTTCATCCAACAATATGGGTATAATGTTGAGCTAGAAGTTACCTTAATGGAAGTGGAGTCCACTAGGCAAAGGCAAAATGAGAATTTTATGGACTATGTGAAAAGGTGGAGAAACAAGGCTGCTTTACTCAAGAAGAGGCCCGATTAATTCGATCAAATAAGGATGATTATGAGAGGGGTGTTGCCTAGTCTTCGTGATAGGATGTCTCATACACTCATCCGTGATTTCAAAGACCTTCTTCAAGCTGGTTTGCAAATTGAAGAATGGGAAAGGGAGAAGAGCTGATTTGCAACAAAAAGGAACGAGAAAGGGAGCTATCAACCTGGTAGCCAAAGCATGCAAAAGGCCGTCGGTATTAATGCTACTAACCAAGGAACAAGGAGACAATTTTCAGAATTGGGAAAATTGATGTCTTGGGTTCTCAACAAGCTTCAAAGAAAAGGATTGCTACAACCCTTAAATCCTCTTCCTTTGCCTAACCCTCTCCCACCTAACTTTGACACCAAAGCATTTTATCAATTTCACCAAATACAAGGACATGACATGGATAGATGTGTGAGGTTGAGACATGAGATTCAAAATCTAATTGATAATGGGAAGCTACCCAAGCCCAACAAGCCAAACACCAAAGACAACCCATTACCCAAATTTAATAGGGTACCACCACCGACAACCTTCATGATTGGAGGAGGTTTGATTGAGGACATTGTCATGTCTTCCTTTCAAGATGTGGGTGGAGAAGCAACCAAAGAAGAAGAGGCACTTGAACAAGCTATGATGGGTGAAGAAGTAGCAATTTGTGTTGTCAATGGGTTTTGGGATTCAAGTGATAGTGATGATAATATTATACCCAAGAAGGAGGAGTGGACTTGGTCCGAGCCCGAAGAAGATGAGGTGATGAATACTAGATCCGGTAAGCCTTACACAAGGCCACCACCAAAGGAGATAGAAACTAATAAGGGGAAGGAAGTTGACATAGAAGAAGATGATGTTGTGCTCAAGCAATTGAAAAGAACCCAAGCAAGTGTTAGCATTTGGGACTTATTAGCTACTTCTAAAAGGCACCGAGAACTATGACCAAAGCCTTAGCTAGCATGCCAATTTCTACCTCCACAATACCAGAGGAGTTGATCAACTTCATAAAAATTGGGGAAGTAATGAAATGTGAGGAGATCCATGAAAATAATGAAGTTAGTATGGGAGCATATTCTTTTTCAAATGCGGACTTACTGGAGGAGGGGAGAGACCACATCCGCCCTCTCTTTATCAAAATAGAAGTCAAGGGGAAGAGGACTCCATGCGTCATGGTCGATGATGGGTTCACCATAAATGTTTGTCCACTTAAGATATTGCCAAAGCTAGCCATGTCAACAAGAGATCTAAACCCAACCGAGGTGACAATTCATGCATATGATAACACTAAGAGGCATGCCGAAGGGACTTTCAAAGCAGCCGTCAAGGTTGGGTCAATTGAATCTATTATTGAATTTGTTGTTTTAGACATACCAATTACTTTTGTCTTACTCTTGGGGCGACCATGGTTTCACCCTCTTGGTGGAGTTCCTTCCACCCTTCATCAAAAAATCAAATTCCCCAATGGAAATGAGACAGTGGTCATTTAAGCTGAAGATAATGAGATTGTTAATGCTCTAATGGTTGAGAGGCCTCTCAATGGTTTTCAAGTGGCTGCAATTTCTGATGATGAAGTAGTGGACTCCAAAGTTTGAATATGATGAAGAATATGAACTACCTTCCCGGAGCTGGTCTTGGAAAGGGTAAGGCTGGTTTGACAAAATTGCCAGATTTTAGAACTCAAGCTTCCAAGAAGGGGTTGGGATATGATGAAGCCAATGGTGTCCAGCCAAAGAAGAGTGAGAAGATGAGCTTCCCACCACTTGAAGAGATCTTTGTCAAAGCTCCAGATATGGGACCACTCCAAGGAAAGCCCGAGCCGATCATGTTCATGGGTAAGTTAATTCCAGGTTTTGAAATTTTTGCAGATGTTGCTGAGCTAGTGGAGCAAGTGAAGAAAGAACTCACCCTGTCAACCAACAAAGAATCCAATCCAAAAGAGAAGAATGAAGCTACACTGGAAGCCGAGAAGACTCCGGAATAGATTGCTGCCCTGGTTGAAGAGAAGTTTGAAGACATCCTGCTTTTTGATTATGAGAATAATGATGGTGATTCTGATTTTAATTTGTCTGCTTTGTATGAGGATGATGATGTTTTCTTTTCCAAAATGAATGCAATAAAGTCTGATTTTTCTTACTTGTGTGATGTTTCTCCTGATGGTTGCATACAATCAAATACCAGTTACATGAGCATCTTTAATATTAATTCTGTTAACACGCAATCATTAAATTTGGGAACAACTGAAAATCCTAAAAACATTAGTATAGCATCCAACCTTACTCCTGATGAGAGAGAGAGATTTGAAAAAATATTCAAAAAATATGAAGAAGTGTTTGCTTGGTCTTATGAGGATATGCCGGGGATAGATCGGGACATAGCCGAGCATCATATTCCTACTTACACTCACATAAAACCTATCAAACAAAAGCTTAGGCGATTAAGACCTGAGTGGGCTGAATTGGTTAAAGAAGAGGTCACTAAGCAAATACAAGTGAAGTTCCTTGAAGTGAAAGAACATCTAGATTGGTTAGCCAACATAGTACCCGTGCAAAAGAAAGATGGAAGGATAAGGGTCTGCGTGGAATATAGAGATTTAAACAAGGCTTCCCCTAAGGATGATTTTCCTTTACCTCATATAGATGTTCTCATTGATAGTGCGGCCTCTAGCGTGCTACACTCGTTTGTAGATGGATTTTTCGGATACAATCAAGTGTTAATGGCCTAAGAGGATAAAGCCAAAACTGCCTTCACTACTGCATGGGGTATATTTTGTTATAGGGTGATGCCTTTTGGCTTAAAGAATGCTGGAGCAACCTACCAAAGGATGGCCACCACACTATTTCATGACATGATGCACAAAGAATTTGAAGTATATGTTGATGATCTGATGGTGAAGTCGGATACAAGGGAGCAACACTTCCAGAACTTGGAATTATTCTTCGATAGAGCTTTGAAATATAAGTTAAGATTAAATCCGAAGAAGTGTGTATTCGGTGTTACCTCAGGTAAATTGTTGGGACATGTAATTGGTCCGAATGGCATTGAGATAGATCCTGACAAAGTTAAAACAATCAGGGATATGCCAGCCCCAAAGACGGAGAGAGAATTTCAGGGATTCATTGGTAAACTGCAGTACATTAGCAGATTTATAGCAAAGCTCACAACAATCTGTGAGCCTATCTTCAAATTGCTTATAAAGAATCAGCCGGTCATATGGAATGAAGAATGTCAAAAGGCCTTTGATCGAATAAAAGAGTATTTGTTGAATCCACCTATTTTGAAACGTCCTAAACCCGGAAAACCTCTATTACTATACTTATCAGTAGAAGAAGAGTCGATAGGAGCCATGCTAGCCCAAGCAGATGAGTCGGGGATTGAGCATGCGGTTTACTTTATGAGTAGAAAGCTCCTACCTTATGAAATTAAGTATAATATCATTGAAAAGACATGTATAGCCATGGTTTGGTCTTCTAAGAAGTTGCGGCATTACTTTCAATCATATAGTGTGCAAGAAATTTCCAGGCTGGATCCAATGAAGTACTTAAGGGGGAAACCCTCTTTAATTGGGAAATATCGTCAATGGTTGATAATATTAGAATAATTTGAGATTGAGTATGTAACCAGGAAAATAATCAAGGGTAGAACGGTGGCAGAATTCTTGTCTCAACAACCATTACCAGAAAGTGAAGAGGTAATCTTGGAATTTCCAGATGAACATTTAGATGTAATTGAAGTACAAGGGTGGAAAATGTATTTTGATGGAGCGGTAAACAGGAAAGGCGCAGGTTTGGGAGTTATACTAGAATCACCCGAAGGGGAACTTATCCCTTTAGCCAAGTAGTTGAAATTTAGGGCAATCAACAATATGGTGGAGTACGAAGCTTGTATTTTCGGTTTGGAAACCCTAATGATTATGAAGGTGGATAAGGTGGAAGTTTATGGCGATTCTTTGTTAGTTGTATCCCAAGTAAATGGAGAATGGGAGCTGAAAGAAGAAAAATTGAAACCATACCACCGTTATTTGACCATGATGAAGAAGAATTTTAAGGAGTGTAGGTTTATACACCTATCAAGAGAAGAAAATCAGATGGCTGATGCCTTGGCCACATTGGCTTCAGTATGGAAAAATCTTGCCAGCCTATTCCTTAAGCCTCTGATCTTGACCAGTTCATCAACTCCTTGCTATGAATATGAGACAATCATGGAAGTCGATATGGACCATGATGCATGGTATGATACTATAAGGCGATTTTTGGAGGAAAGAGAATACCCACCGGGGGCAACAAAGAAAGAGAGAAGAGCCATAAGGAGGTGGTCATTGCAATACATCACCTTCCATGGAGAGTTATACCAAAGATGGCCTGATGGAGTGTATTTGAGATGTTTAAGAAAGCCTGAAGTGGAGCGCATCATGTCTGAAATACATACGGGAAGTTGCGGTTCGCACATGAGTGGTTTGGCCCTAGTTAAGAAGATTATTCGACAAGGTTACTATTGGTTGACCATGGAGAGAGACTGTATTGAGTTTGTCAAGAAGTGCCAACAATGTCAGATGTATGGTAACTTGAATCATATGCCTCCTGAAGAACTGCATTCAATGTCTTCGCCCTGGCCATTTGCCACCTGGGGTATCGACATTATAGGAGAGATACATCTGAAAGCCTCAAACGGTCACCGTTTCATTATAGTAGCAGTTGATTATTTTTCAAAATGGGTGGAAACCGAATCCTTCAACAAGCTGGGTGCAAGTCAAATGGCTAGGTTTATCGAAATGAACCTCATCTGTAGATATGGGGTCCCGTACAGTGTGATATCAGACAATGGGGTACAGTTTCAAGGAGCAGTTAAGGATTTATTCTCCAAGTACCAAATCCATCATCATCGATCCTCTCCTTATAGACCAAAGGATAATGGTGCCATGGAAGCAACAAACAAGACAAATAAGTAAATTCTGTCCAAGATGACCAAGACTTACAGGGACTGGTCGGAAATGCTTCCCTTTGCTTTATGGGGATATAGGACAAGTGTACGAAAACCTACTGGAATGGCACCGTTCTCTTTGGTTTATGGGATGGAAGTGGTATTGCCAATTGAAGTTGAGATCAAGTAATTGAGAGTAGTCTTGGAAGCGGAGCTACCTGAAACGGAATGGGTAACAAGCAGATACACACAGTTAGCTCTACTTGAAGAGAGAAGATTAAAGGCGTTGTATCATCACCAACTATATCAAAAGAAGATAGCTTGGGCCTATAATAGAAGGGTCAAGGTCAAAAAATTCAGAGTTGGGGATTTGGTGTTGAAGCAATGTAAGCCTAATGTGTCTGACCCAAGAGGAGTTCAGACCTAGCTGGGAAGGGCTGTATGTCGTTAAACAAGTCATGAACAAAGGTGCAGTGAAGTTATCAGACATTGATGGGAATGAATTTAATGAGCCAGTAAACATTGACAGGTTGAAGAGGTTTTATGTATGATAAAAAAAAAGAAGCTAGCTAGGTTGAAAACCCAAAAAAGGGCAACCTAGGCAAAAGTTAGAGCAGTCCGCTAGTTTTGAAAACCCGAAAGGGCGGGATAGGCAACAATTAGGGCTAAATGAGAGAAAATTGTCAATTAGAAAACCCGAAAGGGCTAATTGGCAACAGGAGTGATCTTGTGTATGCTGGCTTTATGTTTGGTTGTTCCCCAATGTTAGACAAATGATCTCAATTTTGATCCTTGACAACTCAAATGAATGATCCATTTAACATGTATTTGGAGAATCTTGTTGCAGGCTTAGGTTGCTTTAAATAAAGCTGAACAGAACACTTCTAGCAGTCGCACCACACCTGAATACGACCGCACCATTCAATTAAAGGATGAAACCTTATCACAGTAGGTTTTGCGGTCAGAAACCTGACCTCAGTAGCGACCGCACCTAAAGAAGAGCTACCGTCCCAAGTTATGGACGACCGCTACTCAAGCAAATCAAATCATTCTAATCACAGTAAGGTTCGCGGTGATAAGAACGGCGAATGACACGGCCTCGCTTACCACTTTAGCGACCGCACTTCATATTTGCGACCGCTCTGCCAATACAAGAGAAAATTGCTTAAAGAGACAGTAGTGTTCGCGTCCAGAAGTTCGACGCGAGTTTGTCAACTCGACCGTGAGATGCTACCTAGGGCGACCGCGACATTCAAATTTTGGCGAACATCTCTTCTGCCCTGTCAGAGAATGACACGCGACATGACCATTATAAACCCACTTCAACATTCAAAAAGGGCGACCGCACCTTTGTTAGGCGCGACCGTCCTGACAATCACAGCATGGGCAAGATTCCTACTGCAGAGCACTAAAATTCGACCATTGAAGCTTTTTTAAATGCAGCGACAGTACCTTGTCCAAGGACGACCGCGTGTGATGTGAGCGCGACCATCCTTGTATGAAGGACGACCGCGAAATACATCGGACAGTTAAATAAAGAAGGTCTAAACTGCCAAGACTTTATTCTTACTATCAACAACGGCTAGTAAGACCACATTGGCTATAAATATAATGCTTCTATAAGAAAAGAAATATAGAAGTGAAGCAATATAGAATTTGATAGCCAAGCAACAACTTTTCTTTTACTTAAACTTACATTTGAATTGTAATGAATGTTAGGTGTAAGCATTGAAAACACCATTGTATAAGTTTGAGTGTGAGCTTGGAAAAACACTTGGGTTGTGAGAGTAAGCCTTGTAAAACTCTTGTTTGGGTTGTGAGAGTGAGCCTTAAAAACTCCTTAAAGGTTCTTGAGTGTAAGCCTTAGAAAACACTTGTGAAGTTAGGTGTGAACTTGTGAAAACACCAAAGTTGGAAGTGAGCTTGTAAAAACTTCAAAGATTAGTGGAACCTTAACAAGTTGTTAAGGAAGTGGATGTAGGATTGAAGTAAATCCGAACCACTATAAATCTTGTGTGTTCTTTCTTTCTTCCATTACTCAACCATCTCTCTATTCCGCATTTCTATTTTGTTGAGTTTTTTAATTGTCATTATTTCTTGAGGAAACCAATTCACCCCCCCCCTTGGTTGCCATCTTGGGACAACAATTGGTATCAGAGCCTGAGATTTCTTAAACTTAATTGTGAAATTTGATCCACTATGGCAACTTCTTCTTCATCAAACTCTCATGGAAATCTTAACACTATTCTTAGACCCTACTTTGATGGAACTGATTATTCATACTGGAAACACAAAATGTATTTGTTTCTAGACAGTGAAGGGATTGGACTATGGGATTTTGTGGAAAGTGAGTGGAAACCTCCCACTTATGAAGCTGAAGGTGTTCAAGTTCCACTTCCCAAAGCACAATGGTCAGCTAGCAATGTCAAAGATCGATTCAAGAACAATAGAGCCGCTTCCATCTTGATGAATTCCATTTCAAGAGAAGAAGGTGGAAGAGTTCAACATTTAACTTGTGCACATTGCATTTGGAAAACACTCGAAAACTACCATGAAGGTATGACTCAAGTGAGATTTACCAAGAAACAAATGCATGTTCATGAGTATGAGCTATTCAAGATGAAATCAAATGAAAATGTCACCGACATGACCAATCACTTGCTTGCTATTGTCAATGAACTAAAGAAGTATGGCAAGGTATATGATCAAGGTGATGTAAATAGTAAAATCTTGAGAGCCCTAAGAGCTAGAAAAAACTTTGAATCAAAAGTATCATCCATAGAAGAAGCTCATGATCTGAGCACATTAAGAACCGACGAGCTAGTTGGCAAACTACTCACATTTGAGCTACACAGTGAGAAAGAAGAAGATCAAGGTGAAAAAGAAAAGAGAAAACCAATTGCACTCAAAGCAATCAAAGAAGTTGAGAGCTCAAGCAATGAAGGTACTGATGATGAAGATGAAATGGCAATGTTCTCAAAAAGAATCAATGAATGGAAAAGGAAGAAAAGATTACAAGCAAACAAAGGTACACCTCCAAAATTCTCCTTCAAAGATAAAGAAAAGAAAAATGAGGTAAAATGCTATGAATGTGGAAAAACTGGTCACATTAAATCAGATTGCTTCAAATTAAAGAACAAAAAGAAATGGGATAAAGAAAAGAAAAAGTCTCTCAAAGCTACATGGGATGACTCTTCTTCAAGTGAAGAAGAAGAATAAGAAGGAATTGCAAATCTATGTCTCATGGCTATTGAAGATGACTCCAATGAGGTAAGTACTCAATCCTTTGATCTAGTAGCACATAATGATACAAATGATATAGATGATAGTGATTTGATTGAGCACATGAACTTTAAAATAGAAAAATATTTTTCTAAAATGATGCTTTATAAAGAGAAAAACTCTAAGTTAGAAAAAGATTTTATATGCTTAAAGAACTCTACCTTAGAATTGAAAACCTCAAATGAACACTTGATGAATACGATAGGAGAGTTAAATAAAAACTCAAATGACTTAGAAAAAGTTATTAAAGAAAATGAAACATTGAAGCATGAACTAAAAGAACTAAAAGAATCAATTTCCAGATTTCATAAAGGAAAGGAAACATTAGACACATTAATTAATAACCAAAGATCACCTTCCTTAAAATATGGATTAGGATTCAATGGCTCAACCAACATTGCACCAAGCAAACCAACATTTGTAAAAGCATCTACAATTGAAATTTCTGATGTTCATATCAAAGATGCTTGCACCAAGTCTAAAAGTACCAAAAGAACTTCTTATGGTTTGCTAGGAAGTAAAGCCAAAAATAATTATGCATTTTTATACACTAAACCTGCATAAAAGAAATCACATACTTGTAGTTGTATGCATGATACTATAAATACAAAAAGAAAAATGCATAAGTATAGAATACCATGGCAATGCACATATTGCATGAAATTCGGACACAAAAATTTTTCTTGTTATATAAGAAAGGCTCATCTCAAGTTAGAAGGCACTTTTACTACTAACCATCAAGAACCCAACTTCATGTGGGTACCTAAAAGAAGATGATCACTATTACCTTACAGGTATGCCTAAAATCTACTATCAACGAAAGCACATGGCTTGTGGATAGTGGATGCTCAAGGCATATGACTGGGAATGCAAAGCTCTTTACAAGTATTACCTACAAACATGGAGGTAATGTGACTTTTGGAAACAATGCTAAAGGTAAAATTCTTGGCGTTGGCTTCATTGGTTCTATTGGTAAAGATTTAATAGAAGATGTATGGCTTGTTGATGGTTTGAAACATAACTTGCTAAGTGTTAGTCAACTTTGTTATAAAGCATACTATGTCAATTTTGATTCTAAAGAATGCAAGATCACGAATTCAAATGATATTATCATATTTAAGGGTACTAGAACAAACAACGCTTATAATATCAACATACATTCAAATCATACATTTAAATGTTTAATGTCCACTAATAATGATGCATGGTTATGGCATAGAAGACTAGGACATGCTGGTATGGATCAATTGAAATATATCTGCAATGAAAACTTAGTTGATGGCCTACCTAAGATAAAATATGACAAAGATAGGATTTGTGAACCTTGTCAACATGGTAAGCAACATAAAAGCTCATTTAAATCAAAGAGTGTTATAAGCACCTCTAGACCTTTAGAGCTCATTCATTTGGATTTGTTTGGACCAAATAGAGTTACAAGCTTAGGAGGCAAATCATATGCATTTGTTCTTGTTGATGATTACTCTAGATTCACATGGGTTAATTTCTTAGCTCAAAAGAATGAAGCCTTTAATTACTTCAAAACGTTTGCAAAAAGAGTTCAAAATGAAAAAGGATATGTGATCATATCTATTAGAAGTGATCATGGCAAAGAATTTGAGAATGAAAATTTTGAAGGCTTTTGCAATGAACTTGGCATTTCACATAATTTTTCTGCTCCTAGAACTCCACAGCAAAATGGTGTAGTTGAAAGGAAAAATAGAACTTTAATTGAAATGGCTAGGACAATGCTCAATGAATATGATTTACCATCTTATTTTTGGGCAGAAGCCGTTAATACAGCTTGCTACATTGCAAATCGTGTTTACAAAAGGCATTTAACTAATAAAACTTCTTATGAGCTATGGAATGGAATAATACCCAGAATTGGATATTTTAGAGTATTCGGATGCAAATGCTTCATATTGAATACCAAGGATAATCTTGGAAAATTTTCATCCAAATCAGATGAAGGCATATTCCGAGGATATTCATCATATAGCAAAGCATATAGGGTATTTAACATGAAAACTCTAGTTATAGAAGAATCAATGCATGTTGTATTTAATGAATCATCTAATCGTGATTAGAAGAAAGGTATTACTTTCAATGACCCTGCAGGTACTCTTGAACCTCTTGAATCTATTGATGCTCCAAAGATCAATCAGCATGAACTTGAAGAAAAGACTCAAGATCTACCTAAGGATTGGCAATACAAGAAAGACCATCCTAAGGAACTCATCATTGGAGAAACATCTAAGGGAGTAATTACTAGATCTAAAATTAATCATGTAGATGTTAATTTTGCTTTTGTTTCTCAAATTGAGCCAAAGACTGTTGAGGAGGCTTTAAATGATGAAAACTGGATAACTGCAATGCAAGATGAACTTAATCAATTTGAAAGAAATAATGTTTGGCAACTTACTCCTAGACCTACAGATCACTCTATAATAGGATGCAAATGGGTCTATAGGAATAAGCTTGATGAAAATGGTCACATTGTTAGAAATAAAGCAAGATTGGTAGCCAAAGGCTATAATCAAGAAGAAGGTATTGACTATGATGAAACCTTTGCCCCTTAGCCAGATTAGAAGCTATTAGAATATTACTTGCTTTTGCATGTCACATGAACTTTAAGCTTTTTCAAATGGATGTTAAAAGTGCATTTCTAAAGGACTTATAAGCGAAGAAGTTTATGTAGAACAACCTCCTGGTTTTGAAAACTACAAATTTCCTGATCATGTTTTCAATCTTACCAAAGCTTTATATGGATTGAAACAAGAACCAAGAGCTTGGTATGATAAACTTAGTGCATATTTACTTGAAAATGGTTTTTCAAAAGGAAAAGTAGACACAACTCTTTTTGTTAAAAAGGACAAGCATAACATTTTAATTGTATAAGTTTATGTGGATGACATAATATTTGGAGCTACTAATGAAGCCTTGTGCAAAGAATTTGCTTCTTGTATGACTAGGGAATTTGAAATGAGCATGATGGGTGAACTCAAGTTCTTCCTTGGACTGCAAGTCAAGCAATGTGAAGATGGGATCTTCATCAACCAATCCAAATATACAAAAGAACTCATCAAGAAATTTGGAATGGATGGCTACAAAACTAGCAAAACTCCTATGAGCACATCTTTAAAATTAGGTAAAGATGAAAATGGTAAAGCAGTAGATGAGAAGAAATATCGAGGTATCATCAGATCACTACTTTAATTAACCGCTTCTAGACCTGATATAATGTATAGTGTATGTCTTTGTGCTAGATTTCAAACTAATCCTAAAGAATCACACTTGAATGCCACTAAAAGAATTTTGAAATATTTGAGTGGTACAATGCATTTAGGACTTTTGTATCCTAAAAACACATCATTTCATATCATAGGCTTTTCAGATGCAGATTATGCTGGTAGTATCTTAGATAGGAAAAGCACTACAGGAGCATGTCACTTTCTTGGTAATTGTCTAGTTTCTTGGCATAGTAAAAAACAAGCATTGGTTGCTTTATCCACAACGGAAGCCGAATATGTTGCAGCATGTTTTTGCTGCACACAAGTATTATGGATGAAACAACAATTGCTTGACTATGGTAAAGTATTTAACAATATCTCCATTAAATGTGACAACACTAGTGCTATCAATTTGTCTAAAAATCCTATCCAACACTTAAGATCCAAACATATAGATATTAGACATCATTTCTTGAGAGAAAATGTACAAAATCATAATATAATCCTAGAATTTATAGATACACAAAATCAACTTGCTGATATATTTACAAAACCCTTGAATGAAGATAGACTTAACTTCATTAAACTTAATTTAGGAATGATTGATGGAATCACTTTGAATTAATCAAAAAATTGCCTATCAATGAAGTTTCAATATGCATAACCCTAGAAGACTTTGGCAATATTTGGAACTTTCCTACTGATGGTATAACCTCCTACAACAATCAAACCTTTTCTAACCAAACTCTCTCTGCATTCTGGCAAGAAATTTTTGTAGAAACTTCTTTTGAAAAAGAATCAAAAGCCAGACACATCAAATCCCTCACCCATTGGATGCTCCATAGGATTATCACCTACACCATCCATCAAAGAGCAGATGGGAATGAAAATGTAACCAAAAGAGACCTCATCTTTTTATATGCTTTCACCCACAACATCCAAATGAGACCTCATCTTGATTGACACCCTCTATCATCATGTAGTTACAAGAACTGGAACTTTCTTCTTATCCTCACAAATTACTCAAATAGCTAGGCACCTGAACCTTCTAAATTATCTGAACCTAGCTACATTGAGAAACCCTTTCAATCTAGCCTCTAGTACCATCACAATTGATTATCTAGAACATGCTGGATGTGTAAGGAAGATTGAAGCCACATATGTATACTATTTTGGCAAGAAAGGAGTTGTGGATAGACAAAAGAAAAGGCCAAGGTATACAATTAAGGAAGAGGGAGATGCTATGGAAGTTGCTGTGGAATTACCTCCAAAAGCTACTTCATCAAAAGCAACTCAAGAAACTACCTCATCCTCTACTCAACTCATCCTCAATGCTATCAAATCTCTCTCCAGGAAACTCTCTAGGTTCAAGAAAAGTGTCTCCAAGAGATTCCAACACTTGAACAAGAGAATTGACCTTATATCTCACATGCATCATGATCTATATGATATGCAAGGCAAACTGGACTTGCCTCAATGCAATCTTGAAGATTGGGATATAAGTGATCATACTCAAAGCCTTCCTGAAGAAGAAGAGTCCATTAGTACTAGTTCTACCTCTTTTCCTCCTCAAGATAAAGGAAAAGCTCCTTTAGTAGAAGAAGAGATAGATGAGGATGATGATTCTGAATAGTTTAATAGTTTAAATTTTCAAGATGTTTAGTCTTAATAGTTTGCATTTTATGTTTTGTCTTGAATGTTTGTTGCTTAATTTCCTTGTACTTTCCTCCATCTTTTAATAAACAAGATGTTTACTATCTTTTTAATCAACTTCTTGCTTTCTATTATGCATTTTGCCTATGACAATGGGGGAGAAATAGTAAACAACTTGGAACTTGGAATGATTGTTAAAACATGATTCAATACACCAAGATAATCAAATAATATCAATGCACCTAGATTACTTAACCATGATTCATGCATATGTTAAGGGGGAGCATTTTAGACTTATTATTTTTCTAATCATTCCATTTGAATTGTCAAAGTCAAAATGGGGGAGATTGTTAGACAAATGATCTCAATTTTGATCCTTGACAACTCAAATGAATGATCCATTTAACATGTATTAGGAGAATCTTGTTGAGGCTTAGGTTGCTTCAAATAAAGCTGAACAGAACACTTCTAGCGGTCGCACCACACCTGAATATGACCACACCATTCAATTAAAGGATGAAACCTTATCACAATAGGTTTCGCGGTCAGAAACCCGACCTCAGTAGCGACTGCACCTAAAGAAGAGCGACCGTCCCAAGTTATGGACGACCGCTACTCAAGCAAATCAAATCATTCTAATCACAGTAAGGTTCACGGTGACAAGAATGGCGAATGACACAGCCTCGCTTACCACTTTACCGACCGCGCTTCATATTCGCGACCGCTTTGCCAATACAGGAGAAAATTGCTTAAAGAGACAGTAGTGTTCGCGTCCTCACGTGCATCCAGAAGTTCGACGCGAGTTTGTCAACTCGACCGCGAGATGCTACCTAGGGCGACCGCGACATTCAAATTTTGGCGGACATCTCTTCTGCCCTATCAGAGAATGACACGTGACATGACCATTATAAACCCACTTCAACATTCAAAAAGGGCGACCGCACCTTTGTTAGGCGCGACCGTCCCGACAATCACAGCATGGGCAAGATTCCTACTGCAGAGCACTAAAATTCGACCGTTGAAACTTTTTTAAATGCAGCGACCGTACCTTGTCCAAGGACGACCGCGTGTGATGTGAGCGCGACCATCCTTGTATGAAGGACGACCGCGAAATACATCGGACAGTTAAATAAAGAAGGTCTAAACTGCCAAGTCTTTATTCTTACTATCAATAACAGCTAGTAAGACCACATTGGCTATAAATACAGTGCTTCTATAAGAAAAGATATATAGAAGTTAAGCAATATAGAATTTGATAGCCAAGCAACAACTTTTCTTTTACTTAAACTTACATTTGAATTGTAATGAATGTTAGGTGTAAGCATTAAAAACACCATTGTATAAGTTTGAGTGTGAGCTTGGAAAAACACTTGAGTTGTGAGAGTAAGCCTTGTAAAACTCTTGTTTGGGTTGTGAGAGTGAGCCTTAAAAACTCCTTAAAGGTTCTTGAGTGTAAAAGGTTCTTGAGTGTAAGCCTTAGAAAACACTTGTGAAGTTAGGTGTGAACTTGTGAAAACACCAAAGTTGGAAGTGAGCTTGTAAAAACTTCAAAGATTAGTGGAACCTTAACAAGTTGTTAAGGAAGTGGATGTAGGATTGAAGTAAATCCGAACCACTATAAATCTTGTGTGTTCTTTCTTTCTTCCATTACTCAACCATCTCTCTATTCCGCATTTCTATTTTGTTGAGTTTTTTAATTGTCATTATTTCTTGAGGAAACCAATTCACCCCCCCCCCTCTTGGTTGCCATCTTGGGACAACACCCAATTTAATAAAACAGAATTAATGATTAAATTTGTTCTATGTGCACTGTTCTAAGTATTTGACTAGATATGGATGAAATAAATAATCATAATTGCAAAAGGTGATGGCAAATTATAAATGGAAAAGAAGCATCTTTTATTACTTTAGTTATTTTTCATCCTAACAAAACACTTTCTGAATTGACAAATGTAAAAGCTATGGCAGTCGATAAGTGTAATGTGCAGGCCAGCTTTGCCTCAGCCGATCCAAGTAGGCTTCAGTCAAGCAAGGCATGTCTAAGTCAGGAGCAAAGTCAGAATCACGAGGCTCAGCTCCATACTAATGCCCAAGTCGGTGAGGATCATAGCATGTACCTTGATGAAGAGCAATAAGGGGAATGTACATCAAGTATGTCCGCATGGTGATACGAGAAATCTTCCACCAAGGTACCAACCAACGGATATTGACTTCAGAGCGTGAGTGGATCTAGTCGACCCAGTCAGCATATAAAGAAGCAGGATGGAGTAGTTTCCTAGCAGAATGATGACGTGGCAAGTATCTGGCAAAATCCATGGATGGAGTATCAATCAAACAAAGACGCTCCTAAAGCCAAATCTATGAAGAAAGAATTAAATTAAAAAAAAAGTTCGCTAAGTTGAAAACCCGCAAGGGCAGCTTAGGCAAAAATTAGGACAACTTGCTAGTTTAGAAAACTCGCATGGGCGAACTAGGCAAAAGTTAGAGCAATAAAAAAAAGAGAAAAAACCTAAATTGAAAACCCGAAAGGGCAGTTTAGGTAATTACCTGAAGCAGCAACGGACTCCCAGTCAGTCTCTTTGACAATCCCAATTTAAATCGGTCTAATCCAACTAAGATCTTGGCTAAAATCACAGGTACCGGCGACAAGCCTCCTTCCATTTGGTCCATAATATCCAATACTCGTGGATCAATATCGTCATTAGAAGAAACAAGCAAGAATTGACCGAGCAAGCAAAGACAAAGCATGCGTCCCCATGCCTTAGTAGGAGCCAAATGAGAGAAACAAAAAGTCAATCAAAGGAGCAAGTAGAATTTTTTCACCTCTCATCAACTAAAGAACTTCGGGTTTTGGAATTTGAAATAACATCTGCATCTTTTGTTGAGTCTTGGAAATCAATGTGGGTAATGCCATTTGTTGATTATTGGGATATCCAAGGATGGCCTCAAATTCTTCAATCAAGGGACATATTTCAAGGCCATTAATTCTAAATACCCTAGAATCCATATCCCGGAAGGAAGCCACGGCATGTAAAAAGGAGTGGTCCAATTTGACATTTTGAAAACATTTTAGAACATCAAGCTTTGACCATGAAATTTGCTTCCAATGGATGGCATCCGTATTCTTAAATAGAATTTTTTTTTCTTTAAATGGTGCTCGGTCATGGTTGATGAATAAAGGAGAATTAAAATTGATAAAAGGAGTCTTCACATTGAAAGAGAGAGATTTTTGATTTATGAATTAAAATATGGCATGCAAGGTGATTAATATAGAAGAAAATAAACCTTTTCCAAAAGTGAAATGGAAAAGATGATGGGAAAAGATAAGACCATATGGTCTAAGGAAAGGAAGTAGTCACAATTTCTTTTTCCACCTTGGATTTGGTTTAACAAAAGAAGTGGATATTAATTATGATGTACTATATAAAAAAAAAAAGAGAAAGAAAAATTGACAGTAATGAAAAAAAAATTTTGCAGTAACGAAAAATAATAAAAAAAAAGGAAAAGAAGGATTACAATAAAGATGAAAATTGTATAGTTTTTATTATTGTACAATGTTTTATAATTGCTACAATGTTTACATGCCACTAAGAGGGTGGTGGTAGGTCACCAAATAAAGACTTGACAAAATCATCGCCTGTTGGAGGAGGGGAAAAATTACTCGTCCCTGGATCATCCAAAGCAGAAGCACTAAAATCCCTATTGCCTTGGAGTTTCGATTTGTCATGGTCCTCATTAGAAGCAGACGAAAGGATCTCATGGTCATCAGTCTGGGGGCCTCTCGATGAAGAAGCATCGGGATCCCTCATTCCTTGAAATCGGAAGTCACGAAAATTTTGTTCGGATTGATGATATAAACTTTCAAAATGAGAAGCCTGCTGACGACTTGCAGCCAATTCTTCTTGAAGTTTCTTATTTTTTTCTTCGAGCATCCACTGTGAGCCAAGAAGGAAAAAGGTGAGAGCATACATAATCATGCATACATATAACATAAACTATTATGAAATGAGGAACGTACCAGGTAGTTCATATCAATACCCTGCAGATGAGATGGCATATCCGGCAGGCTAGAATGAGCAAATGAAGGGGGCAGTGGAAGAAGTTCCAACCTCATGATCAAACAAGCCAACAGCCTGCAACAATCATTAAAGAATCAAAGAAAGGAAAAGCAGATGCAAGGGAAAAGTGGTAAAAATTTTACCTGAGAAGTACTAGCCCTGAGGTGTGAAACAGACTCTCCTACATGTCCGAGATGCTCCTCCTCATCTCTACCCTCATTCCATCAAAAATCTCCCGTACACCGATAGGAGATACATCAAAGTGCAAGAGTCTCATTTGAATAAAACGAGCATAAAATGGACCCGGTAAATGGAGAAATGACTCGGCATCATAACCATACCGAGCCGACCACCATGCATCCTCCGGCATCAATATAATATTTAAAGTATATTTCGAGATTTGCATCGGAAACCTCCGCTGCTCTAGATTGAGAAACCATTCGTAAACTCTCTCCCCGAGAAACCAGCCACTGGACACGGGGTCAGCAATAATTCAGCGAGAATGTTGGAAAGATAGTGTAGCCCTCATCAAAGGAGACCAATTTGCTTGATATAACAAAAATCCTTGAGCATACTGTCCAATAACAAAAATCCTTGAGCATACTATCCGGCCCTGTTTCTGCCAATCCTTGAGCATACTGTCTGGCCCTGTTTCTGCCAATCTGACCTTCGTAGTTAATCCAATAACTGTGAATCGGCTCGATTTTTATCTTAAGAGGCCCTTTATATGACGGTTCCATACCAATTAATTCCTGAATTTCTTCAAATATTAAAATTTCATTGGTTAGAGGAACCGGAGCACCATCATATCCAAGGCTGGTTATAGTAGTAAAATCGACTGGACCAATTGTCATCTCCCCAATGGGCAAGTGAAAAGTGTGAGTTGTATCCAGCCATCGCTCTGCAAGCGCCTGAACTATGCTTCGGTCTATCTGATATTCTTTGGACAGCAATTGTAAGACAAACTGCTCAAAGCCACAATCTCGGATAATCCGCCTTACCCGAGAAGGCACTACATCATACCATTGTCGGGCTTTATAAATACACCCTCTGGCCCGAACGACACAACGATCATGCTAACACAGACCTAGGTAAGTTAATACCAGGAAAGTACGTGTTATTCTATCTATTTAAATTAATTTATTTTTTATAATAACAAAAAAATAAAATAATAATAAAAAAATAAAAAAATAATAATAATAAAAAGATAAAAAAATAATATATATGTATATATAAAAAGAGAAAGGGAAAAGTAATTACCTCGCTCTTTTGGTTGGAACTGTGATGGAGCGGCATCCCGGCCAGTATATCTAGATTTCCGTCTTCATGATGCCGAATAAACTCCAATAACTCGGCATTAGAATGAGTCCATGACCTCAAAGCATGCATTGTTTTTGAAAAATATATGCTGAAATTGAAAAGAAATTTGGGAGAATTACAAAATTGAAATTGAAATTGTGAAATGAAGTGAAGAATTGATGGCCTTTTATAGAGGAACGGCAAGCAAAAGAAAACAAACTCAAACTGTTCATGAATAGTAAATTTTACTATTTATAAATAGTAATTTTTTACTATAAATAGTATTACTATTTTATGAATAGTAAATACCACTATTTATAAATAGTATTACTATAGATGAATAGTAAATGTATTTATGAATAGTATTACTATTGGTAAATAGTAAATATAACTATTTATAAATAGTATTACTATTTATAAATAGTAAATATTACTATTTATAAATAGTATTACTATTGATAAATAGTAAAATTACTTTTTTCAATAGTAAAAACTATTTGATACTGTTTGCGAATAGTAAATTTACTATTTATAAATAGTAAATAGTGCATAAACAGTGACTACACAGTAAATAAACAGTTAATTCAATTATTTACTTTAATCATTCAAATAATTGCAGGTATATAAATAGTAAATCACTTACCACATCAAACCCTAAACCAACATCAATCTTCTTCTTTCAATATCAACATCCACTTAACTTACCATCTTCAAACAAAACCAACACCAATTTAACCTTTTTAACTTACAATCCATTTCAACACTTATAAACACATCTCAAACACACCAATTCATAATATCAACAAATCACAACTCATCTCAAACAAAACTTCAACAATAACAAAGGAAAACAAGAAAGTACTTACCTTAAATGAAGAAATTTCACAAATCTCCAACTTAATCCTTTGATTCTTCCTTAAATTTGAGCTTAGAACTTCAAGATCCTCTCTTGCTCTCTTGCTCTCTTTTGTCTTTGGATGAGCCGGCCACCAAAAGGGAAAAGAAGAAAAGATGATGAAGAAAAGTCAAATTATCATCTCTTTAAATCTCCACCAAGCAATTCTAAAAAGACAATTACCAACATACCCTCTTCTCACTTGTTCTAACTACCCTTCATCCACATGCCCTTTTTAGTAATTCCACTCATCCTAAATTAAAATATCTTCTTCCCTTGACTCTCCATTTGACCAACATATATGTTATATATATTAACATATATACAACATATACATTCCATTAACACAATCATTTCCTTTGCAAAAACATATATACATTAAATTCAAATCAAACAACAATTGAATTAAAACTTCTAGGGCACACTTAGGGATATTACAATTCTCCCCCTCTAAAAAGAAATTTCGTCATCGAAATTACCTGTTATTAAGTCTGAAAAAGTTGAGGATATTGGTCTCGCATTGATTGCTCACTCTCCCAAGTTGCCTCTTCTCTTCCATGATTCTTCCATAGAACCTTCACCAAAGGCACTTTCTTATTTCTTAATTCTTTCACATCAAATGCCAAGATAGCAACTGGTTCTTTTGCAAATGTCAAATCTGGACTCACTTCGATAGATTCAATTGGCATTACATGAGAAGGATCCGACCTGTATCTCCTCAACATAGAAACATGGAATACATTATGGATCCTATCCAACTCAGGTGGCAAGGCAAGTCGATAAGCAACTGGTTTTCTAAAACTTCATACGGTCCAATGAAACGAGGACTCAATTTCCCTTTCCGACCAAACCTCAAGATCTTCTTCCAAGGAGACACTTTCAAAAATACCTTATCTCCTATATTATACTCAATGTCTCTCCTCTTCAAATCTGAATAAGACTTCTGTTGATCTGAAGCTGTTTTCAACCTATCTCGAATCATTATCACTTTCTCTTCAGTTTCTTTAACCAGATCAGGACCAATTATCTTACTTTCTCCAAGCTCATTCCAACATAAAGGTGTCCTACACCGTCTACCATACAGTGCTTCGAATGGTTCCATACCAATGCTGGATTGATAACTGTTATTGTAAGCAAATTCCACAAGTGGTAAGAATCTATCCCAACCTCCAGAGAAATCAATGACACAGCTTCTTAACATATCCTCGATAATCTGTATCACTCTCTCTGACTGTCCATCTGTCTGCGGATGGAAAGCAGTACTGAAGTGTAATCGAGAACCCAAAGCACCATGCAAACTCTTCCAAAACCTAGAAGTAAACCGGGGATCTCGATCAGACACTATAGAAATTGGGACACCATGCAACTTCACAATCTCATGGATATACAGCTCAGCTAACCTCTCCAAAGAGTAATTCATCCGAACCGGAAGAAAATGAGCTGTCCTAGTCAACCTGTCAACAATTACCCAAATAGCATCATACTTCCTTTGTGTCAATGGTAAACCAGACAAAAAATCCATAGTCACTCTATCCCATTTCCATTCAGGCACTGACAAAGGCTGAAGCAACCCGGTTGGAACTTGATGCTCAGCTTTTACCCTCTGACATGTGAGACATTTGGACACAAACTTTGCTATGTCTCTCTTCATACCGGACCACCAGTAATACTGTTTCAAATCATGATACATCTTTGTATTGCCCGGATGCATAGCAAATACTGACTGATGGGCTTCTTCTAAAATGATCTTTCTCAAATTAGCATCATCAGGTACACACAATCTGTTCTTAAACCAAAGACTCCCATCACTTCTCATAATAAAATCTCGCCTCTTTCCATTATGACAATCTGAAACAATCATTTGAATCTTCTCATCAGCCAATTGAGCCTCTTTAATCTGATCCAACAAAACTGGTTTCAATTGTAATTGTACCAACAATGCACCATCATCACAAGATACAAAACTGGCATGCAAAGCTCTCAACTCAACAAGCAACGAGAGCGAGTAAACAGTCAAACCTGCTAAAGACTTCCGACTCAAGGCATCAGCAACAACATTTGCCTTACCAGGATGATAATCAATCAAACAGTCGTAGTCTTTAATCAACTCTAACCATCTCCTCTGTCGAAGATTGAGCTCTCTTTGGACACCCAAATATTTCAAACTCTTATGATCAGTATAGATAAAACACTTCTCCCCATACAAATAGTGTCACCAAATCTTCAATGCAAACACAATAACTGCTAACTCTAAATCATGGGTCGGATAATTGAGCTCATGCGGTTTCAAATGTCGAGAAGCATAAGCTATAACTTCACCTTCTTGCATCAGAACACAACCCAGAAAATTTCTTAGGCAATCAAATTGAGTAGTACTAATATTTTATCAAGTGATTATACAACAAGACTTGGAAAATTTTCAAAATAAATAGAGTGCTTGTAAATTGCAATAGCAAAAGGCCCATAGTGACCATGCCCAAGCATTTACCTTTGAACCCAAAGTCACATAAGAGATTATGGTGATGTAACAATCTTATACCCTATATACGTATAATATATATACCCAGTATATGTAAAATAAACATATACGATATAAAAATATCACAACTCGGTTTAATAAAATTTTCACTTTTCCAATTAAAAATCTTAAATACTTTAAAATGTATATTTAAATAACAAATAAAATATTTATTATAAATTATAGGCTCTAAAATAAGCATTTTTCATAAAAATCTATGAAAAAAAATTTGCCAGAGTTTTATTTATAATTTGGACATTCCCAAATTTTAACCAAACACAACCTATAAAAAGGAAAACGCTCCCAATAAACTAATCATATATTTTAACCATACTCCTCAATTCCTCTACATTTCTCAAAAAATTTATACATATACATATACATAGATATATATTTATCAAAACTCATATAAAACCCACATTATAAAATTTTTTCAAAATATTCTTTTTAATTTACAATATATACACCAAAATCATAATATAATATAGATAATATTTAAATGTGTGATAATATAAAATATATACATGTTGGCATCGTCTCTGATCTTAATGCTCAAAATAAACTCAAATCTAGACCCGACCCAGTCTAGAAGAACTGTAATATCCCAATGTGTGCCCTAGAAGTTTGGATATAATTGTTGTTTGTTTGAATTATGTGTATATGTTATGTTGATAAGAAAAGAAATTGAAAAGAGAATGTTTAGGTATTGTTTAAAAAGGAAAGTAATGTGTAGAGAGAAAGTGTATATGTTGGGTATATGGTAATATATATAACATATATGTTGGTCAAAATGAGGAGTCAAGGGAAGAAGATATTTTATTTGTGATATGTGAAATTACTTAAATGGGCATATAAGTGAAAGAAGCTAAGTTAAATGGATGAGGGCATTTAAGTAATTGCTTTGTTAGAATTGCTTGGTGGAGATTTAAAGAAGAAGAGAAGTTTGACTTGTCTTCATTTTCTCTTCTTTGCATTGTGTGGCTGGCTACCAAAGGAAAGAGAGAGCAAGAGAGGTGTTCTAAATTCTAAAATCAAATTGAAGGAAGAAGCAAAGGATTAAGTTGGAGATTTGTGAAATTTCCTTAATTTTGGTAAGTACTCTCTTGTTTTCCTTTGTTATTTTGAAGTTGTGTTTGAGGTGAGTTATGATTTGTTGATATTATGATTTGGTGTGTTTGAGATGTTTTTATAAGTGTTGAAATTGAGTATAAGTTAAAAAGATTGAATTGGTGTTGGTTTTGGTTTGAAGATGGTAAGTTAAGTGGATGTTGATATTGAAAGAATAAGAGTGATGTTGATTTTAGGGTTTTGAAATGGTAAGTGATTAAATGTATTGTTAATGTGAATATTGTGATGAATATGTAAAATAAGTGTTAATGACATTGATTATATCCATTTGAATGAGGTTATGTTGTGCATAATGTGTTTTAATTCAATAAAAAGAGATTTTGGCCATGTTTAGGGTTTTCATTCATGAGAGACACGGCCAAACTAAAGAAGAGACACGGGCAAGACTAAAGATTTTTGGGAGACACGGCCAAGTTTAAGGAAATTTGGCCGTGTTGGATCAATTTTGGAGAGACACGGCCACTGGCTTGGCCGTGTCCCTTGACTGTGTCTGCCACTGCCTATTTTGTGTTGAGAGACACGGCCAAGCTAGGGAAGTCTTGGCCGTGTTGGAGCTTTTGGTTGAGAGACATGGCCACAAGCTTGATCGTGTCCCTTGAGTGTGTTAGCTACTGTGATTGTTCTTTGCTCTTCTTGCATTGTTTTGATTCTTCAAAGGTCTTCTTGCACCTAAACATAAAAATAAACACTCTAAACACATTTAATACAAAGAATGATCTAAACAAATATATGTGGAAGATTCTAAATCTATGAATAATGTTATATTGTGTATAATGTGGAACACAATGTGAGTAATGATGATGCATATGATACTATATGAACAATGTTATGTTTTATACATTGTGAATCTTGTGAACGGTAATGTGTTATATGAATAATGTACTTTGTAATGTTATATCAATGATGCTATATGTAAAATGTGAAGGATATGATGGGGTAATTGATTAGGTATACTATGAAATATTATAATATGAATTGAGTCATGACATGATATGAGGCCATTGTGATTGGCTATGATAACTCAAATGTGATGTGAAGCCATTGTGATTGGCTATGATAACTCAAATGTGATGTGAAGCCATTGTGATTGGCTATGATGTAACACCCCATCTTAGCCTACGTTTATAGACTAAGATGGACTGTTATCTCATGGTGGTTGTGTCTTAATAGTTTACTTAGCCAATTTTAAGTGCATATTTAAAAAAAAAATTTGCCATAACCTCCCCTAAAAATGGAGGTCCCAAGTGTCGCCAAAACTGATTTTTTTTTTGAAAACAATTTTGTTTCACAATTCAACTTAAGCACATTCCCAATAATCCACCCTTATAACCTCAACTACAATCCTGCAAGAAGAATTCACACTTCTATACTTGCATACATAAGTGCTAAATCCAAATAAGATTTATTAGATTACTAGCAGTGTACGTGTTCTAGCTTTACAGTATAATACATTTTTTTTTGCTAGATCATACAAGCTTATGTACATGCCATATTGCTACAATCAATCATATCCAAACTCCTACCCAAAGTAGTAGTCAAGGCCAGCTGCGCTGGACATGCTGCAATCTCGTCTCCTTGTTTAACCTACGAGTTTAGAGGAAACTAAACTCGCTAAGAAATTGCTTAGTGGGTACTTAAATCATTGCAATAAATAATTAAAATGAAAGAATGATTTGAACATACATTTATATACTTTAAACAATTGAAAGGAATAAATACAAAACACAAAAGGTAAAAAGGCTTGACTGAATAATTTGAATTTAAATCATTTTTCTTGCTTTTATCATTTTGGTTGCTCTACTGGTTTAACAGAACGTCAGCGGATAAGGAAGGGTCATGATAAACATATCTTGTCATGATCATATTTCATTATCTTTCATCATAATTCTTGCACATGTGCCAATGGCCATTATCATTGCATCATTGATCATGTCATTGTAATCATCGGCCTTTAGCCGGAATATCATATCATGTCATAAGCAGTACTGCAGTAATAGTATGATGCATCATACCCTTATCTCAAGGGTTCTGATATACCAAGTAAAGCATAAATAATTTATTAAATTACTTTGGTCATGATATTCAATAGGTCATGATTTTTCCATAAGGCATATATTACTAGGATAACTTCTCATGATGCCTTTCTGATTATTCCAAACACCTTTCGTGTCATTAAATGATATAACATCAATCTATATCATAATATTCAAGTTTTAACACATTTAGAAAAATGACCAAATGAATAGTAGCGCGGTGTGTAAAATCGGCAACGCAATGGCGCGCGACAACGAAATAGTAAAATCTGTTTTTACTGCTGAAAATCAGTCAACTTTGGCAACAGTTTTGACCAAGTAAACAACTTTATTTTTGGATGAATTTTTACAGGAAAACACTTTCATAAGTTAACTAAATGCATGTAAAATTTCGTCGAAAAATTCTTTCGTTTGCTCCTTCAACGGACTGCCCAAAATGAAAGCTGCAGAATGGTGCCCAAAAGGGACCATTCGGCTCAATTTTCAAAATTTGAGGGAAATTCATTTTTTTCTTGCAAAATTAATTTTTAGACTCCTTTTGTGATACCATTGAAAGACTAAGGGTCCCTCTTTCAAAAATCAAACCAAAGGAGTGATTAAAAGTTCATCAAAGTTTATGGATAATTGAGCAAAGTTTAGCTAGTTTGTTTTGTTTTCATTCTTTTCAATATCAATTGATTACAAATGGTTCAAGAGCACTTTCCCACATATTTACCACACAAAATAACATTATTTCAAAACCATTTCAAAAGTCCCATAATGCAAAATATGTGAATTAATTGAAAAGGGCAATGATTTAAGTACCAAACCTTGTTTATTTGCTTTGTTCCTTGCTTGTCCTATTCTTTCTTCCCTTCTTCTTCTTTATCCCTTTGATTTCCTATAATTTTCATAACTTCCATAATAAGAACATTATAAAAGCCATATATTCAAGCCTTGATTCTTGCTATCTAAAGCTACTAATTACCATTTATTCATCACTTCTACATGTATGGATCATTTAATCTAATTTCTCTTCACTTTCTTAACTTTTCCATATTCTTCCCAATCTTTCTTTCATTTGTATCTTGCCAATAATATAACCAATGAAAGAAATAAGACCTTAGATGAATTTCCTTACCTTGGAATTGGTAACATTCTTCTAAACTTTCACCTAGAAACTTGGAAATTCCTTGAATGTTTTTGTTGGAGGCCACGGCCTTTGCTTAAAGAAGGAGAAGGTGTTTTTGCTTTTTGTATTCTAGAGATTTCAAGAGAATGGATCATATATGTACACGTTTGTACATATAAATTTATTTCTTTTTTTTCTCTTTTTCTTTTAATGGATGGGATTTTGCCAAAACAAAAGATTAAATGAATAAGATTGCAACATGTGTCCTTCTTTGCCTTTTTAGCATGTGGATGGGATTTTGCCAAAACAAAAGGTTAAATGGATAAGATTGCAACATGTGTCCTTCCTTGGAAAATTACCAAAATGGTCCTTAAATTATCATACATGTCACACTTGATGCTTGGGTGAAAGTGAAAAGACCAAAATACCCTTCAATTGAAGGTTTTGCCTTTCCTTCCTAACCGGGTGGTTTTACGACGCGTAAAATGTACCATTCTCCTCCTTTCAACCTCCAGTTTCCATTTCTGACATTCATTCTTGATTTTGAACTAATTTATAAAAATTACGCTCATGCCCTTGACTTTTGTAAAAATTTCCTTTAGGTCCTTACGTGATTCGGGTCTCCACTTAGGTTCGTTTTTCAACATCGATCACTGCGAAGTCCTTCCAATTACTTCGGATACCTTTACATGTCTTTTTTTCCAGTGTATAATTTATTATCACAAGAATGATGAAAATACCCTTGGTCGAGAATCCACTGTATCTCTCAAACTGTGCGTTTTCGTGGAAAACTGTGGTGTTCCGTTTCGACCCGATTTTTCTCTACTTTCCATTTCTGGAGTCTGTTATATGCACTATTAAGAACCTCTAGTATAACTTTTGAAAATTACAGTCACCTCCCCAAAACTTTTTGGAAATTACAGTAACCTCCACAAAACTTTGCAATCTTTTCAGTTAGGTCCTTTTTGTCTTATAGAGCTTCCTTTCACTTCGTGTTCTTTGGTGGTTACTCGGGATGGCTCCTCTTACTGTACGCGGATGTACTGTACATGGATATACTGTACATATGTACCGTACATGGATGTACTGTAAATATGTACAAATTGGGTCGTGACATTTCTTCCCCTCTAAAATTTAGGCTTCGTCCCGAAGCCGATCGGGTATAAAATTTAGGCTTCCATCTTCATTATTCCTTCCTTTTCCCAAATTATCTCTTCCATTCTATGGTTCCTTTGCCACACTTTAACTGGAGGAATTCTCTTATTTCTTAATCCTTTGACTTTTCGTGCTAAAATTTCTATTGGTTCTTCTTCATAATTGAGGTCAGATTGGACTCTGATGTTTTGTCTTTATATCGTGTGTGAAGTTCAAACGATATTGCCTTATCATTTAAACGTGAAAAACATTATATATTTTGTTCAGTTCTGGTAATAGAGTTAACCGATAGGCTATTGATCTATGCGTTCGATGATCTCGTATAGTCCAAGAAGCCTAAGGCTTAACTTACTTTTCTGCTTAAATCTTAATACCTTCTTTCATGGGAAAATCTTAAGAAAAACCTTGTCTTCCACTTAGAGTTCTATGTTCCTTCATTTTGAGTATGCATATGATTTTGCTCCTACCTACCCTCTGTGACTTTCGATTTGTCTCAAATGATGTTTATCTTTTCCTGAGTTTCCTTCACAACATCGGGTCCATGAATCTTGTCTTTACTTAATTCCGTCCACCATTCTGGTGTTCCATGTTTTCTTTCGTATAATTCTTTATAGGGCGTCACCGTATGCTGAATTAATAGTCGTTGTTATATGTATATTCAATTAAACTCAAATACCTATTCCAGCCACCCTTAAATTCTATAACACATACTCTTAATATGTCCTCCCAAAATTTGGATTACTCTTTCAAATCGTCCATCTGTTTACGGGTGAAAGGCAGTGCTATAATTTGTTTGTGTTTCAGAAGCTGTTTGCGACTTCTTCCATAAATTCATGGTGAATGTGGACCTCTGCCTAAAATGATAGACGTTGGAATCCTGTGTAACCGTACAATTTCCTTTGCGTACATTTCCACCAACTTATCTATTGAATAATCCATTTGAAAAAGTAGAAAATGAGCTAACTTAGTTAGGCAGTCAACGATTATCCGAACAACGTCATGCCTGCTTGCCTCGTGTCATTGGTAGTTCTATGACGAAATCCATAGTGATATGTTCCCATTTCCATACCAGAGTGGGAATTAGTTGTAACAGTCCCGATAGTATTTGATATTTTGCTTTTGCTTATTGACATATTAAACATTTGGTCATAAAATCAACAATATCTCTCTTCATTCCAGGCCACCATTAAAACTTCTTTAAATATTGATACATTTGTAACTCCTGGATTCATTGCGTAGAGACTACTATATGCTTTTCGAAAAAAAAAAATTCTTTCTTATGTCTCCCATTGTTAGTATCATTACTCTATTGTCATAATACAAACTATTGTTCTTAGAAATTTAGAATTTTATATCCTTTCCTCCTTGCACTTGCTTGATCCATTTTTATATTTGTTCGTTTTCCTTTTGCACTTGATGAATTTCTTAAAAAGAAACATAGTTTATGATTGCATTTCTACTACTAGTACTTCCTCTTCCATTGGTCTTAAACTGATCTTTATAGCGCCTAAGGCTGGTATCGATTTTCCACCCAGTGCGTCGGCCACCACATTAGCTTTTCCTAGATGATAATTTATAACTTAGCTGCTGTTTCCAAAACTTGGGTTTACTTTCCTTACCATAAATTGAGATCCTCTTGGGTTGGCGGATATTTTAAACTTTTGCGTCTATATAAATATAACACTTTTCTCCATATAAATCATATCTCCAAATCTTGAAAGCCAATACGATAACTGTTAATTCCAAACAGTGTGCCAGGTTATTATTATTATTATTTTTGTATGGTTTAAATTATCAAAAGACTTATGCGACTATTTTATCCTTTTAAATAAGCATATAACCTTAACCGATGTGTGAAGCATCACTATATATCACAAATTCTTTGCTGGACACGGCCGTATGGGTATTGAAGCATTCATTAACTTTTCCTTTAGTTTCTCAAAGTTCCTCTAACATTTATCAGTCCATTGGACTTTGACATTCCTTTGAAACAACCTTGTCATTGGGATGATAATAATGGAAAACCCTTTTATAAAACATTAATAGTACCCAGTCAGTCCTAAGAAGATTCTTACTTCTATTACTGTCTTTGGTGTTTTCCATTCCAAAATGGCTTTTGTTTTCTTAAGACCTACTTTAATGCCTTATGCTAATATGGTGTGTTCTAAGAATGTCACTTTTTCCAATCAAAACTCGCATTTGTCATGTTTGACGTACAACTGCTTCTCTTGCAACATTTGCAATACTATACAAAAGTATCGATCGTATTCTTCTTTGTTCCTTAAATAAATGAAGGTGTCATCTATGAACACCATTTACAAATTGGTCAAAGTATGGATGAAAGATATGATTCATTAAATCCATGAATACTACTGACACATTTGTGGGTTCAAAAGGCAGTACAAGGAACTTATAACGTTCGTATCGAGTTCTAGATGTAGTCTTTGGAATGTCTTTTCCTTTGATCTGCAGCTGCTGATATCCCAGTCGGTGATCTATATATATATATATATATATTGAAAAGACCTTGGTTCCTTTAAGTTGGTCAAATACATCGTCGATGGATGGTAATGGATATCTATCCTTAATCGTATGCTCATTCAACTACTTATAGTTCACATATGACCTTAAGGATTTATCTTTCTTCTTGACGAAGAGTACTGGCATGCCCCATGAAGAAATATTTGGCCGTATAAGACCCTTGTCGAGTAGCTCCTATAATTGCGTTTTCATTTCTTTGGGTTCCGCTGGTACCATTCGGTACGAGGCAACCAACACCGGTGCAGTTCCCGGATATACATTTATAGTGAATCCTACTTTTCTCTTAGGTGATAATCAGGGTAGCTCGTCTAAAGAAACATCGAGAAAATCACACCTTGTAGATACCTCTTGAATCTTTATCACATTCTTCTTTGCTTCCATAGTACTTACCAAGTGTGCCTCACATCCGTTTGTATGGAACGCCTTGTTGTAACTGTTGCTGTTACGCTGCTTAGGTAATCGGCTCTCTTTCCTACTGCCGTCACTTCCTCCTTGTGGGGAGTATGAAGTGTTACTCTCTTTCTTCTTATAATCAACCACTGTTTTATGCCTTGTTAGCCAATCCAATACCAACATTACGTCAAATTCTCAGAATGGTAACTCTATTAAATTTTCTGGAAATGCATTTTCATGTAACTCTATAGAACATTCTTTAATCACTTGTGTGTAACTACCTCGTCTCTTATCGAATTTATAACTAATGTTTCAAACTTAACATATCCTACTGGTAATTCTTTTAAGTTTTCATTGCGTAGGCTCTGGCTGGTGTACTTGAATTGAGCTAGTCAACGGTCTCTGATTATGCTCTTTGAAAATTCGAATCACTTTCCTTTCCCCTGCTTCGGCCTCGGCCAAAAGAGGGCCGTGATTTTTCTGTCGGTGCTGGTGCATTCACTTGTCTTTCTGGCAGTTTACCCTAACACAATATGGTGCCCTGCATTCCCAGCATCCATCTGTTAAATACAAGCATTCACTCTTATGTCTTCATCCACAGTGTTTGCATAGAGGAGTAATATATCCTTCAAATCTATATTTCTTTCCAATCCTCCAATAATTTTTGAATTGTTACTTTTTCCTTTTTTCCTTTACCTAGTCCTTGGGTTGTTATTACTTTCATTCTTTCCTTTTTAATCTGATTTTAATTCTGCACTTTCTACATCTTTGGTTCTTAATTTCTCTTTTTCTCTTCTCTCTCTCTTTTTTTTTCCCATCATTTCCTGAATTCATAAATCTCATATATCTTCTTCTTATAATTTCTTAATTTTGATGATTACATTGGGGCATTTTCAGGAGAAATCACAATACAGTGTTTTGATTAGGTTTCGTCTAGTTTCTACTCATATGGTCCGTCACCTACCTTATTAAGACTTCACGGGATGGTCACCCATCATCATTGGTCGAGCACGTTTAACTCCGGTTTCCTGCTAAATTTCAAAACGACGGTGTCGGGTCAGCAGTATCTTCTTAGTGCGCTTACTTCATCTGTTTATGTGAATATTGTACATGGGGTTACTATACATATTCTCTAGTGGCCGGACATGAGAATTTTTCATATACTTATTTCTGTTCACTCATCTTTGTTATCTAAGTTCTATCTATTATATCTCTTACCGTCTGGTCTTAACATTTTACGTACTTTTCTTTTATCCTCTTATTTTGTTCCTCTTTTTATTCAATTCTTCAAATTTCATTTTCTTATATACATTTTCATTTTTACATTCATATACGCCTATCTAACCTTCTCCTGGAACCCCCTTATAAGGACCCCGGTATACTGGCTACGGATGTCTGGCACCTTGAACCTCTACCGGATCCTTGGCTTTGCGATCGCCGGCTTTACTGTGCAAAACTATCTTCAATTCTAAACTTCTTCTCAACTTGTCGAAATCTTCCCAAGCTTTAAGTTTGTACTCTCTTTTGTTGCATATGTTGGTGTCTACTTCTCTAATCTATGTATACCCTCTCAATACCTAAAACTTTCACAACTAATCTTGAAAATTCAAACACGTTCATGACTACTAATTGTACTTTAATTCCATTATTTAATCCTTCCAAAACCTTTGATGTCTTTCTTGCTTTGTTTCTATCATTTTCTTTGCATACTTACTGAGGCGGGTGAACTCTCTATCATACTCAGATACTGTCATTCTTCCTTGCTGTAGATATATAAACTCATTTCTCCTTGCGTTTAAGTATGTTTTACCAAGTGTATGTTTCTTCTACCCAAAGGGACATGGCATAAATAAATCTTTTATCAGGCGTGCATCTCAGTTGTTCCAATGCCCTACTGATACTGTCTAAACAGTACCCAACTTCTTCAAATCCTTCTTCCCTACTAGCCTTAAATTCTTTAGCCCCGTATTTCCTTAACTTCTCAATTGGGGACTTCCTTTCTCTTTTGGTAGCAACAGGTACCATTCTTGCCGTTTATTGCAATGATACTGTCATCTATCGTAAATAAACTTTGGGGCCTTCCACAGCCACCGTTGCGGGTCATGGCATAAGTCTGAGACCCATTTCTATATTTATGGGTACGAAAAGCGTGTGAGTCCTTTTCTTGATCTATAATTCTTTGCGATTCTGCCTCTTGCAACCTTATACCGTATACATATATCGTGATAAGGATTAGCAGCTGGCTTGACTCAACACATTAACTTTCCTATATGGCATGTACGTAATCACTATTAGATTTTCCTTTATCACATGTACCTCATATACTTATGTATTTATAATATTCTTTCTACTATACCGACATTTCGTACCTAAATGATATATGCTCTCATTTCTTATCTGCTACAGGATATCCCATTTTACATTGGTAATGGCCACTCCTAACATAAAATGTGTATCCTCCTATGTTGAATTTTCCAGGACCGGCTAAACCGGTGCTCTGATACCACTAAATGTAACACCCCATCTTAGCCTACGTTTATAGACTAAGATGGACTGTTATCTCATGGTGGTTGTGTCTTAATAGTTTACTTAGCCAATTTTAAGTGCATATTTTTTAAAAAAAAAATTTGCCATAACCTCCCCTAAAAATGGAGGTCCCAAGTGTCGCCAAAACTGATTTTTTTTTTAAAAACAATTTTGTTTCACAATTCAACTTAAGCACACTCCCAATAATCCACCCATATAACCTCAACTACAATCCTGCAAGAAGAATTCACACTTCTATACTTGCATACATAAGTGCTAAATCCAAATAAGATTTATTAGATTACTAGCAGTGTACGTGTTCTAGCTTTACAGTATAATACATTTTTTTTTGCTAGATCATACAAGCTTATGTACATGCCATATTGCTACAATCAATCATATCCAAACTCCTACCCAAAGTAGTAGTCAAGGCCAGCTGCGCTGGACATGCTGCAATCTCGTCTCCTTGTTTAACCTACGAGTTTAGAGGAAACTAAACTCGCTAAGAAATTGCTTAGTGGGTACTTAAATCATTGCAATAAATAATTAAAATGAAAGAATGATTTGAACATACATTTATATACTTTAAACAATTGAAAGGAATAAATACAAAACACAAAAGGTAAAAAGGCTTGACTGAATAATTTGAATTTAAATCATTTTTCTTGCTTTTATCATTTTAGTTGCTCTACTGGTTTAACAGAACGTCAGCGGATAAGGAAGGGTCATGATAAACATATCTTGTCATGATCATATTTCATTATCTTTCATCATAATTCTTGCACATGTGCCAATGACCATTATCATTGCATCATTGATCATGTCATTGTAATCATCGGCCTTCAGCCGGAATATCATATCATGTCATAAGCAGTACTGCAGTAATAGTATGATGCATCATACCCTTATCTCAAGGGTTCTGATATACCAAGTAGAGCATAAATAATTTATTAAATTACTTTGGTCATGATATTCAATAGGTCATGATTTTTCCATAAGGCATATATTACTAGGATAACTTCTCATAATGCCTTTCTGATTATTCCAAACACCTTTCGTGTCATTAAATGATATAACATCAATCTATATCATAATATTCAAGTTTTAACACATTTAGAAAAATGACCAAATGAATAGTAGCGCGGTGTGTAAAATCGGCAACGCAATGGCGCGCGACAACGAAATAGTAAAATCTGTTTTTACTGCTGAAAATCAGTCAACTTTGGCAACAGTTTTGACCAAGTAAACAACTTTATTTTTGGATGAATTTTTGTAGAAAAACACTTTCATAAGTTAACTAAATGCATGTAAAATTTCGTCGAAAAATTCTTTCGTTTGCCCCTTCAACGGACTGCCCAAAATGAAAGCTGCAGAATGGTGCCCAAAAGGGACCATTCGGCCCAATTTTCAAAATTTGAGGGAAATTCATTTTTTTCTTGCAAAATTGATTTTTAGACTCCTTTTGTGATACCATTGAAAGACTAAGGGTCCCTCTTTCAAAAATCAAACCAAAGGAGTGATTAAAAGTTCATCAAAGTTTATGGATAATTGAGCAAAGTTTAGCTAGTTTGTTTTGTTTTCATTCTTTTCACAATCAATTGATTACAAATGGTTCAAGAGCACTTTCCTCATATTTACCACACAAAATAACATTATTTCAAAAACATTTCAAAAGTCCCATAATGCAAAATATGTGAATTAATTGAAAAGGGCAATGATTTAAGTACCAAACCTTGTTTATTTGCTTTGTTCCTTGCTTGTCCTATTCTTTCTTCCCTTCTTTTTCTTTATCCCTTTGATTTCCTATAATTTTCATAACTTCCATAATAAGAACATTATAAAAGCCATATATTCAAGCCTTGATTCTTGCTATCTAAAGCTACTAATTACCATTTATTCATCACTTCTACATGTATGGATCATTTAATCTAATTTCTCTTCACTTTCTTAACTTTTCCATATTCTTCCCAATCTTTCTTTCATTTGTATCTTGCCAATAATATAACCAATGAAAGAAATAAGACCTTAGATGAATTTCCTTACCTTGGAATTGGTAACTTTCTTCTAAACTTTCACCTAGAAACTTGGAAATTCCTTGAATGTTTTTGTTGGAGGCCACGGCCTTTGCTTGGAGAAGGAGAAGGTGTTTTGGCATTTTGTATTCTAGAGATTTCAAGAGAATGGATCATATATGTACATGTTTGTACATATAAATTTATTTCTTTTTTTTTCTCTTTTTCTTTTAATGGATGGGATTTTGCCAAAACAAAAGATTAAATGAATAAGATTGCAACATGTGTCCTTCTTTGCCTTTTTAGCATGTGGATGGGATTTTGCCAAAACAAAAGGTTAAATGGATAAGATTGCAACATGTGTCCTTCCTTGGAAAATTACCAAAATGGTCCTTAAATTAACATACATGTCACATGTCACACTTGATGCTTGGGTGAAAGTGAAAAGACCAAAATACCCTTCAATTGAAGGTTTTGCCTTTCCTTCCTAACCGGGTGGTTTTATGACGCGTAAAACATGCCATTCTCCTCCTTTCAACCTCTAGTTTCCATTTCCGACATTCATTCTTGATTTTGAACTAATTTATAAAAATTACGCTTATGCCCTTGACTTTTGTAAAAATTCCCTTTAGGTCCTTACGTGATTCGGGTCTCCACTTAGGTTCATTTTTCAACATCGATCACTGCGAAGTACTTTCATTTACTTCAGATACCTTTACATGTCTTGTTTTCCAGTGTATAATTTATTATCACAAGAATGATGAAAATACCCTTGGTCGAGAATCCACTGTATCTCTCAAACTGTGCGTTTTCGGGGAAAACCGTGGTGTTCCGTTTCGACCCGATTTTTCTCTACTTTCCATTTCTGGAGTCTGTTATATGTACTATTAAGAACCTCCAGTATAACTTTTGAAAATTACAGTCACCTCCCCAAAACTTTTTGGAAATTACAGTCACCTCCACAAAACTTTGCAATCTTTTCAGTTAGGTCCTTTTTGTCTTATAGAGCTTCCTTTCACTTCGTGTTCTTTGGTGGTTACTCGGGATGGCTCCTCTTACTGTACGCGGATGTACTGTACATGGATATACTGTACATATGTACCGTACATGGATGTACTGTAAATATGTACAAATTGGGTCGTGACATATGATTATTCAATTGAGAATGAAATTGCTAAATGAATTGTGTGGCTAATGTGTTATTCCATTTTCAGAGTTTGTTGTTGGTGGCATGCCTAATATTGGTAACAATCTCTTGAAGTTAGGTTGGATTTGATCCTTGAAGCCTAATTGAGATGTTACAACCCTTGAAGCTAGGTTGGGTTGGTTCTTGAAGCCAAGTTGGGTTGATACTTAGCATGCTTTGTTCCCCTTGAAGCTTGGTTGAACCTAATCCTTGAAGCCTAGTTGGGTTTATGATAATGATGAATGTGATAACAAAACCGAAGCATTAACTCTGAAAGATGGAATGGCATATTAGTGTGTTTTGGGCCCATGCTTGTCTTTGTTTAATGTGATTCATGAATGGTATAATGATTGCCTTTGTTGGAAATGTGATTCATGATTGGTGAATTGTGAATAAAATAATGATATGAAGTATGATATGTATTGTGTGTATTGATATATTGATTGTGAGTATTAGTGATGGATTGTGGTTGGTGTTAATGATATGTATATATGTATATATAATATATGAGATTAGTAGAGATATATGAAAGGTGTAATTAAAAAGGGAAACCATGATAAGAAACTAATGGTACATGGAATTTGATATATCATTATATGTTAGAACTTCTGTAATGTATGTTTATATTATTTATTTGTACTACTAAGCTCTCGGGCTTAGCGCGGATGTGTAATCGCGCAGATGACTAAGTGGAAGATATGAAGTCTTTCGTTATGCCACGAGAAGAGTAAGAGTTTATCGAGACCAACTAGAGGGTGATGCATACATGCATAATTTTTAATTATGATGTATTTCTGACAAGAGTGTATTTATATGTATAAATGAAGTTTTGATAAAGATAAGATTCTTATATATATGTAAGATCATTAAAAGTATAATGATTTTGTAAATGCTCTTTAAATTAATGTATTGTGGTTTAAACTCTGTTAAAGGTTTTTAAATTGTAACGAAAAGTGACATCCTTATACTTTATATACTTACTGTATGTATATCAGGTATATGTATAGTACTTATATGGGGTATCGGGGTGTTACAATTATTTTGGTATCAGAGCTTAGGTTCGAGATTCTTGGCCTAAGTGAAATTAAAAAAAAATTGAAACGCTTAAAATGAATTAAAAAGAAGAGTTTTGAAATGCAATTGGTAATACATGCATATGCATTAACACCTAGGTTGGTCTCAGATGTGGTATTATATGATTTGTAGTATATCTGTGTTATATGAGATGGATGCTAGAGTGTGAATGATGTTTTACATGAAAGAAAAGCTAGAGAAAGTAATGATATGGATTTATATAAGTTTAATTGATAAATTAAAAAAATGGAAATTTATGCAAGTAAAGTGAATTGTTAAATGTGTTGAAGAATAAAGAAATGAAAAGGAGAATAAAGTTGAAAATGAGTTGGAAACAAAATCAAGATTAAAGTATGTACTCTTTCCTCTACATTTTAAACCTCTTTATAATAAAGTTTATGTTGGGTTTGCTAGACAGAGGAAATATTGTTGGATTGTTAATATTGAAAGATATGTTATTAAAATGAGGAGAGTATGGTGGAATACTGAATGAGTTGATTAGTATAGACAAAGTGTGATTATTTAAAGTTTGGGGTATATATATAAAGTTAAGGTTTTGTTTAAAGGAAAAAGAGATGATATTGGTTAAGTAAGAATATAAATTGGTATTGTTATTTTAATGCAAACATTGTAAATTCAATGTTGGAAATGTGAGATGCTTGGATATTGTGAAAGCTCATGGTAATGGTGGTAATATGTGACATTTGGATTTTTGAAATGAGCTTGATAATTGTGAAAGTTATATGTTTTGATATTGCTTTGTGATATATATATATATATGTTGTTTTTAAAGTTGATATTAAGAAAAGATGAGTTTGGCAAATTGAAGCTTAAGCGAAATAGTAAGTTGAAAAGTTAAAGTTTTAGTGGAATTTGATAAAGATTATTTGGATATTGATGGTTTAATGTATATTCAATACATGAGCTAGGTGAAATGACTAATATTGCACATGAAAGTATTATGAATTGAGTAATGTGATTGATAGTATGAGAATTTGTTTTGAAGTAAAAAGGAAGTGGATAAGCAAATGAAAACGAGCTATTTTAAGTTATTTTACTGCAAAGGGTAAAAATGGATATGGAAGTATATTAAATATTTTTTTAAAGACGAAAATGAAAGAGATGTCACATTGGGAATGTGACCAAGAAGGATGTGAAGTGTTAGTATAGTCAGAATATATATATAATTGTAGTGTGAATAAATACTTTACATCATATTGGAAGAATGAGAATGATAGTGTTTAAAAGAAAGTGATAAACATTAAATTTGTATGGAATGTATGAAAAAGGAAAATAAAATAAGAGCATATAATTAAGTGTGTACATGTATATGATATGTGAACTGAGTTTTTCAATATGAATGAAATTATGAAATTATGAAAAAAAAAATGTGAATCACATTATGAAGGTTACCTATGAATATGTATGTGGTATTATTATAGAATTAGTGATATGGAAAAAGATGTTGTATGTATTAGTGAACCTAAGAGAGATTAGGTCTTGAACTGTGCAGAGCTAGATGGATTATGTGATGGAAGTGAGAAGGGAATGGACTTGAGTAATATTGGACAATGGAAATTGTTATGGTGAGCACTGAACGTGATGATCATATGATATTTAGAGTCTCAAAGTATTCACATATGGAAAGTTCTATGTAATTATATATTATAAGAGATTGTAAATTGATTAGAAATGAAGTGACGAATAGAAATTGTATAAGAACTGCATATGATTGAAAATATATATAGTAATATTGTTGAAACATGAATTAAGTTGATAAAGATCATATAATCGAGTGCAAATTGGTTTGAAACGGAGTTGGAATGTGTTAACTTGAAACGGAGTTGGAATGTGTTAACTTCTGATATAGCAAAAATGTAAAGAAGGAATATGTAACTCTTGAGATACACCTTAGCCTTGTATTCGTAAAGATTGAGAATAAAATTATAAAAAGAACAGTATTGATTTGAAAGTCCCAGGTTTGAATATTAATCTCTTAAAGCTATATGTATTGTTCAGTATATTTGATCGGTTAATTTTGTTATCCATAGATTTGGGTCTTAGATAAAATGATTGTAATAGCGATTTGGTGAGATTGAAAATTTTGTTTGAGAAATATAGTTAAATGTTATGATGGATAAAGTTGTACCTTATCATTTTATGTTAAGAATTTGGTTATAATTATGAAGGTAAAGAGAGAAAAGGAAATTATGGAAATGTTTTGAGTTATGGATAATATGACAAAAAGGTAATCAAAATAAATATAACAATGATATGAAATGTGAGGAGATATTAAAAAGGGAGAAAATATAAAATGTGACTGAAGGTTATACTGAATATGTTTATGGTATATAATGAATAAATGAATGGACTTGAGGTTTAAGTGAATGAACTATAGATAGTAAATATGGTATAAAATTATTATGAGAATTGGTGGGAATTATAGTAAAATAATAGAGAATAAACTATGTGTATATTAAAAGATAATTTGAAGTGATTTGTTATCATGATAATTTGACTGAATATGGATCGGAAGAGATCAGGAATTGAATATAAGTTTGCCCTAATGGAATTAAATTATATATATACATATATGAAAATTGTGAAATTTCATGATAAGTTAAATAAATTAATCGTTGGTTGAAATTGAACAAGGTTGGAATGTGGGTATATTGTGACAGATAGATCAAGTGATCTGGATTTGGCTAAGATTATGAATCATTATTGAGATTTAATATGTATAGTTGTACTAAGAGTATAATTATTTACATGATAATGTATAGGATGTAAAATTTTAAAGTGTAATTGGACATGAATGAATGGAGTTAGTAGTTATAAATCATGATAAAAAAAGGGAAAAGATTGGTTATTTATAAAATAAGTTGAAAGGTAGTGTATTAATATGTAAGTTAAGTGAAAAGCATGCTAAAGAAGTAACTCAGTTTGTGAAAAATAAGGATCTTGTTATCCATTGAGGCTTGATAAATGTCTATTTAGACAGTGATTGTAATGACAGGATAATTAATGCTAAGATATAAACCAATGATTTTTTTTAAGGTTAAAGTTAAGAAGGTAATTACAAAGAGATGAAGGAACAAAATATATTAAATATATAGATTGGACGAAGTATAAGTGTACTATAAAATGATCTGATTATTGTATAAAGATATTAATAGGAAATGTAATGAGTTCTTTTGAATGTTTGATCAAGGAAGTAATAAGATATATAAACATATAGAATGATGAGTTATGGAATTTTGAGAAGATGGTTGATTCTAAAGGGGAGAGTTGAAGTTATATGATTTGATGACATAATAACTTAAGCATATAATTAACTTCATATGGAAGTTAAGATAGTATTTTTTTAAGAATGAATTGTTACGGTACTAGTAATTTCGAGGATGAAATTTCTTTTTAGAGGGGGAGAATTGTAATATCCCAATGTGTGCCCTAGAAGTTTGGATATAATTGTTGTTTGTTTGAATTATGTGTATATGTTATGTTGATAAGAAAAGAAATTGAAAAGAGAATGTTTAGGTATTGTTTAAAAAGGAAAGTAATGTGTAGAGAGAAAGTGTATATGTTGTGTATATGGTAATATATATAACATATATGTTGGTCAAAATGAGGAGTCAAGGGAAGAAGATATTTTATTTGTGATATGTGAAATTACTTAAATGGGCATATAAGTGAAAGAAGCTAAGTTAAATGGATGAGGGCATTTAAGTAATTGCTTTGTTAGAATTGCTTGGTGGAGATTTAAAGAAGAAGAGAAGTTTGACTTGTCTTCATTTTCTCTTCTTTGCATTGTGTGGCCGGCTACCAAAGGAAAGAGAGAGCAAGAGAGGTGTTCTAAATTCTAAAATCAAATTGAAGGAAGAAGCAAAGGATTAAGTTGGAGATTTGTGAAATTTCCTTAATTTTGGTAAGTACTCTCTTGTTTTCCTTTGTTATTTTGAAGTTGTGTTTGAGGTGAGTTATGATTTGTTGATATTATGATTTGGTGTGTTTGAGATGTGTTTATAAGTGTTGAAATTGAGTATAAGTTAAAAAGATTGAATTGGTGTTGGTTTTGGTTTGAAGATGGTAAGTTAAGTGGATGTTGATATTGAAAGAATAAGAGTGATGTTGATTTTAGGGTTTTGAAATGGTAAGTGATTAAATGTATTGTTAATGTGAATATTGTGATGAATATGTAAAATAAGTGTTAATGACATTGATTATATCTATTTGAATGAGGTTATGTTGTGCATAATGTGTTTTAATTCAATAAAAAGAGATTTTGGCCATGTTTAGGGTTTTCATTCATGAAAGACACGGCCAAACTAAAGAAGAGACACGGGCAAGACTAAAGATTTTTGGGAGACACGGCCAAGTTTAAGGAAATTTGGCCGTGTTGGATCAATTTTGGAGAGACACGGCCATTGGCTTGGCCGTGTCCCTTGACTGTGTCTGCCACTGCCTATTTTGTGTTGAGAGACACGGCCAAGCTAGGGAAGTCTTGGCCGTGTTGGAGCTTTTGGTTGAGAGACACGGCCACAAGCTTGGCCGTGTCCCTTGAGTGTGTTAGCTACTGTGATTGTTCTTTGCTCTTCTTGCATTGTTTTGATTCTTCAAAGGTCTTCTTGCACCTAAACATAAAAATAAACACTCTAAACACATTTAATACAAAGAATGATCTAAACAAATATATGTGGAAGATTCTAAATCTATGAATAATGTTATATTGTGAATAATGTGGGACACAATGTGAGTAATGATGATGCATGTGATACTATATGAACAATGTTATGTTTTATACATTGTGAATCTTGTGAACGGTAATGTGTTATATGAATAATGTACTTTGTAATGTTATATCAATGATGTTATATGTAAAATGTGAAGGATATGATGGGGTAATTGATTAGGTATACTATGAAATATTATAATATGAATTGAGACATGACATGATATGAGGCCATTGTGATTGGCTATGATAACTCAAATGTGATGTGAAGCCATTGTGATTGGCTATGATAACTCAAATGTGATGTGAAGCCATTGTGATTGGCTATGATGATTCAATTGAGAATGTAATTGCTAAATGAATTGTGTGGCTAATGTGTTATTCCATTTTCAGAGTTTGTTGTTGGTGGCATGCCTAATATTGGTAACAATCTCTTGAAGTTAGGTTGGATTTGATCCTTGAAGCCTAATTGAGATGTTACAACCCTTGAAGCTAGGTTGGGTTGGTTCTTGAAGCCAATTTGGGTTGATACTTAGCATGCTTTGTTCCCCTTGAAGCTTGGTTGAACCTAATCCTTGAAGCCTAGTTGGGTTTATGATAATGATGAATGTGATAACAAAACCAAAGCGTTAACTCTAAAAGATGGAATGGCATATTAGTGTGTTTTGGGCCCATGCTTGTCTTTGTTTAATGTGATTCATGAATGGTATAATGATTGCCTTTGTTGGAAATGTGATTCATGATTGGTGAATTGTGAATAAAATAATGATATGAAGTAAGATATGTATTGTGTGTATTGATATATTGATTGTGAGTATTAGTGATGGATTGTGGTTGGTGTTAATGATATGTATATATGTATATATAATATATGAGATTAGTAGAGATATATGAAAGGTGTAATTAAAAAGGGAAACCATGATAAGAAACTAATGGTACATGGAATTTGATATATCATTATATGTTAGAACTTCTGTAATGTATGTTTATATTATTTATTTGTACTACTAAGCTCTCGGGCTTAGCGCGGATGTGTAATCGCGCAGGTGACTAGGTGGAAGATATGAAGTCTTTCGTTATGCCACGAGAAGAGTAAGAGTTTATCGAGACCAACTAGAGGGTGATGCATACATGCATAATTTTTAATTATGATGTATTTCTGACAAGAGTGTATTTATATGTATAAATGAAGTTTTGATAAAGATAAGATTCTTATATATATGTAAGATCATTAAAAGTATAATGATTTTGTAAATGCTCTTTAAATTAATGTATTGTGGTTTAAACTCTGTTAAAGGTTTTTAAATTGTAACGAAAAGTGACATCCTTTTACTTTATATACTTACTGTATGTATATCAGGTATATGTATAGTACTTATATGGGGTATCGGGGTGTTACATATGACATGAGTGATATACAAATCTTTCATCTACAAATTTTAAATGCAAATCTATAAAAAAATGTGAAAATTAATTTGATTTGCATGCGTAATCATTTTGTATTTTTTTTTGTTTTAATTTTGTTGTTCTTCAATTATAATAATAAAGGCTTTGTTGTTTTCCATGATAATGCAGTTTAAATGTTTGATAAAATACTTCAAAAAAAATTTTGTGATTTTTTTTTCAATACATATTTTCTGATGTGTTTATATCCTTTTTTTTAGTTGTGTTTGTTTCATTTTAATGTTAGTTTGGGTTAAATTTTCATTTCAACGTGTGTTTAATTTTTACAACATATACTCAAAAAAATGAATATCTATCTATATTCAAAGCATATACTCAATATACACGACATATTGTAGACCATTAATTTTTTACCAAGTCCAGTGCGATATTTTAAAGCAGTTCAAAAATAATTTTTATAATTTTTATTATTTATTTTAATATTATAATATAATATTTAATATTTATTTTTAATAATAAAAATAAAAAAATAAAAATCAGACGAATCGGAGGACAACGTGCGGCAGCGGCTGCCTGCGTGTTGAGCCTATTTCGCCTCAGGCAAAGCCTGCGGCGAATTTCGCTTGGTCTCACTATATACTCTTAATTTTTTACCCAGTCCAATCTGATAGTCCAAAATAATTTTTATGGTATTTTAATTATTTTAATTACTTATAATATTGAATAGTTATTTTTAATAAAAATAAAAAAATAAAAAATCAGATGGATCGTCGGGCAACAAGTGGCAACGCTGCTGCGCTGCCATGCAGCATGGTAATTTCACAGCAGAAAGTTTCTGCGATGAATTGGGTACTGCCCAATTCGCCGTAGCTAGGTTTGCCCAGTTCACCCAGCCAGATTCTCGTAGCAATTTTTTCCAGCGCAGCCTCGCAGGCCCAGCAGCCTGCGCGCACTGCCAATTTTTTGACCAAACCTTATTTCACACGGTTTTGTGATTTTTTTTCCTAAACAGTTGGTATTTCCTTATTAAAATAAGATTAAGTCTTTTGTTTTCCTATAAATAATAGTATTTAACACACTAAAAAGGGGGACAAAAAAAAAGGAGAAAAAGGATTGGAATTGGATTTCGGCCAGGAGAGAGTAGGAAGATTTTTTGGGACTTTGAGAACCAGCAACAAAGAAAGAAAATTAGCAAAGAAACTCAAATATCAAGCAGAGAGCAACGAATCTAAAAAAATCAAGCAGAAAAAATAATCAACAAGGCAGTAGCTTAGCTCACTGTCTTGTTCTCAATTCAACCAAAAAATATAAAGGCAGTGTAATCATTGTCTTTGCCAAAGCTCATCTAGAATTTCGTTCAAACAATTTTGGTGGAGCCAACAAACGGAGGTGTGTCTTTCTAACTTAATTCATTTAAATTTATATTGAGATAACTTATTATTTCATCTATCAAATTTTCTTCGTTTAAAGTTCATTCTTTTAACTTTTAATTTATTTTACAATACACAGTAAGTATAGCAGCTTCTTTTTATTGTTTGCATGGCCAGTAGCTTGTTCCATTAAATCACCATAACATTAAATTTTTCAAATAATGTTTTAAATGTCCAGTAGCCTTATTACATATAAGTATTTATCAAAATTCCATGTTAAAGTAGTCTTAGAGTTTTTATAATGATCATATTTTTATAAAACCCTAATCTGTATTTCTAAAGATCAAGAACCCTAGAAACCATAATTTCCCATCCAAAACCCTAAAAAAAATCATATTTCATGTTTAAAACCCTAGAAACTCTAATTTCCCATTTAAAACCCTAAAAAACCATATTGCATGTTTAAAACCCTAATTTTTTTCCATAAGAATTCCAAACCCTAATTTAAATTAAACCCTAACTTATTTTGTTAAAACCTTAATCAAATTTCTTTATTTTATTATCACAATAGCTATTTCTTTTTAAATATTTAAGTTTTAATCTTATTTTCATAGGTTTGTACCTTATTCACTTAAATCCCAAATTGTAATTTTAATCACACAGTAGCATAATCTTTCTAAAATAATAAACCTAACAATAATACTAGTTCTTTAAAATTCCAAAACCCTAGCTTTTAGATATAAATTCCAAAATCCTAAATGTTATTTAAGAAACCCTAAGTTGATACACTTAAATTTGCATATTTATTTGTTTCATTATTAAGTGAGTATTTATTATATAGTTTGATTAATGATTTATTTATATATTCAATTTTGTCTTTAATGAATGATTTATTTATGATGAATGGTTGGTTGGTTATTTTTATTAATTTGCTTTGGTTTCAAAATATTGTAAGAGGTATATTTCTATATTTTGGGTACCTCATGTATTAAGCATAATGTAATTTAAATTGCTTTTATATTTTGGACCAATGTAAAGGAAACATTTCTATCTTTCGGTGGTGTCCTATTTAGTTTTAGATATGGATGATGTAAGGATATGTTTCCATCCTCGGATGGGTGTCCATTTATTTGCTTTGTTTGGACATTGCTTTGATTTTAATATAATGATGTTTTATTTTAATTGTTTCATGTAGTATGGATAATATTGTTATATTTAAGAATTTTGTAATATTTAAACCTGCAAAGGAGGCCAGTTCCAATGAACCGGGCATTGTAGGGGTATTGGGCCATTTCTCACCTTCCCTACACGTACCCAACTTTTCGAACCCATTAGGGGGTTGGAGATTCCTTAGGAATCAAGTCATCTACCCCTTTCTTTTTCCTAGCCTGTCCAGGTGGTGACTCCATTTTCTCCGGGCTTAGGCCCGTGTTCTCTAAGGTCCCAAGCCTAAACAGTGCCAAAGTAGCAAAAACTATTCCACCAGGAGTGGGGGCAAAAATCCCCGCTCACAGTGGCAACTCCACTGGGGATAAGAGAAGTTGATTCCGTTAGTCTTTATATTATTCTATTCTTTCTTATCATGATATTATCCTTTGCATCATATTAGATTGCATCGTGTGTGTGAGTTAGGATGCCTGTGTTACCCATGTTGTGTTATGTGAGGGATATCATACTTTCACTCAAGGTATGGAGATCGAGCATGGCATAACCTCTCATAGCCTTGTACCTTTTGGTATATACTTGCTATGGGAACCTAAGCCTTTTAACCCAAAGACTAAAGCTCATGTAATTGGCCTAGTTACTTTTCTTAGGTTTTTACCCCAAATGCTTATTATTTGACTATGGTTAATCTTGACTTAAATCATGGCTTATTTGGTTTGTTCTTTTTCTAATATGACCTAATTACATTGTGAGCTCAAATAATTTTTTCCTCTGAATCCAAAAGATTAAAGCTATTTTCAAAACTTTTCACTTTGGACAAAAACTTTTCTAAAAATAAATCAAAAAATTCTTTTCTCATTAGTCAAATACAAAGTCAAAAATTCATTTTTTCTAAATTTTTTTACAATGGGTTTTTCAAACAAAACTATTTTTGCATTTCATCCAACCTTTTCTTACAAAGAGCTTACAAATTATTTAGGTCAATTATGGAATACCAAAAATCAATTGTGAGCCTAATTTATACTAAGAATTATTAATCATGGGCTTATTTTAGGCATGAATCATTAGTTACTTTTTAGAGTGACAAATATATTTATAATAAACCTCTTAATTTAGTTTTAATCCAATATAGTATAAAAGCTACTTTAGTTGATTGGATGTATTAAAGCCTAATTAATGAGAATTATCATGAACTGATTTCCATTTTTGAAAATATAACTATTGGTTGAACCGTCCAAGGGAAATATTCGAAAACAAGATATCCCATGTTGGTATTTTGCTAACCATATACCTAGAAAAAGAGACTCACCATCCTTGTGTGGATGTTATAAGATGGGAAGGAACATCCTATTTATCCTTGCTTGTTTATTGTTTGTGCATACATGCATCACATCACATATCATTAATCCATTTTGGCTCATAGCCCTGGATTACGACAATTCAAAAGCTTATGACAATCCGACCTACGCCGGAGATGAAGAATCTAGCAGCGACTCAATCTCTTTTTCACCGAAAGCAATGGAGCCCGAACAAATTCAAAGAATGGTGGATGACACCCTTAATGCTAAAATGGAAGAACTAAAGGGGGTCCTAGCCGAGATCATGAAGAATCAAATGACTATAATGTTTGGGAACAATGTTGAAACATCCGCAAGCACCAAGAAAGATAAGGGGAAGGCTAAAGTTGGTGAAGTGGCTTTTGATGATGATAAGTTGATCATTGATGATGATGATGATTGGGCTCAATACTTCCAATATCCTCAAGACAAGAAGAAAGAGTTGAAGGTTGTTGAAAGATCAGCTATTGAGAAAACTGAAACTTCAGATGTTAAAAAGATGATTGCTAACCTAGAAAAGAAGTTTGAAAAGAAACTAAAAATCGAAGAGATGTCTGAGATCAACAAACTGTTTGAACAAGATGAGGAGGTCCCTTATAAGTTTAAGATGCCTTCCTTCGCTAGGTACAATGGTACTGGAAACCCTCACCTCCAAGTGAAGCAGTATATCACTGCTATGCAGTCTGCCCGAGTTACTAAGACTAAAACTCTAAGGTACTTCATGCTCTCATTGGATCCTATTATATAAAATTGGTTTAATAGCTTAGATGATGGCACACAAAAGAGCTGGGATTTATCTAAAATTAGTTTAATAGCTTAGATGATGGCACACAAAAGAGTTGGGATTTGTTGTACAAGGCCTTCATCCAGCAATATGGATACAATGTTGAATTGGAAGTTACTCTAATGGAGGTGGAGTCCATTAGACAAAGGCCGAATGAAAACTTTGTGGACTGTATGAAGAGGTGGAGAAATAAGGCTGCATTGCTCAAGAGAAGGCCTGATGAATCTGATCAAATTAGAATGATTGTGAGAGGAGTGTTACCTAGCCTTCATGAAAGGATGTCTCATACGCTCATCCAGGATTTCAAAGATCTTCTCCAAGCTGGTCTGCAAATTGAAGAGTGGGAAAGGGAGAAGAATCGCTTTTCAATAAGAAGGAATGAGAAAAGCAACCACCAATCGAGCAATCAAAGCACGCAAAAGGAAGTTGATGATAATGCAATTGGTCAAGGAAATAAAAGATAGTTCTTAGAATTGGGGAAACCTCTATCTTGGGTTTTCAACAAGCTACAGAGGAAGGGGTTGTTACAACCGTTGACTCCTCGACAATTGCATAATCCTCTGCCACCAAACTTCAATGCTGAGGCCTTCTGTCAACTTCATCAAATGCAAGCGCATGAGACGGATAAATGTGCTTGTCTAAAACATGAGATCCAAGATTTGATTGACAGTGGTAAGCTACCTGTAGACCCTTAATTTTTGACCCAGTCCAGTCTAATATATTTTAATTAGTCCAAAATAATTTTTATGTTGTCCAAAATATTTTAATTAGTCCAAAATAATTTTTGTTATCTTAATCAAATAATATTTGCTTTAATTTTTATAATTAATAAAAAAATAAAAAACAATAAACAAATAAAAAAATCAGCTTTCGGCGAAATGGCCAAAGCTGGCCATTTCGCCCACCGCTGCGGCAGCTTTTTAGCCAGCCCAATTTTTCAGCAGCAGTTTTTTTCGCCAGTAAAATTTTTCCGACGCAAATTTTTTGAAACCTAATACAATTAGGTTTCGGTTTCTTTTTCTGAATGAATATTATATTCTGTGAATAACTAGAATTAGCCATAGAAATCTTCTATAAATAAGGACTAAAAAAACACAAAAAAGAGGGAGAAAAAAAAGGAGAAAAATCAGAAATGGGGACAGAAATTTGGAGAAAAATTGAGACCGAAACTGTGGAGGAAAAGCTTTGAATCAATTCTGATTTTTTTGAGAGAGCAGACAAACAACTCAAGCAATTCAAAGGCAACAAAACTTGTCTTTGTTTTTTTGTTCATCCAAGAAGAAATTTTTGGTGGAACTAACAAATGGAGGTATGCATCAATTGTCTAATTTCTTCACAGTAGCTTAAATCATCTAATTGTTTCTTTTAATTCAAAAACTCTAGAATCATAATTCCCCTTTTCTAAAGTCTAAAAACCTTAATTCGTTGCTTCATTTTCCAAAAAGCTTAAAATTGTTGTTTTTGTTTCTTCAAAATCTCAAAACCCTAATTTGCCTTCCAATTCTTCAAAACCATAAATTAAATCTGTTTCTTTCCAAAAATCCTAAAAAAACATCTTTTTTGTTTCTATAAACTTTAAATCATTTTGTTTATTCTCATAAAGCTTCATAAAATTATCAATTGTTTTTCCAAATCCTAAAACCTAATGCATTCTCCAAATCCATAATTCTAAAATTCTAAAACCCTAATTCAACTTTAGAACAAAACACTAAACCCTAAATTAGCTAAACCCTAATTTTTCTAAACCCTAATTTTTAAAACCTTAAAACCATATAAATCTAATTGTACACAGTAAGCTCAAAAATAATGATCCAGTAACCGTAAATCATAAATCTAAGTGTTTTAAAGTGTTCAAACCCTAATTTCATGTTTTTACCACTCAAATACTAATTTGGTTAATTAAAGAACTTTATCAACCTACTAAATTCTAAAACTTGGCTCCATCTCAATTCTTTTAAAATTCACAGTAGTTTAAACCCATGAATTCCCAAAACCCTAAACATATTAAATAAAGAAACTTAAATAGAAATAGTAGCCCTAATTTGAATCTTTATTTGCTTTGTTCAATTTTATATTTGATTATGCTTTGATTTATTTTATATGCTCTAATTTATTTAAGTTCAATGCTTGGTTTATTTAACTTATCATGGATGGATGTTTACTTTCTATTGATGTTTAATACCTTTGATGAATGATTTATTTATAATTAATAGTTATTTACTTTTATAGATTTATTTAGAATTCCAAATGTTGTAAGAGGTATATTTCCACTTTGTGGGTACCTCATTAGTTAAATATCATGTAATTTAAATTGCTTTTCTATTTTAGAACCAATGTAAATGACATGTTTCTACCTTTCGGTGGGTGTCCTATTTAGGCATGGGATGTAAGGACATGTTTCCATCCTCGGATGGGTGTCCATTTATTTGCTTTGTTTGGACATTGTTTTGATTTTCAATATATCGATGCTTTATTTTAATTATTGTGTGTAATATGGATAATATTGTTATATTTAAGAATTTTATAATATTAAGACCTGTAAAGGAGGCCTATTCCAATGAACCGGGCATTGTGTGGGTGCTGGGCCATTTCTCACCTTCCCCACATGTACCCAACTTTCCAATCCCATTAAGGGGTTGGGGATTCCTTAGGAATTGAGTCATTCACCCCTTTCTTTTTTTCCAGCCCATCTGGGTGGCGACTCCATTTTCTCAGGACTTAGGTCCGTGTTCTTTAAGGCCCCGAGCCTAAACAGTGCCGAAATAGCAAGAACCATTCCACCGGGAGTGGGGGCAAAAATCCCCGCTCACAGTGGCGACTCCACTGGGGACAAGAGAAGTTGATTGTGTTGGTCTTTTTATTATTATACTCTTTTTATAATGATATTATCCATTGCATCATATTAGTTTGCATTGTGTGCATGAGTTAGGACGCCCGTGTTACCCGTGTTATGTTATGTAAAGGATACCATACTTTCACTCAAGGTATGGAGATCGAGCATGGCATAACCAATCATAGCCTCGTACCATTTGGTATATACTTGCTATGGGAACCTAAGCCTTTTTACCAAAAGGCTAAAGCTCATGTAATTGGCCTAGTTACTTTCCTTAGGTTTTTACCCCAAACACATGTTGTTTGGCTATGGTTAATTTATCTTGGCTTAAATCATGGCTTATTTTGTTTGTTCTTTTTCTAATATGACCCAAGTACATTTGTAAGCTCGAATAAATTTTTCTTCAAAGTCCAAAAGACCAAAGCTATTTTTAAAACTTTTTTTTTAAGATGGTCTTTGGGCATAAGACTTTTCTAAAATTAAATCAAAAATTATTTTGCTCATGGCCCAAATACTAAGCCCAAAATATGTTTTTTCTAAGGTCTTTTTACAATGGGCTTAGAAATAAAATTATTTTCAACCTTTTCTTACAAAGAGCTTGTAAATTATTTGGGTCAATTATGAAATACCAAAAATCAATTGTGAGCCTAGTTTATACTAAGAATAATTAATCATGGGCTTGTTTTTTGCATGAATCATTAGTTACTTTTTTCAAGTGAGAAATCTATCTATAATAAACCTCTTAATTTAGTTTTAATCCAATATAGCATAAAATCTACTATAGTTGGTTGAATGGATTAAAACCTAATTAATAGGAATTACTATGAATGGATTTCCATTTTCAAAAATATAACTATTGGTTGAAACGTTCGAGGGAAATATTTGAAAACAAGATACCCCATGTTGGTATTTTGTTAACCATATACCTAGGAAAAGAGACTCGCCATTCATGTGTGGATGTTATAAGGTTGGAAGGAACATCCTATTCATCCTTGTTTGTTAATTGTTCATGCATATATGCATACATGCATACATTTGCATCTCATATCATTGATCCTTTTTTGCTCATAGCCCTGGATTACGACGGTTCAAAAGCTTATGACAATCCAATCTATGCCGGAGATGAAGTATCTAGCAACGACTCAATCACTTGCTCACCAAAAGCAATGGATCCCAAACAAATTCAAAGAATGGTGGATGATGCCCTCAATGCCAAGATGGAAGAAATAAAATAGGCCATGGCTGAGATCATAAAGAATCAACTAGCTGAAATTTTAGGAAACAATGTCAAAACATCTGCTAGTACCAAGAAAGACAAAGGGAAGACTAAAGTTAGTGAAGTAGCTTTTGATGATGATAAGGTGATCATTGATGATGATGATTGGGCTCAATACTACCAAGATCCTCAAGACAAAAAGGAGCCGAAGGTTGTTGAGAAGGCAACTATTGAAAAGACCAAAACTTTTGATGTTGAAAAGATGATTGCTGATTTAGAAAAGAAATTTGAGAAGAAACTAAAAACCGAAGAGATGTCCGAGATTGACAAATTATTTGAGCTAGATGAAGAAGTTTCGTACAAGTTCAAGATGCCATCTTTTGCGAAGTTTGATGGAAGCAGAAATCCTCATCTCCATGTGAAGCAGTATATCACTACTATGCAATCTGCCCGAGCTACTAAGGCTCAAACTCTAAGGTAATTTATGCTCTCATTAGACCCTATTGTCCAAAGTTGGTTCAATACCTTAGATGAAGGAACACAAAAGAGTTGGGATTTGCTATACAAGACCTTCATCCAACAATATGGGTATAATGTCGAGATGGAAGTTACCTTAATGGAAGTGGAGTCCATAAGACAAAGGCCAAATGAGAATTTTGTGGATTATGTGAAGAGATGGAGAAACAAGGCCGCTTTGCTCAAGAAGAGGCCTGATGAATCCGATCAAATAAGGATGATTGTGAGAGGGGTGTTGCCTAGTCTTCGTGAGAGGATGTCTCATACACTCGTCCGTGATTTCAAAGACCTTCTCCAAGCGGGTTTGTAAATTGAGAAATGGGAAAGAGAGAGAACCATTTTTCAACAAGAAAGAATGGGAAAGGGAACTACCAGTCTGTAAATCAAAGCACGCAAAAAGAAGTTAATGTTAATGTGGCTGGTCAAGGAAATAAAAGACAATTCTCAGAATTGGGGAAACCTCTATCTTGGGTGTTTAGCAAGCTGCAAAAGAAAGGGTTGTTGCAACCGTTAGCTCCTCGACCACTACATAATCCATTTCCACCAAACTTCAATGCCTAGTCCTTCTGTCAATTTCATCAAATGCGAGGGCATGAAACAGATAAATGTGCTCGTCTAAGGCATGAGATCCAATATTTGATTGATAGTGGTAAGATATCCGAGCCGGATAAGCCCAACACCAAAGACAATCCTTTGCCTAAGTTTGGAAGAGTACCTCCACTGGCAACCTTCATGGTAGGAAAAGGATTGGAAGAAGATTTTGTTTTATCATCCTTTCAAGATGGAAATATTGAAGATGTGAAAGGAAAAGAAGCTTAAACTCAATGAACTTTCCTTAGCTTGAATGTTGCTTTTCAATCTTACTTTCTTTAATATTTTGGAACTATTGTGCTTTTCAAACTTAAAGTTGCTTTGAATAAATTATTTTCATCAAAATTTTGTTGGTCTTCGTTCATTTTGGTGCTCAACCGATGAGGAATCTAGCTTGATATTCATAAATTAATGTGTCTAGGCATCATGACTTGAATGACTTTATTAGATGAGGGAATTACTCTATAGCATTGAGTTGTGTATGCTTACTTAGAGAGGGCTCCAGCATAATTACCTTTGTCTAGGTCCTAGTCAGTCTTAGAACATGCTTAGACAAACTTTTGAGGCAAAATTGAACTCTGCTTATTTAAGGGAGAGATGATCTAGGCATTGTTTGATTAGCCAACAACTAGTATCCACCCAATCAAATGTCAATCCCTAGTTGTCCCTTTGAGCCTTCATAAAGTTGTAGCTTTCTTTTCATTGACTTATAAGCTCAACAACCTACCCATAGCTGTTGTGATACTTTTGACAAGACTTATGATCACTAAGATGAAGAGGCGAGAAGATCAAAGAAAGAAATGAATACCATGAAGATAGTTGAAGTTCTCAAGACCATGAAGATAGTTGAAGTTCTCAAGACCATGAAAATAGTTGAAGTTCTCAGGACCATAAGGGTAGTTGATGTTCTCAAGACCATAAGGGTAGTTGAAGTTCTCAAGACCATAAGGGTAGTTGATGTTTTCAAGGCCATAAGGATAGTTGATGTTCTCAAAACCATAAGGGTAGTTGGAGTTCACCTAGTATCTCCAATATATCAAGACAACATCAGAGTAATAAATGATTTATCCCTATTAAAGAAGATTTATGTTACTCAACTCATCCATTATTAGAAGCCCAAGTCAGTACAAACAAGACAACTCTCTTAGAGCTGGAACCAAACAAAAAAAACAAAAAAAAAGGAGAAGAGAAGAGAAAAGAAAAGGAAAAAGAAAAAGAAAAGAAAAAGGACAAAAGGAGAAAGAAAAAAGGAGAAAAGGAAAAAAGGAAAAGAGAAAAGGAAAAAAAAAGAGATAAAACCTAAAAAGATGATTTTGAAAGCCACCTGAGTTCTATTTTACCTAAAGCAACAAAAGGCTTCAATTTGGTTCATAAGGACATTTTGACTTGAATTGGTCCCAACCCAACCAAAGATTCAATCAAAATCAAAGGAAAAGGAGAAAAACCATTCAGTTCTTGAAAGTTTTGTACTTGACAGTCCTACAAGGAAGAAGGACAAAATTATAAAATGCTCAAAGAAAGGAAAGAGTAAGAAAAATAAAAAGAAAGAAAAGGGAGAAGAAGAAAAGAAACAAATTTGGGTACCAAACTTTATCCAAGGTTAAAGACTATTCCAAACAAGATCCAGATTAATGCTAAGAAGATAGAAGGAATTTGGAGTCTAGCAAGATTGTCTCCAAGCTACCTAAAATTCAAACAAGAAATTTATAGTGTGAGGGTTTGTCCATTGTGTCACATCAGCTCCTATCTCAAAATGGCCTTCATTTAATCCATGTCCCTTATAGACCCCATTTCATGCCTATCGAAGACCTGTTGATCTCTCTTGGTAGGTAGAGTCTATTAGTGGAGATAGTTTGAATAAGCATGCATATGAGATAGACAATATTTAAACTCAAATGAGACCTTTGGCCGAGTAATGTGTATGTGCCTATCTGAAGTGCAACAATTCTTGGTTAAATAGAAATAATTCCTAAGCTTAGTATGGTAACTAGGGTTGTTATGTTATAGATATGTTAATTTGGAAAATCAAGTCCTGAGGTACATTGATTTTAATTTGGCAAAGCCAACATTTGATTTCAAAATTAAAATTCAAAAAATAAAAAAATAAAAAAATGTTTTGTCATACAAATCCTTCAAGTTAAGGGAAGTATGTTGAACCTCCAAAGGACACATTGGGCAAAGGAAATGATTATTGGCATGGTCATGAAGAAGCTATCAACCGACACATAGTTTGAAATAGATGAATCCCTGACTCTACTGCTTGGGGTCTCCATTATTCATATTTTCAACATCTTGAAGATAAAAAGCCATAAATGTAAAGCTTTCTATCATTCCAATGAGAACACTTCTGCTGATCTCCTTGGTCTGTGAGTCAATGAAATCGCTGTGAGTATTATCATGCATATCATGCATACATGAGCATATCACATCACACTTTCTTGTCTTGTGTTGTTTATTCTTTATCAAGGTAAACAGCAAACACCCTGTGAAGTAAACCATTAAAAGAAGATATCAAATCAAGGGGGGCATGGAAAGCCCATTGCTTGAGAAAGCTCAAGTAATTTTGCAAAGAGAAGAAATGCATGCTTGTGCGAAGAGCCCGCATGGAAAAAATCTTGGGTTTGAGCCTACACAGAGGGCAAATTTCTCCTTTTTAATTTTTTAAGTTTATATACCAAACATTTTCAAACTCACTTGCAAATATTTCACCTCGCAGGGAGCAGTAGAAGATATGAGAGCCAACTAAAAATAGCTAAATTTTTGCAAAAAGGGAGAACAAAAGAATGGAACATTAAAACTATCAAAAGTATAAAGATGCAAAAGACAAAAGATCAGTTCAGCTAAAAGAGCTGAAGCTAGGGTAAAGACCCTGTAATATCCCAAAATGTACCCTAGAAGTTTTGAATATTATTGTTGTTTTAATTAGATTGAATGTATATGTTAATTTGAAAGAGAAAAGAATTTTTAAAGGAAGTGTATATGTTGCATATATGGTAGTATAAATAACATATACATAAGTCAAATGGATGGTCAATGCAAGAAGATATTTATTTGTGATTTGTGAAATTACTTAAATGGGCATATAAGTTAAAAGAGGTTAAGTTAAATGGTTGAGGGCATTTAAGTAATTGCATTGTTAGAATTGCTTGGTGGAGAATTAAAGAAGAAAAGAAGTTTGACTTATTTCATTTTCTTCTTTTCTCATTTTGGTGGCCGGCTATACCAAAGGAAAGAAAGAGCAAGTGAGGTGTTTTGATTTCTAAAATCAAATTGAAGGAAGAATCAAAGGATTAAGTTGGAGATTTGTGAAATTTCCTTAATTTTGGCAAGTGTTCTCTTGTTTTCCTTTGTTCTTTTTGAAGTTGTGTTTGAAATGAGTTATGATTGGTTAATATTATGATTAGATGTGTTGTGATATGTTTATAAGTGTTGAAATTGATCGTAAGTTAAGAAGTTAAATTGTTGTTGATTTTGGAAGTATTGCAGTTGAGATTGTTTTAGGGTTTTGAAGTGATAAAGGATGTTTAACTTGAGTTTGCTTAATTATTTTCATAGATTTGCATGTGATTGATGTTGGTTGGAGTTGTAAGCTTAGAAATGTGATTTTGGCCGAAGGCAGTAGCATTGTGGATGCCACGCCCGTGGCCTTGGTGGCCATGGCCGTGGCCAATTGTAGCCATGGCCGTGGAGGTGTGGAGCATGGGAGGCAGAATCGTAACCTAACCCACGCCTGTGGGGGTTGAGGTGGCCACGGGCGTGGGCTATAGTGTGTGATGTTGGGTTATTATTTGTAATCTAAAGGTCTATGATGAGGTTAACAAGTGTTAAATTGTATTGGAATTGATGTATTGTATCATTTTTGGGATTAGGTTTTGAAAGAAGGTGATTTGCCCTAATTTGGGAAGTGAAGAATCTTGGAAAAGGAAAGCGTTTAGAGTTGTGTAAATTGTTATTGAGGTAAGTACAAACTTACCTAAATGCATTATTTTATATGATTTTGAGACTTAAAACAATGTTAAGTAATTTATTATATTGTTAATATAATGTGACTAGTATTATGACTTGTATAGTGTGAAAGAGATGAGGATCATTCAAAAAGGTATGTGCAATGCAATTTGTTATGATAAATACTTTTATGACGAATTACTTTAATGTAAATTGAGACTTAAAGAGATGTGAAACTAATGTTCTGAGTTATAATGATGTGAATGATATGATTGAAGCATGCCATTGTGATTGGCTATGATAACTCAAATGTGATGTGACGCCATTGTGATTGGCTATGATAACTCAAATGTGATGTGATGCCATTGTGATTGGCTATGATAACTCAAATGTGATGTGATGCCATTGTGATTGGCTATGATAACTCAAATGTGATATGAAGCCATTGTGATTGGCTATGATGATTCAATTGAGAATGAAATTGATAAATGAAGTGTGTGGCTAATGTGTTATTCCATTTTCAGAGTTTGTTGTTGGTGGCATGCCTAATAATAGTAACAATCTCTTGAAGTTAGGTTGGATTTGATCCTTGAAGCCTAATTGAGATGTTACAACCCTTGAAGCTAGGTTGGATTGGTTCTTGAAGCCAAGTTGGGTTGATACTTAGCATGCTTTGTTTCCCCTTGAAGCTTGGTTGAACCTAATCCTTCAAGCCTAGTTGGGATAATGATATTGATGAAATGTGATAATTAAACCAAAGCATTAACTCTGAAAGTTGAATAACATATTAGTGTCTTTTGGGCCCGAGTCTGTCTACGTTGTCAATGATTGAATGTGATATACAAATGTTGAAATAAATGAGTAATGAGATCAATGATTGCCTTTGTTGGAAATGTGATTCATGATTGGTGAATTGTGAATAGAATAATGTTATGAAGAATGATATGTAATGTGTGTATTGATATATTGATTGTGAGTATTAGTGATGGATTGTGGTTGATGATAATGATTGCCTTTGTTGGAAATGTGATTCATGATTGGTGAATTGTGAATAGAATAATGTTATGAAGTATGATATGTAATGTGCGTATTGATATATTGATTATGAGTATTGGTGATGGATTGTGGTTGGTGATAATGTTATGTATATATTTATATAATATATGAAATTAGTCGAGATATATGAATGGTACATGGAAGTGATATTTCATTATATGTTAGAATTTCTATAATGTATGTTTATATGTTATATTTGTACTACTAAGCTCTCGGGCTTAGCGCAGATGTGTAATCGCGCAGGTGACTAGGCGGAAGATATGAAGTCTTTCGTTATGCCACGAGAAGAGTAAGAAATTGTCGAGACCAACTAGAGGGTGTTGCATACATGTATAACTTTTAATTAGGATATTTCTGACAAGAGTGTATGTATATGTATAAATGGAGTTTTGATAAAGATATGATTATTATATATATGTAAGATCATTAAAAGTATAATGATTTTGTAAATTTTCTTTAAATTTTTGTAATGTGGTTTGAACTCTGTTAAAGGTTTTTAAATTGTAACGAAAAATGACATCCTTATACTTTATATACTTACTGTATGTATACCGGGTATATGTATAGTACTTATATGGGGTATTGGGGTGTTACAATTATTTTGGTATCAGAGCTTAGGTTCGAGATTGTCGGCCTAAGTAGAATTAAAAAGAAAAGTTTTGAAAAGTTTAAATAGAACTAAAAAGGAAAGGTTTTGAAATGAAATTTGTAATACATGCATATGCATTGACATTTAGGTTGGTCTCGGATGTGGCATTTTATGAATGATAGAATATCTGTGTTATATGAGATGGATGCTAGTGTGTGAATGAAGTTTTACATGAAAGTAAAGCTAGAGAAAGAAATGATATGGATTTATATAAGTTTAATTGATATAAAAAAAATGGAAATTTGTGCAAGTAAAGTGAAGTGTTAAATGTGTTGAAGTATAAAGAAATGAAAAGGAGAATAAAGTTGAAAATGAGTTGAAATCAAAATCAAGATTAAAGTATGTACTCTTTCCTCTACACTTTGAATCTCTTTATAATAAAGTTTATGTTGGGTTTGCTAGACAGAGGAAATATTGTTGGATTGTTAATATTGAAAGATATGTTATTAAAATAAGAAGAGTATGGTGGAATATTGAATGAGTTGATTAGTAGAGACAAAATGTGACTATTTAAAGTTTGGGATATATATATAAAGTTAAGGTTTTGTTTAAAGGAAAAAGAGATGATATTGGTTAAGTAAGAATATAAATTGGTATTGTTATTTTAATGCAAACATTGTGAATTCAATGTTAGAAATGTGAGATGCTTGGATATTGTGAAAGCTCATGGAAATGGTGATAATATATGATATTTGAGATCTTTTTGAAATGAGCTTGATAATTGTGAAAATTATATGTTTTGATATTGCTTTGTGATATATATATATATATAATGTTTTTAAAGTGATATTAAGAAAAGATGAGTTTGGCAAATTGAAGTTTAAGCGAAGTAGTAAGTTGAAAAGTTAAAGTTTTAGTGGAATTTGATAAAGATTAATCGGATATTGATGGTTTAATGTATATTCAATACATGAGCTAGGTGAAATGACTAATATGGCATATGAAAGTATTATGAATTGAGTAATGTGATTGATAGTATGAGAATTTGTTTTGAAGTAAGAAGGGAAGTGGATAAGCAAATGAAAATGAGTTATTTTAAGTCATTTTACTGCATAGGGTAAAAATGGATATGGAAGTATATTAAATGCTATTAAAGACAAAAGTGAAAGAGATGTCACATTGGGAATGTGACTAAGATGGATGTGAAGTATTATTATATAGTCAATATATATATATATATGTGTTGTGTGAATAAATACTTTACATTATACTGGAAGAATTGGTACTGGATGATTCTCGCTGGCTCTCTTAAGGGGGAGGTCAGGTGTTCGATCCGGGGAGGTGACTTGCACTCATGTGTCTTAGGTGTAAGCCAAATAAACAAATCCTGTTGGAGGGCCCGTGAGGGCAGTTCAGTACTGTAGCAGCCTAGCCCAGAGGCCCTGGGGGTTTCTCCGGATAGGAATGGCTCAGCAGGTGGACTGGGACGGTTGTTACAGTTATAAAGGAAAATTTGTATTGAATGTATGAAAAAGGAAAATAAATAAGAGCATATGATTAAGTGTATATATGTGTATGATATGTGAACTGAGTTTTTCAATATGAATGAAATTATGATATAAAAAAAAAAATGTGTGTGAATCATATTATGAAGGTGACCTATGAATATGTATGTGGTATAATTATAGAATTAGTGATATGGAAACGATGTTGTATGTATTTTTGGACCTAAGAGAGATTAGGTCTTGAACTGTGAAAAGCTAGATGGATTATGTGATGAAAGTGAGAATGGAATGGACTTGAGTAATATTGGACAGTGGAAATTGTTATAGTGAGCATTGAACTTGATGATTATATGATATTTAGAGTCCCAAAGTATTCACATATAGAAAGTTCTATGCAATTATATATTATAAGAGATTGTAAATAGATTAGAAATGAAATGATGAATAGAAATTGTATAGGAACTGCATATGATTGAATATGTATATAATAATGTTGTTGAAACATGAATTAAGTTGATAAAGATCATATAATCGAGTGCAAATTGGTTGGAAACAGAGTTGGAATATGCTAACTCCTGATATAGCAAAAATGTAAAGAAGGAATATGTATAATTCTTGAGATACACCTTAGCCTTGTATTTGTAAAGATTGAGAATAAGATTATAAAAGAACAGTATTGATTTATAAATTCCAGGCTTGAATATTAATCTCTTAAAGCCATATGTATTGTTCAGTATATTTGATTGGTTAATTTTGTTATCCATAGATTTGGGTCTTAGATAAAATGATTGTAATACAGATTTGGTGAGATTGAAAATTTTGTTTGAGAATTATAGTTAAAAGTTATGATGGATAAAGTTGTACCTTATCATTTTATGTTAAGAATTTGGTTATAATTATGAAGGTAAAGAGAGAAAAGGAAATTATGGAAATGTTTTGGAGTTATGGATAATATGACAAAAAGGTAATTAAAATAAATATACAATGATATGAAATGTGAAGGATATTAAAGGGAGAAAATATAGAATGTGACTGAGAGTTATACTGAATATGTTTATGGTATGTAGTGAATAAATGAATGAACTTGAAGTTTAAGTGAATGAACGATAGATAGTAATTATGGTATAAAATTATTGTGAGAATTGGTGGAAATTATACTAAGATAATTTGAAGTGATTTGTTATCATGATAAATTGACTGAATTTGGATAGGAAGAGATCAGGAATTGAATGTAAGTTTGCCCTAATGGAATTAGATTGTATATATACATATATGAATATTATGATTAGATGTGTTGTGATATGTTTATAAGTGTTGAAATTGATCGTAAGTTAAGAAGTTAAATTGTTGTTGATTTTGGAAGTATTGGAGTTGAGATTGTTTTAGGGTTTTGAAGTGATAAAGGATGTTTAACTTGAGTTTGCTTAATTATTTTCATAGATTTGCATGTGATTGATGTTGGTTGGAGTTGTAAGCTTAGAAATGTGATTTTGGCCGAAGGCAGTAGCATTGTGGATGCCACGCCCGTGGCCTTGGTGGCCATGGCCGTGGCCAATTGTAGCCATGGCCGTGGAGGTGTGGAGCATGGGAGGCAGAATCATAACCTAACCCACGCCCGTGGGGGTTGAGGTGGCCATGGCCGTGGGCTATAGTGTGTGATGTTGGGTTATTATTTGTAATCTAAAGGTCTATGATGAGGTTAACAAGTGTTAAATTGTATTGGAATTGATGTATTGTATCATTTTTGGGATTAGGTTTTGAAAGAAGGTGATTTGCCCTAATTTGGGAAGTGAAGAATCTTGGAAAAGGAAAGCGTTTAGAGTTGTGTAAATTGTTATTGAGGTAAGTACAAACTTACCTAAATGCATTATTTTATATGATTTTGAGACTTAAAACAATGTTAAGTAATTTATTATATTGTTAATATAATGTGACTAGTATTATGACTTGTATAGTGTAAAGAGATGAGGATCATTCAAAAAGGTATGTGCAATGCAATTTATTATGATAAATACTTTTATGACGAATTACTTTAATGTAAATTGAGACTTAAAGAGATGTGAAACTAATGTTCTGAGTTATAATGATGTGAATGATATGATTGAAGCATGCCATTGTGATTGGCTATGATAACTCAAATGTGATGTGATGCCATTGTGATTGGCTATGATAACTCAAATGAGATGTGATGCCATTGTGATTGGCTATGATAACTCAAATGTGATGTGATGCCATTGTGATTGGCTATGATAACTCAAATGTGATATGAAGCCATTGTGATTGTCTATGATGATTCAATTGAGAATGAAATTGATAAATGAATTGTGTGGCTAATGTGTTATTCCATTTTCAGAGTTTGTTGTTGGTGGCATGCCTAATAATAGTAACAATCTCTTGAAGTTAGGTTGGATTTGATCCTTGAAGCCTAATTGAGATGTTACAACCCTTGAAGCTAGGTTGGATTGGTTCTTGAAGCCAAGTTGGGTTGATACTTAGCATGCTTTGTTTCCCCTTGAAGCTTGGTTGAACCTAATCCTTCAAGCCTAGTTGGGATAATGATATTGATGAAATGTGATAATTAAACCAAAGCATTAACTCTAAAAGTCGAATAACATATTAGTGTCTTTTGGGCCCGAGTCTGTCTATGTTGTCAATGATTGAATGTGATATACAAATGTTGAAATAAATGAGTAATGAGATCAATGATTGCCTTTGTTGGAAATGTGATTCATGATTGGTGAATTGTGAATAGAATAATGTTATGAAGAATGATATGTAATGTGTGTATTGATATATTGATTGTGAGTATTAGTGATGGATTGTGGATGATGATAATGATTGCCTTTGTTGGAAATGTGATTCATGATTGGTGAATTGTGAATAGAATAATGTTATGAAGTATGATATGTAATGTGCGTATTGATATATTGATTGTGAGTATTGGTGATGGATTGTGGTTGGTGATAATGTTATGTATATATATATATAATATATGAAATTAGTCGAGATATATGAATGGTACATGGAAGTGATATTTCATTATATGTTAGAATTTCTATAATGTATGTTTATATGTTATATTTGTACTACTAAGCTCTCGGGCTTAGCGCAGATGTGTAATCGCGCAGGTGACTAGGTGGAAGATATGAAGTCTTTCGTTATGCCACGAGAAGAGTAAGAAATTGTCTAGACCAACTAGAGGGTGTTGCATACATGTATAACTTTTAATTAGGATGTATTTCTGACAAGAGTGTATGCATATGTATAAATGGAGTTTTGATAAATATATGATTATTATATATATGTAAGATCATTAAAAGTATAATGATTTTGTAAATGTTCTTTAAATTTTTGTAATGTGGTTTGAACTCTGTTAAAGGTTTTTAAATTGTAACGAAAAATGACATCCTTATACTTTATATACTTACTGTATGTATACCGGGTATATGTATAGTACTTATATGGGGTATTGGGGTGTTACAGACCCGACCTCCAATGGATAAAGATCTTTCAAGGGTGAAAACCCGATCTCAAAGGATGAAGATCCATATTTTCAAGGGTGAAGACCTGATCTCAAAGGGTGAAGACCCGAATTCCAAGGATGAAGATCCAGATTAATGGATGAAAATCCGCTTTCAAGGGTGAAGACCTAATTTCCAAGGATGAAGATCCAATTTAAAAGATGAAGATCCAATTTCAAGGGTGAAGACCCCATCTATAAGGATGAAGATCCATTTTCAAAGGTGAAGATTCGATGCTAAGGATGAAGATCCAAGGTCCAACGACGAAGATCCATTTTTAGAGTAAAGAACCATAATGCAAAGAATAGCCAGAGCAATCAGAATCCTCAACCGATAAAAGGTCAGTCAAATCCAATTGAATCTCGGGTCCAAGTACCCAGTCACGGGTCCAAGTACCCAAATTTAATCCATTCTCGGGTCTAAGTACCCAAATCAAATCAATCTCGGGTCTAAGTACCCAAATCAAATTCAATCTCAGGTCCAAGTACCCAATCTCGGGTCCAAGTACCCAAATCAAATTCAAATCTCGAGTCAAAGTACCCAGTTTAGGATCGAGTATCCAAATCCAGTTTAGGATCGAGTATCCAAATCCAATTTAGGATCAAGTATCTAAATCCAGTTTAGGATCAAGTATACAAATCAAGTTAGGATCGAGTATCCCAATCCAAATCCAGTTAGGATCGAGTATCCAAATCAAGTTAAGATTGAGTATCCCAATCCAATTTATGATCGAGTATACCAATCCAATTTAGGATCGAGTATCCAAATCCAGTTTAGGATCGAGTATCCAAATTCAATTTAGGATTGAGTATCCAAATCTAGTTTAGGATCAAGTATCCAAGTCCAGTTAGGATCGAGTATCCCAATCCAATTTAGGATCTAGTATCTAAATCCAATTTAGGATCGAGTATCCAAGTCCAGTTAGGATTGAGTATCCAAAACCAGTTTTGGATCGAGTATCCAAATCCAGTTAGGATCGAGTATCCAAATCCAGTTTAGGATCGAGTATCCAAGTCCAGTTAGGATCGAGTATCAAAGTCTAGTTTAGGATCGAGTATCCAAATCTCTCGGGACCAGAACCCAAATTTTCCTTAGGTCTAGAACCTAGAATCTCTTTTAAGTCCAGAACTTAGCTGGAGTCCAGAACCCAAATTTTCCTTAGGTCCAGAACCTAGAATCTCTTCTAAGTTCAGAACTTAGCTCGGGTCCAGAACCCAAATTTTTCTTAGGTCCAGAACTTAGAATCTCTTCTAAGTCCAGAACTTAGCTCGGGTCCAGAACCCAAAATTTCCTTAGGTCCAGAACCTAGAATCTCTTCAAAGTCTAGAACTTAGCTCGGGTCCAAAACCCAAATTTTCCTTAGGTCCAGAACCTAGAATCTTTTCTAAGTCCAGAAGTTAGCTTGAGTCCAGAACCTAAAATTATCCTTCAGTCCAGAACTCGAACCGGGTCTAGAACCCAAAACCTCAACCATCTCAAAAATTTGCTTTTCACTCTCTTTCCCTAAAGTCTCAAATCATTCAAGCAGGGGGCAAACTGTAGATCCTTAATTTTTGACCTAGTACGGTACAATATATTTTAATTAGTACAAAATAATTTTTGTGTTGTCCAAAATATTTTAATTAGTCCAAAATAATTTTTGTTATCTTAATCAAATAATATTTGCTTTAGTTTTTATAATTAATAAAAAAATAAACAAATAAAAATAAAAAAAATCGGCTTGCTGCGAAATGGCCATTTCGCCTGTAGATTGTTTCTGCGGCGAAATGGCCTGCAAGCCAATTTCGCCCGCCGCTACGACAGCTTTTTCGCCAGCGGATTTTTTTAGCATCTGTTTTTTTCGCTAGCGTAATTTTTTCACAGCAGTTTTTTTCACCAGCGAAATTTTTCCGACGCAAATTTTTTGAAACCTAATACAATCAGGTTTCAGTTTCCTTTTCTTAATGAATGTTATACTTTGTGAATAACTAGAATTAACTTTAGAAATCTTCTATAAATAAGGAGTAAAACAACACAAAAAAGAGGGAGAAAAAAAAGGAGAAAAATAAAAATTGGGGACGAAAATTTGGATAAAAATTGAGACCGAAACTGAGGAGGAAAAGCTTTGAATCAATCTGATTTTTTTTTAGAAGGCAGACAAACAATTCAAGCAATTCAAAGGCAGCAAAGCTTGTCTTTGTTTTTTTGTTCATCTATGAAGAAATTTTTGGTGGAACAAACAAACCGAGGTATGCATCAATTGTCTAATTTCTTTACAGTAGCTTAAATCATCTAATTGTTTCTTTCAATTCAAAAACCCTAGAACCATAATTCCCCTTTTCTAAAGTCTAAAAACCTTAATTCGTTGCTTCGTTTTCCAAAAAGCTTAAAATTATTATTTTTGTTTCTTCAAAATCTCAAAACCCTAATTTGCCTTCCAATTACTCAAAACCATAAATTAAATCTGTTTCTTTGCAAAAACCCTAAAAAAAACATCTTTTCTATTTCTATAAACTTTAAATCATTTTGTTTATTCTCATAAAGCTTCATAAAATTATCAATTATTTTTCAAATCCTAAAACCTAATGCATTCTCCAAATCCCTAATTCTAAAATTCTAAAACCCTAATTCAACTTTAGAACAAAATAGTAAACCCTAAATTACCTAAACCCTAATTTTTAAAACCTTAAAACCATATAAATCTAATTCTACATAGTAAGCTCAAAAATATTGATCCAGTAACCATAATTCTTAAATCTAAGTGTTTTAAAGTGTTCAAACCCTAATTTTATGATTTTACCACTCAAATACTAATTTGGTTAATCAAAAAACTTTATCAACCTACTAAATTCTAAAACTTGGCTCCATCTCAATTCTTTTAAAATTCACAGTAGTTTAAACCCCAAAACCCTAAACTTATTAAATAAAGAAACTTAAATAGAAACAGTAGCCCTAATTTAAATCTTTATTTGCTTTGTTCAATTTTATATTTGATTATGCTTTGATTTATTTTATATGCTTTAATTTATTTAAGTTCAATGCTTGGTTTATTTAACTTATCATGGATGGATGTTTACTTTTTATTGATGTTTAATACCTTTGATGAATAATTTATTTATAATGAATGGTTATTTACTTTTATCGATTTATTTAGAATTCCAAATGTTGTAAGGGATATATTTGCTTTTCTATTTTAGAACCAATGTAAAGGATATGTTTTTACCTTTCGGTTAGTGTCCTATTTAGGAATGGGATGTAAGGACATGTTTCCATCCTCGGATGGGTGTCCATTTATTTGCTTTGTTTGGACATTGTTTTGATTTTCAATATATCGATGCTTTATTTTAATTATTGTGTGTAATATGGATAATATTGTTATATTTAAGAATTTTATAATATTAAGACCTGTAAAGGAGGTCGGTTCCAATGAACCGGGCGTTGTGGGGGTGCTGGGCCATTTCTCACCTTCCCCACACATACCTAACTTTCCGAACCCATTAGGGAGTTGGGGATTCCTTAGGAATCGAGTCATCCACCCCTTTCTTTTTTCCCGGCCCATTCAGGTGGCGACTCCATTTTCTCTGAGCTTAGGTCCGTGTTCTCTAAGGCCCCAAGCCTAAATAGTGCCGAAGTCGCAAGAACCATTCCACCGGGAGTGGGGGCGAAAATCCCTGCTCACACTACCATAGCCGGATAAGCCCAATACCAAAAGCAATCCTCTGCCTAAGTTCAACAGAGTGCCATCACCAGCAGCTTTCATGGTAGGAGGAGGATTGGAGGAAGATCTTGTCTTATCCTCCTTTCAAGATGGGAACATTAAAGATGTAAAAGGACAAGAAGCTTAACTCAACAAACTTCCCTTGGCTTATTTATTTATTTTTTATTTTTTTTATTTGGTGTTTTATGGAACAATCGTATTTTTCTAATTTAAAGTTTTTTGAATAAATTACTTTCATCAAAATTTTTGTTGGTCTTTGTTCATGTTGGTGCTCAACCAATGAGGAATCTAGCTTGATGTTCATAAATTAATGTATCTAGGCATCATGATTTGAATGACTTTACTAGATGAGAAAATTGTTCTATAGCATTGAGTTATGTATGCTTACTTAGAGAGGGCTCCTACATAATTACCTTCGTCTAGATCCTAGTCAGTCTTAGAACATGCTTTGACAAATTTTTGAGGCAAAATTAAACTCTACTTATTTAAGAGAGAAATGATCTAGGCATTATTCGATAAGCCAACAACTTGTACACATCCTATTAAATATCAATCCCTAGTTGTCCCTTTAAGCCTTCATAGAATTTTAGCTTTCTTTTCATTGACTTATAAGCCCAATGATGCACTCTGAGCTGTTGTTACACTTTTGACAAGTCTTATGATCACTAAGGTGAAGAGGCAAGAAGATCAAAGAAAGAAATGAATAGTCAAGATCATGAGGATAGTTGATGTTCTTAAAACCATAAGGGTAGTTCAAATTCACCTGAATTAGACCAAATATCATTGATAAATTTAGGATTGAAGCATATTAATACCACTCCACTCATCCATTATTAGAAATCCAAATTATTACAAATAAGACAACTCTTTTAGAGCTAGAACCAAAAAAAAAGAAGAAGAAAAAAAAGAAAAAAAAGAGAGACAAAAGAAGAAGAAGAAGAAAAGGTAAAACCTAAAAAGGCGGTTCAGAAAGCCAACCGTGTTCTCTTTTACCTAAGGCAGCAAAAGGTTTCCATTTGGTTTGTAAGGAAAGTTTGACTTGAATTAGTCCAACCCAACCAAAATTAGAGAAAAGGGGAAAGACCATCTAGTTTTTGAAAGTCATGTACTTAACAATCCTATAGAGAAAAAGGACAAAATGAAGAAAAAGAAAAGGGAAGAGTAAGAAAAAGGAAGAGAAAGAAAAGGGAAAATAAAAAATGAAATGAATATGGGCACCAAGCTTTTTGCAAGGGCAAAAACTATTCGCATCAAGATCTAGATTAATGCTAAGAAGATGGGAGAACACTCAAAGCTCTATCTTTTCATGCTCCCAACTGTCTAAAGTTCCAACAAATAGTTTGTAGTGTGAAGGTTTGTCCATTCTGTCACATCAACTCTAATCTCAAAATAGCTTTCATTTAACCCGTGTCCCTTATAGACCCCATTTCAAGCCTATCAAAGACCTGTTGATCTCTCTTGGTAGGTAGAGTCTATTAGTGGAGATAGTTTCAATAAGCATGCATATGAGATAGAAAATATTCAAACTGTAATATCCTCATTTATGCCCTAGAAGTTTTGTTGTTGTTGTTGTTGTTGTTGTTGTATTGTTGGTTTAAATTGAGAAAGAAAAGTATATGTGTTTTGGAAATTTAGGGTTTAGAGACAAGTTTATATGTTGTGTATATGATGATATATATAACATATAAATGGGTCAAAGGTTGAGTCAAAGGAAGAGAGATATTTTTGTGTTAAGTGTGTAAGTACATATATGGGCTCATATAAGACAAAAGGGTAGTTATATGGTTAAGGGTATTGAGGTAATTTGCTTTTGGAAATTTTGAGGTGGAGATTAAAAGGAAGATTGACTTTGTTTATTCATTATTTTTCTCTTCTTCTTCATGTTCTTGGTCGGCTCACGAAAGGGAAAGGAAGACAAGAAATTTAAGGAAGGTTTTGGGTGTTCTAAACTCTTATTGAAGGGAGAATTGAAGAATCAAGTTGAAGATTTGTGGAATTTCTTCACTTTAGGTAAGTTCTCTTTTGGATTTTTGTTTGTGTTAAATGATATGTGAAATTGATAGATGATCTAAGAGTGTGTTGCTTGATTTTGTTAATCAAGTATGTTTGATTAGCTTGATCTTGAATTTTGAGGATGAATTGATGAAAGAAGTAAGTTGATTTTTGATAGATGGAGTAGAATGTTGGTTTTAGGGTTTTGAGGGGATATGTGCGACATATGGTGCCAATGTTTTGGTTGATGTGTTTTAATTAAGAATATTGTGATAAACATGTAGAATTTGTGTTTAGAACCTTGATTCCATTCATTTGAAAAACATGATATGGTGTTAGATGAGTTTGAGTGAAATTGGAGGAGAGTTGTGCATATTAGGGTTTTGTTTTTAAGTGACACGGCTAAAAGTTTTAAGAGACACGGCCAAGACTTTAAATTCTTGAGAGACACGGCCAAGTCCATGGAATCTTGCCCGTGTTGGATTGGTTTTTGGGTGACACGGCCGTGTCTCCAAGCCATGTTTGCTACTGCCAAAGTTTGATTGAGAGACACGGCCACAAGCTTGGCCGTGTCCCTTGCCCGTGTTGCCTACTGTCCAATTGGGTTGAGTGACACGGCCACAAGCTTGGCCGTGTCCCTCATGTGTGCTGCCTGTGTCCCTCATATGGGTTAGGTAAGTTTTGTTTTCCTTGACCTAGTTGCAATGTTTTGGTTCTTCATAGGTAGGTTGGTTCCTCAACCTAAACCTAAACACTTTAAACTATGAATGAGCTAATCAAATGCATATTGAAATGTTGTATCAAAGATGAAATGATAATTCAAATAAGACATGACATGAGACAATGCCATTGTTATTGGCTAATGTGATTCAATGGAAATAAATGAGGCATGTTTGCCTAAATGATAATGAGAATTGAGAATGAAATCTAAATGAATTGTGTGGCTAATGTGTTATTCCATTTTCAGAGTTTGTTGTTGGTGGCATGCCTAATAAGAGTAACAATCTCTTGAAGTTAGGTTGGATTGAATCCTTGAAGCCTAATTGAGATGTTACCACCCTTGAAGCTAGGTTGGGTTTTGTTCTTGAAGCCAAGTTGGGTTGAAGCTTAGCATGCTTTGCTCCCCTTGAAGCTTGGTTGAACCTAATCCTTGAAGCCTAGTTGGGTATATGATATTGATAAATGTGATGATAAAACCAAAACATTAACTCTGAAAATTGAATGGCATATTAGTGGATTTTGGGCCCATGCATGTGTTTGCTTAGATGTAAATGTTGAATGGTGAAATGTTTGAATAATGAGATTATGTTTGTCTTTGTTTAGTGTTGACTATGAATGGTTAAATGAACAATAATAAGGTATATGACAAGATATTGAAATGTGACATGCAATGTGAAAGTATGTTGTTAGTTTTGCATATATGATGATACATGCATGATATGGTTTGAGAAAGAACATTGCATTGCACTAAGTCATATCATTTGCATGATTATCTTACTAAGCCCTTGGCTTAGCGCGATAGTGTTTAATCGCGCAGGTGATAGAACTGATAGGATCGAACCCGAGAGCTCTTCGAGACCGAGTGAGACTAGACATTGAAGAGTTGATTTTGGGAGCTTAAAGATCAGAGCTGACTTGCCAATCATGTATATTTCTTTTATATTTTGTAAAGTAATGTTTATAATGTAAATTTGTAAATATTTTATAACTTCCGCTGTGTAATATTTAAATGGATATGTATATCTAATATGTTTTGTTTTATAAGTAAATGACCTAATTTTTTTTCTATTATGTATATAATTGAAAGGTTATGGTTTTGTTTAAAATGTTTTGAATGTTAAGGAAACCGTAGCATCCCTATGTTTGGTGCACTTATGCTACATTGTTGTGGTTGTAGTGTGTGTGCATTGGATATGGGGGTGTTACAATTGTTTTGGTATCAGAGCCTGGGTTTGAGATTCTCAACCTAGGAAAAATGTAATAAAAAGAATATTTTTACTTAAAAAGTGGTTTTGAATAACAAATACATTTGAGATTGGCAGTCTCTGATCTTTAATAAGATGTAATTTACTGTGTGTGCAGACATAGGTTGTGATGGATTCACATTCAAGTCAGTCGGTTGAGGCTAGTGCTGAGAGTAATGCTCCTGATGGTGGAGCTAGGGTTGTTAGTACTGGTGAGGCACCTGCTTCTGGGTCAGGTAGACCAGTAGGTGATGAGGTTCCGCCAGCCTGGTTTATGCATATGATGGAAGCTATGAGACAAGCACCTGTGCAACCACAGCCACCACCCCCTCAGCCCTTAGTTTCTGTAAGGCATTATGACAAACTGAGGAAATATGGAGCAGAGGATTTCTTTGGTACAGTTGATCCAGTTGTGGCAGAAGAGTGGCTTGATAGAGTTCAGAGGGTATTTGTTCAGTTGCAAGCCACCCCTGAGGAAAAGTTTGACTATGCAAGATCTTTGCTACACAAAGATGCATATAGTTGGTGGAAAACAGTGCCCCATTCTATGGATGATCCACCAACTTTGTCATATGCTGACTTTTTGAGAGAATTTGAATTGAAGTATACTCCAACGGAGTATAAAGATGGGAAGAAAAGAGAGTTTTTAGATTTGAGGCAGAATCACCGGACCGTGACAGAGTATGAGATTGAATTTATCCGGTTGAGTGAGTATGCTGGGGGAATTATAGTTGATGAGATTGATAGATGCAGGAGATTTGAGGAGGGATTGCGGCCTTCTCTTATGTGTCATGTGGCTGGTTCAAGATATACTGATTTTTCCCAGCTTGTGGCAGCAGCTCGCAGTGTAGAGAGAGCTCAAGTTATTGCAGCTGCTTCAGAGGAAGAGATTAGAGCTAGGAGGCCCCAGTTTGAGGCAGGGTCTTCTTCTGCAAAGAGAGGAAAGGGGAGTTTTATTCCTCGGGTTGGTAGGAGTCAGAGGCTTACTGGTAGGTCAGTGCAGTCTCAGAGGCAGAGATTTAGACCTGCAGCTTCAGTGGCTAGTGCTCCAACTCCAATGACTCAGAGATCTACTTACCCCATCTGCATTCATTGTGGTAGGCCTCATGGTGGTTATTGTTGGAAGGCAGGTGTTGCAGGGGTATGCTTCAGGTGTGGATCACCAGATCACTTTGTGAGAGATTGCCCGGAGAGGCAAGAGCAGATGCCAGTTGATTCTGCCGCTTCTCGAGCTAGTGTGAGGGGAGGTAGAGGCAGCAGAGGTGCCAGCCGAGGAGGTAGAGCAGGATTCAGTTCTAGAGGCGGTGCTACATCCAGGGAGGGTAGACCAGAGGAGGTTGGTTCTTCCCAGAGGATGTATGTTATGCAGAGGCAGCCTGATGCATCGGCAGTCATTGCGGGTACTTTTTATTTATTTAATACTGCAGTACTTGCTTTGATTGATCCGGGTTCCACGCATTCATATATTAGTGCATCTGTTTTGCCTGTCTCTGATATGCATGCTGAGTCCTTAGGATTTGATGTGTTGGTGACAAATCCGTTAGGGCATAGTGTGATTGTGAGTAAGGTGCATAGAGATAGTGCAGTAGTGGTGCAGGGTGAGGAGTTCCTTGGGGATTTGATTGAGATGCCATTTAAGGAATATGATGTTATTTTGGGCATGGATTGGCTATCTCGACATGGAGCTGTGGTAGATTGTAAAAAGAAGATTGTTTCTTTGAGAACTGCTAATGGTAGAGAGGTGATAGTATCTAATGAGCAGGAACAGCTAGCCTCCTTATTTGTTTCAGCTGTTGCAGTCAGGAGGTTGATTAGAAAGGGGTGTGAAGCCTATCTCGCTCATGTGATAGATACTAGAGTGAAGGGTTTTCCCATTGATAGCATTGCCACAGTTGCTGAGTTCTCTGATGTGTTTCCAGAGGAGTTGCCTGGATTGCCTCCAGAGAGAGAGGTGGAGTTTGGTATTGAATTGTTATCTGGTACCACTCCTATCTCTATTACTCCTTATAGAATGGCACCAGCAGAATTGAGGGAGTTAAAAGTGCAGTTACAGGAGTTGTTGGACAAAGGATTTATTCGCCCCAGTGTTTCTCCGTGGGGAGCTCCTGTGCTATTTGTGAAGAAGAAAGATGGTACCATGAGGTTGTGTATCGATTATAGGCAATTGAATAAGGTGACTATTAAAAATAAATATCCTTTGCCTAGAATCGATGATCTCTTTGATCAGTTGAAGGGTGCAGCTGTGTTTTCTAAAATTGATCTGAGATCTGGGTACCATCAGTTAAGAGTCAGAGCTGAGGATGTTCCGAAGACAGCTTTTCGGACCAGGTATGGGCATTATGAGTTTTTAGTTATGCCTTTTGGTCTGACGAATGCACCTGCAGCTTTTATGGATTTGATGAATAGAGTATTTAAGCCCTATTTGGATCAGTTTGTAGTGGTCTTCATCGATGACATTCTGGTGTATTCGCGGAATGAGGAGGAACATGATTTGCATCTGCGGATTGTGTTGCAGATCTTGAGAGAGAAGCAATTGTTTGCCAAATTGTCGAAGTGTGAGTTCTGGTTGGATCAAGTCGCTTTTCTTGGACATATTGTTTCATCAGAAGGTATTAGAGTTGATCCGAGCAAAGTTGAAGCTATTCTGAATTGGAGTCCACCCAAGTCTGTGACAGAGATTAGAAGTTTTCTGGGTTTAGCAGGCTATTACCGACGATTCGTGAAAGGTTTTTCTTTAATAGCTACTCCACTCACCAGATTACTTCGTAAGGGAGTTAAATTTGTGTGGACTGATCAGTGTCAGGCGAGCTTTGAGCAGTTGAGAGATATGTTGACTCAAGCGCCTGTTCTTACTTTACCTGTTGAAGGCAAACCTTATGTGATCTATAGTGATGCTTCACATAGAGGTTTGGGGTGTGTTTTGATGCAAGAAGGGAAAGTTATAGCTTATGCATCTAGACAGTTGAAACCGCATGAGCTTAATTATCCTACCCATGATTTGGAATTGGCAGCCATTGTGTTTGCATTGAAGATTTGGCGCCACTATCTGTTTGGAGAGAAATGTTTCATCTACACTGATCACAAGAGTTTGAAGTATTTGGGTGTCCAGAAAGAACTCAATCTTCGCCAGAGAAGATGGTTAGAATTGATTAAAGATTACGACTGCTTGATTGACTATCATCCAGGTAAAGCAAATGTTGTTGCTGATGCTTTGAGTCGGAAGTCTTTAGCTGGTTTAACAATTTACTCGCTCTCGTTGCTTGTTGAGTTGAGAGCATTGTGTGCCAGTTTTGTATCTTGTGATAATGGTGCATTGTTGGCACAGTTGCATTTGAAACCGGTTTTGTTAGATCAGATCAAAGAAGCTCAGTTGGCTGATAAGAAGATACAAAAGATTGTTTTGGATTGTCAGAGTGGAAAGGGTAGAGATTTTGTTGTGAAGAGTGATGGGAGTCTATGGTTCAAGAGCAGATTGTGTGTACCCGATGATGCTGATTTGAAAAGGGTTATTTTGGAAGAAGCTCATCAGTCGATGTTTGCTATGCATCCGGGTAATACGAAGATGTATCATGATTTGAGACAGCATTATTGGTGGATTGGGTTAAAGAGAGACATTGCTGGGTTTGTATCGAAATGTCTCACTTGTCAGAAGGTTAAAGCAGAGCATCAAGTTCCAACCGGGTTGCTTCAACCGTTGTCAGTGCCAGAATGGAAATGGGAAAGAGTGACAATGGATTTTGTGTCTGGATTGCCATTGACACAAAAGAAACATGATGCCATATGGGTGATTGTGGATAGATTGACTAAGACAGCTCATTTCCTTCCGGTGCGGATGGATTACTCTTTGGAGAGGTTGGCTGAGCTGTATATCCATGAGATTGTGAAACTGCATGGTGTTCCAACTTCTTTAGTGTCTGATCGAGATCCCAGGTTTACTTCAAGATTTTGGAAGAGTTTGCATAGTGCTTTGGGTTCTCGACTGCACTTCAGCACTGCTTTTCATCCACAGACGGATGGATAGTCAGAGAGGGTGATACAGATTCTTGAGGACATGTTGAGAAGCTGTATCATCGATTTCTCTGGAAATTGGGACAGATTTCTACCGCTTGTGGAGTTTGCTTACAACAACAGTCACCAATCCAGCATTGGTATGGCACCATTTGAAGCATTATATGGTAGACGGTGCAGGACACCTCTTTGTTGGAGTGAACTGGGAGATGGTAAGTTGATTGGGCCTGATTTGATTCAAGAAACTGAAGAGAAAGTGAAGCTGATTCGAGGCAGATTGAAAGCAGCTTCAGATCGACAGAAGTCTTATGCAGATCTGAAAAGGAGAGACATTGAGTTTGATGTTGGAAACAAAGTGTTTTTAAAAGTATCTCCTTGGAAGAAGATTTTGAGGTTCGGTCGGAAAGGGAAATTGAGTCCTCGATTCATTGGGCCGTATGAAGTGTTAGAAAGAGTTGGGCCAGTGGCGTATCGGCTTGCTTTACCACCTGAGTTGGATCGTATTCATAATGTATTTCATGTTTCTATGTTGAGGAGATACAGATCGGATCCATCTCACATATTGCCAGTTGAGTCTATTGAAGTGAGCCCAGACTTGACATTTGAAGAAGAACCAGTTGCTATCTTGACACATGATGTGAAAGAGTTGAGAAATAAGAGAGTGCCATTGGTGAAGGTTCTATGGAAGAACCATGGAAAAGAAGAAGCAACTTGGGAAAGTGAGCAAACTATGCGAGAGCAATATCCTCAGTTGTTTCAGAATTGATTTCAGGTAATTTCGAGGACGAAATTTCTTTTTAGAGGGGGAGAATTGTAATATCCTCATTTATGCCCTAGAAGTTTTGTTGTTGTTGTTGTTGTTGTTGTTGTATTGTTGGTTTAAATTGAGAAAGAAAAGTATATGTGTTTTGGAAATTTAGGGTTTAGAGACAAGTTTATATGTTGTGTATATGATGATATATATAACATATAAATGGGTCAAAGGTTGAGTCAAAGGAAGAGAGATATTTTTGTGTTAAGTGTGTAAGTACATATATGGGCTCATATAAGACAAAAGGGTAGTTATATGGTTAAGGGTATTGAGGTAATTTGCTTTTGGAAATTTTGAGGTGGAGATTAAAAGGAAGATTGACTTTGTTTATTCATTATTTTTCTCTTCTTCTTCATGTTCTTGGTCGGCTCACGAAAGGGAAAGGAAGACAAGAAATTTAAGGAAGGTTTTGGGTGTTCTAAACTCTTATTGAAGGGAGAATTGAAGAATCAAGTTGAAGATTTGTGGAATTTCTTCACTTTAGGTAAGTTCTCTTTTGGATTTTTGTTTGTGTTAAATGATATGTGAAATTGATAGATGATCTAAGAGTGTGTTGCTTGATTTTGTTAATCAAGTATGTTTGATTAGCTTGATCTTGAATTTTGAGGATGAATTGACGAAAGAAGTAAGTTGATTTTTGATAGATGGAGTAGAATGTTGGTTTTAGGGTTTTGAGGGGATATGTGCTACATATGGTGCCAATGTTTTGGTTGATGTGTTTTAATTAAGAATATTGTGATAAACATGTAGAATTTGTGTTTAGAACCTTGATTCCATTCATTTGAAAAACATGATATGGTGTTAGATGAGTTTGAGTGAAATTGGAGGAGAGTTGTGCATATTAGGGTTTTGTTTTTAAGTGACACGGCTAAAAGTTTTAAGAGACACGGCCAAGACTTTAAATTCTTGAGAGACACGGCCAAGTCCATGGAATCTTGCCCGTGTTGGATTGGTTTTTGGGTGACACGGCCGTGTCTCCAAGCCATGTTTGCTACTGCCAAAGTTTGATTGAGAGACACGGCCACAAGCTTGGCCGTGTCCCTTGCCCGTGTTGCCTACTGTCCAATTGGGTTGAGTGACACGGCCACAAGCTTGGCCGTGTCCCTCATGTGTGCTGCCTGTGTCCCTCATATGGGTTAGGTAAGTTTTGTTTTCCTTGACCTAGTTGCAATGTTTTGGTTCTTCATAGGTAGGTTGGTTCCTCAACCTAAACCTAAACACTTTAAACTATGAATGAGCTAATCAAATGCATATTGAAATGTTGTATCAAAGATGAAATGATAATTCAAATAAGACATGACATGAGAAAATGCCATTGTTATTGGCTAATGTGATTCAATGGAAATAAATGAGGCATGTTTGCCTAAATGATAATGAGAATTGAGAATGAAATCTAAATGAATTGTGTGGCTAATGTGTTATTCCATTTTCAGAGTTTGTTGTTGGTGGCATGCCTAATAAGAGTAACAATCTCTTGAAGTTAGGTTGGATTGAATCCTTGAAGCCTAATTGAGATGTTACCACCCTTGAAGCTAGGTTGGGTTTTGTTCTTGAAGCCAAGTTGGGTTGAAGCTTAGCATGCTTTGCTCCCCTTGAAGCTTGGTTGAACCTAATCCTTGAAGCCTAGTTGGGTATATGATATTGATAAATGTGATGATAAAACCAAAACATTAACTCTGAAAATTGAATGGCATATTAGTGGATTTTGGGCCCATGCATGTGTTTGCTTAGATGTAAATGTTGAATGGTGAAATGTTTGAATAATGAGATTATGTTTGTCTTTGTTTAGTGTTGACTATGAATGGTTAAATGAACAATAATAAGGTATATGACAAGATATTGAAATGTGACATGCAATGTGAAAGTATGTTGTTAGTTTTGCATATATGATGATACATGCATGATATGGTTTGAGAAAGAACATTGCATTGCACTAAGTCATATCATTTGCATGATTATCTTACTAAGCCCTTGGCTTAGCGCGATAGTGTTTAATCGCGCAGGTGATAGAACTGATAGGATCGAACCCGAGAGCTCTTCGAGACCGAGTGAGACTAGACATTGAAGAGTTGATTTTGGGAGCTTAAAGATCAGAGCTGACTTGCCAATCATGTATATTTCTTTTATATTTTGTAAAGTAATGTTTATAATGTAAATTTGTAAATATTTTATAACTTCCGCTGTGTAATATTTAAATGGATATGTATATCTAATATGTTTTGTTTTATAAGTAAATGACCTAATTTTTTTTCTATTATGTATATAATTGAAAGGTTATGGTTTTGTTTAAAATGTTTTGAATGTTAAGGAAACCATAGCATCCCTATGTTTGGTGCACTTATGCTACATTGTTGTGGTTGTAGTGTGTGTGCATTGGATATGGGGGTGTTACACAAACTCACAATATTCAAACTCAATGAGACCTTTGACTAAGTAATATGTATGTGCCTATCTGAAGTGCAATAATTCCTGCTTAAATAGAAATGATTCTCGAGCTTAGTATGATAACTAGGGTTGTCATGTTATAGATATGTAAATTTGGAAAATCAAGTCCTGAGGTACATTGACATTGATTTGGCAAAGCCAACATTTGATTTCAAACTAAAAATTAAAAAAAAAGTTTTTATCACATGAAGCCTTCAAGTGAAGAGAAGTTTGTCGAACCATTAAATCTCAAAGGACACATTGGGCAAAGTAAATGATTATTGGCAACGTCATGAAGAAGCTACCAACTAACATGCCAAAACATAGTTTGAAATGGATGTATCCCTGATTCCATTACTTGGGTCTCACCACTCATATCCTCGACATCTTGAAGATAAAAGCCATAAATGTAGAGCCTTTTGTCATTCCAATGAAAGATCTGAACAGGCATTTGGAAGGAGTCAATGAGAACACTTCAGTTGATTTTCCTGGTCTGTGAGTCAATTGAACCATTATAAGTGTTATTCGTGCATATCATGCATACATGAGCATATCACATTGCATTTTCTTGTATTGTATTATCTATTCTTTGTCAATGTGAATAACAAACACCCTGTGAAGTAAAGAATCAAAAGAAGATAGTGAATCAGGGGGCATGGTCCATTGCTTGAGGAAGCTCTAGCCATTTTGCAAAAGAAAGAAGAGATGCATGTTTATGAAAAGAACCAGACAAAATACAAACATCAATCAGAGCATGCATGAGAAAAATCATTGGTTTGACCTACATACGGTGCAAAGATTCTCCAATTTAATTTTTGAGTTTTTGCATATACAAAATATTTTCAAACTCACTTTCAAATATTTTGGTCCAAAACCCAAATTACTTTTTGAGTCCGAAACACACCACCGGGTCCAGAACCCAAATCACCTTTGAGTCCAAAACTCACCACCGGGTCGAGAACCCAAATCACTTTTTAAGTCTAGAAGTCACCACCGGATCGAGAACCCAATCAAATTCAAACTCTGATCGAGCGTCCAAAATCAGTTTTGGGTTGAGCACCTAAAATTCAGTTTTGGGTCAAGAACCCAAATCCAAATCCAGTTTAGGATCGAGTATCCAAATCCAGTTTAGGATCAAGTATCCAAATCCAGTTTAGGATCGAGTATCCAAATCTAGTTTTGGATCGAGTATCTGAATCCAGTTTAGGATCAAGTATCCAAATCAAGTTTAGGATCGAGTATCCCAATCCAATTTTGGATCGAGTACCCAAATCCAATTTAGGATCAAGTATCCAAATCTAGTTTAGGATCGAGTATCCAAATCCAATTTACTATCAAGTATCCAAATCCAATTTACTATTGAGTATCCAAACCCAGTTTAGGATCGAGTATCCAAACCCAGTTTAGGATCGAGTATCCAAACCCAATTTAGGATCGAGTATCCAAATCCAATTTACTATCAAGTATCCAAATCCAATTTACTATCGAGTATCCAAACCTAGTTTAGGATCGAGTATCCAAATCCAGTCGATCCAAATCCAGTTTAGGATCAAGTATCCAAATCCAGTTTAGGATCGAGTATCCAAATCCAGTTTTGGATCGAGTATCCGAATCCAGTTTAGGATCAAGTATCCAAATCCAGTTTAGGATAGAGTATCCAAATTCAGTTTAGAATCGAGTATCCCAATCCAATTTTCGATCGAGTACCCAAATCCAATTTAGGATCAAGTATCCAAATCTAGTTTAGGATCGAGTATCGAAATCCAATTTACTATCAAGTATCCAAACCCAGTTTAGGATAGAGTATCCAAACCCAGTTTAGGATCGAGTATCCAAATCCATTTTAGGATCGAGTATCCAAATCCAGTTTAGGATCGAGTATCCAAATCCAGTTTAGGATTGAGCATCCAAATTCAGTTTAGGATCAAGTATCCAAATCCAATTTAGAATTGAGTATCCAAATCCAGTTGAGGATCGAGCATCCAAATCCAGTTGAGGATCGAGCATCCAAATCCTGTTTAGTATTAAGTATCCAAATCCAGTTTCAGATAAAGCATCCAAATCCAGTTTCGGATCGTGCATCCCAATCCAGTTTCGGATCGTGCATCCAAATCCAGTTTCGGATCAAGCATCAAAATCCAGTTTAGGATCGAGTATCCAAATCAATTTTAGGTATCCAAATCCAATTTCAGGTCAAGCATCCACATCCAGTTTAAGATTGAGTATCTAACTCCAGTTTTGGGCCAAGCACCCAACTCCTATCTCGGGTCCAGGTACCCAATCCAGTCATAGGTCCAAGTACCCAATCTCGAGTCCATGTACCCAAATCAAATCCAAGTGCCCATCCTCATCCAAAATTTGTTCAAAGTCATGTTTCTTTTCACTCTCTTCTACTGAAAGTCTCAGATCATTCAAGCAGGGGGCAAACTATAGAACTTAATTTTTACCCAGTCCAATCCGATAGTCCAAAATAATTTTTGTGGTTTTTAATTATTTTAATTACTTATAATGTTGAATAGTTATTTTTAAAAATAAGAAAAAAATAAAAAATTGGACAGATTTGCGGGCGACGCACGGCAGCGCAGCATGGCAATTTCACAGCAGAAAGTTTCTGTGGCAAATTGAGACTGCCCTGCAGGCACTTCCTGCAGTAAACTGGCTTGCCCAATTCACCTAGCCTGATCCTCGTAGCAATTTTTGCCAACGTAGCCTCACAGGCCTAGCAGCCCGCGCGCACTGCTGATTTTTTTACCAAATCTTATTTCACACGGGTTTGTGATTTTTTCCTAAAAAATTGGTATTTCCTTATTAAAATAGGATTAGGTCTTTTGTTTTCCTGTAAATAATAGTATTTAACACGCTGAAAAATGGGGACAAAAAAAAGGAGAAAAAGGATTGGAATTGGATTTCGGCCAGGAGAGAGTAGGAAGATTTTTTGGGACTTTGAGAACCAGCAACACAGAAAAGAAATTATCAAGGAAACTCAAATATCAAGCAGAGAACAACGAATCTTAAAAAAATCAAGCAGAAAAAACAATCAACAAGGCAGTAGCTTAGCTCACTATCTTATTCTCAATTCAACCAAAATATACAAAGGCAATGTAATCATTTTCTTTGCCAAAGATCATCCAGAATTTCTTCCAAACAATTTTGGTGGAGCCAACAAACGGAGGTGTGTATTTCTAACTTAATTCATTTAAATTTATATTGAGATAACTTATTATTTCATCTATCAAATTTTCTTCGTTTAAAGTTCATTCTATTAACTTTTAATTTGTATACCAATATACAGTAAGCATAGTAGTTTCTTTTTATTGTTTGCATGGCCATTAGCTTGTTACATTAAATCACCATAACATTAGATTATTCAAATAATGTTTTAAATGTCCAATAGCCATATTACATATAAGTATTTATCAAAATTCCATGTTAAAGTGGTCATAGAGTTTTTATAATGATCATATTTTTATAAAACCCTAATCTGTGTTTCTAAAGATCAAGAACCCTAGAAACCCCAATTTCCCATATAAAACCCTAAAAAAACCATATTTCATGTTTAAAACTCTAGAAACCCTAATTTCCCATTTAAAACCCTAAAAACCCATATTGCATGTTTAAAACCCTAATCCTTTTCCATAAGAATTCCAAACCCTAATTTAAATTAAACCCTAACTTATTTTGTTAAAACCTTAATCAAATTTGTTTATTTTATTATCACAGTAGCTATTTCTTTTTAAATATTTAAGTTTTAATCTTATTTTTATAGGTTTGTACCTTATTCACTTAAATCCCCAATTATAATTTTAATCACACAGTAGCATAATCTTTCTAAAATAGTAAACCTAACAATAATACTAGTTCTTTAAAATTCCAAAACCCTAGCTTTTAGATATAAATTCCAAAACCCTAAATGTTATCTAAAAAACCCTAAGTTGATACACTTAAATTTGCATCTTTATTTTTTTTATTATTAAGTGAGTATTTATTATATAGTTTGATTAATGATTTATTTATATGTTCAATTTATGTCTTCAATGAATGATTTATTTATGATGAATGGTTGGTTGGTTGCTTTTATTAATTTACTTTGGTTTCAAAACATTGTAAGAGGTATGTTTCTATATTCTGGGTACCTCATGTATTAAGCATCATGTAATTTAAATTGCTTTTATATTTTGGACCAATGAAAAGGACACATTTCCACCTTTCGGTGAGTGTCCTATTTAGTTTTAGATATGGACGATGTAAGGACATGTTTCCATCATCGGATGGGTGTCCATTTATTTGCTTTGTTTGGACATTGCTTTGATTTTAATATAATGATGTTTTATTTTAATTGTTGCATGTAGTATGGATAATATTATTATATTTAAGAATTTTATAATATTAAGACTTGCAAAGGAGGTCAGTTCCAATGCATCGGGCATTGTGGGGGTGTTGGGCCATTTCTCACCTTCCCCACACGTACCTAACTTTCAGAACCCATTAGGGGGTTGGGGATTCCTTAGGAATCAAGTCATCCACCCCTTTCCTTTTCCTAGCCTGTCCGGGTGGCGACTCTATTTTCTTTGTACTCTAAGACACCGAGACTAAATAGTATCAAAGTTACAAGAACCATTCCACTATGAGTGGGGGCAAAAATCTCCGCTCACACTCGCCCGCAAACACACCACTTTCCTCACCCAGCAGTAATTCTCGCCTCGCCTTGCCCGCAGATGTAGCACTTTCCTCACCTAGCAACAAGTGTTTTCCTCACCTCGCCCGCAGACACAACTGCTGACCCGTGCTAGCCTAGCCCAGCTCACGTGCCAGCAGCCCAATTCCTCACAACAATTGGCCAGCAGCCTGTGGTAGCACGTGCGTGTTGGTGATTTTTCCAAAAACTTTATCAACCTCGGTTTAATTTATTTCCTTAATAATTTTTATTTTTCCTAAACAGTTTGTATTTCCTTATCAAAATAGCATTAGGTTTTTTTGATTTTCCTATAAATAAGACTTTACAATAATTAGGAGAGGACTTTTGCTTGCGACTTGGACTTTTTCTTTTGGACTGAGACTTTTTTATTTTCTTTAGAGGAGCAATAGCTATTGGACAATCCTGAGCAAGAATAGCAGACTTGGAACATTGAGCAAACTTTTGGGATCGGACAAAAAACAATAGAGATGAGAGACAATCCTTAATCAAGGCAGCAAGCTAGGCCTTCTGTTTTGGTGTTAGCTCATCCAAAATTTCATCCAACAATTTTAGTGAAGCCTTCAAATGTAGGTAAGTTCTCTAAATTCAATTTATTGAATAAACAATTATCCTCACAATTTCAAACATCCATCACACTATTTATATCATCAAATTCCTTTTTCTTTTTAATTCAGACAGTAGCTAAAACGTTTAATAAAAATATGATTATTTGAATATTAATTTAGTTTTCAAACCCTAATTAGTGTCATAACTTTACAAAAACCCTAAATTGTTTTCCCAAAACCCTATTTTCTAAATCTTAAGCCCCAAAATCTTAATTTTTAACACCAAAACCAACAACCCTAAAAACCATTTTTAAAAATTTTTAGGGGTGCTGCCTCCGACCCCGCAGGGGGCGCTGCCCCTTGACCCTGCCGGCTAACCTGCTAGAGGGACACCGTATAGGCTCGTCGAAGGGGTCAATATTTATTTGTATATTATAAGTTTTTGTGGTTAACTTCCTTTATTTAAAATTATTAAAATTCTAAAACCTTAATTTAAGATGTAAACCCTAAACTTATACATTTATTGATTATTTAGTTTTAGATTTGATTATGTAGTTTATTATATGTTTTGATGATTGATTTATTTGATTTCAATGTTTGATTTGTTTAATTTATAATGGATGAATATTTTCTTTATTATTATTTGTTTACTAAAATTGTAAGAGGTATGTTTCCATGATTGGGTACCTCATTAATTAATCTGTATGTAATTTAAATTATTTTCATATTTTGAAATTAAAGAAAATGACACGTTTTCACCTTTTGGTGGGTATCCTATTTAGTTTTAGAAATGGATGATGTAAGGACATGTTTCCATCCTCGGATGGGTGTCCATTTATTTGTTTTGTTTGAACATTGCTATGATTATTAATAAAGTATTTGTTTATTCTTATGATTGCATATAATATGGATAATATCATTATATTTAAGAATTTTATAATATTAAGACCTGGAAAGGAGGCCGGTTCCAATGAACCGGGTGCTGTGGGGGAGCTGGGTCATTTCTCACCTTCCCCATGCGTACCCAACTTTTCGAACCCGATATTAGAAATCGAGTCATCCATCCCTTTCTTTTTTCTAGGCCCATCTGGGTGGCGACTCCATTTTCTCAGGGTTTAGGCTCGTGTTCTCTAAGGCCCTAAGCCTAACAGTGCCGAAGTCGCAAGAACCATTCCACCGAGAGTGGGGGCGAAAATCTCTGCTCACACATACACAATATAAATATGTTATATACATAGTATGCATACAATATAGATAGATATATACACGACATACACAATATAAATATGATATATATATAGTATACATATAATATAGATAGATATATATACAACATACACATACATATACATAACATGCATACAATATATATACAATATACAAATATATATACAATATACACACTATACAGACATATATACAATATTTAAATAACATATATAGATATACATACAATATACACACAATATATATAGACAAATACACAACAAAACATCATATATATAATATATGCAGACATATACACAACATACATACGACATGCACAAATAAACATACAATATACACAGACATATACACAATATACACAAAATATAGAGAGAGACATATATACAATATATACATAGTACACACAACATACAAAGACATATATACAACATACACCAACATGTACACAACATGCACAAAACATATACAAACATATACATAATATATATACAATATACACACAATATACAACTATATATACACAATATACACACAACATATATATAACATACACACAATAAACAATGACATATACATAACATACACACTATATATAAGAGACAAACTTAGTTTTTAATTTATTTTTATGAATTAATATGTAAAATTTATTTTAAAGTAAATTTTAATGATTTTTATTAGTGAATTTTATTAAATTTTCTATAATATGATGATACATATTTAATTATTTTGCACGTTAATTAATAAATATTAACTCATTAATGATGTTATTATTATTTTTAAAATAATAAAATTATAAATTTAAAATTATAAGACTAATTAAATAATGACATGTTCATATATTAATTTTCTTAATCGACATATATATAACTTATACGCAATATATATATATAGCGTGAAGGAGAAAAGCATCGTATTTTTACAACTTCAACACACATTTTTGTAAGATTGAAAAGAAAAAAAATTAACTAAAGTATTTTTAAAATCAACTTTTTTTAAGGGTGGTTATGTAAAAACACCATGTATGTTTATATACCTTTACCACTATCCCAGTTCTACCTAAATATACAAAAATATATCGCAGGAAAACTCAAGCTGCGTGAAATAAGCTACGTGAAATAAACATCTACCAATACCAAATGCATAGATGTATTATGTATATTGATACAAGCCCATCTGCTGTCCAGGCAGCACAAACTCATCATTTCTTGCTTTTTCCTTACCAAGATAGCCATTTGAATTTAGAAATCATTTCACTTCATACATCAAATCAAAGCTTGCTCCTGCCATGTATGAAGTGGTCTAATTGATGCATATTTTCACCATCACGCATGATAGTGCTTCAAAACATGGAGATGAATGCATTAAGGAAGGAATTATTCCTATATATGTCATGTAAACCAAACTAGTAAAATTAGCCAAGGCCAAAATAACTGGTAAGACACAATGCATTTCTTAACCCAGGGCAATAACATTTACAACAAATTTCAAATGTAATGCCAGCATTCATCCAGTAGAAAGTGCAAACTCAAGTCTTCAGGTAGATTTGTTCAACTGATTGGAGTATATCATACAAAATAGTTTTGAGTAATAATTATTCTTTATTATGGCAAACTAAAATTCTAAAAACTACAAAGCAATTGATTGCATTTTAAAAAAAAAATGTTTGAAGTGAGAACTAGTAGAATGCCCGAAGACACCTACTCTGCTGCCTGCGCAGTTTGAGAAGCTTCAGTTTGTTTCTATGTTTCCAAAGCTTTGATCCTTGTATCCAGTGATTCATGAAGGCTTTTCCATGGACGATGTAAGGACATATTTCCATCCTCGTATGGGTGTCCATTTATTTATTTTGTTTGAACATTGCTTTGATTATTAATAAAGTGTTTGTTTATTCTTATGATTGCATGTAATATGGATAATATCATTATATTTAAGAATTTTATAATATTAAGACTTGAAAAGGAGGTCGGTTCTAATAAACCGGGCATTGTGGGGGTGCTGGACCATTTCTCACCTTCCCCACGCATACCCAACTTTCCAAACCCAATAGGGAGTTGGGGATTCCTCAGGAATCGAGTCATCCACCCCTTTCTTTTTTCCCAGCCCGTCTAGGTGGTGACTCCATTTTCTCCAGGTTTAGGCCCGTGTTCTCTAAGGCCCTGAGCCTAACAGTGCCAAAGTTGTAATAACCATTCCACCGGGAGTGGGGGCAAAAATCCCTGTTCACAGTGGCGACTCCAGTGGGGATAAAAAAAGTTGATTCCGTTGGTCTTTATATTATTCTATTCTTTCTTATTATGATATTATCCATTGCATCATTTAGATTGAATCATGTGTGTGAGTTAGGATGCCCGTGTTACCTGTGTTGTGTTATGTAAGGGATACCATACTTTCACTCAAGGTATGTAGATCTAGCATGGCATAACAACTCATAGCCTTGTACCTTTTGGTATATACTTGTTATGGGAACCTAAGCTTTTCAATCCAAAGACTAAAGCTCATGCAATTTGCCTAGTTACTTTCCTTAGGTTTTACCCCAAATGCTTGTTGTTTGACTATGACTAATTTATCTTAGTTTAAATCATGGCTTATTTGGATTGTTCTTTTTCTAATATGACCTAATTACATTGTAAGCTCAAAATAAATTTTTCTTTAAAGTCCAAAAGATCAAAGCTATTTTCAAAACTATTCAAGATGATCTTTGGACATAAAAACTTTTAAAAATGGATCAAAAAATTCTTTTTCACCACATTGCCCAAGCTCAACGGCCAAAATTCGCTTTTTCTAAAAACTTTTTATGGGCTTTGAAACAAAACTATTTTTTACTTCATTACAACTTTTCCTAACATGAGCTTACAAAATATTTAGGTCAATTATGAAGTACTAAAAATCAATTGTGAGCCTAGTTTACAATAAGAATTATTAATCATGGGCATGTTTTTAGCATAAATCATTAGTTACTCTTTCAAGTGAGAAATCTATTTATAATAAACCTCTTAATTTAGTTTTAATCCAATATAGCATAAAAGCTGCTTTAGTTGATTGGATGGATTAAAGCCTAATTAACGAAAATTATCATGAACTGATTTCCATTTTTGAAAATATAACTATTGGTTGAAACGTCCGAGGGAATTATTCAAAAATAAGATACCCCATATTGGTATTTTGTTAACCATATACCTAGAAAAAGAGACTCGCCATTCGTGTGTGGAAGTTATAAGGTTGGAAGGAACGTCCTAACTATCTTTTTTAATTGTTTGTGCATGCATGCATACATACATTTGCATCTCATATCATTGATCCTCTGTGGCTCACAGTCCTGGATTACAATAGTTCACAAGCCTATGACAATCCGGCTTATGCTTTTGACGAAGAATCCAGCAATAACTTAGTTAGCATCTCACCAAAAGCAATGGAACCTGAGCATATTCAAAAGATGTTAGATTATGCCCTTGAAGTCACTATGGAAGAACTAAAGGGGGCCCTAGCTGAGATCATGAAAAGTCAAATGGTTGCAATGTTTGGGAACACTGCTGAAGCATCCACAAGCACCAAGAAAGACAAGGGAAAGGCCAAAGTTGGTGAAGTAGTCTTCGATGATGACAAGATGGTTATGGATGGTGATAAATATTGGGCCCAATACTTTTAAGATCCTCAAGATAAAAAGGAGCCAAAGTTTGTTGAGAAGACAACTGTTGAAAAGTTCGAGACGTCTGATGTTGAGAAGATGATTGTTAATTTAGAAAAGAAATTTGAAAAGAAGCTGAAAACTGAAAAGTTGTCCGAGGTTGACAAGTTGTTCGAGCTAGATGAGGAGGTCCCATACAAGTTCAAGATGCCTCTGTAACACCCCCGTACCCCATATACTCACACCGCATACACCCACACAACATGTGATATACCTATAGAGGATATAAGGGTGTCATAGTACATTTTAAACAAACCAAATTTTAATCTTTAACATATAATCATCATAAGTCAGTCCGAGTAAACTTAAAATATTTAACTTATATTATAAATAGTAATAGATAAAACATACCTTCATTAAGATACATATATATAACATTAGTACCCAAAAGTTTACCCAAGAGTCTGTTCAAAATATTTGTTAAATAAGCAGTGGAAAAAACATATGTATATATATCAAAATCAATGTTTACAAAATTATAGAATTTATACATACTGGCAGTTCGCCTCTGATCTTGATGTCCACAACTCAACACTGCTCTCACAAACTCAAGCCTAGACTCGACTTGGTCTAGACGAGCTCTCTGGCACAACCGGATCTACCTGTCACCTGCGCGATGAACCACAATCGCGTTAGGCAGAAAGCTTAGTGGTACAAACTTTGATTCAATATAGATCAATGCGATGCTAATGCACAATTCATATGAATATATCAACTCATTACATTATAACTCAACATATTAATCATTTGCATCACATTTCATAATTCACATTTAAGCAAAGACAAACATGAGCCCAAAATGAATCTAATATGCTATTCAAAGTTCAGAGTTACTGCTTTGATCCATTATGACACCTTGTGTCTAGCCCTGTAGGCAATATATATATCCATAGATAATGTAACAACCCCAGTCTCTTGGACCTCAACCCGGCTAGACCCTTGGGCCTCAGTATCTTGGTCCTCAACCCGGCTAGACTGTTATAGTTTTTGAGGCTTACGACCCAGTCTTTTCACCCCAAAAACTTCATATTTATCATTTATCAGCTGGGCTCAGCTTACAACCCGATCTTTTCACCTGCCCAGCAATTCATATGCATGTCGCTAAACCCAGAACTCTGAAAATTGAATAACATACTAGGCACACAATTAATTCATTTATCTCATTATCAAATACTTTCACAATTCATTTCTCATTTCATTTCTCATAATCAAACTAGGCTCATTGCCTTATTATATCATTTTTTTCTCATTTTTCTCATTCTTCTATTTTATCTCAATATCGATTGGTTACATTATGTTTTTTCCACATTTCCTTTCATTTATAACACATTACTCAATTGCTTTGATATATCAACATAATTCACATTATGCATATCATACCATATAATTCATTCATCAACAATATATCAAGTAACTTAACACATTTCCCAACTAAATGTGTTATGTCTCATTGTTATGTAAATGTATGCAATCATTCAAAAATTGTACTTACCTTAAGAGCAACAACACCACTCTAACAAACTCCTCTTCCAAGATAACTCAACACTTGAATTAAGGTAGCTCAAATCTCTTCAAAACCTAATCCAAAGGTGATTAACAACACTCACTTAGAGATACACATAAGAGAATAAGGAAGAGAACTATCTAGGGCAAACTCTACACTTGACACACTCAACAACATGGGCATGTCCCTGATCGTGCCCTAAACCCACAACACAAAAGCTTTGACACGCTCAGTGACATGGGCGTGTCACTACACGTGTCAATTCTCCTCCAACACAGAAGCTATGACACGCTCAATGACATGAGCGTGTCACTGGACGTGTCAATTCTCCTCCAGCACAGAAGCTATTACACACTCAGTGACATGGGCATGTCACTAGACGTGTCAGTCAACCAACAACACAGTAGCTATGACACGCTCAGTGACATGGGCATGTCACTGCTCGTGTCACCAACCCAAAAAATAGAAACAACAACACAACCAAAGACATGGTCGTGCTTCTGGGCGTGTCAGGTGTTTTATTAGTTTTTGTTATAGATTTGTGTCTTGTTTAGTATGATAATTATTGTTTTCTTTAGGTATTTTGTTAGTTTAAATTGGCTTGTTTAGTGTTTTCATTAATTTTGGTAGTGTTAGTTCTTTCAGTGTTTATGTCATTTTTGATTTAGTTTTTAGTATTGTGTTTATGTTTTGTTGGTTATTGTCTATTTATTTCTTGTTTAAAGTTTGTTTTGAGTTTTGTGTTAGGTTAAAACAAGCAAGGAAACAAATTGAAGGAGAAAGGGGCAGTGGCTGACACAGGCAGAGGACAAGGCCAAGTCACTGGCCATGTCCCATACCAAGTTAAAAAGAAGAGTAAGTCCCAGTAGCAGACATAAGCAAGGGACACGGCCAAGTCTTGTGGCCGTGTCCCTCCAAAGAAGACCCACACGGCCAAGTCACCTTCACTTGGTCGTGTCTCACCAAGTTCCAAAGGAAAAGAAGATTCAAATCTCACAGTGGAAGACACAGACAAGGGACACGGCCAAGTCTTGTGGCCGTGTCCCTCCAACATGGTGCAACACGACCAAGTCAAGCTCCATCTAGCCGTGTCACTCAACCAAAGAAGAAAAGAAGGAATTCTGAAGCAGTAGGTGACACATGCAAGGGACACGGCCAAGTCACTGGCCGTGTCCCTCCAAAAACCACTCACACGGCCAAGTCACATCTGACTTGGCCGTGTCCCTCATGAACCAAACACGCGGCAAATTTTAAAGCGGACGATTCATATAAAAGGAAAAGAAGAACTTAGGGTTTGGGGCTGTTGACAATTGGGAGAGTTGTTGGAGCCGTCAGAGAGCAAAGTTAGGCTTTTAACATTTATTTTCTTTGATTTTGATTTCACTTTGATTAATCTAGCTTAGATTAGATTTGTTCTAGCCAACGAGACATCCTTCTTGCAAGATTGAACAAGAGATCTTCAGAAACTTCAAGGAGTTGTAACTTGGTTTTGTTCTCGAACTTATTCTCTGTATTTTCATTGAATGGATATTATCATGTCTATTTTGATTTCTTTGAACATTAATGAGATGAATATGTTTGATTGCATTATGAATTAATTTGATATAGTCTAGGGTTTGTGTGGATCTGCTATGATTGTATGAATTGGTTATTCTCTTAGCTAATAATTTCTTTAGCCTTGATTGAATGAAATATTATTAACATATAGTTGATTGGCCACCAATTGTGTGTTTTAGGTATTAGATGATGGATTGAGAGATGAAGTCTAATGCTGGAACAATTCAATTAAGGACTGAGGTGAATTAGATGATGGACTGAGGTGAATTAGAGATATAACCTATTAAAAAGATTATTTCAATTATAACAAGATTAGTTGTAAGAGGTTTGAATGCGAGAGCTTATTTCCTTGACTCAATTAATTAAGCTGTTTGAGATTTAATCTTTGAATTTAAATTAGTTAAGTGGAATAACCGTTCATACATATCAATAGTAGAGAAGTGCAAACCCTAGACCTTTCTATCAAGTGAATCAAAACATCAGCTCTTGTTTACTTTTATTGTTTTAAACTTCAATTAAACTTTTTCATTAGTTAGCAATTTAAATTTATTCATTACTTGTTACTTTTAATCTGATAATCAATTAGCCACTTTAGTTTCCTTGTGAGACGACCTTGGGGCGATCACCTTTGCTACAGCTACCTCGTATACTTGCGAGTGACGCTTTGTGGTAGAGTTAATTTGAGCGCAACATCAGGCCAAAAACCCTGAAATCGACACCAAAACGCCACATCCAACAAGCACCTTTCAAAAACCTTATCAACACCAAACAAACTCAACCAAATCCATCAACAAACCATATAATACTTGAGTAAACCTTAAAGCAACTCAATTACAAACATCAAAACACAATCACAACATATAACACAACTCAAGATCACAACACCCACAACTCTTGCCTCTTTCACCAAACTTAATCATTTTCTCTTGAATCCAACCTCAAAATCAAAGTTAACAAAACAACACAATCCTCAAATATACCAAAACAACCATTCACCAAACTCATAAACACAACTCAAAAGAAAAAAAAACAAGTTGGAAACTTACCAAAAATGAAGAAAATCCTTAAAACTCCAACTTGACCTCTTGAAAACCTTCAATCTCTTGAGTTTGGAAGCAACAAAATCTCTCCCTCTTGAAGATGGTGGTGATGGCCAGCCAAAGAAGAGAAGAAGAAAACGAAAATGAAAATGAAAGAAGAAGAAAGAAAGAAAGGAAGAAAGAAAGTCAACCTCTTAAAACAACCACTTTCCTCAAATTACTCTCCACCAAGCAATTTTAATAATATACTAATCAACCCACTTACATCATCTTCCACTAACTTTAATACTAATCACTTTAATTAAAAATATCTCTTGACCAAATAAGCTATAGACTTGTATATAATAAATATCTCTTTATATAAACAACATATACACATCTTCCTATCATTTTATCTTTATCACTTAATCAAATATACACTTAAAATCATTTAATCCAATTCCAACAATTAACATTCAAAATTTTAGGGTATCATTTGGGATATTACAACTTCCTTTGTGTAGATCCTTAATTTTTGACCCAGTCTGGTCCAATATTTTTTATATAGTCCAAAATAATTTTTGTTATATTTAATTAAATAATATTTATTTTAGTATTTATTATTTATAATTTTTAATAAAAATAAAAAAGGTAATATTAATAAATTTAATATATATATATAATAAATAAAAATCGGCGATGGAAAAATTGGAGATGAAAGTAAATTGGCTTGGGCCAATTCGCCGCAGGAATTTCCTGCTGCGAATTGCACACAAGCCAATTCACCATAGGAAATTCTTGCGGCAAATTTTGCCAGTGCAATTTTCCAGCGCAGTTTTTTCCGAAACTGAATTCTATTTGGTTTTGATTTCTTTTCCTAAATGATTTTAATTTCCTTGGACAATTAGAATTAGGTTTGGATTTTTTCCTATAAATACCACATTAAAACACAGAATTAAGGAACAAAAATTTTTTACTTGACCTTGGACTTTTGGATTTCTTCGGCCAACCTCAAGCTTGAAAGATCAAGAGGTAGCAAACAACAACCATCTATCAAAGGCAGCCTACACTGTCTTTATTATTGTTCAATCAGAATTCAAAGATTGTGGTGGAACCAACAACAGAAGTTTGAATCTCTATTTTCTTTGTTTATATTGACAGTAGCTTCATCAAGTTGGATTAATTATTTCATCATACAATTTGATCTATTATTCTACAAACCATCCAAACTTTCTTTGAAATCCTAAAAACTATTTTTCAAAACCCTAATGCCTTAATACCCGTAAAACATATTTTTAAATCTAAAACCCTAATTACACTTTTCTAAAACCATAAAATAATAGATTGTTTTCTTAAAACCCTAACCTAATCTCTAATTCAAACATACAGTAACCTTATTTTTCAAGTATCAAAAGCTTTAACCCTAATTAATTCTTGTTTTCAAAATCACATAGTAGCATTATTCTTTTAAAAATAACATCAGTTTCTTCCAATTCCAAAACACTATTTTCTAAATCTTAAACCCTAAAATCCTAATTTTCAATACCAAAATCTACAGCCCTAAAAGCCAGTCTCCAAAATTTTATGGGGCTCTACCCCCGACCCCACAAGGGGCTATGCCCCCTGACCCCGCTTGCTAACCGGCTAGTGGGACCGCCGTATGGGCTCGTCGAAGGGGTCAAATTTATTTGTGTATTGTAAGTCTTTATATTTAACTTTCTTTATTACGATTATTCAAAATACAGTAGTTTTATTCAAAATAAAAAAACTAAACCCTAATTTATTCAAACCATAAATCTTAATTAATTCTATTTTCAAATCATCACAGTAGCTTGTTCCTTTCAAATATCTAAAGATTTTATTTTATTTTCATAAGCTTCAATCTTATTCACTTAAACCCTAATTGTTAAACATAAAACCATAGAAACCTCACTACTTTTTTAAATTTATAAAATCCTAATCCACTCTATTTTTCCAAAAATCTTCACAGTAGCTTAAATAATAAATATAATAATTTCAAAATTCCAAAACCCTAAATGTTAATTAAAGAACCCTATATTGAGACATAAACCTAAATTTGTATCTTTATTTGCTTTATTTAATTTTAGCTTTGATTATGTAGTTTATTATATGTTTTGATAGTTGATTTATTTAATTTCAATGCTTAATTTATTTAATTTATCATGGATGGATATTCTCTTTATTATTATGATTATTATTTGTTTATTTTGGTATTAAAATTGTAAGAGGTATGGGTACCTTATTAATTAATTTTTATGTAATTTAAATTTTTTTTATATTTTGGACCAATGTAAAGGACATGTTTTCACCTTTCGGTGGGTGTCCTATTTAGTTTTAGACATGGACGATGTAAGGACATGTTTCCATCCTTGCATGGGTGTCCATTTTTTTGCTTTGTTTGGACATTGCTTTGATTTTAATAAAATGATGTTTTATTTCAATTGTTGCATGTAGTATGGATAATATTGTTATATTTAAGAATTTTAAAATATTAAGACCTGCAAAGGAGGCCGGTTCCAATGAATCGGGCGTTGTGGGGGCGCTGGGCCATTTCTCACCTTCCCCACACATACCCAACTTTCCAAACCCATTAAGGGATTGAGGATTCCTTAGAAATCTAGTCATCCATCCCTTTCTTTTTCCCGGCCTGTCTGGGTGGTGACTCCATTTTCTCCAGACTTAGGCCAGTGTTCTCTAAGGTACCGAGCCTAAATCGCAAGAACCATTCCACCAGGAGTGGTGTCGAAAATCCCCGCTCACAGTGGCTACTCCACTAGGGATAAGAGAAGTTGATTCCATTGATCTTTTATTATTCTATTCTTTCTTATCATGATATTATCTATTGCATCATATTAGATTGCATTGTGTGCATGAGTTAGGACGCCCGTGTTACCCGTGTTGTGTTATGTAAGGGATACCATACTTTCACTCAAGGTATAGAGATCGAGCATGGCATAACCACTCATAGCCTTGTACCGTGTGGTATATACTTGCTATGGGAACCTAAGTCTTTTAACCCAAAGACTAATGCTCATGTAATTGGCCTAGTTACTTTTTTTAGGTTTTTACCCCAAATGCTTGTTGTTTGACTATGGTTAATTTATCTTGGCTTAAATCATGGCTTATTTGGTTTGTTCTTTTTCTAGTATGACCTAAATACATTGTGAGCTCAAAGTAAATTTTTTCTTTAAAGTCCAAAAGACCGAAGCAATTTTCAAAATTTTTCAAAATGGTCTTTGGATATAAAACTTTTCCATAAACAAATTCTTTTCTCAAGACTCAAATACACAGTCCAAAATCCATTTTTTCTAAAATCTTTTTACAATAGGCTTAGAAATGAAATTGTTTTTATCCAACATTTCTTACAAAAAGCTTGCAAATTATTTAGGTCAATTATGAAATACCAAAAATCAATTGTGAGTCTAGTTTATACTAAGAATAATTAATCATGGGCTTTATTTTTGGCATGAATCATTAGTTACTTTTTCAAATGAGAAATCTATTTATAATAAACCTCTTAATTTAGTTTTAATCCAATATAGCATAAAAGCTACTTTAGTTGGTTAAATGGATTAAAACCTAATTAATGGGAATTATCATGAATTGATTTCCATTTTTTGAAAATATAACTATTGGTTGAAACATCCGAGGAAATTATTTGAAAAACAAGACACCCCATGTTGGTATTTTGTTAACCGTATTACCTAGGAAAAGAGATTCGCCATTCGTGTGTGGATGTTACAAGGTCGGAAGGAACGTCCTAATTATCTTTCTTTATTGATTGTTTGTGCATACATGCATACATTTGCATCTCATATCATTGATCTTCTCTGGCTCACAGCTCTGGATTACGACAGTTCAAAAGCTTATGACAATCCGACCTTTGCCAGAGATGAAGAATCTTGTAGCAACTCAATCACTTGCTCACCAAAAGAAATGGAGCCCGAACAAATTCAAAGAATGGTGGACGATGCCCTCAATGCCAAGATGAAAGAAATAAAATAGGCCCTGGCTGAGAACATGAAGAACCAATTGGCTACAATTTTAGGAAACAATGCCGAAACATCTGCTAGCACTAAGAAGCCAAAGGACAAGGGGAAGGCTAAAGTTGGTGAAGTGGTTTTTGATGATGATAAGGTGATCATTGATGATGATGATGATTGGGCTCAATACTTCCAAGATCCTCAAGACAAGAAGAAAGAACAGAAGATTATTGAAAGATCAGCTATGCAGAAAATTGAAACTTTTGATGTTGAAAAGATGATTGCGAATTTGGAAAAGAAATTTGAGAAGTAGCTGAAAACCGAAGAGAAGTTTGAGATCGACAAACTATTTGAACAAGATGAGGAGGTCCCTTATAAGTTCAAGATGCCTTCCTTCGCTAGGTACAATGGTATTGAAAAACCTCATCTCCATGTGAAGCAGTACATCACTGCTATGCAGTCTGCCCGAGAACTAAAGCTAAAACTCTGAGGTATTTTATGCTCTCATTGGATCCTATTGTCCAAAATTGGTTCAACATCTTAGAGGAAAGTGTAGACCCTTAATTTTTGACCTAGTCTGGTTCGATATTTTTTATATAGTCCAAAATAATTTTTGTGGTATTTTAATTAAATAATATTTATTTTAGTATTTATTATTTATAATTTTTAATAAAAATAAAAATGGTAAAGTTAAATAAATAAAAATAAACAAATAAAAAATAAAAATCGACGATGAAAAAATTCGTTGCCTAAGGTGAATCGACCACAGGCCGATTTGCCCGCAGGATTTTCCTGCGGGTGAATCGGCCCCAAGCCAATTTGCCATAGGAAATTCCTGCAGTGAATTGGCACCCGCCGGCAATTTTCCCTCGCAGTTCTCACAATTCCAGCGCAGTTTTTTTGAAACTAAATTCTATTTGGTTTTTGTTTCTTTTCCTAATAGGTTTTAATTTTCTAAAACAATTAGAAGTAGGTTTATTATTTTTTCAATAAATACCACATTAAAACACAGAATTAATGGACTTTGATTGGGAGGAAAAAATTATTTGATTGGATTGGAGACTCAACCATTCGATCGGCCAAAAGAAAAGCCCTAGCAAGCAAGAAACAAGAAGCAATCAATCCATCAAAGGTAGTGACACTGCCTTTGTTTTTGTTCATTTAAAAGCAAATTGTGGAGGAACCAATGAACGGAGGTTTGATTATAAATCTTTGATTTGATGTAATTTAGAATGTTTCTATCATTTGTTTTTTATATTAAGTCAGTAACCTAAATTATTAAACTTAGTAATATGTTTTACATTAAATCGTAAATTCATCCAGTAGCCTTAGTCAGTGATCAAAATTTCAAAACCCTAAAACTGTTCTTCTCTTTCTTGAAAACTTTAAAACCCTAAATTGTTTCTCTCCCATTTCTAAAACTTCAAAAACCCTAAATTACTCTTCTGCTTCGAAAAACCTTAAATTATTTCTTCTGTTTCCAAAAACTTTAAAACCCTAAATTGTTTTCCTTGAACTATTTTCTTCTAAACCCTAACTTTTTGTCCAAAGTTTCCAAATGTCTTCTTAAATCTCCAAACCCTAATCTTCTTTACAGTTTCTAAAAAATCATAATTATTTTTATAAAACTCTAAACTATTTTCTTGAATCCTAAGATCAAATATTTTTTCCAAAATATCAAAAACCCTAATTTTCTCAAAGCCCAATACAGTAAACCCTAGTTTTCCTAAACCCTAAATTCTTAAAGCATCAAAACTTTATGACAAATTCAACAACACCTTAAACCCTAGTCCTATGAACTTAAAACCCAATCTAGTGAATCTAAACCCTAAAGCCATAATCCAATAAAACTAAAATCACAATCCAGTAACCATGAATTATAAACCCTAATGTTTTAAGATTCCAAAATCCTAATTTCATGATGTTAGCCCTAAACCCTAATTTGATTAACCAAAACCCTTACTTCTTTCTTAAATTTATAAAACCCTAATCCATTCCAATTTTTCAAAATCTTCACAGTAGCCTAAATAATAATGATAATAATTCCAAAATCCCAAAACCCTAAATGTTAATTAAAGAACACTAAATTAAGACATAAACCTAAATTTGTATCTTTATTTGCTTTATTTAATTTTAGATTTGATTATGTAGTTTATTATATGTTTTGATGGTTGATTTATTTAATTTCAATGCTTGATTTATTTAATTTATCATGGATGGATATTTTCTTTATTATTATTATGATTATTTGTTTGTTCTAGTATTAAAATTGTAAGAGGTATGTTTCCACTTTGCGGGTACTTCATTAGTTAAGTATTATGTAATTTAAATTGGTCTTATATTTTGGACAAATGTAAAGGACATGTTTCCACTTTTCAGTGGGTGTCCTATTTAGTTTAGACATGGATGATGTAAGGACATGTTTCCATCCTTGGATGGGTGTCCATTTATTTGTTTTGTTTGAACATTGCTTTGATTTTAATATAATGATGCTTTATTTTAATTGTTGCATGTAATATGGATAATATTGTCATATTTAAGAATTTTATAATATTAAGACCTGCAAAGGAGCCCAGTTCCAATGAACTAGTCGTTGTGGGGGTGTTGGGCCATTTCCCACCTTCCCCACACGTACCCAACTTTACAAACCCATTAAGGGGTTGGAGATTCCTTAGGAATCAAATCATTCACCCCTTTCTTTTTCCTGGCCTGTCCAGGTGGCGACTCCATTTTCTCCGGACTTAGGCTCATGTTCTCTAAGGCCCCGAGCCTAAACAGTGCCGAAGTCGCAAGAACCATTCCATCGGGAGTGGGGGCAAAAATCCCCGCTCATAGTGGCGACTCCATTGGGGATAAGAGAAGTTGATTCCATTGGTCTTTTATTATTCTATTCTTTCTTATAATGATATTATCCATTGTATCATATTAGATTGGATCGTGTGCGTGAGTTAGGATACCGATGTTACCCGTGTTGTGTTATGTAAGGGATACCATACTTTCACTCAAGGTATGGAGATCAAGCATGGCATAACCACTTATAGCCTTATACCATTTGGTATATACTTGCTATGGGAACCTAAGCCTTATAACCTAAAGACTAAAGCTCATGTAATTGGCCTTGTTACTTTCCTTAGGTTTTACCCCAAATGCTTGTTGTTTGACTATGGTTAATTTATCTTGGCTTAAATCATGGCTTATTTGGTTTATTCTTTTTTCTAATATGACCTAAGTATATTGTAAGCTCAAAATAAATTTTTCTTTAGAATCCAAAAGACCAAAGCTATTTTCAAAACTTTTCAAAATGGTCTTTGGATATAAAACTTTTTCATAAACAAATCAAAAATTCTTTTCTCATGATCCAAATACTAAGCCCAAAATCCATTTTTTCTAAAATCTTTTTACAATGGGCTTAGAAACAAAATTATTTTCATCCAACCTTTAAAAGAGCTTGCAAATATTTAGGTCAATTATGAATTACCAAAAATCAATTGTGAGCCTAGTTTATACTAAGAGTTATTAATCATAGGCTTGTTTTTGGCATGAACCACTAGTTACTTTTTCAAGTGAGAAATCTATTTACAATAAACCTATTAATTTAGTTTTAATCCAATATAGCATAAAAGCTACTTTAGTTGGTTGAAAGGATTAAAACCTAATTATTGAGAATTATCATGAACTGATTTCTATTTTTGAAAATATAACTATTGATTGAAACGTCCGAGGGAAATATTTGAAAATAAGATACCCCATGTTGGTATTTTGTTAACCATATTACCTAGGAAAAGAGACTCACCATTCGTGTGTGGATGTTATAAGGTCGGAAGGAATATCCTAATTATCTTTCTTTGTTGATTGTTTGTGCATACATGCATACATTTGCATCACATGGCATATCATTAATCCTTTCTGGCTTAATTGCAAATTGTGGAGGAACCAACGAGCGGAGGTTTGATTATAAATCTTTGATTTGATGTGATTTACAATGTTTCTATCATTTGTTTTTTATATTAAGTCAGTAACCTAAATTATTAAACTTAGTAATATGTTTTACATTAAATCGTACATTCATCCAGTAGCCTTAGTCAGTGATCAAAATTTCAAAACCCTAAAACTATTATTCTCTTTCTAGAAACCTTTAAAACCCTAAATTGTTTCTCTCCCATTTCCAAAACTTCAAAAACCCTAAATTACTCTTCTGCTTCCAAAAACCTTAAAAACCCTAAATTATTTCTTCTATTTTCAAAAACTTTAAAACCCTAAATTATTTTCCCCAAACTATTTTCATCTAAACCCTAACTTTTTGTCCAAAGTTTCCAAATGTCTTCTTAAATCTCCAAACCCTAATCTTCTTTACAGATTCTAAAAAATCATAATTATTTTTATAAAACTCTAAACTATTTTCTTAAATCCTAAGATCAAATATGTTTACCAAAATATCAAAAACCCTAATTTTCTCAATACCCAATACAGTAAACCCTAGTTTTCCTAAACCCTAAATTCCTAAAGCATCAAAACTTTATGACAAATTCAACAATACCCTAAACCCTAATCCAGTGAACTTAAAACCCAATGTAGTGAATCTAAACCCTAAAGCCATAATCCAATAAAACTAAAATCACAATCCAATAACCATGAATTATAAACCCTAATGTTTTAAGATTCCAAAATCCTAATTTCATGATGTTAGCCCTAAACCCTAATTTGATTAACCAAAACCCTTACTACTTTCTTAAATTTATAAAACCCTAATCCATTCCAATTTTCCAAAATCTTCACAGTAGCCTAAATAATAATGATAATAATTCCAAAATCCCAAAACCCTAAATGTTAATTAAAGAACCCTAAATTGAGGCATAAACCTAAATTTGTATCTTTATTTGCTTTATTTAATTTTAGATTTGATTATGTAGTTTATTATATGTTTTGATGGTTGATTTATTTAATTTCAATGCTTGATTTATTTAATTTATCATAGATGGATATTTTCTTTATTAGTATGATTATTTCTTTGTTTTAGTTTTAAAATTGTAAGAGGTATGTTTCCACTTTGTGGGTACCTCATTAGTTAAGTATTATGTAATTCAAATTGCTCTTATATTTTGGACTAATGTAAAGGACATATTTCCACCTTTCGATGGGTGTCCTATTTAGTTTAGACATGGATGATGTAAGGAATGTTTCCATCCTCGGATGGGTGTCCATTTGTTTATTTTGTTTGGACATTGCTTTGATTTTATTATAATGATGCTTTATTTTAATTGTTGTATGTAATATGGATAATATTATCATATTTAAGAATTTTATAATATTAAGACCTGCAAAGGAGGCTGGTTCTAATGAACCGGGCATTGTAGGGGTGCTGGGCCATTTCTCACCTTCCCCACATGTACCCAACTTTTCGAACCCATTAGGGGGTTGGGGATTTCTTAGGAATTGAGTCATCCACCCCTTTCTTTTTCCTAGCCTATCTGGGTGGCAACTCCATTTTCTTCAGGCTTAGGCTCTTATTCTCTAAGGCCCCGAGCCTAAACAGTGCCGAAGTCGCAAGAACCATTCCACCGGGAGTGGGGACAAAAATCCCCGCTCATATAAAGTACTCAAAAAGATTGGGACATGTTGTACAAGGCTTTTATTCAGCAATATGGATACAATGTCAAGCTAGAAGTTACCTTAATGGAAGTTGAGTCCATTAGACAAAGGCCAAATGAGAATTTTGTGGACTATGTGAAAAGATGGAGAAATAAGGCTGCTTTGCTCAAGAAGAGGCCCAGTGAATCTGATCAAATAAGGATGATTGTGAGAGGGGTGTTGCCTAGTCTTCGTGAAAGGATGTCTCATACACTCATCTGGGATTTCAAAGATCTTCTCCAAGCTGGTCTACAAATTGAAGAGTGGGAAGGGGAGAAGTGTCATTTTTCTGCAAAACGAAATTATCAGCCTAGCAATCAAAGTACACAAAAGGAAGCTGATGTTAATACAACTGGTCAAGCAAATAGAAGACAATTTTCAAATCTGGGGAAGCCTTTGTCTTGGATCTTCAACAAGCTACAAAATAAGGGACTATTATAGCCATTGGCCCCTCGACCTTTGCCTAATCCTTTACCCCCAAAATTTGATACTAAGGCATTTTATCAATTTCATCAGACACAAGGACATGAGACCAATAGATGTATCCGATTAAAGCATGAGATCCAAGATCTAATCGATAGTGGTAAGCTACCTGAGCCGGACAAGCCCAATACCTAGAACAATCCTTTGCCTAAGCTTGGAAAAGTACCTCCACCGGCAACCTTCATGGTGGGAAAAGGATTGGAAGAAGATTTTGTTTTATCATCCTTTCAAGATGGAAAAATTGAAGATGTGAAAGGAAAAGAATCTTAACTCAAAAAACTTTTCTTAGCTTGAATGTTGCTTTTAAATTTTGCTTTCTTTAATATTTAATTAGAACAATTATGTTTTTCTATTTTTGTTTGAATAAATTACTTTCATCAAAATTTTTGTTGGTCTTTGTTCATTTTGGTGCTCAACCAATGACTAATCTAGCTTGATATTCATAAATTAATGTATCTAGGCATCATGATTTGAATGACTTTACTAGATAAGGGAATTGCTCTATAGCATTGAGTTGTGTATGCTTACTTAGAGAGAGCTCCTGCATAATTACCTTTGTCTAGGTCCTAGTCAGTCTTAGAACATGCTTTGACAAACTTTCGAGGCAAAATTGAACTCTACTTATTTTAAGAGAGAAATGATCTAGGCATTGTTTGGTTAGCCAATAACTAGTATCCACCCAATTAAATATCAATCCCTAGTTGTCCCTTTTGAACCTTCATAAAATTTTAGCTTTCTTTTCATTGGCATATAACCCCAACAACCTACCCTAAGCTGTTGTGATACTTTTGACAAGTCTTATGATCATTAAAGAGGCAAGAACATCAAAGAAAGGAATGCATAGCCAAAGCCATAAGGATAGTTGATGTTATCAAGACCATAAGGGTAGTTGATGTTCACCTAATATCTCTAATCTATCAAGACAATATCAGAGTAACAAATGATTTATCCCTGTTAAAGAAGATTTATTTCACTCCACTCATCCTTATTAGAAACCCAAGTTGGTACAAACAAGACAACTCTTTTAGAGCTAGAACCAAAAAAAATAAAAGAAAAGAAGAAGAAAAAAAAAGAAAAAAAGAAAAGAAAAAGAAAGGAAAAAAAGATAAAAGAAAAGATAAAAGAAAGATAATACCTAAAAAGGTGGTTCAGAAAGCCAACTGAGTTCTCTTTTACCTAAAGCAGCAAAAGGCTTCCATCTAGTTTATAAGGACAGTTTGACTTGAATTGGTCTAACCCAACCAAATATTTGATCAAAATCAAAGAAAAAGGAGAAAGGTCACCCAGTTTTTGAAAGTTCTATACTTGACAATCCTACAAGGAAGAAGGACAAAATGATAAAATGCTCAAAGAAAGAGAAGAGTAAGAAAAATAAAAAGAAAGAAAAGGGAGAAGAAGAAAAGAAATGAATTTGGGTGCCAAACTTCCTCCAAGGTCAAAGATTGTCCTAATCAAGATCCAGATTAATGCCAAGAAGATAGAAGGAATTTGGAGTCTAGCAAGATTGCTCCCAGCTGCCTAAAGTTCAAATAAGAAATTTATAATATGAGGGTTTGCCCATAGTGTCACAACGGCTCCAACTTACAAATGGCCTTCATTTAACCCATGTCCCTTGTAGACCCCATTTTAAGCCTATCAAAGACCTGTTGATCTCTCTTGGTTATGAGATAGACAATATTCAAACTCAAATAAGACCTTTGGCCAAGTAATGTGTATGTGCCTATCTGAAGTGCAACAATTCTTGCTTAAATAGAAATGATTCCCGAGTTTAGTACGGTAACTAGGATTGTCATGTTATAGATATGTTAATTTAAAAAATCAAGTCCTGAGGTAAATTAACATTAATTTGGCAAAGCCAACATTTGATTTCAAAATCAAAATTCAAAATTGAAAAAAATCAAGTTAAGGGGAGTATGTTGAACTGTCAAACCTAGAAGGACACATTGGGCAAAGGAAATGATTAATGGCAAGATCATGAAGAAGTTACTTGTAGACCCTTAATTTTTGACCTAGTCCGATTCGTTATTTTTTTTATATAGTCCAAAATAATTTTTGTGGTATTTTAATTAAATAATATTTATCTTAGTAAAAATAAAAATAAAAATAGTGAAGTTAATAAATAAAAATAATAAATAAATAATAATAAACAATAAATAAACAATAATAATAAATAAATAAATAAATAAAAATTGGCGACGAAAAAATCGGCGACTTTTATACAAATTGGATCCAGTAGCTTCATCATTCAAATTGAATTAATTGTTTCATTATACAAATTGATCAAAACCTTAAAAACCCTAAAACGATTCTTCTAAACCTTAAGAACTCTAAAAGTGTTTCTTCTGTTTCTAAAACTTCAAAACCCTAAATTACTCTTCTACTTCCAAAACTTTAAAACCCTAACCTATCTCTATTTCAAAAATCCAGTAGCCTTGATTTTTTCAAGTATCAAAAGCTTTAATCCTAATTAATTCTTCATTCCAAAATCACACGGCAAGCATTATTGTTTTAAAAATAATATTAGTTTCTTCCAATCTCGAAACCCCATTTTCTAAATCTTAAACCCTAAAATCTTAATTTTCAACACCAAAACCTACAATCCTAAAAGCCAGTTGTTAAAATCTTCGAGGCCCGGCCCCGGCCCCACAAAGGGCGCTGCCCCCTTGACCCCCGCTCGCTAACCGACTAGCGGGATCGCCGTATGGGCTCGGGTCAATATTTATTTGTGTATTATAAATCTTATTATAAATCTTTATGTTTAACTTCCTTTGTTATGATTATTCAAAATACAATAGCTTTATTCAAAATACAAACCTAAACCCTAATTTATTCAAACCATAAATCCTAATTCTGTTTTCAAGTCTTCACAATAGCTCTTTATAATTTTACTCACTGGGATATTTTAATCTTTCAAATAACTCCATTAAAGACTTTTTATATTTATTCCATCCAAAAATACTTAAGTAGTTATTATAGTCAATACTAAAACCATACTTAACTTTGATCACGGTAAAACATCAAATCATAAATCATAATCTGCAAAATCAAGGTTTCAAACTATAAAACCCTAATTCATGAAGTTTTCTTAAAACCCTAACTAAACCTACCTTTTTTTAAGTAACAGTAACATTATTTCCATAAAACATCCAAAACCTTAAATCTTTTAAACATCCAGTAGCTATACTATTGCTTTAAAATATTTCTCAAAACCCTAGTTATTAAGCATAAAACTTTAGAAACCCTAATTAATGTATGGATCCCTAAAGTTAATATATTTACTGTTTTATTTACATTGGATGAATGTTTATTATATATTTTGATTGATGTTTAATATCTTTGATGAATGATTTATTTATTATGAATGGTTATTTACTTTTATCAATTTATTTTGATTTCCAAATGTTGTAAGAGGTATGTTTCCACTTTTTGGGTACCTCATTAATTAATTTCTATGTAATTTAAATTGCTTTTATATTTTGGACCAATGTAAAGGACATGTTTCTACCCTTCGGTGGATGTCCTATTTAGTTTAGACATGAACGATGTAAGGAAATGTTTCCATCCTCGGATGGGTGTCCATTTATTTGCTTTGTTTGGCCATTGCTTTGATATTTAATATAATGATACTTTATTTCAATTGTTGTGTGTAATATGGATAATATTGTTATACTTAAAAATTTTATAATATTAAGACCTGCAAAGGAGGTTGGTTCCAATCAACCAGGCATTGTGGGGGTGCAGGGCCATTTCTCACCTTCTCCACACATACCCAACTTTCCGAACCCATTAGGGGGTTAGGGATTCCTTAGGAATCGAGCCATCCACCCCTTTTTTTCCCGACCCATTCGGGTGGCGACTCCATTTTCTCCAGACTTAGGTCCGTGTTCCCTAAGGCCCCGAGCCTAAACACTGCAGAAGTCGCAAGAACCATTCCACCAGGAGTGGGGGAAAAAATCCTCGCTCACAATGGCGACTCCACTGGGGATAAGAGAAGTTGATTCCGTCGTTCTTTTTATTATTCTATTCTTTCTTATAATGATATTATCCATTGCATCATTTAGATTGCATCATGTGCGTGAGTTAGGATGCCCGTGTTACCCGTGTTGTGTTATGTAAGGGATACCATACTTTCACTTAAGGTGTGGAGATCGAGCATGGTATAACCGCTCATAGCTTTCTACCATTTAGTGTATACTTACTATGGGAACCTAAGCCTTTTAACCCAAAGACTAAAGCTCATGTGATTGGCCTAGTTACTTTCCTTAGGTTTTTACCCCCAAATGCATGTTGTTTGACTATGGTTAATTTATCTTGGCTTAAATCATGGCTTATTTGGTTTACTCTTTTTCTAATATAACCTAAATACATTGTAAGCTCAAAATAAAATTTTCTTTAAAGTCCAAAAGACCAAAGCTATTTTTAAAGCTTTTCAAGATGGTCTATGGACATAAGACTTTTCTAAAATCAAATCGAAAATTCTTTTACTCATAACCCAAATACTAAGCCCAAAATCCATTTTTTCTAAAATCTTTTTACAATGGGCTTAGAAATAAAACTATTTTCATCCAACCTTTTCTTACAAAGGGCTTGCAAATTATTTAGGTCAATTATGAAATAAAAAAAATTAATTGTGAGCCTAGTTTAGACATGAACGATGTAAGGATATGGGTGTCCATTTATTTGCTTTGTTTGGACATTGCTTTGATTTTTAATATAACGATGCTTTATTTTAATTGTTGCGTGTAATATGGATAATATTGTTATATTTAAGAATTTTATAATATTAAGACCTGCAAAGGAGGCCGATTCCAATGACCCGGGTGTTGTGGGGGTGCTGGGCCATTTCTCACCTTCCCCACACATACCCAACTTTCGAACCCATTAGGGGGTTGGGGATTCCTTAGGAATCAAGTCATCCACCCCTTTCTTTTTCCTGGCCCGTCCGGGTGGAGACACCATTTTCTCTAGACTTAGGTCTGTGTTCTCTAAGGCCCCGAGCCTAAACAGTGCCGAAGGCGCAAGAACCATTCCACTGGGAGTGGGAGCAAAAATTACCGCTCACACTACTGAATCATAATTTCAAATGAATGTATCTCTGCTACTTGGGGCCTCCATTATTCATGTTTTCAATATCTCAAAGATAAAAGCCATAAATGTGAAGCATCCGATTATTCCAAAGCAAGACTTGAATGGGCATCTGGAAGGAGTCAATGAGAACACTTCTGCTGATCACCTTAGTCTGTGAGTCGACGGAGTCACTGTAAGTGTTTTTCATGCATATCATGCATACATGAGCATATCACATGGCATTTTCTTGTATTGTATTGTCTATTCTTTGTCAAAGCGAACAACAGACACTCTACGAAGCAAAGATGAAGCGGGTATAGAATCAGGGGGCATAGAAGACCCATTGCTTGAGGAAACTCCAGTCAGTTTGAAAAAGACAGGAAGAAATGCATGCTTGTTTGAAGAGTATCTGTTGAGCATCAACCAAAGCCTGCATAGAAAAATCATGGGGGACAAGGAGAAGATATAAGGGGCAAGTTAAAATGGCTGAATTTTTTGCAAAAGTGCAAAAGAATGGAACACTAAAACTATCAAAAGAATGAAGATGCAAAACTCAAAAAATCAGTCCAGCTAGAAGAGTTGAAGACAATTTCAAGGTTGAAGACCCGATTTCCAAGGATGAAGATCCATTTTCAAGGGTGAAGACCTGATATCAAGGATGAAGATCCAATTTCAAGGGTGAAGACCCGATACCAAGGATGAAGATCCAATTTCAGGGGTGAGGACCCAATTTCCAAGGATGAAGATCCATTTTCAAGATCTAATTCCAAGGATGAAGATCCAATTTCAAAGGGTGAAGACCCAAAGTCCAAAGGATGAAGATCCATTTTCAAGGGTAAAGACCTAATGCAAAGGATGAAGATCTAGCTTAAAAGATGAAGATCCAATTTCAAGGGTGAAGACCCGACGTCCAAAGGATGAAGATTTGTTTTCAAGGGTGAAGACCCAATCTCCAAGGATGAAGATCTATTTACAAGGGTGAAGACCCGATCTCCAAGGATGAAGATCCATTTTCAAAGGTGAAGATCCGATGCCAAGGATGAAGATCCAAGGTCCAAGGATGAAGATCCATTTTGGTGGGTAAAGACCCACAATCCATTAAAGAATGGAATAACAAATTAAGTTCAGAACTTAGCTTTGGTCCATAACCTAAATTCTCTCTTAAGTCCAGAACTTAGCTCGAGTCCAGAACCCAAATTATTTTTAAGTCCAGAACTTAGCTTAGGTCCAGAAACTACAATCCCTATTAAGTTAAGAACTTACCCCGGGTCCAGAACTCAAAGCCTAAAACTAGCTCGGGTCTAGAACCCAAATTATTTTTGAGTCCAGAGCACAAACTAACCTTGGGAGTCTAATATGGCTCTAAACCCAGTCAAAAATTACATTGCTTTTCACTCTCTTTTGCCGTAGTCTCAGATCGCTCAATCAGTAGGCAAATTATAGACTCTTAATTTTTTACCCAGTCTGGTCCAATATTTTTTATATAGTCCAAAAATATTTTTGTGGTATTTTAATTAAATAATTTTTATTTTAGTATTTATTATTTTAAATTTTTAATAAAAATAAAAAAGGTAATATTAATAAAGTTAAATATATATATATAAAATAAATAAAAATCGACGATGGAAAAATCGGAGATGAAAAATTTTCGTCATCGAAAGTGAATTGGCTTAGGCCAATTCACCGTAGGAATTTTCTGCGGCGAATTGGGCACAAGCCAATTCACCGCAAGAAATTCCTACGGCGAATTGGCTGGCCCGCCCTAGCTCTCACAATTTTCGCAGCAGCAATTTTTTGCCAGTGCAGTTTTTTCCAAAACCGAATTCTATTTGGTTTTGATTTCTTTTCCTAAATGATTTTAATTTCCTTGGACAATTAGAATTAGGTTTGGATTTTTTTTCTATAAATACCACATTAAAACACAGAATTAAGGAACAAAAATTTTTTACTTGACCTTGGACTTTTGGATTTCTTCGGCCAACCTCAAGCTTGAAAGATCAAGAGGCAGCAAACAACAACCATCTATCAAAGGCAGCCTACACTGACTTTATTATTGTTCAACCACAATTCAAAGATTGTGGTGGAACCAACGACGGAGGTTTGAATCTCTATTTTCTTTGTTTATATTTATAGTAGCTTCATCAAGTTGGATTAATTGTTTCATCATACAATTTGATCTATTATTCTACAACCCATCCAAACTTTATTTGAAACCCTAAAAACTATTTTTCAAAACCCTAATGCCTTAATACCCGTAAAACATTTTTTTGAAATCTAAAACTCTAATTACACTTTTCTAAAACCATAAAATAATAGATTGTTTTCTTAAAACCCTAACCTAATCTCTAATTCAAACATCTAGTAACCTTATTTTTCAAGTATCAAAAGCTTTAACCCTAATTAATTCTTCTTTCCAAAATCACATAGTAGCATTATTCTTTTAAAAATAACATCAGTTTCTTCCAATTCCAAAACCCTATTTTCTAAATCTTAAACCCTAAAATCTTAATTTTCAACACCAAAACTTATAACCCTAAAAGCCAGTTTCCAAAATTTTATGGGGTGCTACCCCCGACACAGCAAGGGGCGCTGCCCCTTGACCCCGCCCGCTAAACGGCTAGCGGGACCGTTGTATGGGCTCGTCGAAGGGGTCAATATTTATTTGTGTATTGTAAGTCTTTATATTTAACTTTCTTTATTACAATTATTCAAAATACAGTAGCTTTATTCAAAATAAAAACCTAAACCCTAATTTATTCAAACCATAAATCTTAATTAATTCTATTTTCAAATCATCACAGTAGCTTGTTCCTTTCAAATATCTAAAGATTTTATTTTATTTTCATAAGCTTCAATCTTATTTACTTAAACCCTGATTGTTAAACATAAAACCCTAGAAACCTCACTACTTTCTTAAATTTATAAAACCCTAATCCACTCTATTTTTTAAAAAATCTTCACAGTAGCCTAAATAATAAATATAATAATTTCAAAATCCCAAAACCCTAAATGCTAATTAAAGAACCCTAAATTGACGCATAAACCTAAATTTGTATCTTTATTTGCTTTATTTAATTTTAGATTTGATTATGTAGTTTATTATATGTTTTGATGGTTGATTTATTTAATTTCAATGCTTGATTTAGTTAATTTATCATGGATGGATATTCTCTTTATTATTATGATTATTATTTGTTTATTTTGGTATTAAAATTGTAAGAGGTATGTTTCCATTATTGGGTACCTCATTAATTAATTTTCATGTAATTTAAATTACTTTTATATTTTGGACCAATGTAAAGGACATGTTTCCACCTTTCGGTGGGTGTCCTATTTAGTTTTAGACATGGACGATGTAAGGACATGTTTCCATCCTCGGATGGGTGTCCATTTATTTGCTTTGTTTGGACATTGCTTTGATTTTAATATAATGATGCTTTATTTTAATTGTTGTATGTAGTATGGATAATATTGTTATATTTAAGCATTTTATAATATTAAGACCTCCAAAGGTGGCCTGTTCCAATGAACTGGGCGTTGTGGGGGTGCTGGGCCATTTCTCACCTTCCCCACACATACCCAACTTCCCATTAAGGGGTTGGGAATTTCTTAGGAATCGAGTCATCCACCCCTTTCTTTTTTTTGGCCCATCCGGGTGGCGACTCCATTTTCTCCAGGTTTAGGCCCGTGTTCTCTAAGGCCCCGAGCCTAAATAGTGTTGATGTCGCAAGAACCATTCCACCGAGAGTGGGGGCGAAAATCCCTGCTCACACTTTGCCAAATTCGATGGAATTGGAAACCCTCATCTCCATGTGAAGCAGTACATCACTGATATACAGTCTGCCCGAGCTACTGAGGCTCAAACTCTAAGGTATTTCATGCTCTCATTGGACCTGTTGTCCAAAACTGGTTCAAAATCGTAGAGGAAAGTACCCAAAAAGATTGGGATATGTTGTACAAAGCTTTCATTCAATAGTATGGGTATAATATCGAGCTGGAAGCTACCTTGATGAAGGTGGAGACCATTAGCCAAAAACCAAATGAGAACTTTGTTGATTATGTAAAAAGGTGGAGAAACAAAGGTGCATTATTGTTGACCCTTAATTTTTGAACCAGTCCAGTCTAATATTTTTAACCAGTCCAAAATAATTTTTGAGATATTTTTTTAATATTTATTACTTATAGTATTTATTTTTAATTAAAATAAAAAATAAAAAAAGAAGAAGAGAAGATAAAAAATAAATCAAAAATAAAAATCGACGACGGAATTTTTCGTCGCCTGCGACGAATTGGCCTATGGCCCGTGCCCAGCCTGCACCAAGCCCTTGCACCTAGCCAGCAGCGCCCCCTGCGCAATTTTTGCCAGGGAAATTTTTTCTGAAACCTTACTCTACTTGGTTTCTAATTTTATTTCCTAAACGATTTTTATTTCCTTAACCAATTTGTATTTGGTTTTTATTTTTCTTATAAATACCACGTCAAAACACACATAAAGGGACTTTGATCTTTTAAAAGGAGATTGGACTTTTGGAAGGTGCTGGACTTTTTGAGAATAGATTTAGAACCTTGGACTTGAAAAAGCAAGAGGCAGTCAACAAGTAATAAGGAATCCATAAAAGGCAGCATACTATGTCTTTAGTTATTGTTCAACCAGAATTCAAAATTGTGGTGGAACCAACAACGGAGGTTTGAATTTCTACTTGTTTATGTTTACAGTAGCTTCATTAATCAATTAGATTAATTATTTAAACAAACAATAGATGATGTTTTTGTTAGGCACATTTATCAATTTTTCTACTTACCATCCAAACTCTATTTAAAACCCTAAAAACTATTTTTCAAAACCCTAATATCTTAATACCCATAAAACATATTTTTGTAGTCTAAAACCCTAATTGCACTTTTTAAAACCACAAAATAATAATCTGTTTTCTCAAAACCATAATCAATTTTATTTTTCTGAAAGATTCACAGTAGCCTATTCTTTCCAAATACCTAATTTAAAATCCAATTTTCATGATCTTCAATCTTATTTATCTAAACCCTAAACTTTAATACTATTTTCATAAAACTTCAAAAACCCTAAATCTTTAAAACATCCAATAGCTATATTACTTCTATTATATTAAATTTTTCTCAATTAAATTAATCTAGTATACAAAACCCTAATTGTTAAACATAAAATCTAACAAACCCTAAATTGATGCATGAACTCTAAATTTATATACTTTCTATTTTATTTAAATTAGATGAATGTTTATTATATATTTTGATTGAGGTTTGATGACTTTGATGAATGATTTATTTATAATGAATGGTTGGCTATTTTTATTGATTTATTTTTATTTCAACATTGTAAGAGGCACGTTTCCATGTTTTGGGCACCTCATGTTGTGAGCATCATATAATTTATTTTATTTTAAAGATTTTTGACAAATGTAAAGGACATGTTTCCACCTTTTTGGTGGGTGTCCTATTTAATTTTAGACATGGATGATGTAAGGATAAGTTTTCATCCTCGGATGGGCGTCCATTTATTTGCTTTGTTTGGACATTGTTGTAATTTTAATAAAGTATTTATTTATTCTTATGATCGCATGTAGTATGGATAATATCATTATATTTAAGAATTTTATAATATTAAGACCTGCAAAGGAGGCCGATTCCAATGAACCGGGCGTTGTGGGGGTGCTGGGCCGTTTCTCACCTTCCCCACACGTACCCAACTTTTCGAACCCATTAGGGGGTTGGGGATTCCTTAGGAATTGAGTCATCCACCCCTTTCTTTTTCCCAGTCCATTCGAGTGGCGACTCAATTTTCTCCTAGTTTAGGCCCATGTTCTCTAAGACCCCGAGCCTAAACAGTGCCAAAGTCGCAAGAACCAGTCCACCGGGAGTGGGGGAAAAAATCCTCACTCACAATGGCGACTCCACTAGGGATAAGAGAAGTTGATTCCGTTGGTCTTTATATTATTCTATTCTTTCTTATCATGATATTATCCATTGCATCATATTAAATTGCATCATGTATGTGAGTTAGGATGTCCGTGTTACCCGTGTTATGTTATGTGAGGGATACCATACTTTCACTCAAGGTGTGGAGATCGAGCATGGCATAACCACTCATAGCCTTGTACCTTTTGGTACATACTTTCTATGGGAACCTAAGCCTTTCAACCCAAAGACTAAAGCTCATATAATTGGCCTAGTTACTTTCCTTAGGTTTTTATCCCAAATGCTTATTGTTTGACTATGGTTAATTTATCTTGGCTTAAACCATGGCTTATTTGGTTTGTTCTTTTTCTAATATGACCCAATTACATTGTGAGTTCAAATAACTTTTTTGTCTAAATCCAAAAGACCAAAGTCATTTTCAAAACTTTTCAAGATGGTCGTTAGACATAAAATTTTTCCAAAAATAAATCAAAAATTCTTTTCTCATGACTCAAATACAAAGCCCAAAATCCATTTTTTCTAAAATCATTTTACATTGGGCTTAGAAATAAAATTATTTTCATAACCTTTTAAAAGAGCTTATGAATATTTAGGCCAATTATGAAAATAATAAAAATCAATTGTTAGCCTAGTTTATACTAAGAATTATTAACCATGGGCTTATTTTTGGCATGAATCATTAGTTACTTTTTCAAGTGAGAAATCTATTTATAATAAACCTCTTAATTTAGTTTTAATCCAATATAGCATAAAAGCTGCTTTAATTGGTTGAATGGATTAAAACCTAATTAATGGCAATTATCATGAACTGATTTCCATTTTTGAAAATATAACTACTGGTTGAAACATCTAAGGAAATTATTCGAAAACAAGATATCCCATGTTGGTATTTTGTTAACCATATTACTTAGGAAAAGAGACTCGCCATTCATGTGTGGATGTTATAAGGTTGAAAGGAATGTCATAATTATCTTCATTTGTTAGTTATTCGTGCATACATGCATCCATGCATACATACATTTACATCTTATATCATTAATCCTTTCTGGCTTATAGCCCTGGATTACGACAAATCAAAAGCTTACAACAATCCGACCTACACCAGAGATGAAGAATCTAGCAACGTCTCAATCACTTTCTCACCAAAAGCAATGGAGCTCGAACAAATTCAAAGAATGGTGGATGACACCCTCAATGCTAAAATGAAAGAACTAAAGGGGGCCCTAGTTGAGATCATGAAGAGTCAAATGACTACAATGTTTCAAAGCATCCGCAAGCACCAAGAAAGATAAGGGGAAGGCTAAAGTTGATGAAGTAGCTCTTGATGATGATAAGGTGGTCGTTGATGATGATGACGACTGGGCTAAATACTTCCAAGATCCTCAAGATAAAAAGAAGGAGCCAAAGGTTATTGAGAAGACAACTGTTGAAAAGACCAAGACATCTGATGTTGAGAAGCTAATTGCCAATTCGGAAAAGAAATTTGAAAAGAAGCTGAATATAAGTTTAAGATGCCTTCCTTCGCTAGGTATAATGGTACTAGAAACCCTCATCTCCATGTGAAGCAGCACATCACTGCCATGCAATCTTCCAGAGCTACTAAAGCTCAAACTCTGAGGTATTTCATGCTCTTATTAGACCCTATTGTCTAAAATTGGTTCAACACCTTAGAGAAAAGTACTCAAAAAGATTGGGACATGTTGTACAAGGCTTTAATTCAGCAATATGGGTACAATGTCGAGTTGGAAGTAACCTTGATGGAGATGGAAACCATTAGGCAAAAACCAAATGAGAATTTTGAGGACTATGTGAAAAGGTGGAGGAATAAGGCTGCATTGCTCAGGAAGAGGCCTGATGAATTTGATCAAATAAGGATGATTGTGAGAGGGTTGTTGCCAAGTCTTCGTGAAAGGATGTCTCATACACTCATCCAAGATTTTAAAGATCTTCTCCAAGCTGGTCTGCAAATTGAAGAATGGGAAAGGGAGAAGAATTGCTTTTCAGTAAGAAAGAATGAGAAAGGGAACTACCAGTCAGGCAATCAAAGCAAGCAAAAAGAAGTTGATGTTAATGCAACTGGTCAAAGAAATAAAAGACAGTTCTCAGAGTTGGGGAAACCTCTATCTTGGATTTTCAACAAGCTACAAAAGGAGAGACTATTACAACCATTGGCCCCTCGACCTTTGCCAAATCCTTTACCCCCAAAATTTGATACGAAAGCTTTTTGTTAATTTCATCATATTCAAGGACATGAGATAGATAGATGTACTCAATTGAAGTATGAGATCCAAGATTTGATTGACAGTGGTAGGATACCTAAGCCGAATAAGCCCAATACCGAAAGTAATCCTCCTCCTAAGTTCAACAGAGTGCCACGACCAGCAACTTTCATGGTAGGAGGAGGATTGGAGGAAGATCTTGTCTTATCCTCTTTTCAAGATGGGAATATTGAAGATGTGAAAGGAGAAGAAGCTTAACTCAACAAACTTTCCTTAGCTTTTTTTGTTTTTTGTTTTATTTTTTTTTAGTTGGTGTTTTATGGAGCAATCGTATTTTCAAATTTTCTTAAATAAATTATTTTTGTTAAATTTTTATTGGTCTTTACTCATTTTGGTGCTCAACCAATGAGGAATCTAGCTTGATAATTCATGAATTAATATATTTATGCATCATGACTTGAATGACTTTATTATATGAGGAAATTACTCTATAGCATTGAGTTGTGTATGCTTACTTAGAGAGGGCTCTTGCATAATGACCTTTATCTAGGTCCTAGTCAGTCTTAGAACATGCTTATACAAACTTTCGAGGTGAAATTGAACTCTGCTTATTTAAGGAAGAGATGATCTAGGCATTGTTTGATAAGCCGACAACTAGTATCCACCTATTAAATATCAATCCCTAGTTGTCCCTTTGAGCCTTCATAGAATTTTAGCTTTCTTTTCATTGACTTATAAGCCCAATGATCTACCCTGAGCTGTTGTTACACTTTTGACAAGTCTTATGATCACTAACGTGAAAAGGCAAGAAGATTAAAGAATGGAATGCATAGCCCAAACTGTAAGGATAGTTGATGTTATCAAGACCATAAGGGTAGTTGAAGTTCACCTAATATCTCCAATCTATCAAGACAACATTAGAGTAACAAATGATTTATCCCTGTTAAAGAAGATTTAGATCACTCCACTCATCCATTATTAGAAACCCAAGTTGGTATAAACAAGATAACTCTTTTAGAGCTAGAACAAAAAAAAAGAAGAAAAGAAAAAAGAAAAAAAAGAAAAAGAAAAAAAAGAAAAAGAAAAAAAGAAAAAGAAAATAAATAAAACCCAAAACGGTTCAGAAAGCCAACCAAGTTCTCTTTTACCTAAAGCAGCAAAAGACTTCCATAAGGACAGTTTGACTTGAATTGGTCCAACTCAACTAAAGATTCAATCAAAATTAGAGGGATGAAGAAAGGCCACTCAGTTCTTGAAAGTTCTATACTTGACAGTCCTATAAGAAAGAAGGACAAAATGATAAAATGCTCAAAGAAAGGGAAGAGTAAGAAAAAGAAAGAGAAAGAAAAGGGAAAAGAAAAAAAATGATGATGAATATGGGTAACAAACTTTTTGTAAAGGCAAAGACTATCCCAATCAAGATCCAAATTAATGTCAAGAAGAAAGAAGAATTTCAAAGCTCTATCTTTTAAATTTCAAAGCTCTATCTTTTCATTCTCCCAACTGTCTAAAGTTCCAATAAAAAGTTTTTAGTGTGAAGGCTTGCCTATAGTATCACATCAGCTCCAATTTTAAAATGACCTTCATTTAACCCGTGTCCCTTATAGACCTCGTTTCAAGCCTAGTAAAGACCGATTGATCTCTCTTGGTAGGTAGAGTCTATTAGAGGAGATTGTAACACCCCGATACCTTATATAAGTACTATACATATACCTGGTATACATACGGTAAGTATATAAAGTATAAGGATGTCACTTTTCATTATTTATTTTTAAAAAAAAACTGTAAAAGAATTCCAAACCATAATACCTTAATTTAAATAACATTTACCAAATCATTATCTTTATCAAAAACTTCATTTATACATATAATTACTTTCTCGTCATAAATACATCAATATAAAAGTTATACATGTATGCATTTCCCTCTAGTTGGTCTCGACAAACTTTTACTCTTCTCATAGCATAACGAAAGACTTTATATCTTCCACCTATTTACCTGCGTGAATACACACCCGCGCTAAGCCCGAGAGCTTAGTAATCCAAATATAAAATATAAACATTTAGTATATAAGTATTAACATATATTGATATATCAATTCAAGTTATAATTAGTTCTTATCATATTTTCTTTTCTTTTTAATTGCATCTTTCATATATCCTAGCTAATTTCATATATGATGTACATATATTCATAATAATATCACCAACCCCAATCCATCGCCAATACTCAAAATCAATATATTAATACACCCACATTATATATACCATACCAATCATGAATCACATTTCCAATGAAGACAATCCTTATCATCAACCACAATTCATTTACATATCACACTTCATAACATTATCTTATTCACAATTCACCAATCATGATTCATTATTAATACTCACAATTAATATTTCAATACACACATTACCTATCATACCAATCATGAATCACATTTCCAATGGAATCCACCATAGATCTCAATTATTTCCACACTTGTATTTCACATTGACAACAAAGACAGACTCGGGCTCAAAACACTAATATGCCATTCGACTTTCAGAGTTAATGCTTTGGTTTAATTATCACATTTTTCATTATCCCAACTAGGCTTCAAGGATTAGGTTCAACCAAGCTTCAAGGAGAACAAAGCATGCTAAGTATCAACCCAACTTGGCTTCAAGAACCAATCCAACCTAGCTTCAAGGGTTGTAACATCTCAATTAGGCTTCAAGGGCTAGACCCAACCAAGCTTCAAGGGGAGTAAAACATGTTAAACTTCAACCCAACTTGGCTTCAAGGATCAAGTCCAACCTAACTTCAAGAGATTGTTACTATTAGGCATGCCACCAATAACAAAACTCTGAAAATGAATAACATATTAGACATATAATTCATTGATCATTTTATCATCAATATCATTCACAATTCTCATCATCATTTAGGCAAACATGCCTCACATGTCTCAATTGAATTGTCATAGCCAATCATAATGGCTTCACAACATATCATATCTCAATCCATTTGATACATATAGCATCATTGATATAACATTTCAAAGTATATTATTCATATAATACATTGCCATACACAGGATTCACAATGCAGATAACATAACATTTCCTCATTTCTCAAAACACATTAACATCATTCATTATTAGAGTATTTAACATAACAAATTGCACATACCTTAAGAATGATCCTCATTTCTTCCTACCTTTCCCATTTCATATTTCATCCTTTATATATATATATATAGCGATTTACATTCTTCATTTACATCCACAATATAATAGCTTATTTAACACTTTCATCCAAATGTATTAAGGTTCAAAGACATATAAGGATATACAATCAAATAGGGTTTATGCTTACCTTTTTAATGATCTTCACATCCTTCACATCATTCAATCATCACCTTAATCCAATTATATTAACAATATAGTAAACCACTTAACACATTTGCTAACAAATGTGTTAAGCCTCAAATCATATAAATAAATACACTCGTATGTATTGGTACTTACCTCAAGAACTATTCCCATCCATCTATACATTTCCTCTTCCAAGAATTCTCAATATCATTTAGGTTAATGCAACACAATCTCTTCAAAACCTAATTCAAAGATCATTATTCATAGGTTTAGAATCATCCACATACATTTGTTTAGGTCATTCTTTGATTACAAAGTATTTAGAGTGTATATAAAATGTTTAGGAACAAAAGACTTTTAAAGAATCAAACAATGCATGAAGAACCAAAAACCATCACAGTAGCAAACACACCCAAGGGACACGGCCAAGCTTGTGGCCATGTCTCTCAAGACCAAAACTTCCCGAGGCAGACACGGGCAAGGACACGGCCGTGTCTCTCAACACAACTCAGGCAGTAGCAAACACATTCAAGGGACACGGCCAAGCCAGTGGCCGTGTCACCCCAAAACATATCCAACACGGCCAAAATTCTCTAGACTTGGCCGTGTTTCTCAAAAATAATAAGTCTTGGTCGTGTCTCATCTTGCTTATGGCCGTGTCACTCAAGAACACAAACCCTAATTGGGTCAAAGCTCTTTCACTTGCATTTTCACACTTTTTGCACAACAATAATCTCATTCAATTGGTTCTAGTCAATGTTGTTAACACATATCATATATATTCATCACATTAATCACTTAAACAACACATTAACATTACATTTTAAACACAAACCATCTCAAAACCCTAAAACCAAATTCCACTATTGATCTTCCACTTAACTTACCATATTCAAAACCAAACCAACACCAATTCAATCTTATAACTTACAATCCATTTTAAAACTTATAAACACATCACAAACACATTTAATCATCAAATCAACAAACCCTAATTCACTTAAAACACCACTTCACAAGAATAGAAGAAATCAAGGAAAAGAACTTACCAAAGTTGTTGAATTCCACAAATCTTCAACTTAATTCCTTGATTCTCCCTTCAATTTTGATGTTAGAAACCAAAACACTTCAATTGCTCTCTCTTCTCTTTGGATAGCATGCCACCACTTCAAGCAAAGAAAAGAAAATAACAAGTCAACCTTTCTTTCCTTCTTTTAATCTCCACCAAGAGATTTCCAAAAGAGAATTACCTCAATGCCCTTAACCATTTACTTTAGCTCTCTTTTAACTCACATGTCCTTTATAGTAATTTCACATATCATAAATGAAGATATCTTCTTGCATTGACTCTCCCTTTTGACCAACTTATATGTTATATATATTACCATATAATCAACATATACACCTCTCTCTAAACCCTCTTTTCTTTCCCAAAACACATATACATAAACCTTCTCTTCTCATTTCTTTTCTCTTCACATAACATATACATTCAATCCAACTTACAACAACAACATAATCAAAACTTCTAAGGCATACATGAGGATATTACAGAGATAGTTTGAATAAGCATGCATATGAGATAGACAATATTCAAACACAATGAGACCTCGGGCCAAGTAATGTGTTTGTGCCTATCTGAAGTATAACAGTTCTTGCTCAAATAGAAATGATTCCCGAGTTTAGTACAGTAACTAAGGTTGTCGTGTTCTAGATATGTTAATTTGGAAAATCAAGTCCTGAGGTAAATTGACATTAATTTGGCAAAGCCAACATTTGATTTCAAAATAAAAATTCAAAATAGAAAATTAAAAAAAAATTAAAAATTTACAAAGCCTTCATTCAAGTTAAGGGGAGTATGTTGAACTATTAAACCTTGAAGGACACATTGGGCAAAGGAAATGATTACTGGCAAGGTTATGAAGAAGCTACCAATTGACATACTAAATCATAATTTAAAATGGATTTATCTCTGCTGCTTGGGGCCTCCATTATTCATGTTTTCAATATCTCAAAGATAAAAGCCATAAATGCGAAACCTTCTATCATTCCAATGCAAGACCTAAACAAGCATCTAGAAGGAGTCAATGAGAACACTTCAACTAATCACCTCGGTCTGTGAGTCGATGGAACCACTCTAAGTGTTATTCATGCATATCATGCATATACTACATTGCATTTTCTTGTATTATATTGTCTATTGTTTGTCAAAGTGAACAACAAACACTCTATGAAGCAAAGATGAAGCGGGTATAGAATCAGGTGGCATGGAAGACCCATTGTTTGAGGAAGCTCTAGTCATTTTGCAAAAGAAAGAAGAGATGCATGCTTATGCAAGGAACTAGACAAAATACAAACATCAATCAGAGCCTACTCGAACAAATCATTGGGGGCAAACAAAGGAGAAGATATAAGGGGCAAGCTAAAAATTGGCTAAATTTTTTTACAAAAGTGCAAAAGAATGGAACACAAAAACTATCAAAAGAATGAAGATGCAAAACTCAAAAGATCAGTCCAGCTAGAAGAGCTAAAGCCAATATAGGACAAAAGTTCAAAGGATGAAGATCTAGTTTAAAGGGTGAAGACCCGATTCCAAGGATGAAGATCCAGCTTAAAGGATAAAGATTCAATTTTAAGGGTGAAGACTCGACGTCCAAAGGATGAAGATCCAGTTTAAAAGGTGAAGTCCTGATTTCAAGGATTAAGATCCGATTTCCAAGGATGAAGATCCATTTTCAAGGGCGAAGACCCAATTTTCAAGGATAAAGATCCATTTTCAAGGGTGAAGACTCGATGCCAAGGATGAAGATCCATTTTCAAAGGTGAAGACCCGATTTCCAAGGATGAAGATCTATTTTCAAGGGTGAAGACCCGATACCAAGGATGAAGATCCACTTTCAATGGTGAAGACCCGATTGCCAAGGATGAAAATCCATTTTCAAGGGTGAAGACCCGATCTCCAAGGATGAAGATCCATTTTCAAAGGTGAAGACCCTATACTAAGGATGAAGATCCAAGGTCCAAGGAAGAAGATCCATTTTGAGGGTGAAGACCCACAATCCATTAAAGAATGGAACAACCAGAATTCTCAACTGATAAAATGTCAGTCTTGGTTCCAAAACCCAAATCATTTTTTAGTCCATAACTCACTTCGGGTCCGGAACCCAAATTATTTTTAAGTCCATAACTTACTTCGGGTCCAGAACCCAAATTATTTTTAAGTCCAGAACTTATCCCGAGTCCAAAACCTAAATTATTTTTAAGTCCAAAACTTAGTTTGGGTCCTGAACCCAAATTATTTTTAAGTCCAGAACTTATCCCGGGTCCAGAACCCAAATTATTTTTTAATTTCAGAACTTATCTCGGGTCCAGAACTCAAATTACTTTTTAAGTCCAAAACTTATCCAGGGTCCAGAACCAAAATTATTTTTAAGTCCAGAACTTACCTCAAGTCCCAAAACCAAATTACTTTTTAAGTCCAAAACTTATCTCGGGTCCAGGACCCAAATTACTTTTTAAGTCCAGAACTTATCTCAGGTCAAGAACTCAAATTACTTTTTAAGTCCATAACTTATCTCGGGTCCAGAACCCAAATTACTTTTTAAGTCCAGAACTTATCCCGGGTCCAGAACTCAAATTACTTTTTAAGTCCAGAACTTATCTCGGGTCCAGAACCCAAATTACTTTTTAAGTCCAGAACTTATCCCGAGTCCAGAACCCAAATTGTCTTTAAGTCCAGAACTTACCTCGGGTCCAGAACCGAAATGCAAAACTCACCGCGGGTCCAAAACCCAAATTATTTTTTAGTCCATAAATCAAACCAACCTTTGTTACGAAGTCAAGTATGGCTCTAAACTCAGTTAAAAAATCACATTACTTTTTGCTCTCTTTTGTTTTAGTCCCAGATCGCTCAAGCAGCGAGCAAACTGTAGACCCTTAATTTTTGACCAAGTCCAGTCCGATATTTTTAAATGGTCTAAAATAATTTTTATGGTATTTTTAAAATATTTATTACTTATAGTATTTATTTTAATTAAAATAAAAATTCAAAAAAAAGAAGAAGAAAAGATAAAAAAAATAAATTAAAAATAAAAATTGGCGACGGGCAAAATCGACGATGAAATTTTTCGTCGCTGGCGACAAATTGGCTTGGGCCAATTCGCCGGAGGAAAAACCTGCGAAGAATTGGCCATAACCTAATTCGCCGCAGGTTTTACCTACGCTGAAATGGACAAGGGCCAATTAGTCGCAGGTTTTTCCTGCGACGAATTGGCCTGCAGCTCGCACCTAGCCCTCGTAAACAGCCAACAGCACCGTTAATTTTTGCCTTGTAATTTTTTCTGAAACCCTATTCTACTTGGTTTTTAATTTTATTTCCTAAACGGTTTTTATTTCCTAGCCAAATAGTATTAGGAATTATTTTTCTTATAAATACCACATCAAAACACATAAATAGGGACTTTGAACTTTTAAAAGGAGATCAAACTTTTGGAAGGAGCTGGACTTTTTGAGAATAGATTCAAAACCTTGGACTTGAAAAAGCAAGAGGCAATCAGCAAGCAATAAGGAATGGAATGCATAGCCAAAACTAAGGTGAAGAGGCAAGAAGATTAAACAATGGAATGCATAGCCAAAACAGTAAGGATAGTTGATGTTATCAAGACCATAAGGGTAGTTGAAGTTCACCTAATATCTCCAATCTATCAAGACAACATTAGAGTAACAAATGATTTATTCCAATTACAGAAGATTTATATCACTCCACTCATCTATTATTAAAAACCCAAGTTGGTACAAATAAGACAACTCTTTTAGAGCTAAAACCCAAAAAAAAAAAGAAAAGAAAAGAAAAAAGAAAGAAAAGAAAAAAATGACCTTCATTTAACCTTGTTGTCCCAAGATGGTAACCAAGAGGGGGGGTGAATTGGTTTTCTTAAAGAATGATGGCAAATTAAAAAACTCAACAAACAAGAAATGTATAAGAGATAAATGGTTGAGTAGTGAGTAGAAGAAAGAACACACAAGATTTATAGTGGTTCAGATTTACTCCAATCCTACATGCACTTCCTTAACAACTTGTTAAGGTTCCACTAACTTTGAAGTTTTACAAGCTCACTTCCAACTTTGGTGTTTTTACAAGTTCACACCCAACTTGACAAGTTTTTTCCTAAGGCTAACACTCAAACCACTCACAAGAGTTTTACCCAGGCTCACTCTCACAACCTAAGTGTTTCCAAGCTCACACTCAAACTTTTACAATGGTGTTTTTAATGCTTACACCCAACACTCATTACAATTCAAATGTTAATTGTAGTAATAAAAGAAAATATGTTGCTTGGCTATAAAATTCAAAATCTCTTGTTTTCTTAACAGAATAATAATGTATTTATAGCCAATGTGGTCCAACTAGCCGTTACAGATAGTGAGAAATAATTCTCAGTAGTTAGTGGTCGTCCTTGATACTAGGATGGTCCGCTTCAATGTCTCACGCGGTCACCCTTGGATAAGGGACGGTCACTGCATTCAAAATTGCTTCAACGGTCAAATTTAAGTGCTCTACTGCTGGAATCTTGCCCATGCTGTGGTTGTCAGGATGGTCAAGCATACACAAGGTGCGGTCACCCTTTTTGAATACTGAAGTGGTTTTACAACGGTTATTACACGTGGCATTCTTTAACTGGGAAAAATAAACTTCTGCCTAAATATGAATTTCGTGGTCACCCTAGGTGCCAATTAGAGGTCGAATTGAGAGACTCGTGTCAAACTTCTGGGTGCACCTAAGGACGCGAACACTACTGTCAGTTTGAGTAGTTTTCTCTTGAATTAGCAGAGTGATCACGGATTTGAAAGGGTGGTCACTACATTAGTAAGTGAGACCGTATTCTTCACCGTTCTTATCACCGCGATCCTTATTGGAACTTGGATGATTAGGGTTTCTCATGTTGCGATCGTCCTTGTTTGTTGGACGGTCGCTCATGTTGATGTGAGGTCGCTACTGTGGTTGAGTTTATGACTGCGAACCCTACTATGATATGGTTTCATCCTTCAATTCAATGGGGCGGTCGTCTCCATGGTTTGTGCAACCGCTAAATGTGCCCTGTGTTGACTTATTTGAAACATTTTAATCCTGCAACAAGGTTCTTAAAACACATGTTAAATAAGTCATTCAATTTGAGTTGCCAAGGATCAAAATTGAGATCATTTGGCTAACAATCTCTCCCATTTTGACTTTGACAATAAAATGGAATGATGATATAAATTGAGAGAAATGTAAATTAAATTGGCTAACAATATGAGCAATCTCCCTAATTTAAACTTCTCATGTATTGAGGGTTACTATAAAGCTCCCCCTAAACATATGCATGTATCATGTTTATTTTGGAGTGTATAGCTTATAACTTGGCACATTAGTAAAATAACATTCCCATTTGTAATTTCATTTGTATATCTCTCTCCCTTTGTATATATCTCTCCCCCTTTGTATAAGAACATTTGCATATTCTCTCCCCCTTTGTCATAGGCAAAATGCACAATGTAAGAGAAATATTAAAGACAATGGTAAGATTATGAACATAATGTGTAATAAATATAATGTTATTAGAAAGAGGACAGTATAAAGACAATGTAAGAAAGAAAAAAATAAAAACAACAAAATAAAAACAAAAACAAAAAAAGTAAACTAATTAGAATCTTCATCCTCATCTAGCTCTTCTTCTTCTAAAGGAGCTTTTCCCTTATCAAGGGGGACATTGCTGGTAGAGCTAGTGCTAATGGATTCTTCTGCTTCAGGGGGACTCTCTGTATGATCACCTATATCCCAATCCTCAAGATTGCATTGAGGAAAATTCATTTTGCCTTGCATGTCATAGAGATCATGATGCACATGAGATATAAGGTCAATCCTTTTGTTCAAGTGATGGAATCTCTTGGAGACGCTTTTCTTGAAGTGAGAGAGTTTCCTGGAAAGAGATTGGATGGCTCTCAAAATCAGTTTTGTAGGAGAGCTGGTTTAGGTAGGTTTAGATGAGGAAGCCTTGGGAGGTAGTTCAATAGCAACTTCCAAGGAGTCTCCTTCTTCCTCAATGGTGTACCTTGGTCTTTTCTTGTGTCTATCAACAACTCCTCTTTTGCCCAAGTAGTACACATATGTGCCTTCAATCTTCGTTACACAGCCAGCATGCTCTAGATAGTCAATGGTGATGGCACTTGAGGCAAGATTGAAAGGATTTCTCAAGGTAGCTAAGTTAAGATCATTGAGTAAGTTTAGGTGCCTAGCTATTTGAGTGATTTGGGAGGATAAGAAGAAAGTTCTAGTTCTTATGACAACATAATGATACAATGTGTCAATCAAGAATTTTGTTGTGTTCATTTGGATGTTATGGGTGAAAGCATATAAGAAGATGAGGTCTCTTTTAGTTACCTTTTCAATCCCATCAGCCCTTTGGTGAATAGTATAGGTTATAATTCTATGAAACATCCAATGGGTGAGGGACTTGATGTGTCTAGCTTTTGACGCTTTTTCAAATGAAGTCTCTACATAAATTTCTTGCCAAAAGGTAGAGAGGGTTTGGCTGGAAAAGGCTAAGTCATTGTAGGAGGTGACTCCATCAATAGGAAAGTCCCAAATTTTTCCAAAGTCCTCTAAGGTTAAGGCTAGGTATTGGTCAAATAGCTTAAATCTAACCCCATACCACCCTAGTGCAGAATTGGCACTCTTTTCAATTTGAAAGGACATGAGAAATTCCTTACTTAAACTAGAGTAACCTACTTCATCAGGGAAAGCAAATTTTCTCCAGCCAAGAACATCAAGTAGACTCTTAATCTCTTCCTTAATGTTGAGGGCAGAGAGCATGCCGCCAAATGGAGATTTGGTTCCTTCAAATTTCTTTCTTTTCAACATAGCATATCTCACATCTTTCTCAGGGGTTTGGTGGTGAGGTTTATGAATTTTCTCACCTCTTCTAGATTGTGGAGGAGATGGAGGAGCATCTTGAGGTTCACTGATGGTGATTCCTGAAGGTTCCTTCCCTTTCCTTTTCTTTTGGAAGTAATTTTCTTTTTGGGGGCCATGAGAATTGAAAACGTAGAAGAAACATTGAAAATAGAGAGTGTTTGAGAAGGAGATGATCTTGAGAGGATTTAAGATATAGAGGGATGTTTGTATGTTATAAGTGATAAAAATCCTATTTAACTGATGTATGATGGTCTTAAATAGAAGAAATTAAGAAAGTAGTCGTTTATGACTATTGAAGGTTGGAAAATCATGACCTGCCATACTGCTGACGGTTACAAAATTTCAAGTAGAGTGTACAGAGTGTGGTCGTCTATTTGTATAGGCGCGATCGCTAAAGACACTCTAGCGACCATTAGAATAAGTTGTGCTCTCGCAAGTGTAGAGAATATCTATAACGGTCGAAATTGTTCAAATTATTGCAACCGCTCACAGTGTTTCCCGACCGCTCGCTGAAGGGTCAATTCAGATGAATCTGTCTGGCAAGATTGCAACCGCAAGAAGCATTGGAACAACCGCGAGTATCTCAAAAATGAGAAGAGCAAGAATTGTGAATTGTTATAGTTTTAAACAAAGTGATCAAAGTTGGTGCCTAGTGATTTTTTTTTTTTAAGAAATTTTATGAATAGGAAAAATTTTATTCATTCATGGATGTTCCATCAATCATATCTAAATTATGCTTAATGAAGTTAAGCCTATCTTTATTCAAAGGTTTTGTAAAGATATCAGCAAGTTGATTATTTGTATCTATAAACTCTAAAATAATATTTTGGTTTTAAACATTATCTCTCAAAAAATGATGTCTAATGTCTATATGTTTGGATCTAGAGTGTTGGATAGGATTTTTGGATAAGTTGATAGCACTAGTGTTATCACATTTAATGTAAATATTATTAAACACTTTACCATAGTCAAGCAATTGTTGCTTCATCCATAACACTTGTGTGCAATAGAAACATGTTGCAACATAATCGGCTTCCGCCTTAGACAAGGCTACCGATACTTATTTCTTACTATGCCAAGAAACTAGACAATTGCCAAGAAAGTGACATGCACCTGTTGTGCTTTTTCTATCCAAGATACTACCAGCATAATCCGCATCTGAAAAACCAAAGATATGAAATGATGTGTTTCTAGGATACCAAAGACTTGAATGCAATGTACCATTTAAGTATTTCAAAATTCTGTTAGTAGCATTCAAGTGTGATTCTTTAGGACAAGATTGAAATCTAGCACAAAGACATACACTATACATTATATCAGGTCTAGAAGCGGTTAAGTAAAGTAGTGATCCGATAATACCTCAATATTTCTTTTCATCTACTGCTTTACCATTTTCATCTTTACCTAATTTCAAAGATGTGCTCATAGGAGTCTTGCTAGTCTTGCAGCCATCCATTCCAAATTTCTTGATGAGTTCCTTTGTATATTTGGATTGGTTAATGAAGATTCCATCTTTGCATTGCTTGATTTGCAGTCCAGGGAAGAACTTGAGTTCACCCATCATGCTCATTTCAAATTCCCTAGTCATACAACAAGCAAATTCTTTGCACAAGGTTTCATTAGTAGCTCCAAATATTATGTCATCCACATAAATTTGTACAATTAAAATGTTATGTTTGTCCTTTTTAACAAAAAGAGTTGTGTCCACTTTTCCTTTTGAAAAACCATTTTCAAGTAAATATGCACTGAGTCTATCATACCATGTTCTTGGTGCTTGTTTCAATCCATATAAAGCTTTGGTGAGTTTGAAAATATGATTTGGAAAATTGTAGTTTTCAAAACCAGGAGGTTGTTCAACATAAACTTCTTCGTTTATAAATCCATTTAGAAATGTACTTTTAACATCCATTTGAAAGAGTTTAAAATTCATATGACATGCAAAAGCAAGTAATATTCTAATAGCTTCTAATCTAGCTATAGGGGCAAATGTTTCATCATAATCAATGCCTTCTTCTTGATTATATCCTTTGGCTACCAATCTTACTTTATTCCTAGTGATGTGACCATTTTCATCAAGCTTATTTCTATAGATCCATTTGCATCCTATGATTGAATGATCTTTAGGTATAGGAGTGAGTTCCCATACATTATTTCTTTCAAATTGATTAAGTTCATCTTACATTGCAATCACCCAACTTTCATCATTTAGAGCCTCCTCAGTGGTGTTTGGCTCAATTTAAGAAATGAAAGCAAAATTAACATCTATATGATTAATTTTAGATCTAGTAATTACTCCCTTAGATGTTTCACCAATGATGAGTTCCTTAGGATGATCTTTCTTGTATTGCCAATCCTTAGGTAGATCTTGAGTCTTTTCTTTAAGTTCATTTTGATTGATCCTTGGAGCATCAATAGTTTCTTGTGATTCAAGAGTACCTACAAGGTCATTAAAAGTACTACCTTTCCTTTGATCAAGTTTAGATGATTCATCAAAAACAACATGCATTGATTCTTCAACTACTAGAGTTTTCTTATTAAATATTCTATATGCTTTGCTAGATAATGAGTATCCTAGGAATATGCCTTCATTCGATTTGGATGAAAATTTTCTAAGATTTTCCTTGGTGTTCAATATAAAGCATTTGCATCCAAATACTCTAAAATATGAAATTCTGGGAATTCTTCCATTCCATAGCTCATAAGAAGTTTTATTAATTAAAGGCCTTTTGTAAACACGATTTGCAATGTAACAAGCGATATTAATGGCTTCTGCCCAAAAATAAGATGGTAATTCATATTCATTGAGCATTGTTCTAGCCATTTCAACCAAGGTTCTATTTTTACTTTCAACCACACCATTTTGTTTTAGAGTTCTAGGAGCAGAAAAATTATGCGAAATGCCAAATTCATTACAAAAATTTTTAAAATTTTCATTCTCAGATTCTTTGCCGTGATCACTTCTAATAGATGTGATCACATACCCTTTTTCATTTTGAAATCTTTTTGCAAATGTTTAGAAGAGATTAAAAGCTTCATTCTTTTGAGCTAAAAAATTAATCCATGTGAATCTAGAGTAATCGTCAACAAGAACAAATGCATATAACTTGCCACCTAGGCTTGTAACTCTATTTGGTCCAAACAAATCCAAATGAATGAGTTCTAAAGTTCTAGAGGTACTTACAACATTCTTTGATTTAACTGAGCTCTTATGTTGCTTACCAAGTTGACAAGGTTCACAAGTTCTATCTTTGTCATATTTTATTTTAGGGTGACCATCAACTAGGTTTTCATTACAAATGCATTTTAATTGATCCATACTTGCATGTCCTAGTCTTCTATGCCATAACCATGCATCATTATTAGTAGAGATTAAACATTTAAATGCATTATTAGAATGAATGTCAATTTTATAAGTGTTGCTTATCCTAGTTCCTTTAAATACAATAACACCATTTGAATTAGTGATCTTGCATCCTTTGGAATCAAAATTTACAATGTATTTTCTATCACATAATTGATTAACACTTAGCAAATTATGTTTCAAACCATCAACTAGCCATACATCCTCTATCAAGTCTTTACCAAGTATTCCAATGGAGCCAACACCAATAATTTTACCTTTAGTGTTATTTCCAAAAGTTACATTACCTCCAAGTTTGTATGTAATACTTATAAAGAGCTTTGTATTCCCGATCATATGCCTTTAGCACCCACTATCCACAAGCCATGTGCTTTCATTGATAGTAGATTTTAGGCATACCTACAAGGCAATAGTAGTTATCTTTTCTTAGGTGCCCAAATGAAGTTGGGTCCTTGATGGTTAGTGTAATATCCCAAAATATACCCTAGATGTTTTGGGTTATATTATTATTATAATTGGATTTATTGTATATGTTTTATTGGAAGAAAAAGGGGTTTTTAAAGGAAGTGTATATGTGATGTATATTAGGATATATATAACATATACCTAAGTCATGGAAAGTCAAAGTTTTGAGTTAGTGGAAGAAGATATTTGTTGTGTTTTTGAATTTGTTATTAATTAATTAATAAGGATTTGAATGTGTGGAAGAGGTTGAAAGAGATTAGTTTAATATTTTAAATTGCTTGGTTGAGAGGGTTTTAAGGAAAAGAGGGGTTTGACTTTGGATTTCTCTTTCTTCCTTCTTCTTTCTTTCTCATTGCCGTGGATCACTTTCTCCTTCTCCTTCCTTTGCTTTGTTTGGCCGGTTAACACAAGAAACAAGAGAGCAAAGAAGAGATTTGAACCTCTAATTCAAGATCTAAGGAAGCTTTCAAGAGTTCAAGTGGAAAGTTAAGAGATTTCTTCATCTTTGGTAAGTTCTTCACTTGACTCTTTGATTTCTTTGAGTTTTTGAGTTGAGTTGTGATTGGTATGTGATTATGTTGTTTAAGATGGGTTTAAGAGTGTTTGGGTAACTAATTTCTTGTTTTTGGGGATGGATTGGAGGAAAGAGTAAGTTGTTGGAAGTGATTGTTTTGAGGTTGTGTTTTAGGTTTGTGTTGATGATTTTTGATTTGAGATTTGAGAAATGCTTTAGTTGTTTTGGTTTTTGTGAGTTTGTTATGGTTTTTGGGTATGTTGAGATGACTTTGGTTGAAGTGGTTTTTGGTGAAAGAAAGAGTTTTGTTGGTTGTGTTGTTGTTTTGGCCGGAATCTGGGTTTTTGGCCTGACACGCCCTAGGGCACGTCCAGGATTTTGGGCATGTCGATAGCTCTGTATTTTGGGTTGAGTGGCACGACCAGTGACACGCCCATGTCACTGAGCGTGTTGTAGCTTCTGTGTGGCAGTAGGATTGACACGACCAGTAACACGCCCGTGTTATTGAGCGTGTCATAGCCACTGTGTTTTTGGGGAATTGACACGGCCATGAGCACGTTCTTGATGTTGGACGTGTCAATATTGTTGTGAGGCAGAAGGTATTACACGCCCGTGTCATTGAGCGTGTAAAAGCTTCTGTGTTGTGGAGTTAGGGCACGGTCAGGGACACGCCCGTGTGGGTGAGCGTGTCATGGTTAGAGTTTGCCCTAGTTGGTTCTTAGCCTTATGTTCTTATAAGGGTTTCATCTTCCTTTGGATTAGGTTGTGAAGAAGGTGAATTACTCTAATTCAAGAAGTGAAAGATTGTTGGAAAGAGAGGTGTTAATATTGTGTGGGTTGCATTTAAGGTAAGTATAAACTACATTATTGCATACATCCATATGATGTTGAAATTTAACATACATTTCATGATATTGATGATGCTTATGAATAAAGTTATGTTGTGTATAATGTGGAATATGATGTGAACATTTATAATGATATGAAAGATATGATAATGTGATGAATTGTATTTATGTGATGAGAAGCCATGATTGTTGGCTATGATGATGAAATAAATTACAATTGAGGCAAGGTTGCCTATTGCGAAAATGAGAATGAAATGAGAATGAAATGATTTTGTGTAAAGTGTGTTATTCAACCTTCAGAGTTCTGATTTTGGCAGGCATGCCTATTGTAGTAACAGTCTAGCCGGGTTGAGGATCTCCTCAAGTTGTTGAGTTGATGGTCCAAGAGACTGGGTCTGTTACTTTATAAATGTGAAATGATAAATGTAAATTGAAGTAACAGTCTAGCCGGGTTGAGGATCTCCTCGATTTAGTCGGGTTGATGGTCCAAGAGACTGGGTCTGTTACAGGTAACATTCTAGCCGGGTTGAGGATCTCCTCAAGTTGTTGAGTTGATGGTCCAAGAGACTGGGTCTATTACCCTATCCATGGATAGAGAGATATGTATATTGCCTACGGGCTTGATTATTGTGATATTGGACCGAAACAGCAACTCTGAACTTTGAATAACAAATTAGTGTCTTGTGGGCCCATAGGTGTCTTTGTTGAATGAGTATAATGGATGATGATATGATTATTGAAATTATGAAATGTAACCTTCATATATATATATGATTATTATTGATTGAATGTATGATATTAATATTGACATTTCATATTATCATGATGGTTTGTACTACTGAGTTTTGGCTCAGCGCGATTGTGGTTCATCGCGCAGGTGGTAGAGTTGATAGGGTTGAGACTGAGGATTCCTCTAGACCTAGTTGAGCTTTACTTGAAGAGTTGGATTAGAGCTTAAAGATCAGAGAGTCAAACTGCCAATCATGTATCTATTCTATGTCGTATATATTTTTGACGTTTATGTATTTGAACTTGTAAAAATTTGTAATAACTTCCACTGTGAATTTATAAATGTTTTTATACATAGTGTCTTTTGCATTTCCTTTAAACATTCGAGTTATGAGTTATGTATTTAAAACAGTGGCATGTTCTATATTCAGTATACGTATTATACGATCGTATAAGCATGCTTGGTACGTATACGGGATATAGGGGTGTTACAGTTAGCAATAGAGGCGTCTTTTAACTTGAGATGAGCCTTTCTAATATGACAAAAAATGCTTTTATGTCCAAATTTCATACAATATGTGCATTGCCACAATGTTTTATATCTTTGCACTTTCTTATTATATTCCATGTGTTATGCATACAACTACAAGTATGTGATTGCTTTTGTGCATGTTTAGTGTATATAAATGCATGATTACTTTTTAAGAACTTAGCTCTATTTTCTAGTGAGCCATGAGTGGTCTTTTTGGAATTCTTAGACTTGGTGTGAGCATCTTTGTTCTTTACAACATCAACATTAGAGATTTGAGTTGTAGTTGCTTTTACAAATGTTGGTGTTTTAAGTGTAGTGTTGGTTAAGCCATTGAATCCTAATCCATATTTTAAGGAAGGTGATCTTTGGTTACCAAAAAATGTGTCTAAGGCTTCTTTTCCTTTATGAAATCTTGAAATTGATTCTTTTAATTCTTTTAGTTCATACTTCAGAATTTCATTCTCTTTAATAACTTTTTCTAAATCATGTGAGTTTTTATTTAACTCTTTTATTGAATTCATCAAGTGTTCATGTTTTCAATTCTAGGGTAGAGTTCTTTAAGCATATAAAATTCTTTTCTAACTTAGAACTCTTTTCCTTATAGAGCATCATCTTGGAAAAATATTTTTCTATTTTAAAGTTCATGTGCTCAATCAAATCACTATCATCTAGGTCATCAACATCATCATGTGCTATTAGATTCAAGGATTGAGTACTTACCTCATTGGAGTCATCTTCAATAGCCATGAGACATAGGTTTGCAATTCTTTCTTCTTCTTCTTCTTCTTCCTCTTCGCTTGAAGAAGAGTCATCCCATGTGGCTTTGAGAGACTTTTTCTTTTCTTTGTCCCATTTCCTTTTGTTCTTTACTTTGAAGCAATCCGATTTGATGTGACCAGATTTACCACATTCATAGCACTTTACCTCATTTTTCTTTTCTTTATCTTTGAAGGAGGATTTAGGAAGTGTACCTTTGTTAGCTTGTAATCTTTTCTTTCTTTTCCATTCACTTATTCTTTTTGAGAACATTGCCATTTAATCTTCATCATCAGTACCTTCGTTGCTTGAGCTCTCAACTTCTTTGATTGCTTTGAGCTCAATTGGTTTTATCTTTTCTTTCTCACCTTGATCTTCTTCTTTTTCACTGTGTAGCTCAAATGTGAGTAGTTTTCCCACAAGCTTGTCGGTTCTTAAGGTGCTAAGATCATGAGCTTCTTCAATGGATGATACTTTTGATTCAAAGTTCTTTCTAGCTCTTAAAGCTCTCAAGATTTTGCTATTTACATCACCTTGATCATATATCTTGCCATACTTCTTCAGCTCATTGACAATAGCAAGCAAGCAATTCGTCATGTCGGTGACGTTTTCATTTGGTTTCATCTTGAATAGCTCATACTCATGAACATGCATTTGTTTCTTGGTGAATCTCACTTGAGTCATACCTTTATAATAGTTTTCAAGTGTCTTCCAAATGCAATGTGAACAAGTTAAATGTTGAACTCTTCCACCTTCTTCTCTTGAAATGGAGTTCATCAAGATGGAAGTGGCTCTATTGTTCTTGAATCGATCTTTAACATTAACAATTGACCATTGTGCTTTGGGAAGAGGAACTTGAATGCCATCAACCTCATGAGTAGGAGGTTTCCACTCACTTTCAACAAAATCCCATAGCTCAATCCCTTCACTATCTAGAAATAAATACATTTTGTGTTTCCAATAGGAATAATTCGTTCCATCAAAATAGGGTCTAAGGATAGTGTGAGCAGGGATTTTCGTCCCCACTCCCGGTGGAATGGTTCTTGCTACTTCGGCACTATTTAGGCTCGGGGCCTTAGAGAACACAGCCTAAGCCAGGAGAAAATGGAGTCACCACCCGGACGGGCCGGAAAAAAAAAGGGGTGGATGACTCGATTCCTAAGGAATCCCCAACCCCTTGATGGGTTTGAAAAGTTGGGTACGTGTGGGGAAGGTGAGAAATGGCCCAGTACCCCACAACGCTCGGTTCATTGGAACCGGCCTCCTTTGCAGGTCTTAATATTATTAAATTCATAAATATAATAATATTATCCATATTACATGCAATAATTAAAATAAAGCATCATTATATTAAAATCAAAGCAATGTCCAAACAAAACAAATAAATGGACACCCATCCGAAGATGGAAACATGTCCTTACATCATCCATGTCTAAACTAAATAGGACACCCACCAAAAGGTAGAAACATGTCCTTTACATTGGTCCAAAATATAAAAGCAATTTAAATTACATGATATTTAACTAATGAGGTACCCATAAAGTGGAAACATACCTCTTACAATTTAATATTAAAACAAATAAATAATAACAATAAAGAAAACATCTATCCATGATAAATTAAATAAATCAAGCATTGAAATTAAATAAATCAACCATCAAAGCATATAATAAACTACATAATCAAATCTAAAATTAAATAAAGCAAGTAAAGATACAAATTAGGATTTACTGTTTCTATTTAAAGTTCTTTAATTAACATTTAGGGTTTTGAGATTTTAGTATTATTATTGTTATTTCTTTAGCCTACTGTAAAGGTTTTGGAAAATTGGAATGGATTAGGGTTTTATGAATTTAAGAAAGTAGTAAGGTTTTTTGTTTAATCAAATTAGGGTTTAGGGATAATATTATAAAATTAGGGTTTTGGAATCTTAAGACATTAGGGTTTATAATTAATGGTTACTGGATTGTGATTTTAGTTTTATTAGATTATGGTTTTAGGGTTTAGATTTATTTGTCATAAGATTTTATGGTTTTAAGGATTAGGGTTTAGGACAACTAGGGTTTACTGTATTTGGTTTTGAGAGAATTAGGGTTTTTGGTATTTTAGAAAACATATTTAGTTTTAGGATTTAAGAAAATAGTTTATAGTTTTATAAAAATAATTATGATTTTTAGAAAACGTAAAGAAGATTAGGGTTTGGAGATTTAAGAAAACATTTATAAATTTTGGATAAAAAGTTATGGTTTAGATGAAAATAATTCGGGGAAAATAGTTTAGGGTTTTAAAACTTTTGGAAGCAGAAGAAATAATTTTGGGTCTTTAAGGTTTCTGGAAACAGAAGAGTAATTTAGGGTTTGTGAAGTTTTTGATTAATTTGTATGACGAAAAAATTAATTCAATTTGAATGATGAAGCTACTATAAAGAAATAAGTAAAGAAAATAGAGATTCAAACCTCCGTTTGTTGGTTCCACCAAAAATTGCTTTCTGAATGAACAATAACAAAGGCAGTGTGGCTACCTTTGATGAATTATTGATTGCTTGCTTGTTACTAATGTCTCTTGCTAGGGTTTTCTGTCTTTTTTACTCCGATCCAATTCAAGTTCAAAAGTCTAATTTTTCAATCGATCAAAGTCCCAAAGTTTAGCTCAGTAAAACAAATTTTTGATCCCCCTAAAGTCTGTGTTTTAATATGGTAGTCATAGGAAAAATCATAAACCTACTTTTAACTATTTAAGGAAATTAAAACCAATTAGGAAAAGAAACCAAAACCAAATAGAATTTGGTTTCGAAAAAAACTGCGTTGGAAAATTGCACTGGTAAAAAACTGCTACGGAAACTACAAGAATTTCGAGCGCTGGCTGGGACGGCTGGCCAATTCGCTGCAGGAATTTCCTGCAATGAAATGGCCTAAGGCCATTTCGCCCGTAGGAAATTCCTGCGGAAGAATTGGCCTTGGCCAATTACACTTTCGGCGATGAATTTTTTCGTCGCCGATTTTTCCGTCGCCTATTTTTATTTTTATTTTTTTATTTTATTTTTATTATTATAAAAAATTATAAATACTAAAATAAATATTATTTAGTTAAAATATCACAAAAATTATTTTAGACTATATAAAAAATATAGGACCAGACTAGGTCAAAAATTAAGGGTCTACAGATAGTGTTAAGATTTCCATGAGAGGTTGAGTTTGATGAAGAAGAAGTTGCCATAGTGGATCAAATTTCACAATTAAGTTTAAGAAATTTCAAGCTCTGATACCAATTGTTGTCCCAAGATGGCAGCCAAGAGGGGGGTGAATTGGTTTTCTTGAAGAATGATGGCAAATTAAAAAACTCAACAAACATGAAATGTAGAAGAGATAAATGGTTGAGTAGTAAGTAGAAGAAAGAACACACAAGATTTATAGTGGTTTGGATTTACTCCAATCCTATATCCACTTCCTTAACAACTTGTTAAGGTTCCACTAACTTTGAAGTTTTACAAGCTCACTTCCAACTTTGGTGTTTTTACAAGTTCACACCCAACTTGACAAGTATTTTCCTAAGGCTAACACTCAAACCACTTACAAGAGTTTTACCCAGGCTCACTCTCATAACCTAAGTGTTTCCAAGCTCACATTCAAACTTTTACAATGGTGTTTTTAATGCTTACACCCAACACTCATTACAATTCAAACATTAATTGTAGTAATAAAAGAAAATATGTTGCTTGGCTATAAAATTTAGAATCTCTTGTTTTCTTAGCAAAATAATAATGTATTTATAGCCAATGTGGTCCAACTAGCCGTTATAGATAGTGAGAAATAAGTCTTGGTAGTTTAGACCTATTTCAATAGACTGTTCGAAGCAGTTAGCGGTCGTCCTTGATATTGGACGGTCCACATCAATGTCTAACGTGGTCGCCCTTGGATAAGGGACGGTCGCTGTATTCAAAATTGCTTCAATGGTCGAATTTAAATGCTCTGCTGCTGGAATGTTACCCATGCTGTGGTTGTCAGGACGGTCACGCACATAAGGTGCGGTCACCCTTTTTGAATACTGAAGAGGGTTTACAATAGTTATTACATGTGGCAATCTTTAACTGGGCAAAATAAACTTTCGCCTAAATATGAATTTCACGGTTGCCCTAGGTGTCAATTAGCGGTCAAATTGAGAGACTTGTGTCAAACTTCTGGGTGCACCTAAGGAAGCGAACACTACTGTTAGTTTGAGTAGTTTTCTCTTGAATTAGTAGAAAGGTCGCGGATTTGAAAGGGCGGTTGCTACATCAGTAAGTGAGACCGTATTCTTCACCGTTCTTGTCACCTCGAACCTTGCTGGAATTTGGATGCTTTGGGTTTCTCATGTTGCTGTCATCCTTGTTTGTTGGACGGTCGCTCATGTTGATGTGTGGTCGCTACTGTGGTCGAGTTTATGACCGTGAAACCTACTGTGATATGGTTTCATCCTTCAATTCAATGGGGCAGTCGTCTCCATGGTTTGTGTGACCGCTAAATGTGCCCTGTGTTGACTTATTTGAAACATTCTAATGCTGCAACAAGGTTCTTAAAACAAATATTAAATAAGTCATTCAATTTGAGTTGTCAATGATCAAAATTGAGATCGTTTGGCTAACAAACATGTGTCCCTTATAGACCTCATTTCAAGCCTATTAAAGACCTGTTGATCTCTCTTGATAAGTAGAGTCTATTAGTGGAGATAGTTTGAATAAGCATGCATATAAGATAGACAATATTCAAACTCAGTGAGACCTCGGGCCAATTAATGTGTATGTGCCTATCTGAAGTGCAATAGTTCTTGCTCAAATAGAAATGATTCCCGAGTTTAGTACAGTAACTAAGGTTGTCATGTTGTAGATATGTTAATTTGGAAAATCAAATCCTGAGATAAATTGACATTAATTTGGCAAAGCCAACATTTGATTTCAAAATCAAAATTCAAAATTGAAAATTCAAAAAAAATTAAAAATTTACAAAGCCTTCAAGTTAAGGGGAGTTTGTTGAACTATTGAACCTCGAAGGACACATTGGGCAAAGGAAATGATTACTAGCAAGGTTATGAAGAAGCTACCAATTGTCATACAAAATCATAATTTGAAATGGATGTATCTCTGCTGCTTGGGGCCTCCATTATTCATGTTTTCAATATCTCAAAGATAAAAGCCATAAAAGTGAATCCTTCTGTAATTCCAATGCAAGACCTGAATAAGCATTTAGAAGGAGTCAATGACAACACTTCAGCTGATCACCTCGGTTTGTGAGTCGATGGAACCACTGTAAGTGTTATTCATGCATATCATGCATATATTACATTGCATTTTCTTGTATTGTATTGTCTATTCTTTGTCAAAGTGAACAATAGACACTCTATGAAGCAAAGATGAAGCGGGTATAGAATCAGGGGGCATGGAAGACCCATTGCTTGAGGAAGCTCTAGTCATTTTGCAAAAGAAAGAAGAGATGCATGATTATGCAAGGAACCAGATAAAATACAAACATCAATCAGAACCTACCCCAACAAATCATTGGGGGCAAACAAAGGAGAAGATATAAGGGGCAAGCTAAAAAATAGCTGAATTTTTTGCAAAACTGCAAAAGAATGGAACACTAAAACTATCAAAAGAATGAAGATGCAAAACTAAAAAGTTCACTCCATCTAGAAGAGTTGAAGCCAATATAGGAAAAATGTCCAAAGGATGAAGATCCAGTTTAAAGGGTGAAGACCCGATTCCAAGGATGAAGATCCAGCTTAAAGGATAAAGATTCAATTTAAAGAGTGAAGACCCGACATCCAAAGGATGAAGATCCAGTTTAAAGGGTGAAGACCTGATTCTAAGGATTAAGATCCAGCTTAAAGGATGAAGATCCAATTTCAAGGGTGAAGACCCGATTTCCAAGGATGAAGATCCATTTTCAAGGGTGAAGACCCAATTTTCAAGGATGAAGATCCATTTGCAAGGGTGAAGACCCAATGCCAAGGATGAAGATCCACTTTCAAGGGTGAAGACCCGATTGCTAAGGATGAAGATATATTTTCAAGGGTGAAGACCCGATACCAAGGGTGAAGACCCACTTTCAAGGGTAAAGACCCGATTGCCTAGGATGAAGATCCATTTTCAAGGGTGAAGACCCAATCTCCAAGGATGAAGATCCATTTTCAAAGGTGAAGACCCTATACTAAGGATGAAGATCCAAGGTCCAAGGATGAAGATCCATTTTGAGGGTGAAGACCCACAATCCATTAAAGAATGGAACAACCAGAATTCTCAATTGATAAAATGTCAGTCTTGGTTCCAAAACCCAATTCATTTTTTAGTCCAGAACTCACTTCGGGTCCAGAACCCAAATTATTTTTAATTCCATAACTTACTTCATGTAATATCCCAAAATATACCCTAGAAGTTTGGTGTAATAATTGTTGTAATTGAAGTAAGTGTATTTGCATTTAATTGGAAAAGAGAAAATAAGTGAAGAGAGAGTTTATATGTTGTATATATGAAAATATATATAACATATACACAAGTCAATGGGAAAGTCAAAGGAAGAGATTAATTATTGATTAATTATGTTTAAAGGATTATTTAATTATTTGTATTTGGGTTAGAGTAAGTGGAAGAAGATATTTTAATATTTTAATATTATTTTGCTTGGAGAAGAGGATATTGAGGAGATGATTTGACTTTTGCTTTCTATCTTTTCTTCTTTCTTTCTTCCCTTGCCGTGGACCATTTTCTTTCCTTCTCTTCTCTTTGCTTTTCTGTGTTGTCCGGCCATCAAGAAGAAAGAGAGCAAGATAGAGATTTGTTCTTCCAAGTTCAAGATTGAAGAGAGTTTTCAAGAGATCAAGTTGGAGGTTTAAGAGTTCTCCATCTTTGGTAAGTTCTCTCTTGATTTCTTGTGTTGTTTTTGAAGTTATGTGGGTTTATGAGTTTAAGTTGTGTTTGAGAATGTGTTTGGTTTGATTGTGTTTGGTTTAAGAGTATTTGGTTTAATTGATTTTGGATTTTGGGGTTGGATTGAAGAAAAGAGTAAGTTGGTTGGTATTGATTGAGTTGTGGTTGTGTTTAGAGTTTTGATGATGTTTGTGATTTGTGTTTGATGTGTGTTTTGGCTTGATTTGGTGATGTTGTAAGTTTGAGATGGTTTTTGGGTATGTGTTGTTAAGTTTGGATAGAAGTGATTTGTTAGTTGTGGTGTTGTTTTGGCCGGAATCTGAGTTTTTGACCTGACATGCCCATGAGCACGTCCAGGGTCCTTAGGCGTGTCAATTGTTCTGTGTGGCAGTAGGTTTGACACGTCCAGTAACACGCCCGTGTTATTGAGCGTGTCATAGCTACTGTGAGAATGGAGAATTGACACGGCCAGGAGCACGTTCAGGGTGTTAGACGTGTCGATGTTTTTGTGTGAGGCAGTATGTATTACACGCCTAGTGACACGCCCTTGGTCATGAGCGTGTAATAGCTTCTGTGTTGTGGAGTTAGGGCACGGTCAGGAACACACCCGTGTGGTTGAGCGTGTCATGTGTAGAGATTTCCCTAGTTAACTCTTAACTTAATTACCTCTTGTGTATCCCTAAGCAAGTGTATGTTATTATTTTTTGGATTAGGTCTTGAAGAAGGTGATTTGTCATTGATTTAAGAAGCATAAGAACCTTGGGAAAGGGAGTGTTTTGAGTTGTGTGAATTGCTATTGAGGTAAGTACACATCCTGCATTATTGCATTGTTGATTCTTGTGAAGAATGTACTTTGCTATGCTTATATCAATGATGATATATATATGTATTATATGAATGATATGATGATACAAATGATTGTACATTTGAAAGAGGAATTGCTAAGATGGGTATTGAGATATGCTATGATATGAAGCCATTGTGATTGGCTATGATAACTCAAATGTGATGTGAAGCCATTGTGTTTGGCTATGATGATTCAATTGAAAGATATAAGGCATGTTTGCCTAATTGATGATGAGAATTGAGAATGAAATAATAAATGAATTGTGTGGCTAATGTGTTATTCAATTTTTAGAGTTTGTTGTTGGTGGCATGCCTAATGATAGTAACACTCTCTTGAAGTTAGGTTGGGCTTGATCCTTGAAGCCAAGTTGGGTAGAAGTTTAACATGTTTTACTCCCCTTGAAGCTTGGTTGGGTCTAGTCCTTGAAGCCTAATTGAGATGTTACAACCCTTGAAGCTAGGTTGGGTTGGTTCTTGAAGCCAAGTTGGGTTGAGACTTAGCATGCTTTGTTCCCCTTGAAGCTTGGTTGAACCTAATCCTTGAAGCCTAGTTGGGTTTATGATAATGATAAATGTGATGATTAAACCAAAACATCTACTCTGAAAATTGAATGGTATATTAGTGTGTTTTGGGCCCATGCTTGTCTTTTTTTAATGTGATTTATGAATGGTAAAATGATTGATTAATGAGTTATAGGGAAGGATGTTGAAATGTGATATGTTTATATATGTGTAGTTTATGAAATATAAAGGTATGTTGTTAGCCTTCCATCTATGATGTTGATTTATTAATAAAATGTGTGACATTACATTGCACTAAAGCATAATGCTAGCATACTTTGTACTACTAAGCCGTTGGCTTAGCGCGATAGTGTTTGATCGCGCAGGTGACAGAGTTGAACCTGAGAGCTCCTCGAGACCAAGTGAGACTAGACATTGAGGATTTTCTTTTGGGACTTAAAGATCAGAGAAGAGCTGCCAATCATGTATATATATTCTATGTTTTGTAAACTTTGATTTATAACATATTTGCAATAACTTCCGCTGTGAATTATTAAACATTTTATATATGGTGTCTTTTGGATTTCTTTTAAATGTTTGAGATTGGTTTCACTTATTTACAAAGATATTTGTTGTGTCTTTTTAAACTGTGGCATTTTCTATATTCAGTATACGTATATTATGATCGTTTAAGCATGCTTAGTAAGTATACAGGATATAGGGGTGTTACAATTGTTTTGGTATCAGAGCCTAGGTTTGAGATTCTCAACCTAGGTGAAGTGTAAGAAAAAGAGTATTTTGACTTAAAAAGTTGGTTTTTGAATAATATACATATTTGGGATTGGCAGTCTCTGATCTTTAATGAGAGGCATTCTGCTGTGTTTGCAGACATAGGTTGTGATGGATTCTCACTTGCGACAGTCAGTAGAGGGTAGTGCGGGGAGCGTAGCTCCTGATGAGGTTAGAGAGGGAGCTAGAGTGGATAGTGCTGGAGAGGTACCTGCTTCTGTGTCGGGGAGACCAGCTAGTGAGGAGGTTCCACCAGTTTGGCTTAGGCATGTGGTTGAGGCTTTGAGGCAAGCACCTGTGCAACCACCGCCACCACCCTCACAGCCTTTGGTATCAGTGAGGCATTATGACAAATTGCGGAAGTATGGAGCAAAAGATTTCTTGGGTACTATTGATCCAGCTGTAGCTGAGCAGTGGCTAGATAAAGTACAGAGAATATTTGTTTAGTTGCAAGCCACTCCAGAGGAAAGATTTGATTATGCAAGATCATTGTTGCAGAAGGATGCATATGATTGGTGGAAGACAGTGCCCCATGCTATGGATGATCCACCTACATTGTCCTATGCTGATTTTCTACGAGAGTTTGAATTGACGTACACTCCAAGGGAGTACAAAGATGTGAAGAAAATGGAGTTTCTAAGCTTGAAGCAAGATTACCGGACCGTAACGGCATATGAGGTTGAGTTTATACGGTTGAGCCATTATGCTGGGGGTATTATATCTGATGAGATAGATAGATGCAGGAGATTTGAGGAGGGATTGAGGCCCTCTATTCTGTGTCTTGTGGCTGGATCTAGATATCATGATTTTTCCCAGCTTGTGGCAGCAGCTAGGAGTGTGGAAAGAGCTCAGAATATTGCAGCGGCTGCTTCTGAGGAAGAGATCAGGGTTAGAAGACCCCAGTTTGAGGCAGGGTCTTCATCTGCAAAGAGAGGTAAAGGAAGTTTTATTCCTCAGGTTAGTAGGAGTCAAAGGCCAGCTGGTAGGTCAGTACAGTTTCAGAGGCAGAGATCTAGACCTACAGTTTCAGTGGCAAGTGCTCCGACCCCAGTGACTCAGAGAGCCACTCTACCTGTATGTATTCATTGTGATAGGCCACATGGTGGTACTTGTTGGAAGACTGGTGTAGCAGGGGTATGCTTCAGATGTTGATCACCTGATCATTTTGTTAGAGATTGTCCGGAGAGGCAAGAGCAGATGTCGGTAGATTCTGCAGCTTCTCGACCTAGTGTGCGAGGAGGTCGAGGAGGCAGAGGTTTCGGCAGAGGAGGCAGATTTGGGTTCAGTTCTAGAGGAGGTTCTACATCCAGGGAGAGTAGACCAGAGGGGGCTGGATCTTCTCAGAGGATTTATGTGATGCAGAGGCAACCAGATGCTTCGGCAGTCATAGCTGGTACTTTTTCTTTATTTGGTATTTCAGTACTTGCTTTGATTGATCCTGGATCCACACATTCATATATTAGTGCATCTGTTTTGCCTGTGTCTGATGTGCATGCTGAATCCCTAGGATTTGATGTATTGGTGACAAATCCTTTAGGGCATAGTATGATTGTTAGCAAAGTGCACTGAGATAGTGCAGTAGTGGTTCAAGGTGAGGAGTTCCTTGGAGATTTGATTGAGATGCCTTTTAAGGAATATGATGTGATCCTAGGCATGGACTGGTTATCTAGACATGGAGCCATGGTAGATTGTAAAAAGAAAATTGTTACTTTGAGAACTGGTGATGGAAGTGAGGTGATAGTATCTAGTGAGCAGGGACAGCTAGCATCCTTGTTTGTTTCAGCTGTTGCAGCTAGGAGATTGATTAGAAAGGGGTGTGACACTTATCTTGCTCATGTGGTGGATACTAGAGTAAAGGGTTCTCAAATTGATAGTATACCTACAGTTGCAGAGTTTTCAGATGTGTTTCCAGAGGAGTTGCCAGGGTTACCTCCTGAGAGAGAGGTAGAATTTGGTATTGAATTATTGCCTGGTACCACTCCTATTTCTATTACTCCTTATAGAATGGCACCTGCTGAACTGAGAGAATTAAAGGTGCAGTTGCAGGAGTTGCTGGACAAAGGGTTTGTTCGCCCTAGTGTTTCACCGTGGGGAGCTCCTGTTTTGTTTGTAAAGAAGAAGGATGGTACTATGAGATTGTGTATCGATTATAGGCAATTGAACAAAGTGACTATTAAGAATAAATATCCTTTGCCTAGAATTGATTATCTCTTTGATCAATTGAAGGGAGCAGCAGTGTTTTCTAAAATTGATTTGAGATTAGGGTACCATCAGTTGAGGGTCAGAGCTGAAGATGTTCCTAAGACCGCCTTTCGGACCAGGTATGGGCATTATGAGTTTCTAGTGATGCCTTTTGGGTTGACGAATGCACCTGCAGCTTTCATGGATTTGATGAATAGGGTGTTTAGGCCCTATCTGGATCAGTTTGTGGTGGTCTTCATCGATGATATTTTGGTGTATTCGCGCAATGAGGAGGAGCATGACAAGCATCTGCGGATTGTGTTGCAGATCTTGAGAGAGAAGCAGTTATATGCTAAATTGTCGAAGTGTGAGTTTTGGCTTAACCAAGTAACTTTTCTCGGTCATATAGTTTCAGCAGATGGTATTAGAGTTGATCCGAGTAAAGTTGAAGCTATTTTGAATTGGAGTCCACCCAAGTCTGTGACTGAAGTTAGAAGTTTTTTGGGTTTGGCAGGCTATTATCGACGCTTTGTGAAAGGATTTTCTTTGATAGCTACTCCACTTACCAGATTACTTCGCAAGGGAATTGGATTTGTGTGGACAGATCAGTGTCAGGCTAGCTTTGATCAATTGAGAGAAATGTTGACTCAAGCGCCTGTTCTTACTTTACCTGTGGAAGATAAACCATATGCGATTTATAGTGATGCTTCACATAATGGGTTGGGTTGTGTTCTGATGCAAGAAGGTAAAGTTATAGCTTATGCTTCTCGACAGTTGAAACCGCATGAGCTCAATTATCCGACCCATGATTTAGAGTTAGCAGCCATTGTGTTTGCATTGAAGATTTGGCGACACTATTTGTATGGGGAGAAGTGTTTTATCTATACTGATCATAAGAGTTTGAAATATTTGGGTGTCCAAAGAGAGCTCAATCTTCGACAGAGGAGATGGTTAGAGTTGATTAAAGACTACGACTGTTTGATTGATTATCATCCTGGTAAGGCAAATGTTGTTGCTGATGCCTTGAGTCGGAAGTCTTTAGCAGGTTTGACTGTTTATTCGCTCTCGTTGCTTGTTGAGTTGAGAGTGTTGCATGCTAGTTTTGTATCTTGTGATGATGGTGCATTGTTAGCACAATTGCAATTGAAATCAGTGTTGTTGGATCAGATTAAAGAAGTTCAATTGGCTGATAAGAAGATTCAAAAGATTGTTTCAGATTGTCAGAATGGAAAGAGTCGAGATTTTATTGTGAGAAATGATGGGAGTCTTTGGTTTAAGAACAGATTGTGTGTACCTAATGATGCTAATTTGAGAAGGATCATTTTAGAAGAAGCACATCAGTCAGTATTTGCTATGCATCCGGGCAATACAAAGATGTATCATGATTTAAAGCAGTATTATTGGTGGTCCGGTATGAAGAGAGATATAGAGGAATTTGTGTCCAAATGTCTCACATGTCAGAGGGTAAAAGCTGAGCATCAAGTTCCAACCGGGTTGCTTCAACCTTTGTCAGTGCCTGAATGGAAATGGGATAGAGTGACCATGGATTTTGTGTCTGGCTTACCATTAACACAAAGGAAGCATGATGCTATTTGGGTGATTGTTGACAGGTTGACTAAGACAGCTCATTTTCTTCCGGTTCGGATGGATTACTCTTTGGAGAGGTTAGCTGAGCTGTATATCCATGAGATTGTGAAGTTGCATGGTGTCCCAATTTCTATAGTGTCTGATCGAGATCCCCGATTTACTTCTAGGTTTTGGAAGAGTTTACATGGTGCTTTGGGTTCTCGATTACACTTCAGTACTGATTTCCATCCGCAGACAGATGGACAGTCAGAGAGAGTGATACAGATTATCGAGGATATGTTAAGAAGTTGTGTCATTGATTTCTCTGGAGGTTGGGATAGATTCTTACCACTTGTGGAATTTGCTTACAATAACAGTCATCAATCCAGCATTGGTATGGCGCCATTTGAGGCCTTGTATGGTAGACGGTGTAGGACACCTCTATATTGGAATGAAATTGGAGAAAGTAAGTTAATTGGTCCTGATTTGGTTAAGGAGACTGAAGAGAAAGTGAAGCTGATTCGGAATAGATTGAAAGCAGCTTCAGATCGACAGAAGTCTTATTCAGATTTGAAGAGGAGAGACAAAGAGTTTAATGTGGGAGATAAAGTATTTTTGAAAGTGTCTCCTTGGAAAAAGATTTTGAGGTTTGGTCGAAAAGGGAAGCTGAGTCCTCGTTTCATTGGACCTTATGAAGTATTGGAAAGAGTTGGGCCAGTTGCTTATAGGCTTGCTTTGCCACCTGAGTTGGATAGGATCCATAATGTATTCCATGTTTCTATGTTGAGGAGGTACAGATCAGATCCATCTCATGTGTTATCAGATGAATCTATTGAAGTGAGTCCAGATCTGAATTTTGAAGAAGAACCAGTTGCTATTTTGGCTTATGGAATGAAAGAGTTGAGACATAAGAAAGTGCCAATTGTGAAGATTCTTTGGAAGAATCATGGTAGAGAAGAATCAACTTGGGAGAATGAGCAAGCGATGCTAGACCAATATCCTCAACTGTTTCAGATTTGATATCAGGTAATTTCGAGGATGAAATTTCTTTTTAGAGGGGGAGAATTGTAATATCCCAAAATATACACTAGAAGTTTGGTGTAATAATTGTTGTAATTGAAGTAAGTGTATTTGCGTTTAATTGGAAAAGAGAAAATAAGTGAAGAGAGAGTTTATATGTTGTATATATGAAAATATATATAACATATACACAAGTCAATGGGAAAGTCAAAGGAAGAGATTAATTATTGATTAATTATGTTTAAAGGATTATTTAATTATTTGTATTTGGGTTAGAGTAAGTGGAAGAAGATATTTTAATATTTTAATATTATTTTGCTTGGAGAAGAGGATATTGAGGAGATGATTTGACTTTTGCTTTCTATCTTTTCTTCTTTCTTTCTTCCCTTGCCGTGGACCATTTTCTTTCCTTCTCTTCTCTTTGCTTTTCTGTGTTGTCCGGCCATCAAGAAGAAAGAGAGCAAGATAGAGATTTGTTCTTCCAAGTTCAAGATTGAAGAGAGTTTTCAAGAGATCAAGTTGGAGGTTTAAGAGTTCTCCATCTTTGGTAAGTTCTCTCTTGATTTCTTGTGTTGTTTTTGAAGTTATGTGGGTTTGTGAGTTTAAGTTGTGTTTGAGAATGTGTTTGGTTTGATTGTGTTTGGTTTAAGAGTATTTGGTTTAATTGATTTTGGATTTTGGGGTTGGATTGAAGAAAAGAGTAAGTTGGTTGGTATTGATTGAGTTGTGGTTGTGTTTAGAGTTTTGATGATGTTTGTGATTTGTGTTTGATGTGTGTTTTGGCTTGATTTGGTGATGTTGTAAGTTTGAGATGGTTTTTGGGTATGTGTTGTTAAGTTTGGATAGAAGTGATTTGTTAGTTGTGGTGTTGTTTTGACCGGAATCTGAGTTTTTGGCCTGACACGCCCATGAGCACGTCCAGGGTCCTTAGGCGTGTCAATTGTTCTGTGTGGCAGTAGGTTTGACACGGCCAGTAACACGCCCGTGTTATTGAGCGTGTCATAGCTACTGTGAGAATGGAGAATTGACACGGCCAGGAGCACGTTTAGGGTGTTGGACGTGTCGATGTTTTTGTGTGAGGCAGTATGTATTACACGCCTAGTGACACGCCCTTGGTCATGAGCGTGTAATAGCTTCTGTGTTGTGGAGTTAGGGCACGGTCAGGAACACACCCGTGTGGTTGAGCGTGTCATGTGTAGAGATTTCCCTAGTTAACTCTTAACTTAATTACCTCTTGTGTATCCCTAAGCAAGTGTATGTTATTATTCTTGGATTAGGTCTTGAAGAAGGTGATTTGTCATTGATTTAAGAAGCATAAGAACCTTGGGAAAGGGAGTGTTTTGAGTTGTGTGAATTGCTATTGAGGTAAGTACACATCCTGCATTATTGCATTGTTGATTCTTGTGAAGAATGTACTTTGCTATGCTTATATCAATGATGATATATATATGTATTATATGAATGATATGATGATACAAATGATTGTACATTTGAAAGAGGAATTGCTAAGATGGGTATTGAGATATGCTATGATATGAGGCCATTGTGATTGGCTATGATAACTCAAATGTGATGTGAAGCCATTGTGTTTGGCTATGATGATTCAATTGAAAGATATAAGGCATGTTTGCCTAATTGATGATGAGAATTGAGAATGAAATAATAAATGAATTGTGTGGCTAATGTGTTATTCAATTTTTAGAGTTTGTTGTTGGTGGCATGCCTAATGATAGTAACACTCTCTTGAAGTTAGGTTGGGCTTGATCCTTGAAGCCAAGTTGGGTAGAAGTTTAACATGTTTTACTCCCCTTGAAGCTTGGTTGGGTCTAGTCCTTGAAGCCTAATTGAGATGTTACAACCCTTGAAGCTAGGTTGGGTTGGTTCTTGAAGCCAAGTTGGGTTGAGACTTAGCATGCTTTGTTCCCCTTGAAGCTTGGTTGAACCTAATCCTTGAAGCCTAGTTGGGTTTATGATAATGATAAATGTGATGATTAAACCAAAACATCTACTCTGAAAATTGAATGGTATATTAGTGTGTTTTAGGCCCATGCTTGTCTTTGTTTAATGTGATTTATGAATGGTAAAATGATTGATTAATGAGTTATAGGGAAGGATGTTGAAATGTGATATGTTTATATATGTGTAGTTTATGAAATATAAAGGTATGTTGTTAGCCTTCCATCTATGATGTTGATTTATTAATAAAATGTTTGACATTACATTGCACTAAAGCATAATGCAAGCATACTTTGTACTACTAAGCCGTTGGCTTAGCACGATAGTTTTTGATCACGCAGGTGACAGAGTTGAACCTGAGAGCTCCTCGAGACCAAGTGAGACTAGACATTGAGGATTTTCTTTTGGGACTTAAAGATCAGAGAAGAGCTGCCAATCATGTATATATATTCTATGTTTTGTAAACTTTGATTTATAACATATTTGCAATAACTTTCGCTGTGAATTATTAAACATTTTATATATGGTGTCTTTTGGATTTCTTTTAAATGTTTGAGATTGGTTTCACTTATTTACAAAGATATTTGTTGTGTCTTTTTAAACTGTGGCATTTTCTATATTCAGTATACGTATATTACGATCGTTTAAGCATGCTTAGTACGTATACAGGATATAGGGGTGTTACACTTCAGGTCTAGAACCCAAATTATTTTTAAGTCCAGAACTTATCCCAAGTCCAGAACCTAAATTATTTTTAAGTCCAAAACTTACTTCGGGTCCTGAACCCAAATTATTTTTAAGTCCAGAACTTATCCCGGGTTCAGAATCCAAATTATTTTTAAGTCCAGAACTTATCTCGGGTCTAGAACCCCAATTACTTTTTAAGTCCAAAACTTATCCCAAGCCCAAAACTCAAATTATTTTTAAGTTCAGAACTTACCTCGGGTCCAGAACCTAAATTATTTTTTAAGTCCAAAACTTATCTCGGGTCCAGAACCCAAATTACTTTTTAAGTTCGAAACTTATCTCAGGTCGAGAACCCAAATTACTTTGTAAGTTCAGAACTTATCTTGAGTCCAAAACCCAAATTATTTTTAAGTCCATAACTTATTTCGGGTCCAGAACCCTTACTATCTTTAAGTTCAGAACTTACCTCGGGTCCAGAACCCAAATTCAAAACTCACCGCAGGTCCAGAACCCAAATTATTTTATAGTCCAAAACTCAAACCAACCTTGATTACGGAGTCCAGTATGGCTCTAAACTCAGTAAAAAAAAATCACATTGCTTTTCGCTTTCTTTTGCTATAGTCTCAGATCGCTCAAGCAGGGGGCCAAACTGTAGACCCTTAATTTTTGACCCGGTCCAGTTTGATATTTTTAAATAGTCTAAAATAATTTTTGTGGTATTTTTAATAATATTTATTATTTATAGTATTTATTTTTAATTAAAATAAAAAATAAAATAAGAAGAAGAAAAGATAAAAAAATTAAATCAAAAATAAAAATCGGCGACGGGCAAAATCATCGCTGGCGATGAATTGGCTTGAACGAGCCAATTCGTCTCAGGGCCACAAGCCAATTCGTCTCAGGTTTTTCCTGCAATGAATTGGCCTGTGACCCGCACCCGGCCCACAGTAATTTTTACCAGCGCAATTTTTTTCGAAACCCTATTCTACTTGGTTTTTAATTTTATTTCCTAAACAGTTTTTATTTCCTTAATCAATTAGTATTAGATTTTTATTTTTCTTATAAATACCACATCAAAACACACAGAAAGGGACTTTGATCTTTTAAAAGGAGATCGAACTTTTGGAAGAAGCTAGACTTTTTGAGAATAGATTTAGAACCTTGGACTTGAAAAAGCAAAAGGCAGTCAGTAAGCAATAAGGAATCCATCAAAGACAGCATACTCTATCTTTGGTTATTGTTCAACTAGAATTCAAAATTGTGGTGGAACCAACAACGAAGGTTTGAATTTCTACTTACTTGTTTATGTTTACAGTAGCTTCATCATTCAATTAGATCAATTATTTCAACATACAATAGATGATGTTTTTGTTAGGCACATTGATCAATTGTTCTACATACCATCCAAACTCTATTTAAAACCCTAAAAACTATTTTTCAAAACCCTAATATCTTAATACCCGTAAAACATATTTTTAAAAATATAAAACCCTAATTACACTTTTCTAAAACCATAAACAATAGACTGTTTTCTTAAAACCCTAACCAAATCTATTTTTCTGAAAGATTCGCAGTAACCTATTCTTTCCAAATACCTAATTTAAAATCCAATTTTCATGATCTTCAATCTTATTTATTTAAACCCTAATCTTTAATATTATTTTCATAAAACTTTTGAAACCCTAAATCTTTAAAACATCTAGTAGCTATATTACTTCTTTTATATTAAATGTATCTCAATTAAATTAATCCAGTATATACAAAACCCTAAATATTAAACATAAAATCCAAGAAACCCTAAATTGATGCATGAACTCTAAATTTATATTCTTACTGTTTTATTTAAATTAGATGAATGTTTATTATATATTTTGATTGATATTTAATGTCTTTGATGAATGATTTATTTATAATGAATGGTTAGCTATTTTTATTGATTTTTTTATTTTAAAATATTGTAAGAGGTATGTTTTCATGTTTTGGGTACCTCATGTCGTGAGCATCATGTAATTTATTTTATTTTAAAATTTTTTTGACCAATGTAAAGGACATGTTTCCACCTTTTCGGTGGGTGTCCTATTTAATTTTAGACATGGACAATGTAAGGACATGTTTCCATCCTCGGATGGGTGTCCATTTATTTGCTTTGTTTGAACATTATTGTAATTTTAATAAAGTATTTATTTATTCTTATGATCGCATGCAGTGTGGATAATATCATTATATTTAAGAATTTTATAATATTAAGACCTGCAAAGGTGGTCGGTTCTAATGAACCGGGCATTGTAGGGGTTCTGGGTCGTTTCCCATTAGGGGGTTGGGAATTCCTTAGAAATTGAGTCATCCACCCCTTTCTTTTTTCCGGTTTGTCCGGGTGGCTACTCCATTTTCTCTAGATTTAGGCCTGTGTTCTCTAAGGCCCCGAGCCTAAATAGTGTCGAAGTTGCAAGAACCATTCCACAGGGAGTGGGAGCAAAAATTCCTGCTCACAATTACTCAAGAGGAGGCCTGATGAGTCGAACCAAATCAGGATGATTGTGAGAGGCGTCCTACCCAACCTTCATGAGAGGTTATCCCACACCCTTATAAGGGATTTCAAGGACCTCTTGCAAGTTGGTTTGCAAATTGAAGAGTGGGAAAGGGAGAATAATGGCTTTTCTGCAAGAAGGAATGAGAAAGGGAACTACCAGTCAGGTAATCAAAGCACCCAGAGGGAAGTTGATGTTAATGTAACTGGTCAAGGAAGTAGAAGACAATTTTCAGAGTTGGGAAAATCTCTATCTTGGGTTTTCAAGAAGCTACAAAAGAAGGGACTGTTACAGCCATTGGTCCCTCAACCTTTACCGAATCCTTTACCTTCTAAAATTTTATACTGAAGTCTTTTGTCAGTTTCATCAGACTCAATGATATGAGACAGATAGATGTACCCAATTGAGGCATGAAATCCAAGACCTGATTGATAATGGTAAGTTGCCTAAGACTGATAAGTCCAATACAAAGGAAAATCCTCTGTCTAGGTTCAACAGAGTGCCACCACCAGCGACCTTCATGGTAGGAGGAGGATTGGAGGAAGATTTTATCTTATCCTCCTTTCAAGATGAGAGTATTGAAGATGTGGAATGAGGAGAAATTTTATTCAAAAAACTTCCATTAGCTTGGAGTGTTGCTCTTTTTATTTTGCTTTTTTAGTACTTATTTGGAACAATTATGTTTTTAAAATTAAGATTGCTTGAATAAATTATTTTCCTTAAATTTTTGTTGGTCTTTGTTCATTTTGGTTCTCAACTGATGACGAAATTAGCTTGATCTTTATGAATTAGTATATCTATGCATTATAATTCGAATGACTTTACTAGGTGAGGGAATTATTCTATAGCCTTGAGTTATGTTTGCTTACTTAGAGAGAGCTCCTGCATAATGACCTTTTTCTAGGTCCTAATAAGTCTTAGAACATACTTTGACAGCTTTCGAGGTGAAATTGAGCTCTGCTTATTTTAGGGAGAGATGATCTAGGCATTGTTTGGTAAGCCAACAACTAGTATCCATCCAATTAAATATCAATCCCTAGTTGTCCCTTTGAGCCTTCATAAGATTTTAACTTTCTCTTTATTGACTTATCAGCCTAATGACCCATCCTAAGTTGTTGTTTCACTTTTGACAAATCTAATTATCACTAAGGTAAAGAGACAAGAAGATCAAAGAAAGGAATGCATAGTCAAGATCATAAGGGTAGTTGAAGTTCACCTGATATTAGACCTAATATCTCCAGTTTATTGAGATGACATCAGGACAAAAAATCATTTATCCTTGTTGAAATAAGACTCACTCGACTCCACTCATCCATAAATAGATGTATAGAATGGTGCAAGTGAGACAATTCCTAATCAAGATCCAGACTTATGTTTAAAGATTTATTTTCATGTTTTCAACTGTCTAAATAAAAAATTTGTAGTGCGAGAGTTTGCCCATAGTGTCACAATGACTCCAACTTACAAATGGCGTTCATTTAACTTGGGTTCCTTATAGGTCCCGTTTTAAGCCTATTAAAGGCCTATTGATCTCTCTTGGTAGGTAGAGTCTATTAGTAGAGATAGTTTGAATAAGTATGCATATGAGATAGACAATATTTAAACTCATTGAGACCTTTGATTAAGTAATGTGTATGTGCCTATCTGAAATGCAACAGTTCTTGCTCAAATAGAAATGATTCCCGAATTTAGTATAGTAACTAGGGTTGTCATGTTATAGATATGTTTATTTGAATAATAGAGTCTTGAGGTACAATGACACTAATTTGACAAAGTCAACATTTGATTCAAAAAAATGTGTTTTCTTGTTAAAAAAAAACCTTTAACTTAAGGGAAGTATGTTGCAACGTCGAAACTCAAAGAATACATTGGACAAAGTAGATTATTAGCAAGGTTATGAAGAAGCTACCAATTGATATGCTGAAGCAAATTTTGAAATGGATGTATCTCTGCTGCTTGGGGTCTCCACCGCTCATGTTTTCAATATTTTGAAGATAAATGCCATAAATATGAAGCATTCTGTCATTCCAATGCAAAACCCGAGCGGACATCTAGAAGGAGTCAATGAGAACACTTCAGCTGATCACCTCGGTCTGTGAGTCAATGGAACCACTGTAAGTGTAATCCATGCATATCATTCGTGAATGAGCATATCACATTGTATTTTGTTATCTTGTGTTACCTATCATTTGTCAAAGTGAACAATAAATACCTTATGAAGTAAAGAATCAAAAGAAGATATTGAATCAGAGGGCATGAAAGGCCCATTGCTTGAGGAAGCTCTAGTAATTTTGCAAAAGAAAGAAGAAATGCATGCTTGTCCAAAGAACTAGACAATATACAAACATCAAACAAAGCCCGCATAGAAAAATCATGGGTTTGAGCCTACACAGGGGGCAAGGGTTTTTCCTTTTAATTTTTTTTTTTTTGAGTTTATGCATGTACAAAATATTTTCAAACTCGCTTCCCATATTTTACCATGCAAGAGGTAAGAAGAAGATATAAGAGGCTAGCTAAAAAAAATGGCTAAATTTTTCATAAAAGTGCAAAGGAAGAATAAAGAAAATGGAAAAAAGAAGAAAATTAGAACTCTCAAAAGAATGAAGATGCAAAAGACAAAAGATCAGTCCAACTAGAAGAGTTGAGGCCAATATAGGATAAAAGTCAAAAGGATGAAGATCTAATTTAAAGGGTGAAGACCCGAAGTCAAATGGATGAAGATCCACTTTAAAGGGTGAAGACCCGAAGTTAAAAGGATGAAGATCCAGTTTCAAGGGTGAAGACCCAATCTCTAAGGATGAAGATCCATTTTCAAGGGTGAAGACTCAATGACCAAGGATGAAGATCCGAGGTCCAAGGATGAAGATCTAATTTCAAGGGTGAAGACCCGATCTCTAAGGATGAAGATTCAATTTCAAGGGTGAAGACCCGATGCCAAGGATGAAGATCCACTTTGAAGGGTGAAGACCCAATTTTCAAAGGATGAAGATCCACTTTCAAGGGTGAAGACCTGAACTCCAAAGGATGAAGACCCATTTTCAAGGGTGAAGACCTGATGACAAGGATGAAGATCCAATTTCAAGGGTGAAGACCCGATGCTAAGGATGAAGATCCACTTTGAAGGGTGAAGCCCCGATTTCCAAAGGATGAAGATCCATTTTGAAGGGTGAAGACCCGAACTCTAAAGGATGAAGATCCATTTTGAAAGGTGAAGATCCACAATCCATTGAAGAATGGAACAACCGGCTAGAAGAAAGCTAGAATTTTCAGGCGACAGAAGGTCAATCCAGCTAGAAGAGCTGGAGTCGATCCATTGAAGAATGGAGAAAGTGCCTAGAAGAAAGCCATGATAGAAGATCAATCAGCTAGAAGATGCTAAAATTTATTGGCTAGAGGAAAGCCAGAATTCTCAAAAAGGTCAATCAAATTCAATTTCGGGTTGAGCACCCAAAATACAATCTCTGGTCCAAGTACCCAGTCTAGGGTCTAAGTACCCAAATCAAATCATTTCGGGTCAAAACCTAACAATTTTTAATCTCGAGTTAAGAACCCATCCTCACCCAACATCAACTCAATATCATGTTGTTTTTCACTCTCTTCTACTGAGTCTCAGATTTTTCAAGCAGGGGACAAACTGTAGACCTTTAATTTTTTTATCAAGTCCAGTCCAATATTTTAAAATAGTTCAAAAATAATTTTTATTATTTATTTTAATATTATAATATAATATTTATTATTTAATTTTAAATATTTATATAATATTTATAATATTTATTTTTAATAATAAAAATAAAATAAAAAATAAAAAATAAAAATCGGACGAATCGGAGGACGACGAGTGGCAGCGGCAGCGGCTGCCTACATGGCAAGCCAAAGGCCTGCGGCGAATTGGCTTGGGCCTATTTTACAGCAGGCCTAGTCTGCGGCCTACGGCGAATCTCGCCTGGCCTCACCTGCAGACACAGTAGTTGGCCTGTGATTGGCCAGCCTAGCTCCCGTGCCAGCAGCCCAATTCCTCGCAGCAATTGGCCAGCAGCTTGTGATAGCCCGTGCGACCTGCCGATTTCGCCAAAAACCTTATCAACCTCGATTTAATTTATTTCCTTAACAATTTTTATTTTTCCTAAACAGTTTGAATTTCCTTATCAAAATAGCGTTAGGTTTTTTTTTTCCTATAAATAAGACTTTACAACAATTAGGAGAGGACTTTTGCTTGCGACTTGGACTTTTTCTATCGGATTGGGACTTTTTGATTTTCTTTAGAGGACCAGCAGCTATTGGACAATCTTGAGCAAGAGTAGCAGACTTGGAACATTGAGCAGACTTTTGGGATTGGACAAAAAGCAACAGAGACGAGAGACAATCCTTAATTAAGGCAGCAAGCTAGGTCTTCTCTCTTAGTGTTAGCTCATCTAGAATTTCGCCCAATAATTTTGGTGGAGCCTTCAAATGTAGGTAAGTTCTTTAAATTCAATTTATTGAATAAACAATTATCCTCACAATTTTAAACTTCCATCACAGTATTTATATCATCAAATTTCTTTTTCTTTTTAATTCAAACAGTAGCTAAATTTTTTAATAACTAATATGATCATTCGAATATTAATTTAGTTTTCAAACCCCAATTAGTGTCATAACTTTACCAAAACCCTAAACTATTTTTTCAAAACTCTATTTTCTAAATCTTAAACCCTAAGATCTTAATTTTCAACATCAAAACCAACAACTCTAAAAACCAGTTTTCAAAATTTTTAGGGGCGCTGTCTCCGACCCTGCAAGGGGCGCTATCCCTTGACCCTGCCCGCTAATCGGCGAGCGGAATCGTCGTATGGCTTGTCAAAGGGATCAATATTTATTTGTGTATTATAATTTTTTGTGTTTAACTTCCTTTATTTTAAAATTCTAACTTAGTTATTAAAATTCTAAAAACATTAATTTATGATGTAAACCCTAAACTTATGCATTAGTTTTAGATTTGATTATGTAGTTTATTTATATATTTTGATGATTGATTTATTTGATTTCAATGTTTGATTTGTTTAATTTATCATGGATGAATATTTTCTTTATAATTATTTATTTACTAAAATTGTAAGAGGTATGTTTTCATGATTGGGTACATCATTAATTAATCTTTATGTAATTTAAATTATTTTTATATTTTGAAATTAATATAAAGGACACATTTTCACCTTTCGGTGGTGTCTTATTTAGTTTTAGACATGGATGATGTAAGGACATATTTTCATCCTAGGATGGGTGTCCATTTATTTATTTTATTTGAACATTGCTATGATTATTAATAAAGTATTTATTTATTCTTATGGTTGCATGTAATATGGATAATATCATTAATGTGAGCGGGGATTTTCGCCCCCACTCCCGGTGGAATGATTCTTGCAACTTTGGCACTGTTTAGGCTTGGGGCCTTAGAGAACACGGACCTAAGTCCGGAGAAAATGGAGTCGCCACCCGGACGAGCCGGGAAAAAGAAAGGGGTGGATGACTCGATTCCTAAGGAATCCCCAACCCCCTAATGGGTTCGGAAAGTTGGGTACGTGTGGGGAAGGTGAAAAATGGCCCAGCACCCCCACAACTCCCGGTTCATTAGAACCAGCCTCCTTTACAGGTCTTAATATTATAAAATTCTTAAATATAATAATATTATCCATACTACACACAATAAAAAGAAAGCATCATTATATTAAAATCAAAGCAATGTCCAAACGAAACAAAACAAAATAAATGGACACCCATCCAAGGATGGAAACATGTCCTTACATCACATGCCTAGATAGGACACCCATCAAAAGGTAGAAACATGCCCTTTACAAAGGTTCTAAAATAGAAAAGAAAATTAAATTACATGATATTTAACTAATGAAGTACCCATCAAGTGGAAACATACCTCTTACAACTTTTGGAAGTCTAAATTGTTTGATAAAAGTAAATAATCATCCATAATAAATAAAATCATTCATTAAAAGTATTTAAATATCAATAAAATAAACATCCATCCATGATAAATTAAATAAATCAAGTATTGAAATTAAATAGATTAAAGCATAAAAGATAAATCAAGGTATAAATAAATATGGAATTGAATAAAGCAAATAAAAGTTCAATTATAGCTACTGTGACTTTTTATGGAATTAAAATAGATTAGGGTTTTATGTTTTAAAAGGTTGGTAAGACTCTTTGATTAATCAAATTAAGGTTTGAATGGTGAAATCATGAAACTAGGGTTTTAGACACTTTAATGTACTTTGATTTGTGATTTTTGGTTATTGAATTTTAAGCTACTGTGTAATTTTGAGTTTTTATGTTTTTATGTTTTTTAATGTTTTAAAAGGATTAGGGTTCATAAAAATTATGGTTTAAGGTTTTAAAAGGATTAGGGTTCATTATTTTAGGTTTAAAAGTTGAATTTTGGATTTTAGGGTTTTGAAATTTGGGTCTCGAGTAATGAAGAATTTTTAGGGTTTTAGAAATCAATTTGATATTTTATGAAGTTTTATGAATTTAAACAAATAAATTAAAGTTTTTATAAGTAGAAAAGATGTTTTTAAAGGCTTTTTGAATGAAATAGAACCTACTTTAAAATCTTAAAAGAAACAGAATTTGATTTTGGTTTTGTTGAAAAATATGTTCAATTAGTGTTTTAAGGTCTTTAAGAAGAAAAAATAACAATTTTAAGTCTTTTTAGAAAATAAGGTCACGTTTTAGTGTTTTAACTTTGGAAAACTAAATTAAAGTTCTAAGATTTTAACTTTTGAAAAACACAAAAAAATCCCTAGTTTAGCTACTGTGTAAAAAATTTTGAATTTAGACTTTCATACCTTCTTTTGTAAGTTGCTCCAAAATTGCTTCTTCTTGGATGAACTAGGTCCAAAGACAAGCCTTTTTTTGCCTTTGGAATCCCTTTTTTTTTTTCGTGATGCTGCTATCCAGAAAAGATTTAAATTGAATTGCTTCTTTTCCTTCCTTGATTTGGTTTCAAACTTTCCAAACTCCCTTTGGATTTCCTCTCTCTCGCCCCCCCCCCCCCCTCATTTTAATTGTCTTTGGTCCTTATTTGTAGTGGTTTAAGGTTATCAATTTCTTCCTAATTAATTAAGGTAAGTAATATTAATAAAAAAAATAAATTAAAACCTAATTGGATTAGTTTTCAAAATTTTGGGTTGAAAAATTTTGCGCTGGCAAAAACTGTGGCAGCCGGGCCCGTGGCTGGGGCCAGTGGGCATGCTAGCCCGTAGGAAATTCCTGAGGGAAGTTATTTCGCCCCCAGGAATTTCCTGCGGGCGAAATAACTCGCCCCGCAGGAAGTTATTTCGCCCGCAGAGGCCTGCGGGTGAGCTGCCGATTTTTTTTCCGACTTCGATTTTATTTTTATTTTTATTTTTATTTTTTAATTTTTATTTGTTTATTTTCATTTTTTATCAATAAAAATTAAATAATAAGGTAAAAATTATTTAATTAAAATTATTTTGGACCAATTAGACAATAAAAATCATTTTGGGCTAAATAAACATATTAGATCGGATTGGGTCAAAAACTAAGGGTCTACAATTATATTTAAGAATTTTATAATATTAAGACCTGAAAAGGAGGCCGATTCCAATGAACCAGGCACTATGGGGGTGCTATATCATTTCTCACCTTCCCCATGCATACCCAACTTTTTGAACCCAATAGGGAGTTGGGAATTGTTTAAATCATTTTTGTACTAGTTTTTAGTGTCTTTTATATGTTTTTAGTTAATGTTTTGATTGATTTTTGTTTTAAGTTTGTTTAAAGTGTTTGTTTTAGGTTTAAGTGCAAAAACACCCTTGGAAGATCAAAATAGTGTAGGAAAAGCATGAACCAAGCAAGACATGGCCAAGCCAAATCAAGCTTGCCCGTGTCCCTCAAAGAATAATGATGGCAGAGCTTGACACGGCCATGAGACACGGCCAAGCTTGTGGCCGTGTCTCATTCAAGGAACAAAACAAAGACCAAAGCAAAGAAAGAGCAAAAATGAAGAAGCAAGAAAGGACACACTCAATGACACGGCCAAGCCACTGGCCGTGGCTGTGTCCCATTTCATGCCAAAGAACACTTGGAGCAAGCAAAGAATGAAAGAAAAGAAACAGTAGGTGACACACCCACATGACACGGCAAAGCTTGTGGTCGTGTCACCCCTTGAGACCAAAAGAAAAGAAAGAAAAGAAAGAAAGAAAGAGGGCAGTGATGGACACGGCCAGCAAGCTTGGCCGTGTCCCAAAGGAAAATGAGATACACGGCCAAGCTACTCTTGGCTTGGCCGTGTCACACCTAAAATATTTGAATTCTTCTACACAAAGTGGGGGACAAAGTGGGGAACAAGGCCTTATGCTTGCCAAAAGAAATATTAAACAAAGAAAAAGTGGGGAACAAAGTGAAATGGTGTGAGTTGGAAGGCATGAGTGTGTAATTTGAATGAATTAAAAGGAGAAGAAGAGGGAAATTGGAGGGAGTTCTTGGGACTTCTTGAACAATTTCTTCAACACGTTTGGGAGAGGGAGAGAGTGACACTCTCCCTTAGCCCTTCACCTCCAACCTCCATTCCCATCCTCTCCACCTTCTCCATCTTCCATTGAGAAGTTCTTTGAGATTCTTTGGGATAAATTGGGTTAAACAAGCTCTTGAAGGTTGAAGAAGCTTCAATGAAAGGTTTGGTGACTTGAGAAAGCTCCATTCCATCTTCCAAAGGCATAATCCATTGAAGGGTTGGTGACTTGAGAAAGCTCCATTCCATATTGCAAAGGGGAATCAACCATTGAAGAGGGTTTGAGTTCTTCATCATACATTTTGGAGCAAGGAGAAGGGTCTTGAGCTGAGTTTGAAGAAGGATACACATCTTGTACAAGCCCTAAACCAAGAATCAAGGATTGAAGTGAAGAAATACAAATTATCTTCCATGGATTGTTTGGTTTCTCTTACTCATTTATCTTGCTCTATTTTTCTAGTTTTAAATATGAACTAATTCCTTCTCTATCTAGATATTGATGAACCCTAGCTCATTTGTATGAATTGAACAATTATATTCAGTTGAATCATTTGATTGAGTTGTTTTATTCTTATGATGTTATTTCCAATTGATAATAGCATGCTTATTGATTGTTGTTATTTTCATATTATTGACTTGAGAAAGCTTGATATGAATTGAATACTCATAAGGGTTGAGGATTGATTGGGGTACTAGAGATAGACCTACAAGATCCTTTGGTTTATAGTTCTTTGTTCTTAATGCAAGATCTATTTAATTGTGTTTAAGAAGAGATTCCAGCACTCTACTTAGTGATTAGGGATTAATCCACTCGAGAGGGGTTTTAGTCTAATTTAGAGGAATGCCAACTCAAATCTATTAAATGATTTAGCTGAATTGATTGATCATAAATATTATTGAGGCTAGGGAGATTCAATATCTAGATAGTACTATTAATATTATTGTCAATCCTTTTTGCATAGCATTTAACTTCCCTTTATTTTCAGTTATTAATTTAGTTGTTTTTAGTTACACAGCATCACACAACTATTAATTTGCTAAACAACGATTAAGATTTGCACTAGTACTTGGCCTTGTCTCCAGTGGAACGATAACTCACTCACTACTATATTACTTGGGTGACCCATGCACTTGCGGTGATTGCTATAGCATAAGTGTTATGCCCACCAAGTTTTTGGCACCGCTGCCGGGGACAACGGTTTCAATATTAGTAATATAATTAAGATTGTTGATTTAGTTTTATTTTTAATCATTTTTAATATTGGTTCTTGCTGGTTTACTATCATTTTAGGTATTTCTTGTTGTTTATGACCAGATCTAGCTCGTCCCAACTACTGGAGTTAGACCCAGAGCTAGAGAGAACGTTGAGGAGAAAGCAAAAGGAAGAAGAGGAGGTAGATCTGGAAGACGCAGAATCAGGAATAAATCTGGAAATAGAACAAGAAGAAGTATTCGAAGTGATGGAAGGAGCTGGACCAAGAACAATGCAGGAGTTTGCTAAGCCCAATTTAAATGGGGCTGAATCTAGTATCCGGAGGTCGATAGTTGCTGCAAACAACTTCAAAATAAAGGCGAATGTAATTCAAATGGTGCAGCAGACTTGTCAATTCGATGGATTTCCTGATGAAGATCCTAACGCACATATTGAGAATTTTCTAGAGATATGTGACACATTCAAGATAAATAATGTCTCAGATGATGCAATTAGGCTAAGGTTGTTCCCATTTTCCCTTAGAGATAGACCAAAGAAGTGGCTGAAATCCTTTTCTCCAGGGACTTTTACCACCTGGGGTCAGTTGGCAGAGAAATTCTTAGAGAAATACTTCCCACCATCAAAAACTGCTAAGTTGAGGAATGATATCTCATCCTTTCTGCAGCAAGATGGTGAGACCCTTTATGATGCCTGGGAAAGATTTAAAGATTTGCTGAGAAGGTGTCCTCATCATGGACTTCCACTATGGCTTCAAATTCAGACATTTTACAATGGGTTGAATTATGTATGTAAGCAATCCATTAATACAGCAGCTGGTGGTACCATAAACAACAAGACACCTGAATAAGCAAGGGATTTAATTGAAGATATGGCTATCACCAATTATCAGTGGCAAGCCCCAAGGGAGCAAGGAAAGCTGAAGGTCATGGGTTCACACCAATTAGATCTGGTGGTGCCCTTGACAGCCCAATTGGAAGCATTGAATAAGAAATTTGATTCTTTGGCCTCTTCTTCTGGGAAAGTAATGCAGGTGATGTCTTGTGAATGATGTGGAGGTGGACATCAAAGTCAAGATTGCCAAAGTGGCAACATGTTTGCTAGGCAAGAGCAAGTAGATTATGTTGGAAATATGCCAAGGCAACAACAGAATAATCCCTACAGCAACACATACAATCTAGGGTGGAGGAATCATCCAAACTTCTCATGGAATAATCAAAATAATCCAAGACCTCCCCCTGGATTCCAGCAGCCCCAACATCAACAAGCTGCCCCTCCAAGAAAGAGTAATTTGGAGGACATGATGGAGAAATTTATAGCAGCTTCTGAAACTAGGCTCCAATCAACTGAAACCACCCTAAGGAATCAGCAAGCCTCCATTCATAATTTGGAGAATCAGGTGGGGAAAATTGCCAAATTGCTCAGTGAGAGACCACAAGGAAGTCTGCCTAGCAACACTGAGGCAAATCCTAAAGAGCAGCTCAAGGCAATTACACTAAGAAGTGGAAAAGAGATCAAGAGCAATATGGTTGAAAAAAGAGAAGAAGTGGCAGAGAAAGAGATTGAAGTACAAGAAAAAGAAGACGAACCTCCCATCACTTTGGGAGAGAAAACAAGTGAGAAAGAGAAGCAGCCACAAGAAAGCAGTCCCATACTGAAGGAATATCGACCTAGAGTACCCTACCCGGCGAGATTGAATAGGGACAAGATTGATGCTCAGTTCGGTAAGTTTCTTGACTTTTTAAACAATTGCACATTAACATTCCATTTGCTGAAGCTTTGTCACAGATGCCTAAATATGCTAAATTTTGGAAAGATATCCTTTCTAACAAAAGGAAACTCGAGGAAGTGTCTTTAGTGCAGTTATCTGAAAAGAGTTCAGCAATTTTGCAAAGGAGGTTACCTAAGAAGCTAAAAGATCCAGGTAGTTTTACCATTCCGTGTTTGATAGGTAACCTTGAGGTTAAAAGTGCATTAGCTGATTTAGGGGCTAGCATAAGTGTTATGCCCTATAAAATGTTCAAAGAATTAGGCATTGGTAAACCTAAACCAACACTTATGACCATCCAACTTGCTGATAAGTCAGTAGTCCACCCTCGTGGCATTATAGAAGACGTGTTGGTAAAAGTCGGGGATTTCATTTTCCCCAATGATTTTTTTGTCATTGATATTGATGAGGATGCGGATGTTTCGCTTATTCTTGGTAGGCCATTTTTAAATACAACCTGTGCCCTTATCGATGTTCATGATGGCACCCTAACTTTGAGAGTGGGTGATGAGAAAGTTATTTTTAGGATACATGATGCCATGAAACATTCACTTTCATTTGATGGGGCGGAATCATGCAATGATGTTATTGAACATGAGACCGTAAACTGTGTTACTAACATTGTTTCCAAGGATCCCCTTGAGTTATGTTTATTGCAGGAAAATGTTGAGGGTCAAGAAGCAATTGAGCAGCTTGCTTTTCTTGAAGCAAGCAAATCGTTCAAATGCAGGGCATATGAGACTATTGAGATGCCAAAGGAAGAAAAGCCAAAACCATCGGTGATTGATCCACCCAACTTGGAATTGAAACCTCTTCCAGCTCACCTTGAGTATGGATTTCTAGCAGAGAAGAAGAAATTGCCAATAATTCTGAGTTCCCACTTATCTTCTGAGTAGAAGGAAAAATTATCCAGTTGTTGCAGAAATATAAGCAAGTGATAGCTTGGAAGATAGCAGACATCAAGGGTATCAGTCCATCCTACTGCACTCATAAGATACTGATGGAGGACGAATTCAAGCCGGTAGTGCAACCACAGAACCCAAAAATGAAAGATGTAGTGAAGGCTGAAGTGATAAAACTACTTGATGCAGGGATTATATATCCGATCTCGGATAGTTCTTGGGTGAGCCCAATCCAGGTAGTATCAAAGAAAGGAGGGATGACTGTGATCCCTAATGAAAATGATGAGTTGATTACAACAAGAACAGTTACCGGTTGGAGGGTTTGCATTGACTACAGAAAATTGAATGATGCTACTAGAAAGGATCATTTTCCTTTACCCTTCATTGATCAGATGTTGGAGAGGTTATCCGGCCATGAGTATTACTGCTTTTTGGATGGCCTTTCAGGCTATTTCCAAATTCCTATTGCACCGGAAGACCAAGAGAAAACTAAATTCACCTGCCCATATGGGACATTTGCATATCGAAGAATGCTATTCGGGTTGTGTAATGCACCTGCAACTTTCCAAAGGTGCATGATAGCAATCTTTGATGAGCTTATAGAGGATATTATGGAGGTGTTTATGGATGATTTCTCGGTCTATGGCAGCTCATTTGAAAAATGTTTGGAAAACCTTGAAAGGGTCTTGATGAGATGTGAGGAAACCAATTTGGTGCTTAATTGGAAAAAGTGTCATTTCATGGCTCAAGAGGGAATCGTGTTGGGACACAAGATTTCAAGCAAGGGCATTGAGGTGGATCAGGCAAAGGTAGACATAATTGAGAAGTTACCACCACCCACATCTGTGAAAGCCATCAGAAGTTTTCTAGGACATGGGGTTTTATCGGAGGTTCATTCGAGATTTTTCTAAGATAGCCCGTCCATTGACAAGACTCCTTGAGAAGGATGTCGATTTCATTTTTGATGAGGAATGTCTGAGAGCATTCACAACCCTAAAGCAGAAATTGACCCATGCTCCAATCATGGTAGCTCCTAATTGGAATCTACCATTTGAACTAATGTGCGATGCAAGCGACTTTGCAGTAGGAGCAGTCTTGGGTCAACGCAAGGAGAAATACTTTCAGCCTATCTACTATGCGAGCAAGACCTTGAACACAGCTCAAGCTAATTACACAACTACAGAGAAAGAGCTGCTAGCTGTGGTGTTTGCTTTTGACAAGTTTAGATCATATCTAATCTTGTCGAGAGTGATTGTTTATACAGACCATTTGGCTTTAGGGTATTTATTCGCAAAAGTTGATGCTAAGCCTAGACTAATCTGATGGGTTTTGTTGTTACAGGAATTTGACTTGACAATTCAAGACAAGAAGGGAACCGAAAATCTTGCAGCAGATCACCTTTCTCACTTGGATAATCCAACCTTGGAGAGGTTTGAAGAAGGGGACATTGATGATCACTTCCCCGATGAGCAGTTGTACGCCATGGTAAGTGAGGTAAGTAATTTAAATTATGAAACGCCTTGGTTTGCTGACTTTGCTAACTATTTAGCTATTAGGGAACTTCCTAAGGACTTAAATTATCAAGCAAAGAAGAAATTCTTTTCTGATTTAAAATATTATTTTTGGGAGGATCCCTTTTTGTTTAAGTTATGTAAGGATCACATGATCCGACGATGTGTGGCATGGCCCGAAACAATGAAAATCCTTAGTCAATGCCATGCCGGACCAGCTAGTGGTCATATGAGAGCCAATAGGACCGCTCAAAAGGTACTAGAATCAGGATTTTATTGGCCCACTTTGTTTAAAGATAACTATGAACTTGTAATTCGTTGTGATCGCTGCCAAAGAACTGGAAATATTTCATCTCGTGATGAAATGCCCCAAAATGGGATTTTAGTTTGTGAAATCTTTGATGTATGGGGAATTGATTTTATGGGACCATTTCCAAATTCTTTTGGTAACAAATATATTCTGGTAGCTATAGACTATGTATCTAAATGGCCTGAAGCCCAAGCCTTGGCAACCAATGATGCTAGGGTTGTGGTGCAGTTTTTGAAGAAGTTGTTTTCCCGATTTGGTACACCAAAAGCAATTATAAGTGATAGGGGTACTCACTTTTATAACACTCAGCTTGAGAAAGTCTTCAAAAGATTAGGAGTTACACATAGATTTGCTACTCCTTATCATCCCCAAACTAGTGGCCAAGTTGAGAAAATGAATAGGGAGATTAAACGAATTCTGGAAAAAACTGTTGAGCGATCCCGAAAGGATTGGTCCAAGAAATCGGACAATGCTCTATGGGCTTTTAGAACTGCATTCTAAACTCCTTTGGGCACTACACCATTTAGATTGGTATATGGAAAAGCTTGCCATTTACCTGTTGAAATAGAACATCATGCATATTGGGCAATAAAACAGATTAACCTTGATCTAGCTTGTACAGGTGAAAGGCGCAAATTACAGGTAAACGAACTAGACGAGTGGAGGTTGCAAGCTTATGACAATGCGAGAATGTATAAGGAATGTACCAAGAGATGGCATGATGCTCACATTAAGGAACGGAAAGAGTTTCAAGCAGGAGATCAGGTATTACTGTACAATTCAAGGCTTCGACTCATTCCAGGTAAGTCGGAATCTTGATGGTCTGGCCCTTTTACTGTCAAGGAAGTCTTCCCCTACGGAGTGGTTGAAATAAACCACCCGAAAAAAGGAGATTTTAAAGTCAATGGGCACAGGCTCAAATCTTATTTTGGAGGGAAAATACATGCTTTAAAGGAGGTTTTACACCTCCAAGATTAGGGGCATTTACCCGATCATCCAACTAATACGACGTTAAAGAAGTGCTGGGTGGGAGACAACCCACCGTTTTATGTTTTTGGTTTGTGTCGACATTTTGTTTTAGTTTTATCTTTCTTTTATTGGATGGTTGTTTGTTTGTTTTACATTCATCTGAATTTGTAGAGGAAATTTGATTTTGAGGAGTAAATTGAGCATATGCAATGACACGCCTGTGTCAATGGGCGTGTCATTACCTTTTTCAGGCAGTAACTAGAACACACCCATGGACACGCCCGTGTCTATGAGCGTGTCATTATTTTTTTCAAACAGAAGCTATAACATGCCCACGGACACTCCCGTGTCCATGGGCGTGTCTCAAAAAAAAATTTAAATTAATTTAAAAAAAATACTCAGCACGCCCTCAGAACACGCCCAGACTAGTGGGCGTGTCGTTTGCATGTTTGTCACAGAATATGTGACATGCCCACAAGCACGCCCGTGTTGTTGGGCGTGTCTATTGTAATTTCACGCAGTACCTGTGACACGCCCATTGACACGGTTGTGTCTAAGAGCGTGTCATGCAAACTGGCTTTTATATTATAGGGCACGCCCAGTGACACGCCTCCCAGTGACACAGGCGTGTCACTGGGCGTGCCGACGTCTTTATATATAGAGCCGACGCCATTTTCACGAAAATTTCATCATTTTCTCTCTTTTTCTCTCAAATTTTTTTGCACTCTCACCGGCGCATTCACACACCCATTCGATTTAGGAGGGATTCTCACTCCCGGCTTGCATAGTTTGCGTGTATTTTCTCGTTTTTCCCATTGAAACTACTCGTTCCACGCAGATTTGCGTTTTTCAGGTACGGGATCTCAACTTTTGCGATTTTTGTTTGTTTTCTTTCGTTTTTCTTTCATTTTTCATATACATTCCTTGTATTTTCTTGTGTTTACCTTGAAATTCGAAATTTCATGACTTGTTTGCTTTATTCTCTGTGTTTTTATTTTTTTTCGTAATTTTTGCGGCATTTGATTAATTATAATTTTCTTCTTTTTGAATTCCGTTTTGATTTGGCATATGTTTATTTTTGAAATTGTTTTGAATTATATATTGATTGTTAGTTTTTAGTTACTCGTGATTTTTGGATAATATATTGTTATTGTGAGGATTGATTTTACTGTGTGTTTGTGCTGTCATTCGGGTTAGTTTATTGCTTTTGGTTAATTTATGGCGACACACAAATACCTCAGATTTTTTTCAACCTTACCAAAGAGACTCTTACTCTCAAGAGCAATATTCAAATCAAAATTACCTTAAGACACCCACATTTGAAGATAGTTTGAATGCCTTCATTCAAACTAGCGCACAAAATCAAGATAAACTTAAGGAACCCACTTTGGAAGATAGTTTGAATGCCTTCATTCAAATTAGCTCACAAAACCATGATCAATTCTAGAAATCCACAGTGGAAGATGATTTGAATGCTTACCTTCAAATTAGCACACAAAATCAGGAAGGGAGCAATGAGAGGTTTGATTCTTTGGAGGAATCATTGAAGAAGGTGGAAATGCAAGTTGGACAACTGGCACATCAACTCCAAGCACACCAAAAGGAAGAATTTCCTAGCCAATTGGAGCAAGTCAAGGTAATCACAAATTTGACGAGTGAACAGGTGATATATAACAATTTTTGTGATTCCTTTGATGCAAGGACTAATTAAGAAGACAATGGTGAGGAGATGCTGCCCGACATGGAGAAACCAAGTCAATCAAAGGAGGAGGAGAATTTAGACTCATCAACTTCATCACATCTGTATGAACCTCCGAATCCTTTGCAACCAATTCCATTCCCAAGTAGGCTGAAAGAAGAGGAGCAAGGTAAGCAACTTTCTAACATCTATGATATGCACTCCCAAGGAGAAAGTGGAAATAAGATTGGGATGACTATGACCTTAAAAGAAAAGCATGAAATGCCCAATTTAGAAATTGAGGAGTGTAAGCTAATTTTAGATGTTGAGGTTGTTGAGATGGGACTTGACATTGTTAAAAAGGATGAAGAAGTGTGATAAGTACACAATTGATGATATTTTATTCCTATTTCTTAATATGATTATTATCCAATTGAGTTTAATTTGTTTGTTCAAAGTGTATTTTAGGGTTAATTTTAGGAATTCTCTGTAATTTGAGGCTTATGGTTATTTCGGAGGAATTACGGATGAAAGTAGAAGAAAAGAGCAAAATTCATCAATGGACACGCCCATGAACACGGGCGTGTCAATAGACGTGCCCTTGATACTGCATTCAGAAGCATTAACATGCCCAGTGACATGGGCATGTCCCTGGACGTGCCTTATATTCAGACTCACAGTAGCTGTGACATGCCCAGTGACATGGGCGTGTCCCTGGACGTGCCTTATATTCAGACTCACAGTAGCTGTGACACGCCCAGTGACATGGGCGTGTCACTGGACGTGTCCTATATTCAGAATCACAGTGGCTATGACACGCCCAGTGACATAGGCGTGTCAATGGCCGTGTCCCCTATTGAAAAGTTAGATTCTCTGCACTAATTGAGGAACAAGTGGGGGACAAGAACTGTGCTTTTGTCAAAAGAAAGACAAAAGAAAAGAAAAGCCTACCTAAATAATGGGAAAGGGAGATGAATCAAAGGAAGGTGGTAGACAATGGATGGGTGTGGTGAGTTGGAAGTATGGGTTCGAGATTTGAATGGAAATAAAAAGAGAAGAGGAGGAGAAGGAAGGGGAGTTTTTGGAAGAGTCTTTGGGACATTTTTGGAAACAGAGAACAGAGAAGAGGAGAAGGAGCCAGCTGCTGGAGCAAGGAGAAGGGTCTTGAGCTGAGTTTGAAGAAGGATACACATCTTGTACAAGCCCTAAACCAAGAATCAAGGATTGAAGTGAAGAAATAAAAATTATCTGCCATGGATTGTTTGGTTTCTCTTACTCATTTATCTTGCTCTATTTTTCTAGGTTTAAATATGAACTAATTCCTTCTCTATCTAGATATTGATGAACCCTAGCTCATTTGTATGAATTGAACAATTATATTCAGTTGAATCATTTGATTGAGTTGTTTTATTCTTATGATGTTATTTCCAATTGATAATAGCATGCTTATTGATTGGTTGTTATTTTCATATTATTGACTTGAGAAAGCTTGATATGAATTGAATACTCATAAGGGTTGAGGATTGATTGGGGTACTAGAGATAGACCTACAAGATCCTTTGGTTTATAGTTCTTTGTTCTTAATGCAAGATCTATTTAATTGTGTTTGAGAAGAGATTCCAGCACTCTACTTAGTAATTAGGGATTAATCCACTCGAGAGGGATTTTAGTCTAATTTAGAGGAATGCCAACTCAAATCTATTAAATGATTTAGCTGAATTGATTGATCATAAATATTATTGAGGCTAGGGGATTCAATATCTGGATAGTACTATTAATATTATTATCAATCCTTTTTGCATAGCATTTAACTTCCCTTTATTTTCAGTTATTAATTTAGTTGTTTTTAGTTACAAAGCATCACACAACTATTAATTTGCTAAACAACGATTAAGATTTGCACTAGTACTTGGCCTTGTCCCCAGTGGAACGATAACTCACTCACTACTATATTACTTGGGCGACCCGTGCACTTGCGGTGATTGCTATAGCATAAGTGTTATGCCCACCAAAGTGATTAAACCAAACTTGGTTGAACTTAAAGAGTCCCCAAAAGTCATCTCTACTACTCTTAGTGGTAAGGAAGAGTGGAAATCTGATATGCCCATGTTGTACAAAGATAAAGATTATTACCACGTTCCTATAGCACTGGAGGATCACCCCGAGGCGACCTTCACATGTCCCTTTGAGACATGTTCTCTTCAAGGAATACTATTTAGGGGTTGCCGTACATCGGGTACATTTCAAAGTTACATATTGCTCATCCTCTCAGTCATGGGCTCCAATTGCATTATGGGTGGAAAGAACCCTATAAATCGCATATGGGAATGATGGAAATCAGGTTTTTCATCTAAACCCTCTCTGTAGTATGCATGCTCACATTGAGGACAATGTGAATCTTTAAGTGTGGGGTGCATTTTGTATTTTGTGTTTTTACTTTTAATTGCATTTTGTGTTTTTGTGTTTTTACTTTTAACTTGTTTTTGTTTAAGTTTAGTTAATGCTTTTAATGTTTTTTCGTTGAATAAATGAGTTTTAGAAAGTTCAATTGTTATAAATTGTTGATAGATGACCTTTGAATTTTTAAAGCATGAATTTGAGAATTTAGTAGAATTGGTGCTTATTGTCAATTTTGTTGGTTTTTCCCTTGCATTTCCTTTAACCTAGTGAGGAATTGAGCAATCAACTTATCATTATTGTTGTGGGTGAACATCTTTGATTGATGATTTGCTAGAACTTGCTTTGAAATGCATTTTAAGATTACATAAAAATTTCAATTTGGCATCAAGATGATTAAGGCAATTTGGTGAACCCACTTTGGCTTAAAAAGACCAACCCTATTTTTAACCTTAGTTAGCCAATCTTGAGCTTATTTTATTTTTCCTTTTCTTTCTTTTTCACAACACCATTAGCTTGGACCTTATTGTTTAACTCTTACCCTTTCATTAGGTCAAGAGCATTTTAAGAGCGTTTATGACCGAGTGTTGTGTTGAATTAAGTGTGGGATTAAATTTAGTAGGTTTAAGATTGCAAAGCAAAATAATAAAAAAATAAACAAAAAAAAAGAGAAATAAAAAAATATATATATAATAATAAAAATAATTATTGTTCTTGTTGAAAGGGTTGGAATAAGTTGGAGATATCATTGCAATATTTAATAAGTGAGTTTCCTTGAAAAGCTCTTTAATGTCAAGGGGTAGATGAGAGGAAGGTGTTTTAGGATTGTTGGGTTACGTATATGATCGGGTACTTCATTCTTAAAGTGCTCTTGAACTTAATGATTAAGCTCACATTTCCTAAATGTCATGCCTTTACCTTAGCCCCATTACAACCCAATAAAGACCTTTTGCTTGATGCTTGATTGTTATTTTGTGGTGGAGATTTGATTGATAAGCAAGCCTATGGTAATAATCTTTCATTGATTATTATGAGCGTAAACACCACCATGATCAAACACTTGTAAGAGTTGGTGAAGGAATGACAACATTGGCTATGCATGAAAAACCACTTAATTGCATGGGTATCGATTTTGTTTGATTCGATATTGATTGCGGATTTAGGGATAGGGAAGTCTTGATGCATCTTTATAACTCTTAAACTTAACAAAATTATCTTATTAGTGTGTTTTGATTTTAGCCTTGATTGGGGACAAGCAAGGAATTAAGTGTGGGGTAGTTGTTTAGATCATTTTTGTACTAGTCTTTAGTGTGATTTTTATATGTTTTTAGTTAATGTTTTGATTGATTTTTGTTTTAAGTTTGTTTAAAGTGTTTGTTTTAGGTTTAAGTGCAAAAACACCCTTAGAAGATCAAAACAGTGCAGGAAAAGCATGAACCAAGCAAGCTTGGCCGTGTCCCTCAAAGAATAATGATGGCAGAGCTTGACATGGCCATGAGACACTGTCAAGCTTGTGGCCGTGTCTCATTCAAGGAACAAAACAAAGACCAAAGCAAAGAAAGAGCAAAAATGAAGAAGCAGGAAAGGACACACTCAATGACACAGCCAAGCCATTGGTCGTGTCACATGACATGGCCAGCAAGCTTGGTCGTGTCCCATTTCATGCCAAAGAACACTTGGAGCAAGCAAAGAATGAAAGAAAAGAAACAGTAGGTGACACACCCACATGACACAGCCAAGCTAGTGGCCGTGTCACATGACACAGCCACTAGCTTGGCCGTGTCACCCCTTGAGACCAAAAGAAAAGAAAGAAAAGAAAGATAGAAAGAGGGCAGTGAAGGACACGGCTAGCAAGCTTGGCCGTGTCCCAAGGGAAAATGAGAGACACGGCCATGCTACTCTTGGCTTGGCTGTGTCACACCTAAAATATTTGAATTCTTCTACACGAAGTGGGGGACAAAGTGGGGAACAAGGCCTTATGCTTGCCAAAAGAAATATTAAACAAAGAAAAAGTGGGGAACAAAGTGAAATGGTGTGAGTTGGAAGGCATGAGTGTGTAATTTGAATGAATTAAAAGGAGAAGAAGAGGGAAATTTGAGGGAGTTCTTGGGACTTCTTGAACAATTTCTGCTACACGTTTGGGAGAGGGAGAGAGTGACACTCTCCCTTAGCCCTTCACCTCCAACCTCCATTCCCATCCTCTCCACCTTCTCCATCTTCCATTGACAAGTTCTTTGAGATTCTTTGGGATAAATTAGGTTAAACAAGCTCTTGAAGGTTGAAGAAGCTTCAATAAAAGGTTTGGTGACTTGAGAAAGATCCATTCCATCTTCCAAAGGCATAATCCATTGAAGGGTTAGTGACTTGAGAAAGCTCCATCCAAAGGTTTGGTGACTTGAGAAAGCTCCATTCCATTTTGCAAAGGGGAATCAACCATTGAAGAGGGCTCGAGTTCTTCATCATACATCAAGTGGAGCTAGGAGAAAGATTAGTAATCCTACTCTTGGCATCTTCACAAGGGGTTTTTCTATTCTCTCTTTTAATTCAATTCTTATTGTTATTGTTGTATTAATAGAATTGATATTGCAATGGACAATTTGTATTTGTTTTATATTGAGTTGAATGAATGTGTTAAATTGACTATGTTGAGCTAAATACCCATGCCTAGGGTTTGTAGTATATTTGATTGAATGCTTTGAGTTGATATTTACATTGATGTACCTTGTTGTTGGTTGATTGTATTGTATTAAATGCTAGGTTGATAGATTAGATACCTATTAATCTTTGAATATTGGATGACAGACCGAGAGGTGAAATCCGATATCGGAACTATACAATCGACCACCCTATGAATGAATTAGAAATATAAGTTCTAGGATTTTGTTAATTTGGTAATGTAAAATAATTGGTTATTGCTAATTCATGAATGTGAGAACTAATGGATTGGTAATTAACTAATTAACCTTAAGGAACGAATTAATTACAAGGTTATGTTAATGGATAATTGAGAATTGGGCTTTGATTGAATGGACCTATGACCCTAGGCACCTTGTAACGACCCTCCCCGACCAGGTCGGCTGCCCGGCCCACTAGTGGCTTACGGCCGGGCCATTTCACCACCTGGGCACGGAGTCCTCAGGAGGCAAGCGATCGCTACAGTACTGGACAGCCCTCGCGGCCCACCCAGCAGGAATTTGTTTATTTGGCCCCAAGGGGTCGCCTCCCTGGATCGAACCCCTGACCTCCCACTTAAGAGAGCCAGCGAGAACCATCCAGTACCATTTCTGCTAATATCCCAAGGTACACCCTAAAAGTTTTGGAATAATTATTGTGGTATTTGGATTTAAGGAGTATGTTTAATGGAAGGAGAAAAGAAGTGAAGGTATATATATAACATATATAAGTTAAACTAATGAAAGTCAAAAGAAGATAAATGAATTAATTTAATACCCTATTTTGGTGTACATTGGAATGGTAGTTGTGAGAAGATATGTTGGTAAAATATGTAAGGAAAATATTATAAGAAATAGGTGTATATGAGGGATGATATATATTTATGTGGTATTTGAAAAATATGGAAAATATAAAGGAAATATAAAAGAGATATACATATACCAACATATATATTACATATACATAATGTATAAAGTGGTGTAGGAAAAGTAAGTTTATATAATTAATTAATTAATAATAATAATAAAAGAAAAAGAAGAAAGAAAAGTCAAAGGGAGAAAGTGTGTGGTGGAGGTTGAAATAATTTATTATATTATTATTATTATTATTATTATTATTATTATTATTATATATATATATATGATAAACATGAAAAGAAGAAGGAAAAAGATATTTCTTCTTCTTCTTCTTCTTCTTACACGAGAGAGAGAGAGAGAGAGAGAGAGAGAGAGAGAGAGAGAGAGAGAGAGAGAGAGAGAGAGAGAGAGAGAGAGAGAGAGAGAGAGAGAGAGTTGTGATTTTGCTTATACACATCAAATCCATAGGGATTTTGAGAGAATTGAAGAGGGATGTTGAAGATTTGGCATAATATTCAAGTAAGTTTTCTCTTGATTTCTCTTATTCTATTTGGAATTTTGTTTGAGTTTGATGGAGTGTTTTTGATGGTTGGAGTGTGTTTGTGTATGGTGTGTGTAAAAGTGTTGAAATGGAATTAAAGATAAGAAGTTAGGTTGGTGTGGGTGATGGAAGAGTAAGAGTTGTGTTTAGTGAAATTTTTTCTGTTTTACAATTAGTAAAGGCTGTGACTTGTATGATTTTTAATTAAATATAGAAAAATGTTCTTGAAGTGAATTTTTGATATGTTGTGCCTCTATGAGTCTAGAATGACTGAAAAATATGTGGATTCGATTTTGGAATGGTTATGATTTTGGAAAGATTATTTTTATTAGACCTGTTCCAGCAGGTACCTTAACTGAGACAGCTATCTTTCGGGATTTTTAATAAAATGTAGAAAAATCATATTCAATTGAATTTTGGATATTTTGTTTCTTAGTGAGTCTAGTATTTGAGAAAAATAATTTGGAACCACGTTGATTGAATTTAATTTACAGAATTCACAAAGTTCAGAACTGCTGCCAGGATGCAGGGCAATTGGGGCAGTCTGGTTAGGTGAACTATTTGACCAAGATTTTGTGTTCAGTTTGATCTGAAATTTTAAAGGAATGATTTTAAGATGTAAAACTAAATTCTGTAAAAATTTTAGAATTTTTAGTCAAGTAGATTATTTTATACAATTTTTCAAAATAAGGATAAAGTGGAGTCTAAAACCAGAATTTACTATTCATATGGTCATTTTGCTAATATTCCTTTTGGATTAGGTTGTGAAGAGGTTGAATTGCCCTAATCTAAGTGTTGAGGATTCTTGGAAGAGTAAGTGTATAGATTGGTGTGAGTTGGTTTTAAGGTAAGTACAAACTACATTATTGCATACATTCATATGATATTGAGACTTGTGACATATTTAGTTATAATGTGAATGTTGTGATGAGCATGTAAAATATGTGTTAATGCCATTGATTATATCCATTTGAATAATGAATTGATTAATGTGATTTGAAATATAATGAAATGTGAAATGTGCAAGATGTGATGATGAAATGTAATGTGAAAGATATGATGTTATGAAGAGTTGCTTCATTGCGATTTGAGATCATATGAGATATGAGGCCATGATTGTTGGCTATGATGATGCAAATGAGATGATTGAGACATGGTTGCCTAATTTGCTTATGAAATATAAAATGAATTGAGAAAGAGATTATGAAGAGATGAATGAAATGTTTGTGTGTTTAATATGTTATTCAGATTTCAGAGTTCTGGGTTTGGCGGCATGCCTATGAAATATATGAATAATAGTAACAGTCTTGCCTGGTTGAGGATCTCCTCGAGATTAGTCAGGTTGAGGTCCAAGAGACTGGGTCTGTTATACTTGTTTTGGTAACAGTCTTGCCGGGTTGAGGATCTCCTTGAGTCTAGCCAAGTAGAGGTCCAAGAGACTGGGTCTGTTACCCTATCCATGGATAGATATATATATGTGTATATCGCCTACGGGCTTGATAATTATGATTATGGACCAAAGCAGTAACTCTGAACTTTGAATAACATATTAGTGTCTTTTGGGCCCATGCTTGTCTTTGTTTAAATGTGATTCATGAAATGTGAAATGAATGAATAATGAGACCAATGATTGTTTTTGTTTAAATGTGAATTATGGAATAAGATGTAATGATATGAGATATATGATGATAATTATGAAATGAGATGATTACAATGTATAAATAAATTATTGAAGGTGAATGTAGATTGAAAAACTATGTTGAATGATGAGATCTGAAGGTACTACATGAAAATACAATATGATGAATAATATGGAGGTGGTTGTGGACATTGTGAGTATTATTTTATGAATGTTTTAATAAGTCATGGAATTGTGGGTTGTATTAATGAAATACGTGCATATGTATATAATTATGAGATTAGTAGAAATATAAATAAGGTGTAATTGAAATGGGAAAATATGATAAGAAAATAATAATATATGAAGTTAACATATAAGTATGATTGTCTGTTATGTATGTTTATAATATTTATTTGTACTACTAAGCTTTCGGGCTTAGCGCGGTTGTATATATCGCGCAGGTGAGTAGGTGGTTGATCTGGAAGTCAAACTGATATGCCACGAGTAGGGTAAGAGTATTTCGAGACCAACTAGAAGGTGATGCATACATGTATAATTTCGTTATGTTGTATTTCTGACAAGAATGTATTCATATGTATAAATGAAATTTTGGTAAAGACAAGATTATCATATATATATATAAGATTATTAAAAGTATGTGATAATAATAAACATCTACTTATTTTGTATTAGAAGTGTGAACTCTTCTTGCAGGTTTGTAGTTGAGGGTATAAGGTGGATTCATTGGGAGTGTATTGAAACTAGTTGCATTTGCATGGGTCTGTGTAAAAATATTTTCAAAAATCAGAAAAAAATCAGTTTTGTCGACACTTGGGATCAAATTTCTAGACGAACCTCTGGCAAAATTTCTGTAAAACCAGAACTAAAATTCGAATTAAGTAAAATTGGTAGCAACATTTGGATAGTGTGGCGCCTCTACTCGGCTTACACATGTAGGCTGGGAAGGGGTGTTACAATTTTTGGTATCAGAGCTTAGGTTCGAGATTCTCGGCCTAAATAGAATTAAAAAGAGAAAGTTTTGAAAAGCTTAAAGAGAATTAAAAAGAAAAGTTTTGAAATGAAATTTGTAATACATGCATATGCATTAACACCTAGGTTGGTCTCGGATGTGGCATTATGTGAATTGTAATGTATTTGAATTAGATGAGATGGATGATAGTGTGTGGATGAAGTTCTACATGAAAGGAAAAAAAAAATTAGAAAAAAAAAATGATATGGAAACATTCATATAAGTTTAATTAATAAATTAAAGAATGGAAATTTATCCAAGTAAAGTAAATTGTTAAATTTTTTATTTTTGAAATGTGTCTGAAATATAAAGAAATGAATAAGAGAATAAAGTTGAAAATGAGCTAAAAACAAAATCAAGATTTAAGTAGGTACTCTTTCCTCTGCAATTTGAATCTCTTTCTAATAAAGCTTATGATTGGATTATTAGAGAGAAGAAATATTATTCGGATGTTAAAATGAATAAATATGTTATTAACTTGAAGGAAAATATGGTGGAACATTGAGTGAGTTGATTGGTATAGACAAAATGTCATCATTTAAGGTTTGGGTGTATAAAGTTAAAGTTTTGTTTAAAAGAGAAAGAGATGATGTTGGTTAAGTAAAAAGATATTGGTATTGTTTGCATTGTTATTTTAATGCAACATTGTGATTTCAATGTTAGAAATATGATATGTTTGAATATTGTGAAAGCTCATGTTAATGGTGGTAATATGTGACATTTGGATTTTTTTGAAATGAGCTTAATAATTGTGAAAACTATATGTTTGGATGTTGCTTTGTGGTATATATATAAGATGTTTTTAAAGTTGATATTAAGAAAAGATGAGAATTGTAAGTTGAAGTTTAGGTGAAATAGTGATTTGAGAATTTAGAATTTTAATGGAATGTTGATAAAGATTATTTAGATATTAAACATATGAGCTATTTGCAATGAATATTCTTGCATATGAGAATACTACGAATTGGGTAATGAGATTGATAGTATGAGAATTTGTTTTGAAATAAAAGAAAGTGATTGAGCGAGTGAAAATGAGTTACTTTAAGTCATTTGACTGGTAAGGGTGAAAATGGATATGAAGGTACATTAAATGCTTTAAAAATATATATAAAAAAAAATGAGAGAGATGTCACATTAGAAATGTGACTTGAATATATGTGAAGTGTTATTATGGTTAGAATGTATATATTTGTTGTGTTGATGAATAATTTAAATCATGTCAAAAGAATGAGTATGATAATGTTCAAAGAAAAATGATAAACATTAAATTTGTACAGATTGTATGCAAAAGAGAAATTAAATAAAATTACATGATTAAGTGTATACATGTATAGGATATGTGAGATGAGTTTTTCGATATGAATGTAATTGTATTATGTAAGAAATGTGGGAAGTGAGTCACATTATGGATGTGGCCTATGTATATGTAGGTGGTATAATTACTGGTATAATGATATTAAGAATGATATTGCATGTATTAGTGGACCTAAGAGAGATTAGGTCTTGAACTGTGCAAAACTAGATGGATTATGTAACGAAATTAAGAGTGAGAATGGACTCGAGTAATATTGGATGGTGAAATTGTTATGGTAATCACTGAACCTGATGATCATATAATATTTTGAGTCCCAAAGTATCCACATGTGGGAAGGTTTTATGTATATGTGTATAATAAGAGATTGTAAATGGATTAGAAGTAGATTCGAAATGGAGTAACAAAAGGGAAATTGTGTAAGAATTGCATATGATTGAATATGTATACATAAGAGATGATAATAATAATAATATTGTTGAGCAGGAGTTAGGCTAATGATGAACATAATCGAGTGCAAATTGTTTTGAGATAGAGCTGAAATGTGTTAACTCTTGGTGTAGCAAAAGTTTAGAGAATGAATATGTAATTCTTATGATATAAATTAGCATTGTAATTAGAAAGGTTGGAAGTTGAATAATAAAGGAACATTATGGATTTATAAGCTTCAGGCATGACCATTAATCTATTATGATTTGTTTAGTATATTTTGGTCGATTAATTTTGTTATCCACAGATTTGGAACTGAGATAACATGACTGTAGTGCAGTTTTGGTGAGATTGATAATTATGTTTCTAGAAACATGATCAAGAATTATGACTGGTAAAGTTATACTTTATCATTTTATGTTAGAAATTTGGTTATAATTATGAAAAGTAAGGAAAGAAAAGAGAAATGTAAAATGTTTTGAGTTATGGCTAATGTGATAAAAAGCTGATTATGTAAAGATCGTAATGGTATGAAATGTGAGGAGATATTAAAAAGTGGAAATTACAAAATGTGACTGAAAGTTATACTAAATATGTTTATGGTATAAAGTGAATAAATGAATGGACTTAAGGTTTAAGTGAGTGAACTATGGATAGAAAGTATGGTATGAGATTATCATGAGAATTGGTGGAAATTATACTAAGATAGTAGGAAATAAACTATGTGTCTATTGAAAGATAATTTAAAGTGATTTGTAATAATGATAATTTTACTGAATATGGATCTGAAGAGATCAGGATTTGAATATAAGTTTGCTCTAATGGAATTAGGTTATATATATATATATATATTGTGAAATTTCATGATAAGTTTAAATAAATTAATTGTTGATTTGAATTAAACAAGATTGAAACGTGGCTATATTGTGACAGATAGATCAATTGATCTAGATTCTATGAAGATTATGAATCATTATTGAAATTTAATGTGTACAGTTGTACTAGGAGCATAAGATTTAAATGATAATGTATGTGATGTAATATTCTGACAAATGTATGGATGTGAATGTATTGAGTTAAATCAGTTGTAAATGAAGAAAAAAGGAAAAAAAATTAAGTGTAGGAAAAATAAGGATATTGTTATCAATTAAGGTATGATAAATGTCTATTCTGGAAGTGATTTTAATGATGGGATAATCAATGATTTTTTTTTAGGTTGAAGTTAAGAGAGTAATTATAAAGAGATGAAGTAATAAAATATCTTGAATGTAATAATTAGACAAAGTACATGTATAATATAAGATGATCTGATTCTTGCATCAAGATAAATTAATTGGGAATGTAATGAGATATTTTGAATGTTTGGATAAGAAAGTAATAAGATATATAAATGGATCTAATGATGAGTTATGAAATTTAGAGAAGATGATTGACTCTAAGGGAGAGAGTAAAAGTTATATGATGTGATGACATAATAACTTAAGAATATAATTAACTTCATATGAAAGTTAAGATGGTATTATGTTAAGAGTGGATTGCTATTATACTAGATAATTTCGAGGACGAAATTATTTAAGGGGGAGAGAATTGTAATATCCCAAGGTACACCCTAAAAGTTTTGGAATAATTATTGTGGTATTTGGATTTAAGGAGTATGTTTAATGGAAGGAGAAAAGAAGTGAAGGTATATATATAACATATATAAGTTAAACTAATGAAAGTCAAAAGAAGATAAATGAATTAATTTAATACCCTATTTTGGTGTACATTGGAATGGTAGTTGTGAGAAGATATGTTGGTAAAATATGTAAGGAAAATATTATAAGAAATAGGTGTATATGAGGGATGATATATATTTATGTGGTATTTGAAAAATATGGAAAATATAAAGGAAATATAAAAGAGATATACATATACCAACATATATATTACATATACATAATGTATAAAGTGGTGTAGGAAAAGTAAGTTTATATAATTAATTAATTAATAATAATAATAATAAAAGAAAAAGAAGAAAGAAAAGTCAAAGGGAGAAAGTGTGTGGTGGAGGTTGAAATAATTTATTATATTATTATTATTATTATTATTATTATTATTATATATATATATGATAAACATGAAAAGAAGAAGGAAAAAGATATTTCTTCTTCTTCTTCTTCTTCTTACACGAGAGAGAGAGAGAGAGAGAGAGAGAGAGAGAGAGAGAGAGAGAGAGAGAGAGAGAGAGAGAGAGAGAGAGAGAGAGAGAGAGAGAGAGAGAGAGAGAGAGTTGTGATTTTGCTTATACACATCAAATCCATAGGGATTTTGAGAGAATTGAAGAGGGATGTTGAAGATTTGGCATAATATTCAAGTAAGTTTTCTCTTGATTTCTCTTATTCTATTTGGAATTTTGTTTGAGTTTGATGGAGTGTTTTTGATGGTTGGAGTGTGTTTGTGTATGGTGTGTGTAAAAGTGTTGAAATGGAATTAAAGATAAGAAGTTAGGTTGGTGTGGGTGATGGAAGAGTAAGAGTTGTGTTTAGTGAAATTTTTTCTGTTTTACAATTAGTAAAGGCTGTGACTTGTATGATTTTTAATTAAATATAGAAAAATGTTCTTGAAGTGAATTTTTGATATGTTGTGCCTCTATGAGTCTAGAATGACTGAAAAATATGTGGATTCGATTTTGGAATGGTTATGATTTTGGAAAGATTATTTTTATTAGACCTGTTCCAGCAGGTACCTTAACTGAGACAGCTATCTTTCGGGATTTTTAATAAAATGTAGAAAAATCATATTCAATTGAATTTTGGATATTTTGTTTCTTAGTGAGTCTAGTATTTGATAAAAATAATTTGGAACCACGTTGATTGAATTTAATTTACAGAATTCACAAAGTTCAGAACTGCTGCCAGGATGCAGGGCAATTGGGGCAGTCTGGTTAGGTGAACTATTTGACCAAGATTTTGTGTTCAGTTTGATCTGAAATTTTAAAGGAATGATTTTAAGATGTAAAACTAAATTCTGTAAAAATTTTAGAATTTTTAGTCAAGTAGATTATTTTATACAATTTTTCAAAATAAGGATAAAGTGGAGTCTAAAACCAGAATTTACTATTCATATGGTCATTTTGCTAATATTCCTTTTGGATTAGGTTGTGAAGAGGTTGAATTGCCCTAATCTAAGTGTTGAGGATTCTTGGAAGAGTAAGTGTATAGATTGGTGTGAGTTGGTTTTAAGGTAAGTACAAACTACATTATTGCATACATTCATATGATATTGAGACTTGTGACATATTTAGTTATAATGTGAATGTTGTGATGAGCATGTAAAATATGTGTTAATGCCATTGATTATATCCATTTGAATAATGAATTGATTAATGTGATTTGAAATATAATGAAATGTGAAATGTGCAAGATGTGATGATGAAATGTAATGTGAAAGATATGATGTTATGAAGAGTTGCTTCATTGCGATTTGAGATCATATGAGATATGAGGCCATGATTGTTGGTTATGATGATGCAAATGAGATGATTGAGACATGGTTGCCTAATTTGCTTATGAAATATAAAATGAATTGAGAAAGAGATTATGAAGAGATGAATGAAATGTTTGTGTGTTTAATATGTTATTCAGATTTCAGAGTTCTGGGTTTGGCGGCATGCCTATGAAATATATGAATAATAGTAACAGTCTTGCCGGGTTGAGGATCTCCTCGAGATTAGTCAGGTTGAGGTCCAAGAGACTGGGTCTGTTATACTTGTTTTGGTAACAGTCTTGCCGGGTTGAGGATCTCCTTGAGTCTAGCCAAGTAGAGGTCCAAGAGACTGGGTCTGTTACCCTATCCATGGATAGATATATATATGTGTATATCGCCTACGGGCTTGATAATTATGATTATGGACCAAAGCAGTAACTCTGAACTTTGAATAACATATTAGTGTCTTTTGGGCCCATGCTTGTCTTTGTTTAAATGTGATTCATGAAATGTGAAATGAATGAATAATGAGACCAATGATTGTTTTTGTTTAAATGTGAATTATGGAATAAGATGTAATGATATGAGATATATGATGATAATTATGAAATGAGATGATTACAATGTATAAATAAATTATTGAAGGTGAATGTAGATTGAAAAACTATGTTGAATGATGAGATCTGAAGGTACTACATGAAAATACAATATGATGAATAATATGGAGGTGGTTGTGGACATTGTGAGTATTATTTTATGAATGTTTTAATAAGTCATGGAATTGTGGGTTGTATTAATGAAATACGTGCATATGTATATAATTATGAGATTAGTAGAAATATAAATAAGGTGTAATTGAAATGGGAAAATATGATAAGAAAATAATAATATATAAAGTTAACATATAAGTATGATTGTCTGTTATGTATGTTTATAATATTTATTTGTACTACTAAGCTTTCGGGCTTAGCGCGGTTGTATATATCGCGCAGGTGAGTAGGTGGTTGATCTGGAAGTCAAACTGATATGCCACGAGTAGGGTAAGAGTATTTCGAGACCAACTAGAAGGTGATGCATACATGTATAATTTCGTTATGTTGTATTTCTGACAAGAATGTATTCATATGTATAAATGAAATTTTGGTAAAGACAAGATTATCATATATATATAAGATTATTAAAAGTATGTGATAATAATAAACATCTACTTATTTTGTATTAGAAGTGTGAACTCTTCTTGCAGGTTTGTAGTTGAGGGTATAAGGTGGATTCATTGGGAGTGTATTGAAACTGGTTGCATTTGCATGGGTCTGTGTAAAACTATTTTCAAAAATCAGAAAAAAATCAGTTTTGTCGACACTTGGGATCAAATTTCTAGGCGAACCTCTGGCAAAATTTCTGTAAAACCAGAACTAAAATTCGAATTAAGTAAAATTGGTAGCAACATTTGGATAGTGTGGCGCCTCTTCTCGGCTTACACATGTAGGCTGGGAAGGGGTGTTACACACCTTCCCAAGAATCGATTTGATCTTGTATCACCTTCACACTTCAACCCTACGCACGTTAATCTTAGGTTTAAATTATTCTCACACCATTCCAACACAACAAACTTCCGCATTTAAATAATTTGTCAATCAAGCTATTACGAACTACACCTTCTTGGGAAAACGACATTGGAGCGATCACCTTTGCTATAGCTACCTCGTATACTTGCGAGTGACGCTTGTAGTAATACTTAATCCGAGCGCAACAGGAATTCTTTAGGAATCGAGTCATCAACCCCTTTCTTTTTTTTTCGACTCGTCCGGGTGGCGACTCCATTTTCTCAAGGTTTAGGCGCGTGTTCTCTAAGGCCCTGAGCCTAACAATGCCGAAGTCACAAGAATCATTCCTGTAACACCCCTTCCCGACCTACGTGTGTAAGATGAGTAGAGACGCCACATTCACCTAATATTGCTATCAATTTTACTTAGTCAAATTTTAGTTCCGATTTTTACAAATATTTTACCATAGTTTCGCCTAAAAATTGAGTCCCAAGTGTCGACAAAACTGTGTTTTTTTTTTCTGATTTTTGAAAACATTTTTACACAAACCAATGCAAACAAAATCATTCTCAGTACACTCCCAATAAATCCCCCTTATAACCTCAACTACAGCCTGCAAAAAGGATTTACACTTCTAGTACAAAATAAAGTAAAGGTTTATTATAAAATACAGTAAATAAAATATTTGTTCACTATGTAGCGGAAAGTAACAATATTTACAAATTCATATACATCAAAACTTAGGTTTTACAAAACATAAAATTTATACATGCTTGGCAGTCAGTCTTTCTATCTTTAAGCTCCACTATCAACACCTCAAAATCTAGACTCTACTCGGCCTAGAGGAACTCTCCGGTTCTACCCTGTCACCTGCGCGATAAACCACAATCGCGCTAAGCCAACGGCTTAGTGGTACAAACAACCATAATATTATTCCTCAATGCAATGCCAATGTCACACAATCAAGTTTCATAAACAATTCAAAAGAATATGATATTTCACAATCTTACATTAATTAATAATTAATCAAAACATTCATGATTCACATAGAAAACAAAGACAAGCATGGGCCCAAAATACACTAATATGTTATTCAAAGTTCAGAGTTACTGCTTTGGTCCATAATTATAATCATCAATACATTTATCCATGGATAATTAACTAGATTTGAGCTTACGACCCAGTCATTTCACTCAATCTAGTTTCAATAATTTGTTTTTGAGGTTTACGACCCGGTCATTTCACCCCAAAAACATCACATTTCACATTTTTCAACTGGAATCGGCTTACAACCCGGTCATTTCACCTATCCAGTGATTTATAGGCATGCCACCAAATCCAGAACTCTGAAAATTGAATTAACATATTAGGCACACAATCATTTCATTTATCTTTTTTTTCTTAATCTCTTTTCATTTCATTTCTCATAATTAATTAGGCAACCATGCCTCCATTATATCTCATTTGCATCATCATAGCCAACAACCATGGCATCATATCTCATATGATCTCAAATCACAATAAAACAATTCTTCATAACATCATATCTTTCACATTTCATTTCCATATTTCATTTCATCATCATATAAGCAAATATGTTTCAACCATCTCATATTATATTTCAAATCACATTAATCAGTTCATTATTAAAATGGATATAATCAATGGCATTAACACAAATTTTACATGCTCATCACAACATTCACATAATACAAAACATAATGTGATTTTTAATATCCATCAACAATGCATTAGATTCCTTATCACATTTACAATCAAATGTGTGTCAAATCTCAACATCACATGAATGTATGCAATAGTGTAGTTTGTACTTACCTTAAAACCAACTCACACCAATCTATAAACTTACTCTTCCAAGAATCCTCAACACCTAGGCTAGGGCAATTCAACCTCTTCACAACCTACTCCAAAAGGAATATTAGCAAAATGACCATATGAATAGTAAATTCTGGTTTTGGACTCAACTTAATCCTTATTTTGAAAAATGGTATAAAATAATCTACTTGACTAAGAACTCTAAAATTTTTAAAGAATTTATTTTTACATCTTAAAATCATTCCTTTAAAATTTCAGATCAAACTGAACACAAAATCTTGGTCAAATAGTTCACCCAACCAGACTGCTCCAATTGCCCTGCATTCTGGCAGCAGTTATGAACTTTGTGAATTCCATAAATTAAATTCAATCAACGTGGTTCCAAATTATTTTTCTCAAATACTAGACTCACTAAGAAACAACATATCCAAAATTCAATTGGATATTATTTTTCTACATTTTATTAAAAATCTTGAAAGATAGCTGTCTCAATTAAGGTACCTGCTGGAACAGGTTTAATAAAAATAATCTTTCCAAAATCATAACCATTCCAAAATCAAATCAACATATTTTTCAGTCATTCTAGACTCATAGAGGCACAGCATATCAAAAATTCACTTCAAGAACATTTTTCTATATTTAATTAAAAATCATACAAGTCACAGTCTTTACTAATTGTAAAACAGAAAAATTTCAACTTCACTAAACACAACTCTTACTCTTCCATCACCAACACCAACCTAACTTCTTATCTTTAATTCCATTTCAACACTTTTACACACACCATACACAAACACACTCCAACCATCAACAACACTCCATCAAACTCAAACAAAAGTCCAAATAGAACAAGAGAAATCAAGAGAAAACTTACCAAAAATGATGAACTTCTTGAATTTCTAACTTATTTTCTTGAAATCTTCCTTCAATTAGCTCTTAGAATTTCAAAAATCCTCTCTTGCTCTCTTGCTTCCTTGATGTCCGGCCACACAAAGAGAAAAGAAGAGAAAATGGAAAAATAAAAGAGACAAAGTCAACTTCTCATCTCTTTAAACCTCCACCAAGCAATTTAAAAAGAAAATTACTTAAATACCCTCTACTATAAATATTAACTCCCTTTCATTTACTTGCCCTTTAGTAATTTCACAAATAACAAATTAAATATCTTCTTCCTTTGACCATTCATTTTGACTTGTATATATGTTGTATATATTTTCATATATACAACATATAAACTCTCTCTTCAATTCTTTTTTTTTCTTTCCAATTACACATATACATTTAGTTCAATTAAAACAACAATTATATCAAAACTTCTAGGGCACATTTTGGGATATTACAATTCTCCCCCTCTAAAAAGAAATTTCATCCTCGAAATTACCTGATATTATGTCTAAAACGGTTGAGGATACTGATCTCGCATTGCTTGCTCACTCTCCCAAGTTGCCTCTTCTCTACCATGATTCTTCCAAAGAACCTTTACAAGTGGCACTTCCTTATTTCTCAACTCTTTCACTGCATGTGCCAAAATAGCAATTGGTTCTTCTTCAAAAGTCAGATCTGGACTCACTTCAATAGATTCAACTGGTAAAACATGAGATGGGTCAGATCTATACCTTCGCAACATAGAAACATGGAAGACATTATGGATTCTATCCAACTCAGGCGGCAAAGCAAGACGATAAGCAACTGGTCCAACTCTTTCTAATATCTCATATGGTCCAATGAAATGAGAACTCAGCTTCCCTTTTTGACCAAATCTCAATATCTTTTTCCAAGGAGACACTTTCAAAAATACTTTATCTCCAACATCAAACTCTATGTCTCTCCTCTTCAAATCTGAATAAGACATTTGTCGGTCTGAAGCTGCTTTCAACCTATCCCGAATCATCTTCACTTTTTCTTCAGTCTCTTTAATCAGATCAGAACCAACCAATTTGCCTTCCCCAACTTCATTCCAACATAGAGGCATTTTACATCTTCTTCCATACAATGCCTCAAATGGTGCCATTCCAATACTGGATTGATGACTGTTGTTGTAAGCAAATTCTACAAGTGGCAAAAATCTGTCCCAACTTCCAGAGAAATCAATGACACAGCTTCTCAACATATCCTCAATAATCTGTATCACTCTCTCTGACTGCCCATCTATCTGCGGATGAAAAACAGTGCTAAAATGCAATCGAGAACCCAAAGCACCATGTAAACTCTTCTAAAATCTTGAAGTAAATCTAGGATCTCGATCAGACACTAAAGAAATTGGGACTCCATGCAACTTTACTATCTCATTGATGTACAACTCAGCTAACTTCTCAAGTGAAAAGTCCATTCGAACCGGAAGAAAATGAGCTGTCTTTATCAACCTATCAACAATCACCCAAATGGCATCATGCTTCCTCTGTGTCATAGGCAAACCAGACACAAAATCCATTGCGATTCTCTCCCATTTCCATTCAGGCACTGATAAAGGTTGAAGCAACCCTGTTGGAACTTGATGTTCAGCTTTCACCCTCTGACAAGTGAGACACTTGGATAAAAACTCCGCTATGTCTCTTTTCATACCTGACCACCAATAATGCTGTTTCAAATCATGGTACATCTTTGTATTTCCCGGATGCATAGTAAAAACCGATTGGTGTGCTTCCTCCAAAATAACCTTTTTCAAACTATCATTATCAGGAACACACAATCTATCCTTAAACCAAAGGCTACCATCACTTCTCACAAAGAAATCTCGGCTCTCCCCGTTTTGGCAATCTGAAACAATCTTCTGAATTTTCTCATCTATCAATTGAGCCTCCTTAATCTGATCCAACAATACTGGTCTCAATTGCAACTGAGCCAACAATGCACCATCATCACATGCTTCAAAACTAGCATGTAACGCTCTCAACTCAACAAGCAATGAGAGCGAATAAACAACCAAACCTGCCAGAGACTTTCGACTCAAGGCATCAGCAACTACATTTGCCTTACCAGGATGATAATCAATCAAACAGTCGTAGTCTTTGATCAGCTCTAACCATCGCCTTTGCCGAAGATTCAGCTCCCTCTGGACACCCAAATATTTCAAACTTTTATGATTCGTATAGTATTTGCTTTGAAGATTTGGCGACACTACTTGTATGAGAAGCATAAGCTACAACTTTACCCTCTTGCATCAAGACACATCCTAAACCATTATATGAAGCATCACTGTAAATTACATAAGGTTTATCTTCCACGGGTAAAGTAAGAACAGGTGCTTGAGTCAACATTTCTTTCAACTGATCAAAACTAGCTTGACACTGATCTGTCCACACAAATCTAACTCCCTTTCGAAGCAATCTGGTGAGTGGAGTAGCTGTAACACCCCCATATCCAATGCACACACACTACAACCACAACAATGTAGCATAAGTGCACCAAACATAGGGATGCTACGGTTCTCTTAACATTCAAAACACTTTAAAACTTGATACAATACCCTTATCATTATACATTATAGAAAAGTAGATCATTTACTTATAAAACAAAACATATTAGTTATATATATATATACATTTAAATATTACACAGCGGAAGTTATAAAATATGTACATATTTACATATTAAACATTTCTTTACAAAATATAAAGAAGTATACATTATTGGCAAGTTTGCTCTGATCTTTAAGCTCCCAAAATGGATTCTTCAAGGTCTACTCTCACTTGGTCTAGAAGAGCTCTCGGGTTCAACTCTATCAACTCTATTACCTGCGCGATTAAACACTATCGTGCTAAGCCAACGGCTTAGTAAGATAAAACATACTAATGGTATGCTATAATGTAATGCAATGCCACATATGTTATTGATAAGATCAACATCATAAATATAAAATTAACCACATAATTATGCATTTCACAAATCATAGTCATATGAGCATACCACATTTCAACATCTTTCCACATTCAACATTAATCAATCATACTCAATAAACAACATCTCATTTCATTAACTCATAACATTATTTAGGACATTCATATAACCTTGACACCTATGGGCCCAACAAGTATTTAATACGATATTCAGAGTTCAGAGTTACTGCTTTGGTTCATAGTCACAATAATCACGCCCATAGGCAATGTATATACATGTATCTCTATCCATGGATAGTGTAACAGACCCAGTCTCTTGGATCATCAACTCAACACATATGAGGAGATCCTCAACCCGGCAAGACTGTTACAAATCATATATCTCATATTCACAATTCTCATAGTGTAACAGACCCAGTCTCTTGGACCATCAACTCAACACATATGAGGAGATCCTCAACCCGGCAAGACTGTTACCTTTCATCATTTTTTTGGGCATGCCACCCAAATCCAGAACTCTGAAACTGAATAACATATTAAACAAACAATTCATTTATTATATAGTTACCATTTCCATCCTCAAATTCTCATCACATTTAGGCAAACATGCCTTCTTTCTTTCAATATCATCATCATAGCCAATCACAATGGCTTTACATCACATTTCACCTCTTATTTGAATCATCATAGCATCTTTGATATAACATTTCAATATACATAATTCATGAAACACATAACCATTCACAATGCATAACACAACATTGTTCAATCTCAACAATGCAATTAGGGCAAAGAACAATTGATATGATTCATAGTTTTAGGACCTTACACATGCATTTGATTATATCATTCATTGATTCAAGTGTGTTTAAAGTGTTTAGGGTTAGGTTTAGGGACCAACCTACCCTTGGAGAACCAAAACAATGCAATTAGAACAAAGAATAAAAACCCCAACCCCTACAATTGAGGGACACGGGCAGCCACTTGAGGGACACAGCCAAGCTTGTGGCCGTGTCACTCAACCCACTTGGACAGTAAGCAACACGGGCAAGGGACACGGCCAAGCTTGTGGCCGTGTCTCTTAAACCAAAACTCAAAGTAGCTAACACGGCTTGGGAACACGGCCATGTCACCCAAAAACTAATCCAACACGCCCAAAATCCCTTGGCTTGGCCGTGTCTCACATTGCTTTTGGCCGTGTCTCCCAAAACACAAACCCTAATATGCACAACTCTCCTCCAATTGCACTCAAACTCATCAAACACCATATAACATGTTTCAAATGAATGAAATCAATGTTCTAAACACAAATTCTACATGTTTAACACAATATTCCTTATTAAAACACATCAACCAAATCATTTAAACACATACCATCTCAAACCCTAAAACCAACTTTACACTTGAACTTCCACTATCAAAATCCATTTAAACTTACAACCAAACCAACCTCAATTCAATCTTTTAACTACCAATCAACTTTAACACTTGTAAACACATATCAAACACACCAAATCATCAACTCAACAATTCACAATACACCTTAACCACAACTTCAAAATTAATAAAAGAAAACAAGAAATTACTTACCTTAAATGAAGAATTTCCACAAATCTCTAACCAACACCCTTGATTTCTTCTTCAATTTACTTCTTGCCTCAAGAACACCTCCCTTTCTCTTTTCTATTTGGAGAGCCGGCCACTTCAAGAAAGAAAGAAGAGAAATGCACAAGTCAAACTGTAATATCCTCATATATGCCCTAAAAGTTTTGATTATGTTGTTGATGTTGTGGTTAGTGTTGTTGTTGTTATATATTGGATTGTATATATGTGTTAAATTGTAAGAGAAAAGAAATGGAAAGAGAATGTATATGTATATGTGTTTTGGAGAAGAAATTTAGGGTTTAGAGACAAGTTTATATGTTGGGTATATGATGATATATATAACATATAAATTGGTCAAAGGGAGAGTCAATGCAAGAGGATATTTTTATGTGGCATGTGAAATTACTTAATTGGGCACATATGAGACAAAAGGGTAGTTAAATGGTGAAGGGTGTTTTAGTAATTGAAAGGTTAAAAACTCTTGGTGGATATAAGAAGCAAAATTTGACTTTTGCTCTTCATCTTTTCCTCTTCTCATTTGTGTGTGGCCGGCTCTTCCTTAGACAAAAGGGAAAGAGAAGTGTTCTTGAGGCAAGAAGCAAATTGAAGAAGAAATCAAAGGTTGTGACAAGAGATTTGTGGAATTTCTTCATTTTAGGTAAGAATTCTTTTGTTTCCCTTTGTCAATTTTGAAGTTGTGTCTAAATAAAATTGTGATTGGTTGATGTGATGATTTGGTGTGTTTGATATGTGTTTATAAGTGTTTAAAGTGATTGTAAGTTAAAAGATGGAATTGGTGTTGGTTTGGTTGTGAATATGGTTAGATATATGGAGGTTGATTGTGGAAGATCAAGTGAGAAGTTGGTTTTAGGGTTTTGGTATTGGTGAATGTTTTAATGTAATGGTTATGTGTTGTTTAAGTGGTTAATGTGATGAATATGTATGATATGTGTTAATAACATTGATTAGAACCAATTGAATGAAGTTATTATTGTTGCAAAAGGGTGTGAAAATGCATTTTGGAAGAGTGTTGGTTTTGATTAGGGTTGTGTTTTTTAGTAACACGGCTGGAACCAAGGAGAGACACGGCCAAGACTTGAGAAATTTGGGTGACACGGCCAAGTTGGAAGGATCTTGGCCGTGTTGGACAAGTTTTGGGGTGACACGGCCACTGGCTTGGCCGTGTCCCTTGAAGGTGTTTGCTACTGTCTGTTTTTGGATGAGAGACACGGCCGTGTCCCTTGCCCGTGTCTGCCTCGGGAGTTTTTGAGGATGAGTGACACGGCCACAAGCTTGGCCGTGTCCCTCAAGTGGGCTGCCCGTGTCCCTCAAATGTAATGGTTATTGTTTTTATTCTTTGTTCTTTTAGCATGGCTTTGATTCTTCAAAGGTATTATGGTACCTAAACCTAAACATAAACACTTTAAACATGTCTAAAGCAAAGAATGCCCTAATCAAATGTATGTGGATGATTCTAAACCTATGTATAATGATCTTTGGATTAGGTTATGAAGAGATTGTGTTGCATTAACCCATATGTTGAGAATTCTTGGAAGAGGAAATGTATGGAGGAATGGGAATAGTTCTTGAGGTAAGTACAAATATATATGATTGTATTTAATTACATAATTTGAGGCTTAACACATTTGTTTGCAAATGTGTTAAGTGATTTATTATATTGTTAATATAATTGGACTAAGGTGATGATTGAATAATGTGAAGGATGTGAAGAGCATTAACAAGGTAAGCATAAACCCTATTTGATTGTATATCCTTATATGTCTTTGAATATTAACACATTGGGATGAAAGTGTTAAATAAGCTATTATATTGTGAATGTAAATGAAGAATATATATAAAGGATGAAATATGAAATGGAAAAGGTAGGAAGATATGAGGATCATTCTTAAGGTATGTGCAATTTGTTATGATAAATGTTCTAGTAATGAATGATGTTAATGTGTTTTGAGAAATGAGAAAATATTATGTTATATGCATTGTGAATCTTGTGTATGGCAATGTATTATATGAATAATATATTTTGAAATGTTATATCAATGATGTTATATGTATCATATGGATTGAGATATGATATGTAGTGAAGCCATTGTAATTGGCCATGATGATTCAAATGTGAGATGAAGCCATTGTGATTGGCTATGATGATCCAATTGAAAGAAATAAAGCATGTTTGCCTAGATGATAATGAGCATTGAGATTGAAATTGATAATGAAACAATAAGTGAAATATGTGTTTAATGTGTTATTCAGTCTTCAGAGTTCTGGGTTTGGAGGCATGCCTATAAAATGAAAAAGGTAACAGTCTTGCCGGGTTGAGGATCTCTTCAAATTGAGTTGAATTGAGGTCCAAGAGACTGGGTCTGTTACACTATGAGAATTGTGAATATGAAATATATGATTGGTAACAGTCTTGCCGGGTTGAGGATCTCCTCATGATGAGTTGATGGTCCAAGAGACTGGGTCTGTTACACTATCCATGGATAGAAATATTGATATATGATGCCTACGGGCTTGATGATTATGATTATAGACCAAAGCAGTAACTCTGAACTCTGAATAACATAGTGGTGTCTGTTGGGCCCGAGTCTGTCTTTGTTGTCAATGTGATATACAAATGTTGAAAGAAATGGATAATGGAATCTTTGGTATACTTCATTGGACATGTGATTGATGATATGTAATATGTGTGTTGAAATATTGATTATGAGCACTAATGATGAATCATTAATGGTGAATTGTGAATAAAGAAATGTTATGATTGGTATGATGTATAATGTGTGTACTAGCATTGATTATGAATTCAATTGATGAATTGTGGTTGATGACAATGATTGTCTTAATTGGAAATGTGACTTATGGTTAGTATGATGCATAATGTGTGTATTGAGATGTTGATTGTGAATATTAGTGATGGGTTGGAATTGGTAGAAATGTTATGTATATATTTGTGTATAAGATATGAAATTAGTTGAAAGATATGAAAGGTGCAAATGAAAAGGGATAAACTTAATAAGAACTAAAAGTATATGGAATTGATATATCTTTATATGTTAGTATTTCCATGATATATGTTTGTATTTTATATTTATACTACTAAGCTTTCGAGCTTAGCGCGGATGTATTATCGCGCAGGTAGCTTGGTGGAAGATATGAAGTCTTTTGGTATGCCACGAGAAGAGTAAGATTTTGTCGAGACCAACTAGAGGATAATGCATACATGTATCCACTTTAAGTATGTTATATTCTATGTATAAATGAAGTTTTGATAAAGACAATGATTTTGTAAGTGTTCTTTAAATTGACCTATTATGGTTTGAATTTTGTTACAGGTTTTAAAAAAAAAATAAAAAGAAAAGTGGCATCCTTATACTCTATATACTTACTGTATGTATACTAGGTATATGTATAGTACTTATATAGGGTATCGGGGTGTTACACAAACACCTTTTCTTCTTTTAATCTCCACCATGCATTTCATTTCAAGCAATTACTCATATACCCCTCATCATTTAACTTGGCTTTTGTCTCTTATAAACCCAATTAAGTAATTTCACATGCCATAAAAAAAAATCTCCTCTTGCATTGACTCTCTCTCTTTGACCATTTTATATGTTATATATATCACCATATACACAACATATAAACTTGTCTCTAAACCCTATTTCTTCCCAAAACACATATACATATACTTTCCTTTTCTCAATTTAAACCAACAACAACAACAACAATAACAACAACATAATCAAAACTTCTAGACCACAAATGAGGATATTACAATTCTCCCCTTCTAACAAGAAATTTCGTCCTCGAAATTACCTGATATCAACTCTGAAACAACTGAGGATATTGCTCTCGCATGGATTGTTCACTTTCCCAAGTTGCTTCTTCTTTTCCATGATTCTTCCATAGAACTTTCACCAATGGCACACTCTTGTTCCTCAACTCTTTCACTTCTCGTGCCAGGATAGCAACTGGTTCCTCTTCAAAAGTCAAGTCTGGGCTCACTTCAATAGATTCAAATGGCAACACATGAGATGGATCCGACCTGTACCTCCTCAACATAGAAACATGAAACACATTATGAATACGATCCAACTCAGGTGGCAAAGCAAGTCGATACGCCACTGGCCCAACTCTTTCTAACACTTCATACGGCCCAATGAAACGAGGACTCAATTTTCCTTTCCGACCGAACCTCAAAATCTTCTTCCAAGGAGATACTTTCAAAAACACCTTATCTCCAACATCAAACTGAATGTCTCTCCTTTTCAGATCTGCATAAGACTTCTGTCGGTCTGAAGCTGCTTTTAACCTGCCTCGAATCAACTTCAATTTCTCTTCAGTTTCTTGAATCAAATCAGGACCAACCAACTTATTATCTCCAAGCTCATTCCAACAAAGAGGTGTCCTACACCGTCTGCCATACAATGCTTCGAATGGTGCCATACCAATGCTAGATTGGTGACTGTTGTTGTATGCAAACTCCCCAAGAGGTAAGAATCTATCCCAACTTCCAGTGAAATCAATGACACAGCTTCTCAACATGTCTTCAAGAATCTGTATCACCCTCTCTGACTGTCCATCTGTCTGTGGATGAAAAGCAGTGTTGAAGTGCAGTCGAGAACCCAAAGCACTATGCAAACTCTTCCAAAATCTTGAAGTAAACCTGGGATCTCGATCAGACACTAAAGAAGTTGGAACACCATGCAATTTCACAATCTCATGGATATACAGCTCAGCCAACCTCTCCAAAGAGTAATCCATCCGCACCGGAAGGAAATGAGCTGTCTTAGTCAATCTATCCACAATCACCCATATGGCATCATGTTTCCTTTGTGTCAATGGCAATCCAGACACAAAGTCCATTGTCACTCTTTCCCACTTCCATTCTGGCACTGACAACGGTTGAAGCAACCCGGTTGGAACTTGATGCTCTGCTTTTACCTTCTGACAAGTGAGACATTTCGATACAAACTCTGCAATATCTCTCTTCAAACCAATCCACCAATAATGCTGTCTCAAATCATGATACATCTTCGTATTACCCGAATGCATAGCAAACATCGACTGATGAGCTTCTTCCAATATGACCCTTTTTAAATCAACATCATCGGGTACACACAATCTGCTCTTGAACCAGAGACTTCCATCACTCTTCACAATAAAATCTCTACCCTTTCCACTCTGACAATCCGAAACAATCTTCTGTATCTTCTTATCGGCCAACTGAGCTTCTTTGATCTGATCTAACAAAACCGGCTTCAATTGCAACTGTGCCAATAATGCACCATCAACACAAGGTACAAAACTGGCATGCAATGCTCTTAACTCAACAAGCAACGAGAGCGAGTAAACTGTTAAACCAGCTAAAGACTTCCGACTCAAAGCATCAGCAACAACATTTGCTTTACCTGGATGATAGTCAATCAAGCAGTCGTAGTCTTTAATCAATTCTAACCATCTCCTCTGACGAAGATTGAGTTCTTTCTGGACACCCAAATACTTCAAACTCTTGTGATCAGTGTAGATGAAACATTTCTCCCCAAACAGATAGTGGCGCCAAATCTTTAATGCAAACATAATGGCTGCTAGCTCCAAATCATGGGTCGGATAGTTAAGCTCATGAGGTTTCAACTGTCGAGATGCATAAGCTATAACTTTCCCTTCCTGCATCAATACACACCCCAAACCTCTATGTGAAGCATCACTGTAGATCACATATGGTTTGCCTTCAACAGGTAAAGTAAGAACAGGTGCCTGAGTTAACATTTCTCTCAACTGCTCAAAGCTCGCCTGACACTGATCTGTCCACAAAAACCTCACTCCCTTACGAAGCAATCTGGTGAGTGGAGTAGCTATCAAAGAAAATCCTTTCACAAACCGCCGGTAATAGCCTGCCAAACCCAGAAAACTTCTAATCTCTGTCACAGACTTAGGTGGACTCCAATTCAGAATAGCTTCAACTTTACTTGGATCAACTCTAATGCCTTCAGCTGAAACAATATGTCCGAGAAAAGCGACTTGATCCAACCAGAACTCACATTTCGACAATTTGGCAAATAACTGCTTCTCTCTCAAAATCTGCAATACAATCCGCAGATGCTTGTCATGTTCCTCTTTATTCCGCGAATACACCAGAATGTCATCGATGAAGACTACTACAAACTGATCTAAATAGGGCCTGAACACCCTATTCATCAAATCAATGAAAGCTGCAGGTGCATTCGTTAGACCAAAAGGCATAACTAAAAATTCATAATGCCCATACCTGGTCCGAAAGGCGGTTTTGGAAATGTCTTCAGCTTTAACTCTCAATTGATGGTACCCAGATCTCAAATCAATTTTAGAAAACACAGCTGCACCCTTCAATTGATCAAAGAGATCATCGATTCTAGGCAAAGGATATTTATTTTTAATAGTCACCTTGTTCAATTGCCTATAATCGATACACAACCTCATAGTACCATCTTTCTTTTTCACAAATAGCACAGGAGCTCCCCAAGGAGAAACACTGGGGCGAATGAATCCTTTATCCAACAACTCCTGTAATTGCACTTTCAACTCCCTCAATTCTGCTGGTGCCATTCTATAAGGAGTAATAGAGATAGGAGTGGTACCAGGCAACAATTCAATACCGAACTCCACCTCTCTCTCAGGAGGCAACCCTGGCAACTCCTCTGGAAACACATCCGGAAACTCAGCAACTGTGGTAATGCTATCAATAGGGGAACCCTTCACTCTAGTATCCACCACATGAGCAAGATAGGCTTCACACCCCTTTCTAATCAACCTCCTGGCTGCAACAGCTGAAACAAATAAGGAGGCTAGCTGTTCCTGCTCATTAGATACTATCACCTCTCTACCATCAACAGTTTTCAAAGAAACAATTTTCTTTTTACAATCCACCACAGCTCCATGTCGAGATAGCCAATCCATACCTAAGATCACATCATATTCCTTAAATGGCATCTCAATCAAATCCCCAAAGAACTCCTCACCCTGCACCACTACTGCACTATCTCGATGCACCTTACTCACAACCACACTATGCCCTAACGGATTTGTCACCAACACATCAAATCCTAGGGACTCAGCATGCAAATCAGATACAGGCAAAATAGATGCACTAACATATGAATGTGTGGAACCCGGATCAATCAAAGCAAGTACTGAAATATCAAATAAAGAAAAAGTACCAGCTATGACTGCCGATGCATCAGGCTGCCTCTGCATAACATACATCCTCTGGGAAGATCCAACCTCCTCTGGTCTACCCTCCCTGGATGTAGCACCTCCTCTAGAACTGAACCCTGGTCTACCTCCTCGGCTGACACCTCTGCCTCCTCTGCCTCCCCTCACACCAGCTCGAGAAGCAGCAGAATCAACTGGCATCTGCTCCTGCCTCTCAGGACAGTCTCTCACAAAGTGGTCAGGTGATCCACACCTGAAGCATACCCCTGATCTACTATGCCTCCAACAAACGCCCCCATGTCTTCCACCACAATGGTTACACACAGGTAAGGTGGATCTCTGAACTCCAGGAGTAGGAGCACTCGCTACTGAAGCTGCAGGTCTAAATCTCTGCCTCTGAAACTGCACTGACCTACCAGCTGACCTCTGACTCCTACTAACTCTAGGAACAAAGCTTCCTTTACCTCTCTTAACAGAAGAAGACCCTGCCTCAAACTGGGGCCTCCTAACCCTAACCTCTTCCTCTGAAGCAGCTGCAATAACTTGAGCTCGCTCTACACTTCGAGCTGCTGCCACAAGCTGTGAGAAATCCTGATATCTGGATCCAGCCACTAAGCACATGATCGAGGGCCTCAATCCCTCCTCAAATCGTCGACATCTATCAATCTCATCAGCAATGATACCCCCAGCATACTGACTCAGTCGAATAAACTCAACTTCATACTCAGTAACAGTCTTGCTGTCTTGCTTCAAGCCTAAGAACTCCATCTTCTTCATGTCTTTATACTCCCTAGGAGTATACTTCAACTCAAATTCCCTCAGAAAATTAGTGTAAGACAGTGTTGGAGGATCATCCATAGAATGGGGCACCGTCTTCCACCAATCGTAGGCGTCCTTCTGTAGCAAAGATCTTGCATAGTCAAATTTTTCCTCAGAGGTGGCTTGTAACTGAATAAAGATCCTCTGTACTTTGTCAAGCCACTGTTCTGCTACAGCTGGGTCAGTAGTACCAAGGAAATCCTCTGCTCCATATTTCCTTAGCTTATCATAGTGCCTCACTGGTACTGAAGGTTGAGGGGGTGGTGGCTGTGGTTGCACAGGTGCTTGTCTCATAACTTCCATCATATGCCTAAACCAGGCTGGCGGAACCTCCTCTCCAGCTGGTCTACCCGACACCGAAGCAGGTGCCTCCTCAACACTATCAATCCTAGCTCCCTCATCAGGAGCAACGCTCTCCTCACTACCCTCAACCAACTGTCTCAAAAGAGGATCCATCAACACCTAACACTGCAAACACCAAAGGACACACCTTATTAAGATCAGAGATTGCCAATCCCAAACATGTATTTTTTATTCAAAACCAACTTTTTAAGTAAAAATATTCTTTTTGTTACATTTTACCTAGGTTGAGAATCTCAAACCTAGGCTCTGATACCAAAACAATTGTAACACCCCCATATCCAATGCACACACTCTACAACCACAACAATGTAGCATAAGTGCACCAAACATAGGGATGCTACGGTTCTCTTAACATTCAAAACACTTTAAAACTTGATACAATACCCTTATCATTATACATTATAGAAAAGTAGATCATTTACTTATAAAACAAAACATATTAGTTATATATATATATACATTTAAATATTACACAGCGGAAGTTATAAAATATGTACATATTTACATATTAAACATTTCTTTACAAAATATAAAGAAGTATACATGATTGGCAAGTTTGCTCTGATCTTTAAGCTCCCAAAATGGATTCTTCAAGGTCTACTCTCACTTGGTCTAGAAGAGCTCTCGGGTTCAACTCTATCAACTCTATTACCTGCGCGATTAAACACTATCGCGCTAAGCCAACGGCTTAGTAAGATAAAACATGCTAATGGTATGCTATAATGTAATGCAATGCCACATATGTTATTGATAAGATCAACATCATAAATATAAAATTAACCACATAATTATGCATTTCACAAATCATAGTCATATGAGCATACCACATTTCAACATCTTTCCACATTCAACATTAATCAATCATACTCAATAAACAACATCTCATTTCATTAACTCATAACATTATTTAGGACATTCATATAACCTTGACACCTATGGGCCCAACAAGTATTTAATACGATATTCAGAGTTCAGAGTTACTGCTTTGGTTCATAGTCACAATAATCACGCCCGTAGGCAATGTATATACATGTATCTCTATCCATGGATAGTGTAACAGACCCAGTCTCTTGGATCATCAACTCAACACATATGAGGAGATCCTCAACCCGGCAAGACTGTTACAAATCATATATCTCATATTCACAATTCTCATAGTGTAACAGACCCAGTCTCTTGGACCATCAACTCAACACATATGAGGAGATCCTCAACCCGGCAAGACTGTTACCTTTCATCATTTTTTTGGGCATGCCACCTAAATCCAGAACTCTGAAACTGAATAACATATTAAACAAACAATTCATTTATTATATAGTTACCATTTCCATCCTCAAATTCTCATCACATTTAGGCAAACATGCCTTCTTTCTTTCAATATCATCATCATAGCCAATCACAATGGCTTTACATCACATTTCACCTCTTATTTGAATCATCATAGCATCTTTGATATAACATTTCAATATACATAATTCATGAAACACATAACCATTCACAATGCATAACACAACATTGTTCAATCTCAACAATGCAATTAGGGCAAAGAACAATTGATATGATTCATAGTTTTAGGACCTTACACATGCATTTGATTATATCATTCATTGATTCAAGTGTGTTTAAAGTGTTTAGGGTTAGGTTTAGGGACCAACCTACCCTTGGAGAACCAAAACAATGCAATTAGAACAAAGAATAAAAACCCCAACCCCTACAATTGAGGGACACGGGCAGCCACTTGAGGGACACAGCCAAGCTTGTGGCCGTGTCACTCAACCCACTTGGACAGTAAGCAACACGGGCAAGGGACACGGCCAAGCTTGTGGCCGTGTCTCTTAAACCAAAACTCACAGTAGCTAACACGGCTTGGGAACACAGCCATGTCACCCAAAAACTAATCCAACACGCCCAAAATCCCTTGGCTTGGCCGTGTCTCACATTGCTTTTGGCCGTGTCTCCCAAAACACAAACCCTAATATGCACAACTCTCCTCCAATTGCACTCAAACTCATCAAACACCATATAACATGTTTCAAATGAATGAAATCAATGTTCTAAACACAAATTCTACATGTTTAACACAATATTCCTTATTAAAACACATCAACCAAATCATTTAAACACACACCATCTCAAACCCTAAAACCAACTTTACACTTGAACTTCCACTATCAAAATCCATTTAAACTTACAACCAAACCAACCTCAATTCAATCTTTTAACTACCAATCAACTTTAACACTTGTAAACACATATCAAACACACCAAATCATCAACTCAACAATTCACAATACACCTTAACCACAACTTCAAAATTAATAAAAGAAAACAAGAAATTACTTACCTTAAATGAAGAATTTCCACAAATCTCTAACCAACACCCTTGATTTCTTCTTCAATTTACTTCTTGCCTCAAGAACACCTCCCTTTCTCTTTTCTATTTGGAGAGCCGGCCACTTCAAGAAAGAAAGAAGAGAAATGCACAAGTCAAACACCTTTTCTTCTTTTAATCTCCACCATGCATTTCATTTCAAGCAATTACTCATATACCCCTCATCATTTAACTTAGCTTTTGTCTCTTATAAACCCAATTAAGTAATTTCACATGCCATAAAAAAAAATCTCCTCTTGCATTGACTCTCTCTCTTTGACCATTTTATATGTTATATATATCACCATATACACAACATATAAACTTGTCTCTAAACCCTATTTCTTCCTAAAACACATATACATATACTTTCCTTTTCTCAATTTAAACCAACAACAACAACAACAATAACAACAACATAATCAAAACTTCTAGACCACAAATGAGGATATTACAGTAGCTATCAAAGAAAAATCTTTCACAAACCTTCGATAATAGCCTGCCATACCCAGAAAACTTCTAACTTCAGTCACTGACTTTGGTGGACTCCAATTCAAAATGGCCTCAACTTTACTCGGATCAACTCTTATACAATCTGCTGAAACTATATGACTGAGAAAAGTTACTTGGTCAAGCCAAAACTCACACTTTGACAGCTTAGCATACAACTGCTTCTCTCTCAAGATCTGTAACACAATTCGCAGATGCTTGTTATGCTCCTCCTCATTACGTGAATATACCAAAATATCATCGATTAAAACTACCACAAACTGATCAAGATAGGGCCTAAACACCCTATTCATCAAATCCATGAAAGCTGCAGGTGCATTCGTCAACCCAAAAGGCATTACCAAGAACTCATAATGCCCATATCTTGTGCGGAAAGCTTTTTTAGAAACATCTTCAGCTCTAACCCTCAATTGATGGTACCCTGATCTCAAATCAATTTTGGAAAACACCGCTGCTCCCTTCAACTGATCAAAGAGATCATCAATTCGGGGCAAAGGATACTTATTCTTGATAGTTACTTTGTTCAATTGCCTATAATCGATGCACAATCTCAAAGTACCATCCTTTTTCTTCACAAACAACACAGGAGCTCCCCACGGAGAAACACTAGGGCGAATAAACCCTTTATCCAACAACTCCTGCAACTGCACCTTCAACTCTCTCAATTCAGCAGGTGCCATTCGATATGGAGTGATAGAGATGGGAGTGGTACCAGGCAACAAATCGATACCAAACTCAACCTCTCTCTCAGGGGGTATCCCTGGCAACTCCTCTGGAAATACATCTGAAAACTCAGCAACTGTGGGTATACTATCAAGTTGAAAACCCATTACTCTAGTATCCAAACCATGAGCAAGATAAGCATCACACCCTTTTCTAATCAACTTTCTGGCTGAAACAGCTGAAACCAACAAGGATGCAAGTTGTCTCTGTTCACTAGATACTAATATACTTCTACCATCACCAGTTCTCAAAGTAACACATTTCTTTTGACAATCCACCACAGCTCCATGCTTAGACAACCAATCCATGTCTAAGATCAAATCATATTCTTTAAAAGGCATTTCAATTAAATCACCAAGAAACTCCTCACCTTGCACCACAACAGCACTATCACAATGCACCCTACTCACCACAACACTATGTCCTAAAGGATTGATCACTAAGACATCAAATCCTAAGGACTCTGAATGCAATTCAGACACAGGAAAGATAGATGCACTTATGTATGAATGAGTAGATCCTGGATCAATCAAAGCAAGTACTGAAATGTCGAATAAAGAAAATGTACCCGCTATAACTGCTGAAGCATCCGGCTGCCTCTGCATCACATATACCCTCTGAGAAGATCCGGCCTCATCCGGCCTGCTGCCCCTGGATGAAGATCCTCCTCTCTGACTAAACCCAGGTCTACCACCTCTACTGAAACCTCTGCCCCCTCGACCACCTCTGCTGACACTAGGTCGAGAAGCTGCAGTATCAGCCTGCCTATACTCCTGCATCTCAGGACAATCTCTAACAAAATGAGCTGGTGACCCACATCTAAAACACCCAGCTGATCCACCAATCTTCCAACAAACACCCCCATGAGTCTTACCACAATGCTCACATACAGGTGGAGTAGACCTCTGAATCACTGGAGTCGGGGCACTAGCTACAGAAACTGTCGGTCTCGGCCTCTGCCTCTGATACTGAACTGATCTGCCCGACTGTCTCTGGCTTCTACTGATTCTCGGAACAAAACCTCCTCGGCCCCTCTTCATAGATGAAGACCCTGCCTCAAACTGGGGTCTCCTTACTCTGGTGTCTTCCTCAGTAGCAGCTGCTGCAATGCCCTGTGCTCTCTCAACACTTTTAGCTGCTGCAACAAGCTGAGAAAAATTTTGGTACCGAGAACCAGCCACAATGCACATAATAGAGGGCCTCAATCCCTCTTCAAATCTTCTGCACCGGTCTATGTCATCAGAGATAATTCCCCCGGCATAGCGACTCAACCGGATGTACTCAATTTCATACTATGTTACCGTCCGGTTGTCTTGCCTCAAATTCAAGAATTCCATCTTCTTAATATCTTTATACTCCCTCGGAGTATATTTCTGCTCGAACTCCCTCAGAAAATCACCATAAGATAATGTAGGTGGATCATCCATGGCATGAGGAACCATCTTCCACCAGTCATAGGCATCTTTCTGTAAGAGGGACCTAGCATAGTCAAATTTCTCATCTGGAGTAGCTTGCAACTGGATGAATATCCTCTGCACTTTATCTAACCACTGCTCGGCCACTGCAGGATTAGTAGTGCCCAAGAAATCTTCAACCCCATATTTCCTCAACTTATCATAATGTCTTATCGGCACCTGAGGCTGTGGTGGTGGGGGCTGCACTGGAGCTGGCCTCAATAGTTCTATCACATGCCTTAGCCAACCCGGCTGAACCTCCTCCGCAGCTGATCTCTCTGGCATAGAAACAGGTGCCTCACTAACCCTCTCAACTCTAGTTCCATCTCTACTCTCTCCGGGAGCTACACTCTCAGCACTTCCTTCTACAGTTTGACGTGAATGGGACTCCATTACTACCTATATCTGCAAACACAGCAGAATATTCCTCATTAAAGATCAAAGACTGCCAAGACATGTATTTTATTCAAAAACCAACTTTTAATATCAAAATACTCTTTTTCTTACAATTCACCTAAGTTGAGAATCTCAAACATAGGCTCTGATACCAAAAATTGTAACACCCCTTCCCGACCTACGTGTGTAAGCTGAGTAGAGACGCCACATTCACCTAATATTGCTATCAATTTTACTTAGTCAAATTTTAATTCCGATTTTTACAAAAATTTTACCATAGTTTCGCCTAAAAATTGAGTCCCAAGTGTCGACAAAACTGTGTTTTTTTTCAGATTTTTAAAAATATTTTTACACAAACCAATGCAAACAAAATCATTCTCAGTACACTCCCAATAAATCCCCCTTATAACATCAACTACAGCCTGCAAAAAGGATTTACACTTCTAGTACAAAATAAAGTAAAGGTTTATTATAAAATACAGTAAATAAAATATTTGTTCACTATGTAGCGGAAAGTAACAATATTTACAAATTCATATACATCAAAACTTAGGTTTTACAAAACATAAAATTTATACATGCTTGGCAGTCAGTCTTTCTATCTTTAAGCTCCACTATCAACACCTCAAAATCTAGACTCTACTCGGCCTAGAGGAACTCTCCGGTTCTACCCTGTCACCTGCGCGATAAACCACAATCGCGCTAAGCCAACGGCTTAGTGGTACAAACAACCATAATATTATGCCTCAATGCAATGCCAATGTCACACAATCAAGTTTCATAAACAATTCAAAAGAATATGATATTTCACAATCTTACATTAATTAATAATTAATCAAAACATTCATGATTCACATTGAAAACAAAGACAAGCATGGGCCCAAAATACACTAATATGTTATTCAAAGTTCAGAGTTACTGCTTTGGTCCATAATCATAATCATCAATACATTTATCCATGGATAATTAACTAGATTTGAGCTTACGACCCAGTCATTTCACTCAATCTAGTTTCAATAATTTATTTTTGAGGTTTACGACCCGGTCATTTCACCCCAAAAACATCACATTTCACATTTTTCAACTGGAATCGGCTTACGACCCGGTCATTTCACCTATCCAGTGATTTATAGGCATGCCACCAAATCCAGAACTCTGAAAATTGAATTAACATATTAGGCACACAATCATTTCATTTATCTTTTTTTTCTTAATCTCTTTTCATTTCATTTCTCATAATTAATTAGGCAACCATGCCTCCATTATATCTCATTTGCATCATCATAGCCAACAACCATGGCATCATATCTCATATGATCTCAAATCACAATAAAACAATTCTTCATAACATCATATCTTTCACATTTCATTTCCATATTTCATTTCATCATCATATAAGCAAATATGTTTCAACCATCTCATATTATATTTCAAATCACATTAATCAGTTCATTATTCAAATGGATATAATCAATGGCATTAACACATATTTTACATGCTCATCACAACATTCACATAATACCAAACATAATGTGATTTTTAATATCCATCAACAATGCATTAGATTCCTTATCACATTTACAATCAAATGTGTGTCAAGTCTCAACATCACATGAATGTATGCAATAGTGTAGTTTGTACTTACCTTAAAACCAACTCACACCAATCTATACACTTACTTTTCCAAGAATCCTCAACACCTAGGCTAGGGCAATTCAACCTCTTCACAACCTAATCCAAAAGGAATATTAGCAAAATGACCATATGAATAGTAAATTCTGGTTTTGGACTCAACTTAATCCTTATTTTGAAAAATTGTATAAAATAATCTACTTGACTAAGAACTCTAAAATTTTTACAGAATTTAGTTTTACATCTTAAAATCATTCCTTTAAAATTTCAGATCAAACTGAACACAAAATCTTGGTCAAATAGTTCACCCAACCAGACTGCTCCAATTGCCTTGCATTCTGGCAGCAGTTATGAACTTTGTGAATTCCATAAATTAAATTCAATCAACGTGGTTCCAAATTATTTTTCTCAAATACTAGACTCACTAAGAAACAACATATCCAAAATTCAATTGGATATTATTTTTCTACATTTTATTAAAAATCTCGAAAGATAGCTGTCTCAATTAAGGTACCTGCTGGAACAGGTTTAATAAAAATAATCTTTCCAAAATCATAACCATTCCAAAATCAAATCAACATATTTTTCAGTCATTCTAGACTCATAGAGGCACAACATATCAAAAATTTAATTCAAGAACGTTTTTCTATATTTAATTAAAAATCATACAAGTCACAGCCTTTACTAATTGTAAAACAGAAAAATTTCAACTTCACTAAACACAACTCTTACTCTTCCATCACCAACACCAACCTAACTTCTTATCTTTAATTCCATTTCAACACTTTTACACACACCATACACAAACACACTCCAACCATCAACAACACTCCATCAAACTCAAACAAAAGTCCAAATAGAACAAAAGAAATCAAGAGAAAACTTACCAAAAATGATGAACTTCTTGAATTTCTAACTTATTTTCTTGAAATCTTCCTTCAATTAGCTCTTAGAATTTCAAAAATCCTCTCTTGCTCTCTTGCTTCCTTGATGTCCGGCCACACAAAGAGAAAAGAAGAGAAAATGAAAAAATAAAGAGACAAAGTCAACTTCTCATCTCTTTAAACCTCCACCAAGCAATTTAAAAAGAAAATTACTTAAATACCCTCTACTATAAATATTAACTCCCTTTCATTTACTTGCCCTTTAGTAATTTCACAAATAACAAATTAAATATCGTCTTCCTTTAACCATTCATTTTGACTTGTATATATGTTGTATATATTTTCATATATACAACATATAAACTCTCTCTTCAATTCTTTTTTTTTCTTTCCAATTACACATATACATTTAGTTCAATTAAAACAACAATTATATCAAAACTTCTAGGGTACATTTTGGGATATTACAATTCCACTGGTAGTGGGGGTGAAAATCTCTGCTCACACGTACACAATATAAATATGTTATATACATAGTATACATACAATATAGATAAATATATACACAACATATACAATATAAATATGATATATACATAGTACACATACAATATAGATAGATATATACACGACATAGAGAATATAAATATGATATATACATAGTATACATACAATATAGATAGATATAAATACAACATACATAGACATATACATAACATGCATACAATATATATACAATATACAAATATATATATATACAATATACTCACTATACAGACATATATACAATATTTAAAAAACATATACAGATATATATATATATAATATACACATAATATATATAGACAAATACACAACAAAACAACATACATACAATATACGTAGACATATACATAATATACATACGACATGCACAAATAAACATACAATATGTACAGACACATACACGGTACGCACACAATAGAGAGAGAGACATATATACAATATATACATATTACACACAACATACAAAGACATATATACAACATACACAAACATATACACAATATGCACACAACATATATAGATATATACATAATATATATACAATATACACACAATATACAAATATATATACACAATATGCACACAACATATATATAACATACACACAATAAATAATAATATGTACATAGCATACACACTATATATACGAGACAAACTTAGTTTTTAATTTATTTTTATGAATTAATATGTAAAATTTATTTTAAAGTAAATTTTAATGATTTTTATTAGTGAATTTTATTAAATTTTCTATAATATGATGATACATATCTAATTAATTTGCACGTTAATTAATAAATATTAACTCATTAATGATGTTATTATTATTTTTAAAATAATAAAATTATAAATTTAAAATTATAAGACTAATTAAATAATGACATGTGTATATATTAATTTTCTTAGACGACATATATATAACTTATACGCAATATATATATATATATATATATATATAGCGTGAACGAGAAAAACATCATATTTTTACAACTTCAACACACGTTTCTGTAAAACTAAAAAGAAAAAAAATTAGGCTAAATAATTATAAAGCCTCTAAAATTTTACATATTACATTAGTTAATCCCTATATTTTCATAATCTAATTTTTGCATCCTCTGTTTTTAAAAATTAAACCGTTTAGTCTTTCTGTTAATATTTTTATCATAAAAATATTAGTTAACTACTTTGATATTATAAAATGATTTCTTTGCTCTTCCTTTATATATATTTTCCTTTGTTATTGTTAAGTCATACTTATTTTTAATTTTATTTATATTTCTTGCACATAATTTATTTTAATTTTATAAATATTATTAAAAAAATTTAAATAATACGAATGATATCTTTTATTATTTTGCAGACAATCCATATATATCATTTATTTTAATTTTATAGATATTACTAAAAAATAATAAGAATAATAAGAATAATATCTTTTATTATTTTGCAGATAATCTATATATAAACTAAAATTAAACATAAAATAAACTTAATAAATAACAAATATAAATATATATATATAAAGTGCAAAAAAATTATTTTATAATATCAAAGCAATTGACTAATAATTTTATGATGAAAATATTGACAAAAGAACTAAACAGTTTAATTTTAAAAAATATGGAGACGCAAAAATTAAATGTTAAAAATATAAAAACTGACTAGTGTAATATACAAAGCCTCAAGGACTTCATAATTATTTAGCCAAAAAATTAACTAGAATATTTTTAAAATCAACTTTTTTTAAGGGTGGTTATGTAAAAACACCATGTATGTTTATATACCTTTACCACTATCCCAGTTCTTCCGAAATATACAAAAATATATCGCAGGAAAACTCAAGCTGCGTGAAATAAGCTACGTGAAATAAACATCTACCAATACCAAATGCATAGATGTATTATGTATATTGATACAAGCCCACCTGCTGTCCAGGCAGCACAAACTCATCATTTCTTCCTTTTTCCTTGCCAAGATAGCCATTTGAATTTAGAAATCGTTTCACTTCATACATCAAATCAAAGCTTGCTCCTGCCATGTATGAAGTTGTCTGATTGATACATATTTTCACCATCACGCATGATAGTGCATCAAAACATAGAGACGAATGCATTAAGGAAGGAATTATTCCTTCATATGTCATGTAAACCAAACTAGTATAATCAGCCAAGGCCAAAATAACTGGTAAGACGCAATGCATTTCTTAACCCAGGGCAATAACATTTACAACAAATTTCAAATGTAATGCCAGCATTCATCCAGCAGAAAGTGCAAACTCAAGTCTTCAGGTAGATTTGTTCAACTGATTGGAGTATATCATACAAAACAGTTTTGAGTAACAACTATTCTTTAATATGGCAAACTAAAATTCTAGAAACTACAAAGCAATTGATTGCATATTTAAAAAAATGTTTGAGGTGAGAACTAGTAGAATGCCCCAAGACACCTACTCTGCTGCCTGCGCAGTTTGAGAAGCTTCAGTTTGTTTCAGTGTTTCCAAAGCTTTGATCCTTGTATCCAGTGATTCATGAAGGCTTTTCACCTAAGCAAGGATCGAAAAATCACAAATAATATATAGGATATCAATAAATCTCCATGCACACAAAAGACAATTCATGTCTTCTCACTCATTGAAAAACATTAACCTAAAGCCTTAAATCAAGATCCCAAATTTGAGAAAAACGTTTCTGGTTTTATAAACAATAAAAAGCACATCCATAATTCAAATGAACTTGGTAAATCTTCACCTGTAGGAATCCAATTCATGATGCTATTGTTATGAAAAGATCTTTTAGAGTAAATATTTTAATAATGTGGGCCATCCCATCCTCGGTCAATTACCTTACATTGCATGGTTAGATTGAATACTAAAATGCAAATTTTTCAGTAGCAATGCTTGAGAATGCTCTCTAAATCAAAATGTTCAATTTGACATGGAAAACAATGACAGACAATTCCAGTGAGATGGGACCAACAGGTATCCTCTAGAATTAGCAGAATCTATCTGTCCCCCCAACTTCTACACGGCCTCATCCACCATGGTCACCACCAAAGAAAGAAAGAAAAAAAGAAAAAAAGAAAAAAAAAAGAATAACAGCAAATCCAAGCATCTATGTTTGTTTCTGTTCATCTTACTGTTATATACAGCATTATTTCTTTAGATAAAGGAACAGCAGTGGCAAGGGGCCATGCCCCCCAAAATTTTAAATTTTAATTTTTCTCCCATTAGTTTTATGAATTTTCTAAAAAATATATGCATTGGCCCCTACAATTACAGGTCTTTTTCTTTTCATTGTTATTCTGGCCTCCCAATCAGTCAAGTCTAGTTTCGCCCCTGTAAAGGAAACCAATAACTTTGGAATTTAAAATTTATATGGCATATAAGTAATTGTATCCAATCACAAGAAGGTAATTCCAGTAAAGTATTAGCAAATTATATTTAATTGCTAATTTGAACAAGCAACAGGCCATCATCATCGTAGAATCCCAGTATTCCATCCAACTGAAGCATTGGATAACATATCTTAACAGACAGGGAAACATTCACATTTATGCATCTAGATAGAGAGAAGGAGAAATTGCATCCAATCAAATAGAAGGCAGATTCCAGTAAGGTATTAAAATTATATTCAGGTGCCATTTTGAACAATCTATAGATCATTCTCGTGAAAGAATGCCAGCACGGCACTCGATTCTACTGAAATATGGCATATCCTATCTGAACAAGCAAGGAAGAATGCATGAGTGCGCATAAGCATGGGCACCTTCTAACAAGTTGATATGTTCAACATACTAGTCCCAACAACTAACAACAAATTTTTTATGACAAAAAATAGTTCACAACCTAAATAAGAAATGGAATTGAAGCAAAATGTAGCATAAGACGAGGACAGTTGTTATAGCTTTCCAATTAAATCTAATGCCAGTCCAGAAGATTGAGCTATGGAGCTTAACAAAAATTCCACTAAACAACAAACACTTTAGTTTAGGTTTCTCGAACATCAACAGGGCTAATATTCTCTTTCTCCAAACAATACAATGAAAAAAATATCGCTTAAACCTAAGAATCATCAATGCCTACACAATAAGATCAAAAAATTAAAATTTAAGAAAAAAAATAAAAGAGAGCACCATCATCATAAATCTGGGTTCAACTTAAGTAAGCCTTCCAACATATTAACCGGGAATAAAGAAACACAAAAATTACCGTCTCATGGTATCATATACGAAACAAACGATACTAATTAACACATCAGTCCATCAATTTCTTTTTTCCTTTTCCAATTAAATATATTTGAAAAAAACTGGAATTGGGTACTTACCTGTTGAGAGATGGATTCATGGGCAACCTGGTAATCCTTGTAAAGGACGTAGAATCCAAGAAAGGACGCCGTTGTTGCTCCTGCAAAGAATGAAGCCAATCTCACCCTCAATACGTAACCCATCTCTCTCCCTTTCTCTCTTCCCCTTCCCCTTTTCTGTTATGTTCTTCTATTCAATTCTGAAAATGGCCGAGCAGCTGGTTTCAGTTTCAGTCTAGAGCTGATAAATACGGCGTCGCACGGAAAAGTCCCTCGTCTGAAACGGCATCGTTTAATGTTTTGACAACAAAATCCTTTCTTCGTAAATTGCAATATTTTTGGAATTGTCTTTGTCAAATTAAACGATACCGTTTCGACTTCTTTTCCTCGTATTTGTGATATTTTTATAATTTGCAGTGTTTGCCTGCAGGAGCTCATTATATTTTTTTGGTGTGACATTGTCACCCTATTTTCCAATTTCTATCCATCCACTCCATACTTTTATTCTTTCCTTTCAGTTTCTTCTGCTTCTACCTTACAGAAAGTTAGGGTTAGGGATTTGTGGGGGTTTTAGTTTGTAAAGTTTAAGAATGCACCAGACACCTCCTCAGGTACAGATGTTAAACATTACCACTGAGCAGATTCAAAAGGTATCCACATTTTTTTTGTAATGGATTCTATTTTGTGCACTAAAAGAAATTGTATGTTTGATTTTATTGTCTTGTGGGTTTTTCTTTTGCGTGCATTGTGCTAGAACCTCTTTGATTTTGTTTAGATACAACATCCATTTTCCAAAAAAAAAGTAATTAAGGGTTTGGTTGATCGAACTGAACCTTCAGAGTCAGATTGCCTTGCAATGCAATGCACTGATGGTAACACTGAAAACGTATTGTTAAAGATGTAGCCAATGTATGAGTCTTTGCCTCGTAGTGCAAGAGGTTAGGGGTCAAACCTTTACAGCTCATAATAAAAAAATGTTTCCTCTATGTGTTAGGTTCTCATCATAAAAATATATGGTTCCATCTCTGATGAGCCAAAAAATATGTATAATATATAAGAAGCAACAAGTTTCCAGGAATGTAGCTGTCCCTACGATTCTGTCCCTTTTACAAACTGACTGCCTTCTTATCTTTTGTTAATGGGTTGTAATTTAATTGTGGTTGCATTGCAATATTACTTATTTTGATGCTTCGGTCTTAATTAGATGTGGTTAATATTTTGCATACCACTACTAATTATTTTTTTTGTATCTTCTGAAGCATTTTGATATTTTGAAGAGCTGAAACTATTGCATTCAATTCTAGAAACTAAAGTTTTCCTTTTGCTTCCAATTTGTCAATTCTTGTTCAACAAAAATAGTTTATTTTGACGACTTGATAAATGGTACTGTTTCTGTAATTGTAGAGAATGTAAAGCACATTTCTGATTATTACCTTGAGATAGTGATGTTTTATTTATGCTTTTTTCAGTACTTGGATGAGAATAAGCAGTTAATTATGGCCATACTAGAGAATCAAAACATGGGGAGTTTTGCTGAATGTGCCTCGTGAGTGATGAACTAACTAGAATGCTCACTTTTCTTTGTTTCATTATGGCACCCGGCGGTATGATATGAAAATACTAATTCTTTTTTTCCTTCTTTGATGGACAAGATTACACGAACCTAATCAGATAGGCCTTTCAAAATGTTGTTTAATCGCTTGGTAAATTATATGCATAGCTGAGCCCATCCACTGAGAAACTTCATATGATAAATAGTTCATTCCTGGTCCTCAACCTGTATGGCTCCTGATTTATTTACTTCTCCTTTCTCTCTCTCTCTCTCTCTGGTTGAGGCCTTGAGGGGATGGTTGCGGATTATATTCCAAAAATGGCATTATGGTAGAGTTATTTTACCATTGTTGTTGACTTTATTCTCATTTGTTGAGGTTATTGTTTTGTTGAATTTAAAATGATGTCATGTTGATGACTGTAGTAGAAGTTATAGTTTTCAGATAAATCTTCAATTTTGAGTATTCTAACCTCTTAGACATACGATGATGCTATGGAAGAAGATAACTGAGTGAAGAATAAGGAATGAGACAACAATTATAGATGGAGAGAATTGCTTCAGCTATCATGACATTTAAGTATGCTAATCTATTTTCTAACTTTGAAAGTTTGAAGTCCATTTCAAAACCTGAAAACTCTGTGGATATGGTTCATCGAAAACTAGTAGTGGGTGTTTTGGAAAAGAACATTAGTATTTGAATAACTGGAAGGTAAACAAGTGAGGCTACAGGCAAATCTCAGTCATGCCAGATTTGTCACTAAATGGAAAACTTGCTGCTGCACCTGTGATTCTAGGTAGAATCCATCAGTTTATTAACATTGACAATTTAGTAGTGATCTACTACTGGCATGAATTTTATTTTGCTCTGAGCAAGGTCATTACTGATTATATTGTTGGTAAAAAAAGTGACTGTTACATGGACAACAAATTCTGCAGAGCCATGTTCGATGTTGTAGAACCTAGGCCAACGATGAACATGCTCAAAAAATGAAGGGTGTCAGTTCAAAATTTTTGACATGTTAAGAGCAGACTGATAAATCAATGCCATTGGCTTATTGGTTTTTCAGCCATGTGGCATTTTTACTACACTTGATACTTCAAAATTTGCTCTTTTTTTCTTCCTGCCGGTAATGGAACAGAGCATCTATGTTTCATGTATTTTCTTTTCTCTAATCTAATATTCTGCAGTATTCCAGGTTTTTCGTTTCTGAATAAAAATGAAAATTTGCTGGGTTCTTTTGCTGGTTCTGTTTTCTGCATAAAGGGATTAGCTACTTTTATCTGCAACTTCACTGTAAAAGACTTGGTATGTGTATTGGTATATTTAGCATATGATGTTCCAAATGTTTCAGGTATCAAGCCCAGCTACAGCAGAATTTGATCTATCTAGCTAGAATAGCTGATGCCCAGCCACAAGGGACAACAATGCCTTCCCAGGTGTGCCTTTTGTTTTTATGATATTCCAAGAAAAAGGCTCAAGATTTTGCCGAATCTCCTGTTGAATTCTGTCAAAATTGCAGGTGCCCCCTCAGTCTACAGTGCAACAGGACCCTTACATGCAGCCATCTCAGGTTGCAATGTCTCAGCAGCCTCTGTATTTCACTCCAAAGCCACCTTTCCAGATGACTGATCAGCAGCAGCTGCAGCTGCCGCTGCATCTCCAACAGCAACAACACCTCGCCCAAGGACAGATGAGAATGAGACCCAACACCTGTGATGGAGGTACTGATGCATGAAAGCTGATGATACTAACTCATATAGCTATGCCATCTTTGGCTATTACCCTTGAGTTCTCTCTAGGCTAATTTGTATCTATGCATGTGAAAAAGCAACTTCTTTTTGCTCCATATTTGCAACCATGTGTACTGTCTTGAGACCTGCTGAAGACCTAGAATATGCAATGTAATGAACATCAATATTGTTGCCTTCTGTGCCTCGTCCATAGATTTTTACTAGGTCAAAGCTTTTATGATGAAATGATATGACACATTGCAATAAATTTAAATTTTGTTTAATATATACATCTCGTATGAATTTCATTTTACGCAATTTCAGTTTAATATTAGACCATTATATATTTTTTAAAAATTATTCGTGCCCAAAGAAAAAGAGGGTTCAATTTTTGTTTGCTAGTATTCATGTTTCTTTTTTTCTGTAATTGAAAATTTATTACCAAGAGTATTTTTGAAAATCTACTGATATTATTAATTTTTATTGGACTTCAAATCAAATTGTAAATGTTTTTTGATAAAAGGATTATTTAGGCTTGAAGTATTTTTTTTTTTTTGATATTTATAGGTATCAGTTATGAGTACAATTAGTAATTGTAATAATTGTTACTAAGTGATGGTGAAGTTTGATTTTGACCGTGGAGATCAAATTGAAAACTACAAATATTTAATTTAATAGGTGGAAAATCCTGGGGTGTATAGGGAATTTCACCATTTAAGCACAAGTTATATACAAAGAGAACTATAGTCTCTCAACTTTTACAAAGTTAAGCTCTTAAAGATATTAAAGATGAAACTCACAAACTTTACAAGCTTACACTAGAAAGAAAGATGGCAAGAATATGAGAAAAAAAGTAAATGGAATTGTAAGCTCTTTAAAGATATCTTCGATTATCAAGTGTGACAAAAGTCCTAGTAGTGTTTGAGACTTCCCCCTTTTATAGACTTAAGTCATTGTCCTCGTAAATTAAAATTTATTCTAAAAGTACATATAACTGCTAGTTGGATTTTCAGCAGATTTTGTTTGACATGTTAGAAACGGGCGTTTCATTCCATGGAATGGGCATTCATCTTCCTTGGTCTATGAATTTTCTGCTTTTCAAACAATGGGATGGGCGTCATATGTGGAACGAGCATGCAAGTCTCTTCTATCTGAAATTCATTTTATTTGGTCATGGTAAAATAGGCATTCCTCTTCTGGGAATGGTCGTGCTAGCCTTTACTGTTTGAAATTCAATTTTGCATTCTTCAATGAATGTTTATTCTCTTCTATTTGAATCTTCAATTTTCATTTCAGATTGAAACACTCATTCATCATTTAGGAATGGGTCTTCCTTGAGCTTCCGCGTACATGGACTTGAAAGTTAACTTTTTGAGGCGTGCATACCAATGAAACTATTAGAATTTAAATATTCAAGTCTTCAAATTTTGGAACGTGCATGCTAAGTTGAGAACGGACGTGCATGAAAACTTAGATTATAGAATCCTCCAAAATCCAATTATTCAAATTTCCAAGTTGAAACTTGTGCTCCGTGGTAAAAATAAGTATGTGAGTTACTTGTGCAAGAAATTGTAAAAATAATTTTGTCTCAAAACGGGCAGCCAAATGGATACTAGTGTGATGCTTGCTTCTATCCAGTTGATGTAGCAATGGAATGCCATGCATAGAATGGTCATGTGAATGTTTTCTATCTAAAATTGCATCAGTTGGAATGTGCATTATAAAAAATTGCATAGCTTGTATAAAGATATTTATTTGTGATATAAAAATTAATAGAAAAGTAAAGGTATGAAATCCGTATAGATTGTATTTGATTTAATATTAGTTGGGTTATGATTTTGCTGGTTTGATTTAATTAAAATGGCATATTTAAATATTATTTTACTATTTCTAATTATTTTATTTTGGGTTTATAAATTAATTTAGTGAATTTAATTATTTGCCTTTTATATGGTATGGATGGTTGAATTTAATTATTTAATCTTTATATTTTGAATGGATGTGTTGTTTATTCAATTTTTATATTCTTGAATGGATGGTTAATTTTCATCATTTTACATAATTACGTGTTCTATCTTATTTTATCCTTAATTTTCTTAGACTACCTATAATAGGTCTTATTAATGTAATTTTCTAGAATTCATGTATTAGGTTTTGTGTTAATATAATTTTCCTTTTCCTAGATAGTAGGCCTTTAAATGTAAGTGTATTAAGTAAATTATTTTAGGGATATTTACAAAAATACCCAAAAAATAACTTTAATTTTAAAAATACTACAAAAATTAAAAATATTTATACTTTTATAAAAAATTGGTGCAAAATTTTAAAAATATTTCATTCCTCTCTAAAATAAAAGGCTTTAATTTTTACCTTAATATTTTACCTTAATTTTTATTTTTTTTAAACTTCACTATTAAATAAAAATATTCTAATAAAATAATAAAAATTAATATTTTAAATTATTTTTCATCGTATAAAAACCATATTTTTTTATAAAAGGCAAAAATTTAATTTTAATTAAAAAAATAAATAAGTCACAAAAAATTAAAAAAAATAAAATATATAAAAATATATTAATAAAAATTATTAAATTTATTTTTAAACAAATTTTGCATATCATACAAATAAAAAATACATATAATTTTGTTATGTAGATGTATTGTAGACTTATTATAGATGTGTTATAGATGTTGTATATTTATTATATTTTTATTATTTAAATTATATGTATTTTATATAAAAATTATTGAATATTGTGTGGATATTGTGCGAATGTTATGTAGATGTCGTGAGAATAAAAAACTAAAAAAATAAAATTAAAAAAATATTAAAAATATTATGTAAATGTATTATAGATATATTATAGATGTATTATAGACGTTGTAAATATAGTTTGTACTATTAAGTGTGTATTTTGTATATATTATGTATATATTTATTTTTTGTGTGTATATTAAAAATATGACATTAAAAAAATTTAAATAAATAAAATAAATTACAAAAAATAAAAATTTATAAAAAGAAAAAAAAGAACGTTGTAAGGTAAAAATATAAAAAATTTTGCATGTGCCGTATTTTTTAAAACGAGAATCTTGCCATTACACACATTGTAATTTTTTCATTATTTTATTTATTTTTAGGCTTGGTAGAAGATTGGATAGTTCTTCATAATCGAGTAACCACCAATTCTTATTTTTCTAGTTTTAATGGGTGGTGGCTCTTTTATTCTCTGAGCTTTGATCCGTGTTCCCTAAAGATGCAATCCTCTAGTCTCAAGAACTATTCCAATGAGTGTCAAAAGAAAAATTTTACTTATAAAAAGTACTCACTAGATTGTAAATCTGAAATGACAGTCTAGAAAGAAGTCAGCACACAAACCAACTAGATTGAGAATATGTATAGGGCAACCTAGACAATAAGGGGAAAAGATAAATAAAAGACAAAAGAGGTTTATACTTAAAAGGAAACGACTACTATTGACTCAGCAACCCTGACCTAACTTGAAAAGTGCCTTTATATTTTGCTCTTTACTTTTGGGAACATAGCTAGTATAATGAACGTTGCATTTACCTTGACAATGATATACTATTTTGCTCTTTACTTTTGGGAACATAGCTAGTATAATGAACGTTGCATTTACCTTGACAATGATATACTCTATTGTCTTCTCTCTTGCTAGATGTACAATTCACATAGAAATGCCACCTTTTATTATTTTATTGGTGTACAAATTTTTCAATATGTCAATGGATGAGACCAAAACCACCACCTCACTAGTTTGCAAGCCAATAAAACTATTGTTAGTATAATACATACATATATGCATATGTGCATACACATATACTCACTACAAAAAATTGCAACATGTCAATTCCACAATGTGATGCCAAACTAGTTAGCTATAAGATGCTAAAGAAACATGAAAATGAGAAGCAAGGAAGAGTTCCAAAATTAGCAAGAGAGAAATAAGGAAAACAAGATCTAAATCAGGAGAACCCCATCACTTTCAAGGATGTCAAAGCACCTATCAAGAGGAAACAAGGGAAGCCCTTCGCAAACAAAATTTGAGTTAGTTACACCTGCTGAAGAGATTGACCCAGTAAGAGAAGATGAAGAATCAAACACATCATAAGACAACTATATTATTCAACACAAGGGACATCATCATTACATCACGACTAAGTTCTTATGCCTACAAAAGAGGCAACATTGATATGCTAAATTTATGCATGAATAATAAATTTACAAAACTATTTTTCAATATCTTTCCATGGAAGGGCAAAGATAACAAGATCAAAACTGAATTTTTGCAAAATTGACATCAAAATGTTTTTCAGCAATTAGAAGAGAGAAGAAGAAAGAGAAGAAACAGGAAATGAGAAAGAAGAAACAAAGAAGAATCTAGAAGGAATCAAATAGAAGAATTTAGAGGGCTTGAAGAAAGCCAAAATTTTGACAAAGAAAGAAGAACCAGCCTTTCATAGAAGGATAGAAGACCTGAGATAGAAGATGCAATATAAGGATAGAAGACCTAAGATTAAAAAAAAAAAGTCATTTTAGGGGTAAAATACCCAAGATAGAAGATCTAGTAGAAGGGTAGAATATCCAAGATAGAAGATTCAATTGAAGGATAGAAGACCTTAGATAGAAGATAGAAATAAAGGGTAAAAGATCCAAGGATGGAAGATCCTGTAAAAGGGTAAAAGACCTAAGAAGGAAAGTATCCACTATCCAGCTGCAAATAGCTTGTTCAAGCAAGGGGTAAATTGTAAAACCTTGAACCCCCCCCCCCCCCCCCCTCCCCCCGCGGTTCTTTTACAACTAAATTTCAATAGACTTGAATAGCTATCCTAATCGAAAAGCTCATAGTGTGACCAAATTGGGAGAAAAAAATGGCGGTTTATATTGATAGGGGAGGGTTCATGCTGAAAATAATGCACATTTAGACCAACTATTAGCATCACTGCCAATTCCACTAATGAATTTGCTTGTGTCATTGCAAATTTTGCTAATCCAATTGGTAAATTCACCAATGACATTGGCAAAAATGCTAATAGTATTAGTGAACCACCAATTCTCGGTGTCAATTTGCTAGTTGTCCTTCTATCTCTATAAGTAGGCACTATAGATGCAACAAGAGGAAGGAATTTTGGATCCACCAAAGAATTATTGCACAAAAAACCAAAAACACAAAACTTAGAACCAAAAACCATAGAAACCCAAAAATAAAACTTATCTTAAAAGGAGAATAAACCCAAAATGGTCACAGCCCCTAAAACCTCAAAAAACAGAAACCAAAAAGATTAAGACCCAAAAACAAAACATTCCTTTTGCTTTGTTGGTTTAAGGCCTATTTCGACTCTTTAGATATTTTGAAGACAAAGGATCCAATAACGATGGTACTCTATTTTTAATCCATCATTAATGACTTGGTGATTAAGTTAAAGACTTAAAAAAACAACTTGTAGGCTCCATTGATGGTTGATGTTCTTGTTAATGTTGTTTTTTTAATTCTTTGATATTTATACATAACAATGGCATTGACATTAGCATAAATACAATTCAATGAGTAATATTGAACATTAATGTGGATTAAGAATGGGGTTTATTTTCTTGTTAAAACTCCATCCAATCAGGCTAAAAAGTGTAAATAGACGTTTAATCTTTGATATATCTAATTATTATTATGATATGGCATCACCTTATGCTTGTAGCCAATTTGCCAGTGAAATGGACAAAATAGTTGATTTTTCAATTCATATTATCAAGGATACAAAAGAGTATTTCTAAGAGAAAAAGTAAGAAGTTTTAAAATTCAAAAGAAATATTTTCTCAATGCTCTCACTTCCTGTGCTATTAATTTCTTGCTTTTTATTGAGAGTACTTTTTTGCTTTAAAAACATATTTTTGAAGTACTCATATTGTGAAATCTTATGAGTTTAATTCTCATTCTTGTAAGACCTATATTGTAAAGTCTTTTAAACCTCATTTCCTTATGCTATCAAACAAGTTTTAGTTCAACTATTATAAAATGATAAAATTCTGTTGGACTAATGTAAAGCTGTTAACGGTGATCTCATATCAGTAGCAAAATCCTGAATTGCAAATTTGCATAAATATGAGAAACTAATTAACTCCAAACCATTATAAAATTAAAAGTGTGTTCGAAATAATTTTTATTTTTAGTTGTTTTTAGAAAAAAAAAACTAAAATGTATTCAATAATATAATTAAATTTTAAATTTTTGTATTAAATAAAAAATTTTAGGCAAAATATAAGCTATAAAATATAAATTTGAAGATTTTAGTCTTGAAAATACATTGTATATCAATTAATTTTTTTTATATAAAATATTTTGTATCAATAAAAAATTTTTTACAGCAAAAATTAATTTTTAACATTATCTTTTTTAAATTTTTTTTCTCTTTATTTTTAATAATTAAAATTTAATAATTATAATATATATTATTTTAAAAAATATAAAACAAAAATTAAAAATAATTTTTAATTTTAAAAAAAATAAAAACAAAAAATCTACATATGAACATGCCCCAAGTAAATAATTGTTAAAAGTTTTCAAAATTATATTTATTCCCCCCTAAAAGTTGTTGTACTTGATTTCAATATACGATGCCTTTAAATGAAAATTGTGCAGGGTACCTCGTACCCAGTAATTATTTTAAAATTATATTTTAATCCTCAACTTCTACTATCTATTTGTAAATAAAAATTATATTATAATCCTCAACTTTTATTATTTATTTATAATTACCCGATTACTTAAGTATTAATTAATTATTTTCTCCACGTAATTGTCCCCAACTAAATTCATAAATTTCTCATAACCCCATGTATTAAGATTAATTCACAAAATTAATGCTCAAAAAATTCAAAATATTTATTTTCACTCAGAAAGATATTCTAGAATCACTCAGATACCTCCTTCGATATGTCACTGAAAAGTTATGCTTCAAATAATGCACACCACTTTAAAAATTTTTATTTAAACTTGGGGCTTAATTTTCAAATATAGTCAAATAGCCAAAATATCCTTATTCAGCATAAACATTGCCCTCTCAATATATATCAGATTAGATTACAAAATTTTTTAAAAAATAAAGATCAAGTTTTTATAAACAAAAAAACATGAGTGAATTCAACCCAAAATCCACCTTCGCTTGAACTATGTTCTCTTTTATCAGATGTTCTTTACGAAAGGAAATGAAGAAGTAGAAGAAAATGAGATAAACGTCAATTAAATTTCATCCGTACCAAACACAGAATTAGAAATTGGGAAAGTAATTTTAGTGAACTCTTTTAAGAAGAAAAGATGCTATTCTACATTAATTACACAGTTACAAAAACATCCATACAGCAAGAACTTCGTTCTTCTACTCCATCTTTCTTAATTCTTTCACTGAATTTCTACATCAACAACTTTGCACTCAACTTTGATCTTAGGAATGGAAATGAAAAGAACTCCATTCTTCAACTCTGCCTTGATTTTATCTTTCTGGCAATTATCTGGCAGTTTAAAACGTGTATCATAGGATCTGAAACTCCGGCCAGACCACGACTCACCTCTAGCTTCGTCCTTCTTGTGTTCTCCTTTTATAACAAGCACATCATCCTCCACAGAAACCTTGACATCTTCCTCAGAAAGCCCTGGCATGTCGAATCTCATTTTGACCTCATTTTCCTCGTCTCTAATATCCCATGGAGCTCGTATCTCCCTTGATTCTATCCTGCTTCTGCCTGCCAGGAATGTCATTGCATCCTCAAATAGCCTGTTCATTGTGTCTAGCATTTGACGCATCGTCCTCATAGGTGATAATGGATCCAACAAACCTGTAGCCAAAATCCAATATTAAATAATTCTGAAACAATTCTTGTTGTCATCATCACAATTCATTCAATTAATGTTTATGATGTAGCGGAAGTAATAAACAAAAGTTTTATTCCTGTTTAGTCTAAGAATGCCCAGGTAATAAACACAAAATAAGAGAAAAATTTCTCAACTGAATTGTTATTAAACTCTGAAAAACTGCCTTCCATTTCTTAAAACATTACATTATAAAACTTTAGGGTTACAGAAAACCATAATTCTAAATAAGGAAAGTTTTCAAAATATAACAGATTGCCAAAATAAAAAAATTACAAGTATAGAAAAATATTATTTAACGAGACAGACAAAATGCCCAAATGACGCTTCGATCCAAGGGTTCTAAATAAGGAAATAATAATTTGCCCCAAGCTATCATAAAAGTAAAACGCATTTTCGGAGGTCTAAATGATGAAATTTGACTGAAAATTGATGGACCTCATCAGAAAGTAGTGACTTTGACTCAATGGCCCATCTCCCATTGGACTAAGCCCTTAGAACGCCCAGTTTGCAAAATCACCTTTTGGCAGTAATTACCAAATTGCTACTATGACATTTTTCGATTAAATTACTCCATGAAAGTCAAAGCTCTTTGTTCCACATCATTCCCCCCAGGATAGAAAAAATTTGCCCTCGAATTATCAGCAGTATCATCATCAGAGGAGTCCCCTTGAAAAGGAATCAAATACTTCACATTAAATACATCAGCAGTACGAATATGGTTGGGCAATTTAAGGCGATAGACATTAGGATTAATCTTCTCAATGATTTCCATAGGACTAATCTTCTTGGCAGAAAGCGTATTATATTCTCCAACTGAGAAGCGCTCTTTAGTGAGGACAACCCATACAAAATCACCCACCTCAAATTCAACATGGCGGTACTTACGGTTTGCAGCTTGCTTATACTTAGCGTTGGCTTGTAGTAAGTTAGCGTGCACTGCCTTATGAATGTTCAGCAAATTAGCCACAAAATCTGCTACTTTGCCATGAACTCTGGTCTTGTCAGGTAGAAGGAAAAGATCTAAGGGTCCCCTGAGCACAACTGAATACACAACCTGAAAAGGGCTGAAACCTGAACTTCTGTTGATAGCATGATTATGAGTAAACTCAGCCTGGCATAACTTTTGGTCCCAACTCTTCACATTATCACCAACCAAACTACAAAGTAGATAGACCAAGGATCTATTCACCACTTTAGTTTGACCATCAGTCTATGGGTGATAAGCACTGCTAAAATTCAGTTATGTATTAACCATTTTTCATAAACTGCACCAGAAGTGACTTATGAAGCAGGTATCTCTATCAGACACAATAGATGTAGGCAGGCTATGAAGGTGATACACTTCACGAAAATACAATTGGGCCACGTTGACAGCATCTGACGTTCTCTTGCATGGAATAAAATGAACCATCTTAGAAAATTGATCAACAACAACAAAGATGGAATCATTATCACGTTGTGTGCGAGGCAAGCCCAATACAAAGTCCATACTAATGTCCACCCAAGGCTGTGTAGGTACTGGCAGGGGCATGTATATGCCAGCATTAGTGGTTGTACCCTTAGAAACTTGACAAATTCAACATCGCTGCACATACTTGTCCACTTCTCTTTGCATAGTAGGCTAAAAATAAGAAGCTTGAACCAGTTGCAAAGTCCTGTCGCGACCGATATGCCCTTCGCCATGTAACTCTTGAATGATCTTGAGGCACAAGCTGCAATCTGGAATACATAATTGGTTCCCTTTGAATAAGAACCCATCATGCATCAAGAAATCTTTTCTTTCACCTGCTTGAACTTTTTCCAAAATATTAGAAAAGAATGGATCAGTAACAAACAAGTCACAAAAAGAGTCTAAGCCAGGTACCTCAACTCGCATTTCAACCAAAAAATTACTCTTGCGGCTCAAAGCATCAGCAACTCTATTTGTAACTCTTAACTTGTGTTTTACCATAAAAGTAAATCGTCCGAGGTAGGCTACCCATGGAGCATGCAATGAAGACACCTTATTCGGGTCATGCAAGTGTTTCAAAGCCTCATGGTCCGTGTACAAGACAAACTCTCTGTTGTACAAGTAGTGCCTTCAGTACTTTACTGCTTGAACTACTGCATAAAACTCTACATCATAAGTGCTGTAATTACACTTGAAACTTGAGAGCTTCTCACTGAAGTATGCTACAAGCCTTCCATTTTGACTCAAAACAGCCCCAATGCCCATTTTAGAAGCATCATATTGTAATTCAAATGCTTGCAAAAAATCAGAAAGCACTAAAACAGAAGCAGCGGTCAAGCATGTCTTAATAAACTGGAAGGCTTCCTCTGCTGCCTCTGTCCATACAAACTTGTCACCCTTTATACAATCTATCATAGGGTCATGATGCTACGAAAATGTGGGATGAAACATCTGTAAAAAGAGGCAAGCCCATGAAAACTCCGAACTTCAGTAATTGTACTAGGTCGAGGCCACTACCTAATCACCTCAACTTTAGACTCATCAACCTGCAGCTCCTCTTTAGAAACCACGTAACCCAAGAACAACATCTTAGGCACCAAAAAGATACACTTCTTTACTGCTGCATAAAATTTTTCCCCGCGAAGCACAAATAGAACTTCTCGCAAATGTTGCAAGTGTTCTGTAAGATTAGCACTGTAAATCAAAATATCATCAAAGTACACCACAACAAATTTGCCAATAAATGGCCTCAGTGCCTGGTTCATCACCCGCATAAAAGGTACTTGGTGCATTTGACAGGCCAAATGGCATTACCAACCACTCGTACAACCCTTCCTGAGTTTTGAAGGCCGTTTCTCACTTATCTCCTAGCCGTATCTGAATCTGGTGGTACCCACTTTTAAGGTCTAGCTTAGAAAATATTGTTGCACCACTGATATGATCTAATAAATCATCCAAGCAAGGGATGGAAAACCTGTACCTCACAGTGATCTTATTGATGGCTCTACTGTCTACACACATATGCCAGGAACCATCCATCTTAGGAACTAATAGGGCTGGCACTGCACAAGGGCTTAAGCTTTCTCTCACATGCCCCTTAGCCACTATTTCTTCTAGTTACCTCCACAACTCCTCATGTCCCTAGGGCTCATCTGATAGTGAGGTCTATTTGGCAAGGTTGCACCAGGTTCCAAGTCAATATGGCGCTGAATGTCACATAAAGGGGGGGGGGTAATCTATCAGGCAGCTCATTTGGAAAGGCATCTTCAAATTCTGCCACTAAAGGGACTGCCTCATTAGGAACTTTCAACTCTGAGGCAACCTCCTTCCCAACAAGAGCAAAGACCATTTCTATTCCCTGCAACTCCTCAATAAATCTAGCCAACGACAATAGCTTGGTATTATCCTCAGTTGGTTTTACATTTTCTAGCTCTTTACTAGGCACTAATACAATTTTTATATTATTAAATACAAAAGAATATGTATTAGCATGACCATCATGAATGACCTTCCTATCATACTGCCAAGGTCTCCCTAACAATAAGTGACATGCATCTATAGCAACCACATCACACCACACACTATCTTTATATTTAAAACCAATGGAAAAGGTTACCAAAGCACGTTGTGAAATAGTTATCTTATCGCCCTTCTTTAACCAAGCCAATTTGTAAGGCCTAGGATGCTTCTCAGTCTTCATTCCCAATTTCTGCACTGCCTCAGCTGCAATAATATTCTCACAACTATTAGCATCAATGACAAAGCGACAGACCTTACCGAGAATGGTGCAGGTTGACTGAAAATATTACTCTGTAGCCAATCTTCTTCAACAGCCCTAGGGGTCAAACAAGATCGTTTGACGACCAAAGCAACGCTTGTATCTCCTACTACCACCTCCTCATCAATCACCTCTTTGTCATCAAACATTGGCTCTCCTACAATGTCTACACCTCCATCTTCATAGTCATCTACTTCTACAAAGAGTTCTTTCTTTCCTGCTATTTTCTTACATTTAGACTACCTATGCCTAATCTTACCACATCTGAAACACTTCAAACCAATATCAGTTGTTCTGTTGTGCTGGTTTTGGTTGGTAATGCCTTTGTTAATCACCCCTCCTACTCGGTTGGCTGCACTATTGCTACAAGCGCCACTACCACTACCTCCCATATTGGCTGAGGACACATAAGTACTTGTTTACCTAGAGTGTTTCTCCACCTGTAAGGCTTTTTTATGAGTAGCAGAGATTGAGACAGGATCAAACAAATTGATAATATCCTGAATCTGCCCCCTAAGACCACCAATATATCTTACCACCAACTGATCCTCTGTCTCGTGCATGTCATTTCTGGCTATCAACTAGTAGAATTCAGTGGTGTAGTCACCCACTGACCTAGCTCCCTACCTCAGATTTTGCAACCTCTAGTACATTAACCTCTAAAAGTTGTGAGGCAAAAACTTAGATCGCAAATGCTTCCTCATTTTTTCTCAACTAAAGATCTTAGCCTTGCCTTACATGTTCCTTATTAATTTAGACAGCTGCCACCAGGCCGCTACCCTATCCCGCAGCCTTGTTGCAACTAAGGAGACACGTTTATTATCAGGCACTCCTTTAAATTCCATAATCTCTTCTGTTATAGCCAACTAGTAAAAAAATTCTTCTGGTTTTAGGCTGCCATGGAATTCTGGTATTTCTGTTCTCATTTCAGATTCCCAGCGCCTATCTTCAATAGGAGCTCTATGTTGTCTGCATGGCTCTTCTTCATAATAAACTCCTCCTTCAATATCAAAACTCCCATCGTATCCATCTACACTTGGGTTCCCCTACTTGTGAGTGGGAATTTTTGCTCTCACTCCCGGTGGAATGGTTCTTGTGACTTCGGCACTGTTTAGGCTCGGGGTCTTAGAGAACACGGACCTAAGTCCGGAGAAAATGGAGTCACCACCCGGACGGTCCGGGAAAAAGAAAAGGGTGGATGAATCAATTCCTAAAGAATCTCTAACCCCCTAATGGGTTCGAAAAGTTAGGTACGTGTGGGGAAGGTGAGAAATGGCCCAGCACCCCCCACAACGCCCGGTTCATTGGAACTAGCCTCCTTTACAGGTCTTAATGTTATAAAATTCTTAAATATAACAATTTTATCCATATTACACACAATAATTAAAATAAAGCATCGATATATTAAAAATCAAAACAATGTCCAAACAAAGCAAATAAATGGACACCCATCCGAGGATGGAAACATGTCCTTACATCCCATGCCTAAATAGGATACCCACCGGAAGATAGAAACATGTCCTTTACATTGGTTCTAAAATAGAAAAGCAATTTAAATTACATGATATTTAACTAATGAGGTATCCACCAAGTGGAAACATACCTCTTACAATATTTGGAAATCTAAATAAATTGATAAAAGTAAATAACCATTCATTATAAATAAATCATTCATCAAAGGTATTAAACATCAATAGAAAGTAAACATCCATCCATGATAAATTAAATAAACCAAGCATTGAACTTAAATAAATTAAAGCATATAAAATAAATCAAAGCATAATCAAATAAGAAATTGAATAAGGCAAATAAAGATTCAAATTAAGGCTACTGTTTCTATTTAAGTTTTAATGTGTTTAGATTTTTGGAATTTATGGGTTTAAGATTTGTAATTCTTAGCTACTGTGAACTTTAAGGAATTGACATGAATTAAAGTTTAAGTGGTTGATAAAGTTCTTTAATTAACCAAATTAATGTTTGAGTGGTAAAATCATGAAACTAGGGTTTGAGCTCTTTAAAATACTTAGATTTGTAATTTACGGTTAATGAATTGTTGTTTTGGCTTACCATATTGAATTTTAAGCTTACTGTGTAAAAATTTTATTTATATGGTTTTAAAGTTTTAAAGAATTAGGGCTTAGAAAACTTTAGGGTTTAGGTTTTAAGGGAGTTAGGGTCCACTGTTTTGAGTTTTGGAGTTGAATTAGGGTTTTAGAATTTTTGAATTAGGGTTACAGACAATGAATTAGTTTTTAGAATTTGGAAAAACAATTGATAATTTTATGAAACTTTATGAAAATAAACAAAATGATTTAAAGTTTATAGAAGCAAAAAAGATGTTTTTAGGGCTTTTGGAAAGAAACAGAACTCAATTTAGGATTTTGAAAATTTAGAAAACCAATTAGAGTTTTGTGGTTTTGAAGAAACAAAACTAATAACTTTAAACTTTTTGTAAAACAAAGCAACAAATTAAGGTTTTTAAACTTTAGAAAAAGTGAATTGAGGTTCTAGGGTTTTTGAATTAAAAGAAACAATGGAATGATTTAGCTACTGTGAAGAATAAAATTTGGACAATTGATGCATACCTCCATTTGTTGGTTCCACCAAAAATTTCTTCTTGGATGAACAAAAACAAAGACAAGCTTTGCTGCCTTTGAATTGCTTGAATTGTTTATTTCTCTAAAAAAACAAAATCAAGTTGATTCACTGCCTTTCCTACTTATTTTCGAATCCAATTTTTGATCAATTTCTCCTCCGATTTCTTAATTGGTTTTTGTGTTGTTTTTTGTCTTATTTATAGAAGAATTTTATGGTTCATTCCTAGTTATTCACGGAACATAATATTCATTAAGAAAAGGAAACTGAAACCTAATTGTATTAGGTTTCAAAAAATTTGCGTTGGAAAAATTTCGCTGGTGAAAAAAAACTGCTGCGGAAAAATTGTGCTGGCAAAAAAAAACTGCTGCAGAAAAATTATACAGGCAAAAAAGCTGTCACAGCTGGGTGCGGTAGCGGCGGGCGAATTGGTGAAATGCGAAAACTCCTGTGGGTGAAATGCCCACGGGCCCGCGCTGACTTTCGGCGACGATTTTTTTTGTTATTTTTTATTTTTATTTTTATTTTTTTGTTTATTATTATTAATTTTTATTAATAAAAATTAGATACTAAACCAAATATTATTTAATTATGATAACAAAAATTATTTTGGACTAATTAAAATATATTGGACCGGACAGGGTAAAAAATTAAGAGTCTACAGTTTGCCCCCTACTTGAACGATTTGGGACTTTAGTAAAAGAGAGTGAAAAGCAATAAGACTTAATTTTTGAGTAGATTGAGGTTTTGGATTCTGGACCCTAGAGATTTGGACACTCGATCCTAAACTAGACTTGGATACTTGATCCTAACTGAATTTGGATACTTGATCCTAAACTGGATTCGGATACTCGATCCTAACTGGATTCGGATACTCGATCCTAAATTGGATTGGGATACTCGATCCTAATTGGATTGGGATACTCGATCCTTACTGGATTTGGATACTCGATCCTAACTGGATTTGGATACTCGATCCTAAATTGGGTTTGGATACTAATTCCTAAACTGGATTTGGATTGGATACTCGATCCTAAACTGGATTCGGATACTCGATCCTAGACTAGATTGGGATACTCGATCCTAACTGGATTTGGATACTGGATTTGGATACTCGATCCTAAATGGACTTGGATACTCGATCCTAAATGGATTGGGATACTCGATCCTAAACTGGATTTGGATGCTTGATCCCAAAACTCGATCCTAAATGGATTCAGATACTCGATCCTAAATTGGATTGGGATACTCGATCCTAAATTGGGTTTGGATACTCGATCCTAAACTAAATTTGGATACTTGTACCCAGAATTGGGTACTTGGACCCGAGATTGATTTAATTTGGGTACTTGGACCCGAGATTGAATTTGATTTAGGTACTTGGACCCGAGATTGATTTGAATTTTGGGTCCTTAGAGCTAGGATTGGGTACTTAGACCCGAGATTAATTTGATTTGGGTACTTGAACCCGAGATTGAATTAATTTGGGTACTTGGACCTGAGATTGGGTACTTAGACCCGAGAATGAATTTGACTAACCTTTTAGTTGAGAAGTTTGACTGCTCCGGCTGTTCTATGCATGGTGGTTCTTCACCCTCAGAATGGATCTTCATCCTTTGAGATCGAGTCTTCACCCTTGAAAATGGATCTTCATCCTTTGGACTTTGGGTCTTCACCCTCTGATATTGGATCTTTATCCATTGAGATCGGGTCTTCACCCTTGAAAATGGATCTTCATCCTTGGAAATCGGGTCTTCACCCTTGAAAGTGGACCCTCATCCTTTAGACTTTGGGTCTTCACCCTTTGAAATTGGATCTTCATCCTTAGAATCAAGTCTTCACCTTTGAAAATGGATCCTCATTCTTTGGACATCGGGTCTTCACCCTTTGAAATTGGATCTTCATCCTTAGAACCAGGTCTTCACCTTTGAAAATGGATCCTCATCCTTAGAGATTTGTCCTATATTGTCTTCAACTCTTCTAGCTGGACTGATCTTTTGTCATTTGCATCTTCATTCTTTTGATAGTTCTAATGTTCCATTCTTTTGTTCTTCCTTTTTGCAAAAATTCAGCTATCTTTAATTGGACCTCGTATCCTCTCCTTGCCCCCCCAAGGATTTTTTCTTTCATGCCAGCTTTGATTGATGTTTTTCTTGTCTAGTTCTTTGCATAAGCATGCATTTCTTCTCTTTGCAACATTACTGGAGCTTTCTCAAGCAATGGGCTTTCCATGCCCCCCTGATTTGACATCTTCTTTTGATTCTTTTACTTCACAGAGTGTTTACTGTTCACTTTGATAAAGAATAGACAATACAAGAAAAGAAAGTGTGACATGATATGCTCATGTATGCATGATATGCATGATAATACTCACAGCGATTTCATTGACTCACAGATCGAGGTGTTCAGCAGAAGTGTTCTCATTGGTTTCTTTCATATACTCATTCAGGTCTTGCATTGGAATGATCGAAAGCTTTGCATTTGTGGCTTTTATCTTCAAGATGTTGAAAACACGAGTGGTGGAGATCCCAAGCAGCAGAGTCAGGGATTCATCTATTTCAAACTATGATTCAGCATGTCAGTTGGTAGCTTCTTTATGATCTTGCTAGTAATCATTCCCTTTGCCAAATGTATCCTTTGGAGGTTCAAAATACTTCCCTTATCTTGAAGACTTTGTATGACAAAACTCTTTTTTTTTCTTTTTTTTGAATTTTAATTTTGAAATCGAATGTTGGCTTTGCCAAATTAATGTCAATGTACCTCAGGACTTGATTTTTCCAAATTAACATATCTATAACATGACAATCCTAGTTACCGTACTAAACTCGGGAATTATTTCTATTTAAGCAAGAACTATTGCACTTCAGATAGGCACATACACATTACTTGGCCAAAGGTCTCATTGAGTTTAAATATTGTCTATCTCATATGCGTGCTTATCCAAACTATCTCCACTAATAGACTCTATCTACCAAGAGAGATCAACAGGTCTTTGATAGGCTTGAAATGGGGTCTATAAAGGACACTGGTTAAATGAAAGATATTTGTAAGTTGGGGTTGATGTGACACAATGGACAAACCTTCACACTATAAATTTCTTGTTTGAACTTTAGACAGTTGGGAGCAATCTTGCTAGATTCTAAATTCTTTCTGTCTTCTTGGCATTAATATGGATCTTGATTAGGACAGTCTTTGCCCTTGTAAAAAGTTTAAGACCCAAATTTATTTCTTTTCTTCTTTTCCCTTTTCTTTCCTCTTTATTTTTCTTACTCTTCCCTCTTCCTTCTCTTTCCTTACTCTTCCCTTTCTTTGAGCGTTTTATCATTTTGTCCATCTTCCTTGTAGGACTGTCAAGTACAGAACTTTCAAGAACTGAATGGTCTTTCTCCTCTTTCTTTGATTTTGATTGAATCTTTGATTGGGTTTGACCAATTCAAGTCAAAATGTCCTTATAAACCAAATGGAAACCTTTTGCTGCTTTAGGTAAAAGAGAACTCAATTGGCTTTTTGAACCGCCTTTTTAGGTTTTATCTTTTTTCTTTTCTTTCTCTTTTTCTCTTTTTTTCTTCTTCTTTTTTTTCTTTTTTTCTTCTGTTTTCTTTTATTTTCTTTTATTTTTTTTGTTTGGTTCTAGCTCTGAAAGAGTTGTCTTATTTGTACTAACTTGGGCTTCCAATAATGGATGAGTGGAGTAATATAAATCTTCTTTAACAGGGATAAATTATTTGTTACTCTGATGTTGATGATGTCTTGATATATTGGAGATATTAAGGGAACTTCAACTACCCTTATGGTTTTGAGAACATCAACTATCCTTATGGTCTTAAAAACATCAACTACCCTTATGGTCTTGAAAACATCAACTACCCTTATGGTCTTGAAAACATCAACTACCCGCAGGCCAATTCGCCTGCCGCTGCTGCAGTTTTTTTTTGCCAGCGCAATTTTTCCGCAGCAGTTTTTTTTTGCGAGCAAAATTTTTTCGACGTAAATTTTTCGAAACCTAATACAATTAGGTTTTGGTTTTCTTTTCTTAATGAATATTATATTCCGTGAATAACTATGAATGAACCATAAAATTCTTCTATAAATAAGATCAAAAACAACAAAAAAAACTAATGAAGAAATCGGAGTAGAAATTGATCAAAAATTGGATCCGGAACTAAGTAGGAAAGGCAGTGAATCAACCTGATTTTGTTTTTTAAGAGAAACAAACAATTCAAGCAATTCAAAGGCAGCAAAGCTTGTCTTTTTTTTTTGTTCATCCAAGAAGAAATTTTTGGTGGAACCAACAAACGAAGGTATGCATCAATTGTTTAAATTTTATTCTTCACAGTAGCTAAATCATCCCATTATTTCTTTTAATTCAAAAACCCTAGAACCTCAATTCACTTTTTCTAAAGTTTAAAAACCTTAATTCGTTGCTTTGTTTTTCAAAAAGTTTAAAGTTATTAGTTTTGTTTCTTCAAAATCCCAAAACTCTAATTGGCTTTTCAAGTTTTTAAAATCCTAAATTGAGTTCTGTTTCTTTCCAAAAGCCCTAAAAACATCTTTTTTGCTTCTATAAACTTTAAATTGTTTTGTTTATTTTCATAAAGTTTCATAAAATTATCAATTGTTTTTCCAAATTCTAAAAACTAATTCATTGTCTGTAACCCTAATTCAAAAATCCTAAAACCCTAATTTAACTCCAAAACTCAAAACAGTGGACCCTAACTCCCTTAAAACCTAAATTCTAAAGTTTTCTAAACCCTAATTCTTTAAAACTTTAAAACCATATAAATATAATTTTTACATAGTAAGCTTAAAATTCAATATGGTGAGCCAAAACAACAATTCATTAACCGTAAATTACAAATCTAAGTATTTTAAAGAGCCCAAACCCTAGTTTCATGATTTCACCACTCAAACACTAATTTGGTTAATTAAAGAAATTTATCAACCTCTTAAACTTTAATTCATGTCAATTCCTTAAAGTTCACAGTAGCTAAGAATTACAAATCTTAAACCCATAAATTCCAAAAATCTAAACACATTAAAACTTAAATAGAAACAGTAGCCCTAATTTGAATCTTTATTTGCCTTATTCAATTTTTTATTTGATTATGCTTTGATTTATTTTATATGCTTTAACTATTTAAGTTCAATGCTTGGTTTATTTAATTTATCATGGATGGATGTTTACTTTCTATTGATGTTTAATACCTTTGATGAATGATTTATTTATGATGAATGGTTATTTACTTTTATCAATTTATTTAGATTTTCAAATATCGTAAGATGTATATTTCCACTTGATGGGTACCTCATTAGTTAAATATCATGCAATTTAAATTTCTTTTCTATTTTAGAACCAATGTAAAGGACATATTTCTACCTTCCGGTGGGTGTCCTATTTAGGCATGGGATGTAAAGACATGTTTCCATCCTCGGATGGGTATCCATTTATTTGCTTTGTTTAGACATTGTTTTGATTTTCAATATATCGATGCTTTTTTTAATTATTGTGTGTAATATGGATAAAATTGTTATATTTAAGAATTTTATAATATTAAGACTTGTAAAGGAGGTTGGTTCTAATGAACCGGGCGTTATGGGGGTGCCGGGCCATTTTCTCACCTTCTGCACACGTACCCAAATTTCCGAACTCATTAAGGGGTTGGGGATTCCTTAGGAATCGAGTCATCCACCCCTTTCTTTTTCCTGGCCCGTCCGGGTGGAGACTCCATTTTCTCCAGACTTAGGTCCGTGTTCTCTAAGGCCCCAAGCCTAAACAGTGCTGAAGTCGCAAGAATAATTCCACTGGAAGTGGGGGCAAAAATCTCCGCTCACAGTGGCGACTCCTCTGGGGATAAGAGAAGTTGATTCTGTTGGTCTTTATATTATTCTATTCTTTCTTATAATGATATTATCCATTGCATCATATTAGTTTGCATCGTGTGCGTGAGTTCGGACGCTCGTGTTATCCGTGTTGTGTTATGTGAGGGATACCATACTTTCACTCAAGGTATGGAGATCGAGCATGGCATAACCACTCATAGCCTCGTACCATTTGGTATATACTTGGTATGGGAACCTAAGCCTTTTTACGCAAAGGCTAAAGCTCATGTAATTGGCCTAGTTACTTTCCTTAGGTTTTACCCCAAATGCATGTTGTTTGACTATGATTAATTTATCTTGACTTAAATCATGGCTTATTTGGTTTGTTCTTTTTAATATGACCTAAGTATATTGTAAGTTCAAAATAAATTTTTCTTTAAAGGCCAAAAGACCAAAGCTATTTTCAAAACTTTTCAAGATGGTCTTTGGACATAAAATTTTTCTAAAAACAAATAAAAAATTCTTTGGCTCATGGCCCAAATACTAAGCCCAAAACTCATTTTTCTAAGATTTTTTTAAAATGGGCTTAGAAATAAAATTATCCAACCTTTTCTTACAAAGAGCTTGCAAAAATATTTAGGTCAATTATGAAATACCAAAAATCAATTGTGGGCTTAATTTATACTAAGAATAAATTAACCATGGGCTTGTTTTTGGCATGAATCATTAGTTACTTTTTTCAAGTGAGAAATCTATTTATAATAAACCTCTTAATTTAGTTTAATCCAATATAACATAAAAGCTACTATAGTTGGTTAAATGGATTAAAACCCAATTAATGGGAATTTTTATGAGTTGATCTCCATTTTTTGAAAATATAACTATTGGTTGAAACGTTCGAGGAAAATATTCGAAAATGAGATACCCCATGTTGGTATTTTGTTAACCATATACCTAGGAAAAGAGACTCGCCATTCGTATGTGGATGTTATAAGGTTGGAAGGAACGTCCTAATTGTCCTTATTTGTTGATTGTTTGTGCGTACATGCATACATTTGCATCTCATTATTCCTTTCTGGCTCACAGCTCTGGATTACGATAGTTTAAAAGCTTATGACAATCTGACCTACGCCGGAAGCGAAGAATCTAGCAACGACTCAATCACTTGCTCACCAAAAACAATGGATCCTGAACAAATTCAAAGGATGGTGGATGATGCCCTCAACGCCAAGATAGAAGAAATAAAAGAGGCCTTAGCTGAGACCATGAAGAACCAATTGACTGCAATTTTAGAAAATCATGCCGAAACATTTGTTAGCACTAAGAAACCAAAGGACAAAGGGAAGACTAAAGTTGGTGAAATAGTTTTTGATGATGAAAAGGTGTTCATTGATGATGATGATTGGGCTCAATACTACCAAGATCCTCAAGACAAAAAGGAGCCGAAGGTTGTTGAGAAGGCAACTATTGAAAAGACCTAGACTTCTGATGTTGAAAAGATGATTGCTGATTTAGAAAAGAAATTTGAGAAGAAACTGAAAACCAAAGAAATGTCCGAAGTTGACAAATTATTTGAGCTAGATGAAGAAGTACCCACCAAGTGGAAACATACCTCTTACAATATTTGAAAATCTAAATAAATTGATAAAAGTAAATAACCATTCATCATAAATAAATCATTCATCAAAGGTATTAAACATCAATAGAAAGTAAACATCCATCCATGATAAATTAAATCCATCTACACTAGGGTTCCCTTGCTGGTTAGGGTTTGCCCTATTCTGACCCCCTAAGAGATGAGCCATTCGTTTTGTTAACCGGTCCATCATCTGTTCCATTCATTCATCCATCATCTGTCCCATTCGTTGCTCAAGGTGGGTCATGAGTTCATGCTCATACACCTCCTCTAAGCACTGTTGTGGTTGTCTTCGCGGTGCCATCGTTGTCCAAGAACGAACATGGCTTTGATACCAACTGATGTAGCGAAAGTAATAAACAAAAGTGATATTCCTGTTTAGTCTAAGAATGCCCAGGTAATAAACACAAAATGAGAGAAAAACTTCTCAACTCAATTATTATTAAACTCTGAAAAATTATCTTCCACTTCTTCAAACATTACATTATAAAGTTTTAGGGATACAAAAAATCCTATTTCCAAATAAGGAAAGTTTTCAAAATGTAACAGATTGCTAAAATATAAGAATTACAAGTATAAAAAGATATTATTTAACGAGACAGACAAAATGCTTAAATGGTGCCTCGATCCAAGGGTTATAAATAAGGAAATAAAAATATACCCTAAGCTGTCATAAAAGTAAAACACATTTTCGGAGGCCTAAACGATGAAATATGACCGAAAACTGATGGATTTCATAGCAAAACAGTGACTTTGACTCGCTGGCCCATCTCCCATTGAGCTAGGCCCTTAGAACGCCGAGTTTGCAACATCAACTTTTGACAATAATTACCAAATTGCTACTATAGTAGTTTTCAGTTAAACTGCTCCATAAAAATCAAAACTCTTTGTTCCACATCATTTTATCAATGCTGAAATGGATAATTGAATTTGACACTGGTAATTGTCCTGTGTTACTTCTACATATACTTCTTTTCTTTTTAACGAGTTTACTCAAATTCGCTTATGCCTTAAAAATAAAAGGTAGAAAATCAAATTAATGATTGAGCTACTTTGAAATAAACTTTTTTTTTTAAAAAAAAAAGACATAGAAAAAGGGGAGACGTCAATAGCCATACTCGAAGGCGTTCTCTGAACTGCAGTGCCTTGGTTACCCTTATTGACCTGAACATCTATAGAGAAAGCAGGCATTACTTTTGTTGAATTAGTAGTGGCTTTGCTCGACATCAAGTAAGGAGCAACTGCTGATAAAGACGTTGAAGAAGCCATAATTAATTTTAATATAGAAGTGGGCTTAAAAGATAAGGGTTTGATGGAAAGAAGTTTCTTAACTGAAAAACTGAGAGGCTAATACAATTGGCAATGAAGCTTGGGAATTTATAGGAACAATAGGAAGGAAATAGTAGACGTCTTGAATGTTTAAGAGCAATTTTGAACGTTCTGGGATACGTTTTCTAATTGTTTTCTCATTCGTTCCGGAAAGATCCTCTCCCACTTTTTGTTCCTTTTTATTTTTAAATATATATAAAATATGTAATATCTAATTACTGTATCCAACAGCAAAACTAAAAATTGAATGAGCGAACGATAAATTTTTTCAAATTAAAATAAGTTATGGACCGTTTAAAAATAAAATTATACATTTAATGTTATCGTAAATTTTAAAATTTTATATTATTTATTTATTGGTTGCACATTACACAAAATATACTTTGCATATTTATGTTAAATTTTAATATAGTCGCGTTTAATCATTTTTTAACAATTAGATAACTGAGGAGTTGAAAAATTAACTTTTCAACGAACTACTTACCATTGTTATTTAAAATAAATTATCAGCTAATTACCTAAAAAATCTTTAAAGATATAATTTAATGTATAATAAAAATATTAGTAAAAGTTTTTCTTAAATTTTAAAAATGCGTGGGCCAATAACCTGAACTGAGGAACATAATATATATTTACATAGTAAAGTAGAATATCCCAAAATATTAAATAATTTATTTCTGAAAGCGAGAAATCTGGGTGACATTATAAATTAATTTGCGTCCTAAAATTATATCTCTGCCTTAAGAATTATGGACAAGATCATTTACTTGAGGCTTACGTCTACAAAACAATAATTTGAAAGATGTCAATTTTGTTTGCCACCTTAAAACAAGGTTGGAAAATTCTTAAAAATCATAAAAAAATATTAAATATTCATTTTTAAATGTAAAAAATAAAATTGTAAATATATCACCACCGAAATTTAAATAATTTTTCATAAACCTAACATATTATAAAAGGGATATGGGATTTCTTAAAAAAAACAAAAATAAATGGGACAAATACATTAAAATTATTATTTAGATATGATATACACAAATTATTTTAAGATTATATAAATAGTCATAAACAAAATGAGAAAAAGTTAGATGATTATAGGTACAAAATTAAGTATTCGAATAAAATTAATAATTGGTTACATATATCATGGAAATCCTCAAAATAATGGCTAATAAACAAATATTTTTGTCAATAAAATAATTTTTTCATGGATTGTTAAAATCAAATCCTCCCCTTATAAAAAAAATTTATTTTTAAACGGTAAAAAATAATACTATGTGAGCTCATAAGAGTGTAAAAGCCAAATTTAAAATGAAACAAACAAGCAAATTTGCTTGCACTATAGTGCAGTTTGTGAAAGATTTTATATTATTTTAAATTGAAAAATAATTTATATATTAATACAATTAGTATATAGAAGATAATATTATATATAAAATATTAAAAAAATTAAATTCACATATTATAAAAATATTTATAATAAGATGTGTTTTAGCATGTAGACTTTTGTTTTTGAAGAAAAATGAAAAAAATTATAATTTTATCTGAAAATAATGAGGAAATGAAAAAAGTATAAATTTACCTGAATATTTATTATTTATTAATTTTTTAAGTAAAAATGTTTATTTTATAAGTGAAGGAAAAATGTTGACAAATATTAACTATTGAATTTGTATAATAATATTTTATTTCTTTTTACAAAATAGATTTAATTTAATGTACATTTCAAATTTTTAACTGTAATTTCATTATTGTAAATGTTTTAATTTTTATTTTTATAAATTATAAGTGAAATAATAATATAATCTAACTTTTCGTCAAAGTTTTAATCAATCATATTTTACAGTTTTGTTTAAATTTTTATTTATTATATTTTATAATTTAGGTTAATTATATATTATATTGATAAAAAAGTATTATTTCATTTTTTCTTTTGATTATTTTAAATTAGAATTTTTAAATATTGATCTTATCTTATATAATTATATTATATTATAAAAAATCTATAAATTATCTAAGAATTATAATGTATGTAAATTTTAAATCTTAAGAATGAATAATCAATTTTAGCCAACATTTGAAAAAACTTATTTTGACAAATATTTTATATTACTGCTTTACATTAGGTTCTTAGCAATATTATCTCATATTGCCAGTATTTATTAATTATATTTAGCAGCAAAATAATTTAATTTATTTGAATTTAAGATTGTGCTGCTAAAGTTACTTTTAATATATCAAGTGTCAAAGTAAAATGAACAAAAATAATATATATATATATATATATATACTGTATGATATAGTGTAAAAGGAATCGTTAGGATTAGATATTTATTGGCTTGTTATATATTATGGTTCCAATATGAAAAATGCATTACGATTTATCTTTAATTTTAAGTAAGCAACTTGTGACAATTTACTAAGATTTTTATCTGATTCCACAGTCAAGGCCCAGCTTAATTATTTTATCAAACAAAAGGAAGTAAAAAAGAAAAAAAATAAAAATAAAACCAAAGCCAAAAAAATAAAAGGGTAAAACTGGAAATACCAAAACAGACCTTGTGCTATCTGCATGCAAGACTGTGATAATGAAGGGGTAATGCAGAATATTAAAAAAATAGATTTGGTTAAATTGGATTTCCACTGCCACGAGGAACAGTATTTTTGTGGCAGTTTTAGTATATATATAAAATATGTGTGGAGTGAAAACTATTTCGAGCGCAATGTAAAGGAGCCTGAAGTCATTAACTATATTTTTTTTTGTTTTTAGATAATTCAAACAAAACTAAAAATAAAAAGAAAGAAACAATCGAAGAAGCACTACTAAAATATAAATAATTGTGCGAGTCTTTAGAATAAAAGTTTGACCTCATAAGCTGAACATTTTTCACTGCCAGATTTGCATAGATTAGGGATCAAAATTTTCATTTATAATCCGTTAGTAATAATCATAGAAAAGGATTTATAACACAAAATTTGACATTTATAAAATTTTAGTTGCAAAGCGTTGGGATAAAACTTTCTATCATAAAACTTAATGACAGATTTATAACAAAAATTGAAAAAATCTATGTTATAAAAGAAATGAACGAGCAATGTAGGTTATCTATTTCTATTATTTAAGGACAGAATCAGTAAAAAATGCAACCATTATAAATTTAGAATGAATTGAAGACTTAGCCAACGGTCACAAAATTTAGGATGAAGTTGGGATTGAAATTAGCCATTTCTAAATTAGCATGGATTTGAAACTTTAAGGAAAAAATCCATTAATAAATTAAAAAAAATAAATTTATCTTTTAAAAGAAATTAATTTGATATGCAACAATAAGAAACTTGCAATAAATGTAAATTGATATATTAGTAAATAATAAAACAAAATACAATAAGTAATAAATGTGCAAATGATATTATTAAACAATAAAATATAATACAATAAATAATAAAAATTAGCATAAAAATATCTATGGATATGTAAATGGACCATAAGCGGGATTAGCAACGCGATGTTTGTCCATCCTCATATTATCTATCATTTAACACCACTCATATTATCTATCATTTAACACCACTTATTTTGCATAGCACGAAATATTTTTTGCGCTACTACTTAAATGACTAGCAATGTTGCTGAAACTGTTGAAGCACATCACTTGCGCTTCAAACATTTCTCATATAAAATTATTTGTAGGTTTGACAACTCTCAATTTTGAGTTAGAACTAGTGAGTCCAAGAGAAAGTCTAAGTGGAATGTTAAAAATTTTTAAGTAGTGACTTTCTAAAATATATAGATATTGGATTGTGTATAATAATAAGAGTGATATGAATATTTGAAATAAATAGAAAAATGAGATTAGTTAAGCCTTAAAGATTGAAAGTTAAATCCGCGTATAAATAAAATTAATATTTTTGAAAAAAAAATTTTAAGTGGTAAAATTTTATAAAAATATCTCTATAACCTTAGAATCGAATTTTATTGAAATTAGAATGAGAGACATAGCTAATAGAGCTTTAAATTAACTTAAGAAATTATTTTTACGGTTTTACATAATTAAAAGTCAGATTTAAAAATAAATTAAGAAAGTGGATGCATCAAAGTTATGGTGAACACACATTGTAGGATCAAAACCTAATTAATATATATAATGATATACCTGTTGCTTCTTCTTCTTCAAACCCAAACTGACTTCACCACCTCACCATAGCCAAAAATTTTATTTCTTCCATCTTCCATCAACCTACATAAAAAATTAAAGATATTTCACATACAACTTAAAATTTTTAGTAGAATTCATTAGAATAGTTTAGAAATACTAAAATCATCACCATATGTTCAAGGAAAATTGAGAAAGAGAGAGAAAGTATCACTTTATAAAGAGGTTTGTGCTTGTTTATTTATAAGTTGCCATTCTTTCATTTTCTTTTGATTCTCATGAGCTATGTGAGTTGATTTTACTACTTTAATTGAATTTTTGAGATGGACTTTGTTAATTGAATTTGTTAATAGAGAGAATTAGAATATGTTTGATTAGAATTCATTTTTGAATAATTCTAAGCTTGTATGTATAGTTTTTAGCTTAAATTTTGTTTAAAATAACTTTTGATTCATAAAAGATGTAATTTAGGGTTATGACAAGTTTAGGGTTTGAAATTTGATATGGAAATAGTTAATAAAATAATTGATTAAAAACTCATAAATGAATGGAATTAAATCTATCTGTGTAGTTGTTAACCTAAATTTATGGTTAGAATAATTTTTAATTATAAAAGTGTTAAATCAAGGTTTTGGCAAATTTAGGATTTAGAAGTAAGAATGAAACTAGTATAGGAAACAATTGATTGTGAGTTCATAATTGATTAGAAAAAGTCTGTTTATGTGACTTTTAAATAATAATTAAGCTTAAAATAATTTTTGAATTTATAAAGTGTTAAATTTAGGATTATGTTGAATTTAGGGTTTAGAGATAAGTTTGAAACTAATTCTTGAAATAATTGATTTTGAACTCATAATTAATTAAGTTTATGTAAGTTTAGGGTTTTAATTAAGTTTATGGTTTTGGAATTAAAATAATTATTTACAATATGTTTGTTGAGTAAGTTTCAAATACAATGTATTTGAATTTAATTTAAGAAATATTTCTTTACATATATGGTTGAATGATAAAGAAAGAAAGTGTATTCTTTTTAAAAAATTATTATAGATTTTAACAATGTGACACCAAAAATGTAACATTGATTGGAAATGAAAAAGAATTGAATTGCACGAATCATATTGATATTAAACCTAACTTTTGGATTGAATGGCTAGCCAGATGGTGAATGTCTTTACTATACTAGACACTCTATATCATTATTGTTACTTGAAACTTTGTGTCACTATTGTTATTGGACATTTTGCCATTACTGGGCCATTAGCCATATTGACTAATATTATTGGGCATTTACTTGTTATTACTGACCCGCTATCTAAACTTAGGATTTTATAATTCAATGTGTCAGGACAAAGCAAATGGAATATGCTAAGATAAGAAAATTTATAGAATGATTAAATTTTATTAATTATGTGAATCTTAAACATATTAATATTAAAGTAAGTTAGCTTGCTTTTATATGATTTTATATCCTACTATAATATTAAAGTTATAATATTATTTACATATTATTTCAATTAATTTCTTATGTTATAATTTCTTATTGCTTAACGTGTTGGACTTATTTCTGATGTGCATATCAGACAAGAATATTAGATCCAGCATAGTAAAATTTTAAAGTTCCTGATCAACTGCATCATAGAAGGTTTTACAAGAAGAATTTTATATAATGTATTTTGTTCAGTTCACATAACAATATTTGAATTTTAAATGACAGTTAGATAATTATGGGTAGTTAGAGATTTTGTATACTTTGTAGTTGTAAGTTAAAATTTATGAATTTGTTTTGAGTTATGACTTTATAGTATATTATAATAATTATGGAAAATGTTTAATATGGAAATATGTTGATAAAAGAAAGGTACTTAAATTAATTATGGATGATTGTTGGTGAGATAATCAGATTGGAATTGAGGTTGAATGAATGAAATAACAGGAGTGTTTTTCTTCTGTAGGTTGTGTTTTTTATTGGATAAGGTGTTGGAAATGCCAAAATTTAGGGTATTTTTGTTGACTTTAGCTTTAATGTTCATCTAAAATTGAATGAAAGGTGTTTAGATATTGTGTGACATCTTTTGATAGTTCTTAACAGGATTATCAAAGGGGTGTTACATGAAGCTTAGGAGCCTAGATCACATGAGCTTCTCTTATTCTCCCCACCAACAATCTCCAAATATATTATGTACATATTAATTGTCGGTGGCTTTAAATTGTCCATGAACTAAGAAGCTATCTGAAACAACCATATTCTTACCGCGATTCTATAATTATTTAGAAAAATGATAATTAGAAAATTTAAGAATAAGTAAAAAATAAAATTTAATTAACAAAAATATGATAATTTATAAATTATTTTTGGACCGACCATCAACAAAGGACATAACTTTATTAGAGAGAAACTTCTTTAATATCTACTGCGAATTAGCAATACACTACATATCATAAACTTAAAATAAAATATCATTAACCAGGTAGGAGTACATTGTTGTTCCTTGAAATCATGATGAATTCACAATAAGTTAGTCCTTAATGTCTTACAAATCTTTTGGTGCCATAATTTTCGACTATGAATCTATAGTCGATATGGTCCCTCACTAAATGCAACTATTCTTTTAAAATTTGCAATGTACAAGTTTGTTACAAATTCAACTTAATATATGCATTTTTTTTTGTTGTGTTTGATTTCTACAACTACTCCTACAAGAAGGTGAAGTTAACTATTGTACAATTCGCAGATTATACTATTGTTTGGTGAGATCAACAAGTGTTGACAAGAAAAATAAATAAGAAGCCACCTATCTCCACATGTAGTAAGTTGAAGATCATCATGAGAAAGCACTTTGTATAAATTCATTACCATAGAAGCTTATTCAAAAAATGCAAATTGTTACTCAAGGAACAAATGGTATTGATGACTACCACAACAAGATGAAGATTCCAATGATTTGAAGCCAACAATGATGAGAATCATAAGGTGAATAACAAGATTCTTAAATGGATTAAACAAAGAGATAGATAATAAGGTGTGTTAGATGTCACACCCCACTTTAGGTGGTTAAGGAAATGGTCAACTTAAAGCCATCTGGCACTGGGTAAAACTTTAATTAACCCTTGGACCATATCAGCGCACAATTTACTTATATTATAAATTTAGTTTAATATTATTTATCTGCCACATGTATATACATAATAGATTATCCTTGTAACACCCCTTCCCGACCTACATGTGTAAGCTGAGTAGAGGCGCCACACTAACCTAATGTTGCTACCAATTTTACTTAGTCAAATTTTAGTTCCGATTTTTTTTTCAAAAATTTTGCCATAGTTTCGCCTAAAAATTGAGTCCCAAGTGTCGACAAAACCGGTTTTTTTCTTATTTTTAAAAACATTTTACACAAACCAATGCAAACAAAATCATTCTCAGTATACTCCCAATAAATCCCCCTTGTAACCTCAACTACAACCTTCAAAAAGAATTTACACTTCTAGTGCAACATAACATAAAGGTTTTGTGACAATCCCTATATTTAAATATTACACAGCGGAAGTTATAAAATATTTACATATTTACATACTAAACATTTCTTTACAAAATATAAAGAAATATACATGATTGGCAAGTCTACTCTGATCTTTAAGCTCCCAAAATGGATTCTTCAAGGTCTACTCTCACTTGGTCTTGATGAACTCTCGGGTTCAACTCTATCAACTCTATTACCTGCGCGATTAAACACTATCGCGCTAAGCCAAGGGCTTAGTAAGATAAAACATGCTAATGGTATGCTTTAATGTAATGCAATGCCACATATGTTATTGATAAGATCAACATCATAAATATAAAGTTAATCACATAATTATGCATTTCACAAATCATAGTCATATGAGTATACCCCATTTCAACATCTTTCCACATTCAACATTACTCAATCATACTCAATAACCAACATCTCATTTCATTAACTCATAACATTATTTAGGACATTCATATAACCTTGACACCTATGGGCCCAACAAGTATTTAATACGATATTCAGAGTTCAGAGTTACTGATTTGGTTCATAGTCACAATAATCACGCCCGTAGGCAATGTATATACATGTATCTCTATCCATGGATAGTGTAACAGACCCAGTCTCTTGGACCATCACTCAACACATATGAGGAGATCCTCAACCCGGCAAGACTGTTACAAATCATATATCTTATATTCACAATTCTCATAGTGTAACAGACCCAGTCTCTTGGACCATCAACTCAACACATATGAGGAGAACCTCAACCCGGCAAGACTGTTACCTTTCATCATTTCTTAGGCATGCCACCCAAATCCAGAACTCTGAAACTGAATAACATATTAAACAAACAATTCATTTATTATATAGTTACCATTTTCATTCTCAAATTCTCATCACATTTAGGCAAACATGCCTTCTTTCTTTCAATATCATCATCATAGCCAATCACAATGGCATTGTCTCATATCATGTCTTATTTGAATTATTATTTCAATTTCAATGTATATTATTCATGAAACACATAACCATTCACAATGCATAACATAACATTGTTCAATCTCAACAATGCAATTAGGGCAAAGAACAATTGATATGATTCATATGAATAATACATTCTGGTTTTAGACTCCATTTTATCCTTATTTTGAAAAATTGTATAAAATAATCTACTTGATTAAAAATTCTAAAATTTTTACAGAATTTAGTTTTGTATCTTAAAATCATTCCTTTAAAATTTCAGATCAAACTGAACACAAAATCTTGGTCAAATAGTTCACCTAACCAGACTGCCCCAATTGCCCTGCATCCTGGCAGCAGTTCTGAACTTTGTGAATTCCATAAATCAAATTCAATCAACGTGGTTCTAAATTATTTTTCTCAAATACTAGACTCACTAAGAAACAACATATCCAAAATGCAATTGGATATGATTTTTCTACATTTTATTAAAAATCCTGAAATATAGCTGTCTCAGTTAAGGTACCTGCTGGAACAGTTCTACTAAAAATAATCTTTCTAAACTCATAACCATTCCAAAATCGAATCAACATATTTTTCAGTCATTCTAGACTCATAGAGGCACAACATATCAAAAATTCACTTCAAGAACATTTTTCTATAATTAATTAAAAATCATACAAGTTACAGCCTTTACTAATTGTAAAACAGAAAAAGAATTCACTAAACACACTCTTACTCTTCCATCACCAACACCAACCTAGCTTCTTATCTTTAATTCCATTTCAACACTTGAGAATAAATCATAAACACATCTCATCATCAAATCATCAAACCCTAATTAACTTCCCATACCACTTCAAAAGTAGGAAAGAAATCAAAGGAAAGATCTTACCTTAGTTAAAACTTCTTGAATCAACACTTAAACACTTAATCTTCCTTCAATTTGAGCTCAACACATCAAGATCCTCTCTTCACCACTTGCTTTCCTTTCTCTATGGAGGAGCCGGCCACACACATGAAGAAGAAGAAGAAATTATGAATAAACCAAAGTCAACTCTTCTTTTAAATCTCCACCAAGAGTTCCAATTCAAGCAATTACTTAATTACCCTTAATCATTTAATTTAACTTTTGTCTCATGTATGCCCATGATAGTAATTACACATATCACATAAAAATATCTCTCTTCCTTTGACTCTTCCTTTGACCCATTTATATGTTATATATATCCTCATATACACAATATATACCATTCTCTCTAAACCCTAATTCTTTCCCAATACACATATACACAAGCATTCTCCTCCCAATTTCTTTTCTTATCCCATCATATACATTCAATCCAATTTATAACAATAACAACAACAACAATATGCAAAACTTCTAGGGCATAAATGAGGATATTACAATCCTGGGGAATTGCACACTCATGCATGTGTATTTATTGCATAAATTTATTTATTTATTATGTCACCTTCACTTATTACACACATTACTCCACATTTGTACAACCCATGTAGCTTTAGAGAATAGGTTGTTTAAAGAAGTGATGAGAAATTTAAAATTTAAAACAAGATAAGAAGAGAGTAGAGTATAGAAGAATGAACACAAATAATTTATAATGGTTCAAATTCACCAATCTTACTTCCACTTTTCTCAACAACTTGTTGAGTTTCTACTATTTTTGAGTTTTTTACAAGCTCAACTCTAACTTGGTATTTTCACAAGATCACATCAAACTTTTGCAATGGATTTGAGATTTCCTTATAACCCAACAAGAGTTTTCCCAGGCTTACTCTAAAACCTAGTATTTCAAAGCTCACACAACGTTTACACAATGGTGTTTAATGCTCACACCTAGCACTTAATTACAACAAATGTAAATTTTGATTCAAAGTAATACAAGTTGTTTTGCTTGGCTATTTGATGCTTAATTTTATTGAAAAATGAAGTTTCTTGAGCTATTTATAGCCTTCAAGTCTTGTAGCTATTTAAAAGTTGAAATTGCAGGTGAACATATGATTATGCCTTGTCTTCCACTTTAATTATTGTCTAGAACAAAATCATGGTCGGTCTACCCATGGTCCAATAAGCCTCTTTAATTTTTTATCAGGCGCTTCTCTAATGGCTAGTACACATGGCATCCACTAATTGAGAGGAAGAATAATGGCTATAATTTTTAAACCTTGTTTCACTGGTCCTGTCAGTCTATCCTTGGTCCGGTCGGACCGTGATTGGTATGCTGAGAAAATGACTATGCCACAAACTATAAACTTTTTTTAGAATTTTTTAAGTTTTTATTTTTGGATTGGTTTGATTGGACTAGAGTAGGGTTCGGTCGGTATGCTAAGTACGCTGAGAAACTAGGACTACCATTTGGCCGTGATTTCTACTAGATTTTGGAGTGAAATATTCATCAACAGTTCGGGCGGGCTGCTTGTGATACGGACAAATCATACTTGGCACATTGAGAAAATGAGAGTGCTGATGACCGTGAACTTAACTAGAAGTTTTGTTTTATAGTAGAATTCTAGTTCGATCAGACTAATCTCTAGTCCGGTCGGTCCTAAGTGTAAAACTTCAAATCTTTAAGTTCCTACAAAATTAAACTTGATGTAAGCATTATTACTATTCAATTTGATTGTCTAAGATCAAAATAGAGTTTATTGAGCTAAGGTTTTGGCTAACAATTTTTCCCTTTTTGACTTTGGCAATTAAATTGAATAGGTTTAAAATTTTTTATAAAGTTTTAATGTCTAAAGAGTATTCTTCCCCTTCATATGTTACTATCAATATTTTTAGATCAAACTCTACCTTAATATGTTATCTTCCTTTTAGTTTTTAGTTCTATTTTCCTTTTGCTATTTTAATCTTTTCACTCTCCTTTGACAAATTGTTTTAATTTGTTTGATCATATACTCATCAAAGCGATTAGATTAGTTTCCCCTTTGACATTGAATTAATCTCCCATTTTGACAATTCATTAGTTGATTCATTAGGTGTTTTTTTTTCCAATTCAATTATATTACTTCTCCCCCTTTCAAAAAGGCAAAAGTAATCATAAAAGTAAGAAAGAATTACAAGTGTAAACAATGAATATAAAAATTCAAAATAGTAACTTCATTAAAATCATAAAGAAAAACAAATGAGTATATATGATCTCTTACATGAAAGGCCACAATTGTCTAGTTGATCATACACAATAATCAAAGAGAAAGGGAAAAGCTAAAAACTTGGAGAACCATCATCATCATCATCCCTTTCTTCTTCCTCTTTACCAATGTCTTTATCATTGCCCTCTTCATCACCTTCTTCTTGTTCAACTTCTTCTTCAATATTGACTCCTTCATCCCCTTGTTCATCATCCCAAACTATGTATTAAGGGATTCCCAGCACTTTACAAATCTGTAATGTCCATGTGGAGATGGGAGAGCCTATTTAAGATGGTGTTCACTTTAGAAGTTTGAGAAGAAAGTTGTCCTTGAATTTCTTGGAGGATGGAGAGGATAGAACCTTGACCTCTAGGAGTTTAGGGTCTTGGAATTTTCACTTGAAATGTTTCTTGACATTCATCAACAATTCTTATCCTTTTCCTTTGTTGGGCCATAATTCCTTGAGCACCCAAGGTATATTTATATTTTCCATCAATTTCAACAATGCATTTGGAGTGCTTCAAGTATTGGATGTTGATGGCATTGGTGGATGAGTCAAGTGGATTATAGAGGGTAGCTCTATCAGTAGGAGTAAGTGCACCTACATGATTTGGCAATTTGGATGATGACAAAGGTGATTAAGATTTTGCCAGTGGATTTATTTCTAATTGTTAGAAAAGTGTCAACCAAAAATTTTGCAGTTTGAATCTTCTCCCGCTTCACAAGAAAATAGAGGAAAGAAGTTCCCTTTAGATGAACTTTTCATTACTTTCACTCCTAGCATTTATGGTGTAGGTAATGATCCTATGTAATAACCAAAAAGTAAAGGCCCTAAGGTTTTTGGCATTTGAGAGTTTATGGAAATTGATTTCAGTTGAAACTTCTCTAAAAAATCCAAGTAAAATTGCTTGAGAAACCTTAGGGTAAAAAGTGTGAATTATTCATTATGTGTTAAATCCCCAAATAAAGGCAAGGTCATATAATTGAAGTTGGTACTCTTGGTTAAATAATCTAAATGAAATTGCATAAAATCCCAAGGGTTCTACATCTTTCTTCTTAACAACTAAGGTTGCAAGAAATTCCTTAGTTAGAGATTTCCATCCTAGGCAATCTCTTTCTAGAAAAATAAAGTTCTCCCACCCAAGATTAGACAAGTAAGCCTTAATTTTATTTTTTGTAAAGAGATATTATAGAGAGAAGATAGAAGGTACCCTATTTGCTTTGGCTATCTTTTCTAGAATAAGATCATACCTTTTCATTTCTTCCTTATTGAGGTGTAAAGGCCTATGAGTTCTTGCTCTTGGGGTTTCTTCTACAGGGGTAGAGGAGGTTGCAATACTTTTTCCTTTCTCCTTTTTAGAGGATTTCTTCTTGTGAGAGTCTTTTAGAGCTATGAGTTTGAATGTGTTTAAAAAGAGATAAAATGGGCAGAAGAAGTATTTTAAAGTTGTTTGAGTGTTTGAATGATAGGAGAGTATTAAAAATTCATAAAATCTAATATTTGGGGGAGAGGGGAGGAGGGGGGGGGGGTGTAGACTCTTAATTTTTGACCCGGTTCGGTCCAATATATTTTAATTAGTCCAAAATAATTTTCGTGTTGTCTAATATATTTTAATTAGTCCAAAATAATTTTTATTATCTTAATTAAATAATATTTGGTTTAGTGTCTAATTTTTATTAATAAAAAAAATAATAAATAAAAAATGAATAATAAAAAATAAAAAAACAAAAAAAGGGGGTCTGCGCGAAATGGCCTGGGGCCATTTCGCCCGCAGGTCCATTTTGCCCGCAGCCAGCTGCGGCAGCTTTTTTCCCAGCGCAATTTTTTCTGCAGCAGTTTTTTCGCTAGTGCAATTCTTCCGCAGCAGTTTTTTTTCGCCAGTGCAAATTTTCTGACGCAAATTTTTTCGAAATCTAGTACAATTAGGTTTCGGTTTCCTTTTCCTAGTTAGGATTAAATACCGTGAATAACTAGAATTACATCATAAATTCTTATATAAATATGGACTAAACAACACAAAAAAGGGAGAGAAAAGGAGGAAAAAAGAGAGAAATAAGTGAGAAATTGGATCGAAATTTGAAGGGAACTTTGAATTTGAGACTTCGGATTTGAGAGCAACAAGGAAAGCTATTAACAATTTATCAAAGGAAGCAATGCTTTTGTCTTTGCTCATCCAGAGAATAATTGTTTTGGAGGAACCAACGCAGAAGGTGTGAATCTTTAATTTCTTTTTATTTCTTATAGTAGCTTCATTATTGATTTGATCCATAAGATTACACATGCAAATCTTCAATCTTTGAAGATATTATAATCTGATCTTTGTTTCTAAATACCTTAAATAGTTTCCTTTGTTTCTAAATACTTTGAAAATCTTATTTCGTTGCTTTATTTTCCAAAAAGTTTAAAGTTATTAATTTTTGTTTCTTCAAAACTTCAAAACCCTAATTGAACATGTTTTTCTTCAAAACCAAAATTTGATTCTGTTTCTTTCAACAAATCCTAAAAACATCTTTTCTATTCATATAAACCTTAAATCGTTTGTTTACTTTCATAAAATTATCAATTGCTTTTTCCAAATTCTAAAAAACTTAAACATTCACCTAACCCCTTTAAAACCTTAAACCCTAATTTTTTCTAAACCCCAAATCCTTTAAAACCTTAAAAATCATATAAGCACAAATATTTAATTTTACACAATAAGCTTAAAACATAATTCAATGAGTAACCATAAACCATAAATCAAAAGTATTTTAAAGTGTTCAAACCCTACTTTCATGATTTCACCATCTAAACATTAATTTGGTTAATCAAAGAGTTTTACCAACCTTTTAAAACATAAAATCTTTAATCCATTTTTATCACAGTAGCCTAAATTCTATAAAGTCCAAAACCCTAACACATGAAATAAAGAACCCTAAATGGAAACAGTAGCTATAATTTAGATTTTTATTTGCTTTATTTAATTCTATATTTGATTATGCTTTGATTTATTTTATATGCTTTAATTTATTTAAGTTCAATGCTTGGTTTATTTAATTTATCATGGATGGATGTTTATTTTCTATTGATATTTAATATCTTTGATGAATGATTTATTTATGATAAATGGTTATTTACTTTCATTTTCAAATGTTGTAAGGGGTATGTTTCCACTTGGTGGGTACCTCATTAGTTAAATATCATGTAATTTAATTTTCATTTCTATTTTAGAACCTATGTAAAGGACATGTTTCTACCTTTTGGTGGGTGTCCTATTTAGGCACGTGATGTAAGGACATGTTTCTATTCTCAGATGGGTGTCCATTTATTCATTTTGCTTGGACATTGCTTTGATTTTAATATATTCATTTTTTTTAATTATTGTGTATAATATGGATAATGTTGTTATACTTTATAATTTTATAATATTAAGACCTGTAAAGGAGGCCAGTTCCAATGAACCGGGCGTTGTGGGGGGTGCTGGGCCATTTCTCACCTTCCCCACACGTACCCAACTTTTCAAACCCATTAAGGGGTTGGGGATTCCTTAGGAATCGAGTCATCCACCCCTTTCTTTTTTCCAGCCCGTCCGAGTGGCGACTCAATTTTCTCCAGACTTAGGTCTATGTTCTCTAAGGCCCCGAGCCTAAACAGTGCCGAAGTCGCAAGAACCATTCCACCGGGAGTGGGGGCAAAAATCCCCGCTCACAGTGGCGACTTCACTGGGGATAAGAAAAGTTGATTCCGTTGGTCTTTATATTATTCTATTCTTTCTTATAATGATATTATCCATTGCATCATATTAGATTGCATCGTGTGCGTGAGTTAGGACGTCCGTGTTACCCGTGTTGTATTATGTGAGGGATACCATACTTTCACTCAAGGTATGGAGATCGAGCATGGAATAACCACTCATAGCCTCGTACCATTTGGTATATACTTGCTATGGGAACCTAAGCCTTTTAACCCAAAGACTAAAGCTCATGTAATTGGCCTAGTTACTTTCCTTAGGTTTTACCCCAAATGCATGTTGTTTGACTATGGTTAATTTATCTTGGCTTAAATCATGGCTTATTTGGTTTGTTCTTTTTCTAATATGACCTAAGTACATTGTAAGCTCAAATAAATTTTTCTTTAAAATCCAAAAAAAGACCAAAGCTATTTTTAAAATTTTTCAAGATGGTCTTTGGACATAAAACTTTTCTAAAAACATATCAAAAATTCTTTGGCTCATGGCCCAAATACTAAGTCCAAAATCCATCTTTTCTAAAATCTTTTTACAATAGGCTTATAAATAGAATTATTTTTAAAGAGCTTACAAATTAGTTAGGTCAATTACGAAATACCAAAAATCAATTGTGGGCCTAGTTTACACTAAGAATAAATTAATCATGGGCTTGTTTTTGGCATGAACCATTTGTTACTCTTTTTAAGTGAGAAATCTATCTATAATAAACCTCTTAATTTAGTTTTAATCCAATATAGCATAAAAGCTACTTTAGTTGGTTGAACGGATTGAAACCTAATTAATGAGAATTATCATGGATTGATTTCCATTTTCGAAAATATAACTATTGGTTGAAACATTCGAGGGAATATTTGAAAGCAAAATACCCTATGTTGGTATTTTGTTAACCATATACCTAGAAAAAGAGACTCGCCATTCGTGTGTGGATGTTATAAGGTTGGAAGGAATGTCCTATTTATCCTTGTTTGTTAATTGCATCTCATATCATTGATCCTCTTTGGCTCATAGCCCTGGATTACGAGAGTTAAAAAACTTACATCAATCCGACCTACGTCGGAGATGAAGTATCTAGCAACAACTAAATCACTTGCTCGCCAAAAGCAATGGAACCTGAACAAATTCAAAGAATGGTGGATGAAGCCCTCAATGCCAAAATGGAATAAATAAAAGAGGCCCTAGCTGAGACCATGAAGAAACAATTGACTGCAATCTTGGAGAATCATGCCTAGGCATCTGCTAGCACTAAGAAGCCAAAGGACAAAGGGAAGACAAAAGTTAGTGAAGTAGCTTTTGATAATGATAAGGTTATCATTGATGATGATGATTGGGCTCAATACTACCAAGATATTCAAGACAAAAAGGAGCCAAAGGTTTTTGAGAAGGCAACTATTGAAAAGACCGAGACATCCGATGTTGAAAAGATGATTACTAATTTAGAAAAGAAATTTGAGAAGAAGCTAAAAACTGAAGGGATGTCCGAGATTGATAAACTATTTGAACAAGATGAAGAGGTCCCTTATAAGTTCAAGATGCCATCCTTTGCTAGATATGATGGAACTGAAAATCCCCATCTCCATGTGAAGTAGTATATCACTACCATGCAGTCTGCCCGAGCTACTAAGGCTCAAACTCCAAGGTACTTCATGCTCTCATTGGATCCTGTTGTCCAAAATTGGTTCAATACCTTAGATGATGGAACACAAAAGAGTTGGGATCTGCTTTACAAAGCCTTCATCCAACAATATGGGTATAATGTCGAGATGGAAGTTACCTTAATGGAAGTTGAGTCCATTAGACAAAGGCCAAATGAGAATTTTGTGGACTATGTGAAAAGGTGGAGAAATAAGGCTACTTTGCTCAAGAAGAGGCCCAATGAATCTGATCAAATAAGGATGATCGTGAGAGGCGTTATGCCCAATCTCCGTGAAAGGATGTCTCACACCCTTATAAGGGATTTCAAAGATCTTCTCCAAGCTGGTCTACAAATTGAAGAATGGGAAAGGGAGAAAAATCGCTTTTCAATAAGAAGGAATGAGAAAGGGAATTACCAGTCTGGAAATCAAAGCATGCAAAAAGAAGTTAATGTCAACACAACTGGTCAAGCAAATAATAGACAATTCTCAGAATTGGGGAAACCTCTATCTTGGGTTTTTAGCAAGCTGCAAAAGAAAGGGTTGGTACAACCGTTAGCTCCTCAACCTTTACATAATCCATTGCCACCAAACTTCAACGCCGAGGCCTTCTGTCAATTTCATCAAATGTGAGGGCATGAAATAGATAAATGTGTTCTTCTAAGGCATGAGATCTAAGGCCTAATCGATAGTGGCAAGCTACCCGAGCCGGATAAGCCCAATACCAAGAACAACCCTTTGCCTAAATTTGGAAGAGTGCCACCACCAGCAACCTTTATGGTGGGAAAAGGATTGGAAGAAGATTTTGTTTTATCCTCTTTTCAAGATGGGGATATTGAAGATATGAAAGGAAAAGAAGCCTAACTCAATGACCTTTCCTTAGCTTGAATGTTGCTTTTCAATCTCACTTTCTTTAATATTTTGGAACTATTGTGTTTTTCAAATTTAAAGTTGCTTGAATAAATTACTTTCATCAAAATTTTTGTTGGTCTTTGTTCATTTTGGTGCTCAACCGATGAGGAGTCTAGCTTGATGTTTATAAATTAATGTGTCTAGGCATCATGACTTGAATGACTTTACTAGATGAGGGAATTGCTCTATAGCATCGAGTTGTGTATGCTTACTTAGAGAGGGCTTCTACATAATTATCTTTGTCTAGGTTCTAGTAAGTCTTAGAACATGCTTTGACAAACTTTCGAGGCAAAATTGAACTCTGCTTATTTAAGAGAGAAATGATCTAGGCATTGTTTGATTAGCCAACAACTAGTATCCACCCTATTAAATATCAATCCCTAGTTGTCCCTTTGAACCTTCATAAAATTTTAGTTTTCTTTTCATTGGCTTACAAACCTCAATAACCTATCCTGAGCTGTTGTGATACTTTTGACAAGTCTTATGATCACTAAGATAAAGAGGCAAGAAGATCAAAGAAAGTAATGATTAGTCAAGACCATGAAGATAGTTGAAGTTCTCAAGACCATAAGGGTAGTTGATGTTTTCAAGACCATAAGGATAGTTGATGTTCTCAAAACCATAAGGGTAGTTGAAGTTCCCTTAATATCTCTAATATATCAAGACAACATCAACATCAGAGTAACAAATGATTTATCCCTATTAAAGAAGATTTATGTCACTCCACTCATCTATTATTAGAAGCCCAAGTTGGTACAAACAAGACAATTCTTTTAGAGCTAGAACAAAAAAAAATAGCAAAAAGAAAAGATAAGATAAGAAAACAAAACAAAAAGACAAAAGAAAAGAAAAAGAAAAGAAAAAAGAAAGGAAAAAAAAGAAAAGAAAAAGGAAAAGAAAACCCAAAATGGTTCAAAAAGCCAACTGAGTTCTCTTTTACCTAAAGCAGCAAAAGGATTCCATTTGGATCATAAAGACATTTTTACCAAAGATTCAATCAAAATTGGAGAAAAAAAGGAAGAAGACCATTCAGTTCTTGAAAGTTCTGTACTTGACAGTCCTACAAGGAAGAAGGACAAAATGATAAAGTGCTCAAAGAAAGGGAAGAGTAAGAAAAAGAAAGAAAAGGGAGAAGAAGAAAAGCAACGAATGTGGAAGCCAAACTTTATGCAAGGGCAAAAACTATCCTAATCAAGATCCAGATTAATGCCAAGAAGATATAGAAGGAATTTGGAGTCTAGAAAGATTGCTCCCAGCTACCTCAAGTTCAAATAAGAAATTTGTAGTGTGAGGGTTTGTCCATTGTGTCACACCAGCTCCAATCTCAAAATGGCCTTCGCTTAAAACTGTGTCCCTCATAGACCCCATTTCAAGCATATCAAAGACCTGTTGATCTCTCTTGATAGGTAGAGTCTATTAGTAGAGATGGTTTGGATAAGCATATATATGAGATAGACAATATTTAAACTCAAATGAGACCTTTGGCCAAGTAATGTGCATGTGCCTATCTGAAGTACAACAATTCTGGCTTAAATAGAAATGATTCCCGATTTTAGTATGGTAACTAGGGTTGTCATGTTATAGATATGTTAATTTGGAAAATCAAGTCCTGAGGTACATTGACATTAATTTGGCAAAGCCAGCATTTGATTTCAAAATCAAAATTCAAAAAAAAAAAAAGAAAAAAAAGAAAAGAAAAGAAAAGTATTTTGTCATACAAAGCCTTCAATTTAAGGGAAGTATGTTGAACTGTCGAATCTCCAAAGGACACATTGGGCAAAGGAAATGATTATTGGCAAAGTTATGAAGAAGCTCTCAACTGACATGCTGAAATATAGCTCAAAATGGATGCATCCCTGACTCTACTGCTTAGGGTCTCCACCACTCATGTTTTTAACATCTTAGAGATAAAAGCCACAAATGCAAAAGCTTTCTATCATTCTAATGCAAAACTTGAACAAGCGTCAAAACGGAACCAATGAGGACACTTCTGCTAATCACCTTGGTCTGTGAGTCGATGGAACAACTGTAAGTATTATTCATGTATATTATGCATACATGAGCATATCACATCGCACTTTCTTGTCTTGTGTTGTCTATTCGTTGTCAAAATGAACAACAAATACCTTGCGAAGTAAAGAATCAAAAGAAGATATCAAATCAGGGGGGCATGGAAAGCCTATTCGCTTGTGGAAGCTCCAGTCATTTTGCAAAAGAAGAAATGCATGCTTGTACGAAGAACTAGACGGCAAAAACATCAATCAGAGCCTGTATAGAAAAATTATGGGTTTGAGCCCACACATGGGGCAAAGTTTCTCTTTTTCAATATTTTGAGTCTATATATAAAATGTTTTCAAACTCACTTACAAATATTTTTCCACGCAGGGGGGGGGGGCAAGGAGAGGGTATAAGGTCCAATTAAAAATAGCTAAATTTTTGCAAAGGAAGAACAAAAAGAATGGAACATTAGAACTATCAAAAGAATGATGACACAAATGATAAAAGATCAGTCTAGCTAGAAGAGCTGAAGCCAATATAAGACTTGATCTCAAAGGATGAAGATCCATTTGCAAGGGTGAAAACCCAATCTCAAAGGATGAAGATCCATTTTCAAGGGTGAAAACCCGATCTCAAGGGATGAAGATCCATTTGCAAGGGTGAAGACCAGATCTTAAAGGATGAAGATCCATTTTCAAGGGTGAAGACCCGATCTCAAAGGATGAAGATCCATTTTCAAGGGTGAAGACCCAATCTCAATGGATAAAGATCCATGTTCAAGGGTGAAGACCCGATCTCAAAGGATGAAGATCCATTTTCAAGGATAAAGACCCGATCTCAAAGGATGAAGATCCATTTTGTGGGCAAAAAGCCACAATGCATAGAATAACAGGAGCAATCAGACTTCTCAAATGATAAAAGGTTAGTCAAACTCAATCTTGGGTCCAAGCACCCATTCTCGAGTCCAAGTACCCAAGCTCGGGTCCAAGTACCCAATCTCGGGTCCAAGCACCCAAATCAATTCAAGCTCGGGTCCAAGCACCCATTCTCGGGTCCAAGAACCCAAATCAATTCAAGCTTGGGTCCAAGTACCCAATCTCGGGTCCAAGTACCCAAATCAATCCAATCTCGGGTCCAAGTACCCAAATAAAATCAATCTCGGGTCCAAGTACCCAAATCAATCCAATCTCTGGTCCAAGTACCCAAATAAAATCAATCTCGGGTCCAAGTACCCAAATTAATCCAATCTCGGGTCCAAGTACCCAAATAAAATCAATCTCGGGTCCAAGTACCCAAATCAAATCAATCTCGAGTCCAAGTACCCAAATTAAACCAAAATCAATTCAATCTCGGGTCCGAGTACCCAATCTCAGGTCCAAGTACCCAAATCAAATTCAAATCTCAAGTTAAAGTACCAGTTTAGGATCGAGTATCCGAATCCAACTTAGGATCGAGTATCCGAATCTAAGTTAGGATCAAGTATCCAAATTCAGTTTAGGATCGAGTATCCAAATCAAGTTAGGATCGAGTATCCCAATCTAATTTAGGATCGAGTATCCAAATCCAGTTTAGGATCGAGTATCCAAGTCCAGTTAGGATCGAGTATCCCAATCCAATTTAGGATCGAGTATCCAAATCCAGATAGGATCGAGTATCCAAGTCTAGTTTAGGATCGAGTATCCCAATACAATTTAGGATCGAGTATCTAAATCCAGTTTAGGATAGAGTATCCAAGTCCAGTTAGGATCAAGTATCCCAATCCAATTTAGGATTGAGTATCCAAATTCAATTTAGGATCGAGTATCCAAATCCAGTTAGGATCGAGTATCCGAATCCAATTTAGGATTGAGTATCCAAATCCAGATAGGATCGAGTATCCAAGTCTAGTTTAGGATCGAGTGTCCAAATCTCTGGGGTCCAAAACCCAAAACCTAAACCTACTCAAAAATTAAGTCTTATTGCTTTTCACTCTCTTTTACTAAAGTCTCAGATCATTCAAGCAGGGGGCAAACTGTAGACCCTTAATTTTTGACCCGGTCCGGTCCAATTTATTTTAATTAGTCCAAAATAATTTTTGTATTGTCCAATATATTATAATTAGTCCAAAATAATTTTTGTTATCTTAATTAAATAATATTTGGTTTAGTGTCTAATTTTTATTAATAAAAAATGAAAAATAATAATAATAATAATAAACAAAAAATAAATAATAAATAATAAAAAAAGGGGGTCAGCACGAAATGGCCTAGGCCATTTCGCCCGCAGGATTTTTCAAGTACCCAAATCTCTGGTCCAAGTACCCAAATAAAATCAATCTCGGGTCCAAGTACCCAAATCAAATTCAATCCCGGGTCCAAGTACCCAAATCAAATCAATCTCGAGTCCAAGTACCCAAATTAAACTAAAATCAATTCAATCTCGGGTTCGAGTACCCAAGCTCAAGTCCAAGTACTCAAATCAAATTAAAATCTCAAGTCAAAGTACCCAGTTTAGGATCGAGTATCCGAATCCAAGTTAGGATCGAGTATCCAAATTCAGTTTAGGATCGAGTATCCAAATCAAGTTAGGATATAGTATCTTAATCTAATTTAGGATCGAGTATTCAAATCCAGTTTAGGATCGAGTATCCAAATCCAGTTGAGGATCGAGTATCGAAGTCTAGTTAGGATAGAGTATCCCAATCCAATTTAGGATCGAGTATCCAAATCCAGATAGGATCGAGTATCAAAGTCTAGTTTAGGATTGAGTATCACAATACAATTTAGGATCGAGTATCCAAATCTAGTTTAGGATCGAGTATCCAAATCCAGTTTAGGATCGAGTATCCAAGTCCAGTTAGGATCGAGTATCCCAATCCAATTTAGGATCGAGTATCCAAATTCAATTTAGGATCGAGTATCCAAATCCAGTTAGGATCGAGTATCCGAATCCAGTTTAGAATCGAGTATCCAAATCCAGATAGGATCGAGTATCCAAGTCTAGTTTAGGATCAAGTGTCCAAATCTCTCGGGTCTAGAATCCAAAACCTCAACCTACTAAAAAATTAAGTCTTATTGCTTTTCACTCTCTTTTACTAAAGTCTCAGATCGTTCAAGCAGGGGGAAAACTGTAGACCCTTAATTTTTGACTCGGTCCGGTCTAATATATTTTAATTAGTCCAAAATAATTTTTGTATTGTCCAATATATTTTAATTAGTCCAAAATAATTTTTTTTATCTTAATTAAATAATATTTGGTTTAGTATCTAATTTTTATTAATAAAAAATGAAAAAAAATAATAATAAACAAAAAATAAAAAATAAAAAAACAAAAAAACAAAAAAAGGGGGTCGGCGCGAAATGGCATGGGGCCATTTCGCCAGCTGGCTGCGGCAGTTTTTTCCCTAGCGCAATTTTTCCGCAGCAGTTTTTTTTCGCCAGCAAAATTTTCTGACGCAAATTTTTTTGAAACCTAATACATTTAGGTTTCGGTTTCCTTTTCCTAATTAGGATTAAATACCGTGAATAACTAGAATTATATCATAAATTCTTATATAAATATGGACTAAATAACACAAAAAAGGGAGAGAAAAGGAGGAAAAAAGAGAGAAATAAGTGAGAAATTGTATCGGAATTTGAAGGGAACTTTGAATTTGAGACTTCGGATTTGAGAGCAGCAAGGAAAGCTATTAACAATTCATCAAAGGCAGCAACTGCTTTTGTCTTTGCTCATCCAGAGAATAATTTTTTTGGAGGAACGAATGCAAAAGGTGTGAATCTTTAATTTCTTTTTATTTCTTACAGTAGCTTCATTATTGATTTGATCCATAAGATTACACACGCAAATCGTCAATCTTTGAAAATATTATAATATGATCTTTGTTTCTAAATACCTTAAATAGTTTCCTTTGTTTCTAAATACTTTGAAAATCTTATTTCGTTTCTTTATTTTCCAAAAAGTTTAAAGTTATTAATTTTTGTTTCTTCAAAACCTTAAAACCCTAATTGAACATGTTTTTCTTCAAAACCAAAATTTGATTCTGTTTCTTTCAACAAATCCTAAAAACATCTTTTCTATTCATATAAACCTTAAATCATTTGTTTGCTTTCATAAAATTATCAATTATTTTTTCCAAATTCTAAAAAACTTAAACATTCACCTAAACCCTTTAAAACTTTAAACCCTAATTTTTTCTAAACCACAAATCCTTTAAAACCTTAAAAATCATATAAACACAAATGTTTAATTTTACACAGTAAGCTTAAAACATAATTCAATGAGTAACCATAAACCACAAATCAAAAGTATTTTAAAGTGTTCAAGCTCTAGTTTCATGATTTCACCATCCAAACATTAATTTGGTTAATCAAAGAGTTTTACCAACCTTTTAAAACATAAAATCGTTAATCCATTTTTATCACAGTAGCCTAAATTCTATAAATTCCAAAACTCTAACACATGAAATAAAGAACCCTAAATGGAAACAGTAGCTATAATTTAAATTTTTATTTGCTTTATTTAATTCTATATTTGATTATGCTTTGGTTTATTTTATATGCTTTAATTTATTTAAGTTCAATGCTTGGTTTATTTAATTTATCATGGATGGATGTTTATTTTCTATTGATGTTTAATATCTTTGATGAATGATTTATTTATGATAAATGGTTATTTACTTTCATTTTCAAATGTTGTAAGTGTAATATCCTCATTTATGCCCTAGAAGTTTTGCATGTTGTTGTTGTTGTTGTTGTTGTATTGTTGGTTTAAATTGAGAAAAGAAAAGTATAAGTGTTTTGGGAAAGAATTTAGGGTTTAGAGACAAGTTTATATGTTGTGTATATTGTGATATATATAACATATACATTGGTCAAAAGAGTTGGTCAAGGCAAGAGGAGATATTTTTTTTTAGGGCATGTGAAATTACCAAAATGGGCAAGAGATATCAAAGAGAATTAAGATATGTATGAGGGCATTATAGTAATTTTCCTTTGGATAGGTATTTAATGAAGATTGACTTTGTGATTCTTGATCATTTTCTCTTCCTCTTGATGGTAGTGGCCGGCTCTCCATTAGCAAAAGGGAAGGAGAAGTGTTCTTGATAGTAAGATCAAGATTGAAGGGAGAATTGAAGAATCAAGTTGAAGATTTGTGGAATTTCTTCACTTTAGGTAAGTAATTTCTTGTTTTCTTTTATTAATTTGGAAATTGTGGTTAAGGTGTATTGAGAATTGTTGAGATGATGATTTAGTGTGTTGATGTGTGTTTATAAGTGTTAGAGTTGATTGTAAGTTAAAAATTGGAGGTTGTGTTGGTTTGGTTGTGATTATGGAAAAATAAGTGAAGATTGATAGTGGAAAATCAAGAGTAGAGTTTGAGTTAGGGTTTTGAGATGGTGTTTGTTTAATTGTGATATTAAGGTGTTTTAAAGTGATTATTGTAATGAATATGTATTTAGAACATTGATGATGTTCATTGGAAGCATGTGGTATGATGTATATTGAGTTTTAATGCATTTGGAAGAGAGTTGGTTAGAATTAGGGTTTTGGTTTTGGGAGACACGGCCAAATGCCATGTGAGACACGGCCAAGTCATATGATTTTGGACGTGTTGGACTAATTTTTGGGTGACACAGCCGTGTTCCCAAGCCGTGTGAGCTTCTGTGAGTTTTGGTTGAAGAGACACGGCCGTGTCCCTAAGCCGTGTTTGCTACTGCCAAAGTTGAATTGAGAGACACGGCCACAAGCTTGGCCGTGTCCCTCATGTGTGCTGCCCGTGTCCATCAAATGAGTTGGTTAGGGTTTTGTTTCTTTGTTCTTTTTGCATTGTTTTGGTTCTTCAAAGGTGGGTTGGTTCTTAAACCTAACCCTAAAACACTTTAAACACACTTGAATCAATGAATGAACTAATCAAATGTATATGGAAGATCCTAAAGCTATGAATCATATAAGTTGTTCTTTGCCCTAATTGCATTGTTGAGATTTAAACAAGGTTATGTTATGCATTGTGAAAGGTATTGTATTTTATGAGTAATGTACCTTGAAATGTTGTATCAAAGATGAAATGATAATTCAAATAAGATATGATATGAGACAATGCCATTGTGTTTGGCTATGATGAATGATGCTATATGATGATAATATTGAGAGAATGAAGGCATGTTTGCCTAAATGTTGATGAGAATTGAGAATGGAAATGATAATTGATATGTAAATGAATTGTGTGGCTAATGTGTTATTCCATTTTCAGAGTATGTTATTGGTGGCATGCCTAATGATAGTAACAATCTCTTGAAGTTAGGTTGGATTGAATCCTTGAAGCCTAATTGAGATGTTACCACCCTTGAAGCTAGGTTGGGTTAGTTCTTGAAGCCAAGTTGGGTAGAAGCTTAGCATGCTTTGCTCCCCTTGAAGCTTGGTTGAACTTAATCCTTGAAGCCTAGTTGGGTCTATGATATTGATATTGATAAATGTGATGATAGAACCAAAACATTAACTCTGAAAATTGAATGGCATATTAGTGTGTCTTGGGCCCATGCTTGTCTATGGTTAATGTGAGTCATGAATGATGTTTGTTTTGCTTTGTAATGATGATTAAATGAATACTAATGAGGTATATGAAAAGATAATAAAATGTGATATGTAATGTGAAAGTATATTGTTAATTTTGCATATATGATGTTACATATATATTATGGTTTGAGAAATGACATTGCATTGCACGAAGTCATATCATTAGCATGATTATCTTACTAAGCCCTTGGCTTAGCGCGATAGTGTTTAATCGCGCAGGTGATAGAACTGTTAGAGTTGATCCCGAGAGCTCTTCGAGACCGAGTGAGGGTAGACAGTGAAGAGTTGATTTTGGAGACTTAAAGATCAAAGAAAACTTGCCAATCATGTATAACTCTTTTTATATTTTGTAAAGTATTGATTAAATGTACATATTTGTATATTTGTAAATATGGAATTAAGTGTTTTCAATTATGTAAATATTTTATGACTTCCGCTGTGAAATAACTATATGTATGTATATATATATCTAATGTGTTTTATTTTAAAAGTAAATGATCTACTTTTCTATATTATATAATGATAATAGTATTGTATCTATTTAAATGTTTTGAATGTTGAAGAAAACCGTAGCATCCCTATGTTTGGTGCACTTATGCTACATGGTTGTAGTTGTAGTGTGTGTGCATTGGATGTGGGGGTGTTACAATTGTTTTGGTATCAGAGCCTAGGTTTGAGATTCTCAACCTAGGTAAAATGTAATAAAAAGAATATTTTGAATTAAAAAGTGAGTTTTTGAAATAAAATACATGTTTGGGATTGGCAATCTTTGATCTTTAATAAGGTATGTCCTGTTGTGTTTGCAGTGTTAGGTGTTGATGGATTCTCATTTGAGACAGTCAGTTGAGGGCAGTGAGGAGAGTGTTGCTCCTGATGAGGGAGTTAGAGTTGAGAGTGCTGGGGAGGCACCTGCTTCTGGGTCGGGGAGACCAACTGGTGAGGAGGTTCCACCAGCTTGGTTTGTGAATATGATGGAGACTTTCAGGCAAGCACCAGTACAACCAGTGCCACCACCCCCTCAGTCTTTGGTGCCAGTGAGGCACTATGACAAGTTAAGGAAATATGGAGCTGAGGATTTTATTGGTACCACTGATCCAGCTGTGGCAGAACAGTGGCTTGACAAAGTTCAGAGGATCTTTATTCAGTTACAAGCCACCCCTGAGGAAAAGTTTGACTATGCAAGATCTTTGCTACAGAAGGATGCCTACGATTGGTGGAAGACTGTGCCACATTCCATGGAAGATCCACCAACTTTGTCATATGCAGATTTCTTGAGGGAATTCGAGTTGAAATATACTCCTAGGGAGTATAAGGATATGAAGAAGATGGAATTCTTGAGCTTGAAGCAAGATAACAAGACTGTTACTGAGTATGAAGTTGAGTTTATTCGACTGAGTCAGTATGCTGGGGGCATCATTGCTGATGAGATTGATAGATGCCGGCGATTTCAGGAGGGATTGAGGCCCTCGATCATGTGCTTAGTGGCTGGATCTCGATATCACGATTTCTCCCAGCTAGTGGCAGCAGCTCGAGATGTAGAAAGGGCTCAAGTGATTGCAGCTGCTTCAGAGGATGAGGTTAGGGTGAGAAGGCCCCAGTTTGAGGCAGGGTCTTCTTCAGTGAAGAGGGGTAGAGGAAGCTTTATTCCTCGGAGTATTAGGAGCCAGAGACCAGCAGGTAGATCAGTGCAGTTCCAGAGACAAAGATTCAGACCTGCAGCTTCAGTGGCAAGTGCTCCGACCCCTATGGTTCAGAGATCCACCTTACCTATTTGCATCCATTGTGGGAGGCCACATGGTGGTCCATGTTGGAAAGCTGGTGTTGCTGGGGTATGTTTCAGGTGTGGGTCACCGGATCACTTTGTGAGAGATTGCCCTGAGAGGCAGAGGCAGATGTCAGTTGATTCTGCCGCTTCTCGAGCCAGTGTGAGGGGAGGCAGAGGTGCCAGCCGAGGTGGTAGAGCAGGGTTCAGTTCTAGAGGTGGTGCTGCATCCAGGGAGACTAGACCGGAGGAGGTTGGTTCTTCCCAGAGGATGTATGTTATGCAGAGACAGCCGGATGCATCGGCGGTCATAGCTGGTACTTTTTCTTTATTTGATACTGCAGTACTTGCTTTGATTGATCCGGGTTCCACCCATTCTTATATTAGTGCATCTGTATTGCCTGTGTTTGATGTGCATGCTGAGTCCCTAGGATTTGATGTTTTGGTGACAAATCCGTTAGGGCATAGTGTGATTGTGAGTAAAGTGCATCGGGATAGTGCAGTGAGGGTGCAGGGTGAGGAGTTTCTTGGAGATTTGATTGAGATGCCATTTAAGGAATATGATGTGATTTTAGGCATGGATTGGCTATCTCGACATGGAGCTGTGGTGGATTGTAAAAAGAAAATTGTTTCTTTGAGAACCTGTGATGGGAGAGAGGTGATAGTATCTAATGAGCAAGAACAGTTAGCCTCCTTATTTGTTTCAGCTGTTGCAGCCCGGAGGTTGATTAGAAAGGGATGTGAAGCTTATCTTGCTCATGTGGTAGATACTAGAGTGAAGGGTTCTCCTATTGATAGCATTGCCACAGTTGCAGAGTTCCCAGATGTATTTCCAGAGGAGCTGCCAGGATTGCCTCCTGAGAGAGAGGTGGAGTTTGGTATTGAATTGTTGCCTGGTACCACTCCTATCTCTATTACTCCTTACAGAATGGCACCAGCAGAATTGAGGGAGTTGAAAGTGCAATTACAGGAGCTGTTGGATAAAGGATTCATTCGCCCCAGTGTTTCTCCTTGGGGAGCTCCTGTGCTCTTTGTAAAGAAGAAGGATGGTACTATGAGGTTGTGCATCGACTATAGGCAATTGAACAAGGTGACCATTAAAAATAAGTATCCTTTGCCTAGAATCGATGATCTCTTTGATCAGTTGAAGGGAGCGTCAGTATTCTCTAAGATTGATCTGAGATCGGGGTACCATCAGCTGAGAGTCAGAGCTGAAGATGTTCCGAAGACTGCATTTCGGACCAGGTATGGGCATTATGAATTTTTAGTTATGCCTTTTGGTCTGACGAATGCACCTGCAGCTTTTATGGATTTGATGAATAGGGTGTTTAGGCCCTATTTGGATCAGTTTGTAGTGGTCTTCATCGATGATATTCTGGTGTATTCGAGGAATGAAGAGGAACATGATTTGCATCTGCGGATTGTGTTGCAGATTTTGAGAGAGAAGCAACTATTTGCCAAATTGTCGAAGTGTGAGTTCTGGTTGGATCAAGTAGCTTTTCTCGGACATATTGTTTCAGCAGAAGGCATCAGAGTTGATCCGAGTAAAGTTGAAGCCATTTTGAATTGGAGTCCACCCAAGTCTGTGACAGAGGTTAGAAGTTTTCTGGGTTTGGCAGGCTATTACCGGCGGTTTGTGAAAGGATTTTCTTTGATAGCTACTCCACTCACCAGATTGCTTCGTAAAGGAGTGAGGTTTTTGTGGATAGATCAGTGTCAGGCTAGCTTTGAACAGTTGAGAGATTTGTTGACTCAAGCGCCTGTTCTCACTTTACCTGTAGAAGGCCAACCCTATGTGATCTACAGTGATGCTTCACATAGAGGTTTGGGGTGTGTATTGATGCAGGAAGGGAAAGTTATAGCTTATGCATCTCGACAGTTGAAACCGCATGAGCTTAACTATCCTACCCATGATTTGGAGTTGGCTGCCATTGTTTTTGCATTAAAGATTTGGCGCCATTATCTGTTTGGGGAGAAATGTTTCATTTACACTGATCACAAGAGTTTGAAGTATTTGGGTGTTCAGAAAGAGCTCAACCTTCGGCAGAGGAGATGGTTGGAATTGATTAAAGACTACGACTGTTTGATAGATTATCATCCAGGTAAAGCAAATGTGGTTGCTGATGCCTTAAGTCGGAAGTCTTTAGCTGGTTTAACAGTTTACTCGCTCTCGTTGCTTGTTGAGTTGAGAGCATTGCGTGCCAGTTTTGTACCTTGTGATGATGGTGCATTATTGGCACAGTTACAATTGAAGCCTGTTTTGTTGGATCAGATCAAAGAGGCTCAGTTAGCTGATAAGAAGATTCAGAAGATTGTTTTAGATTGTGAGAGTGGAAAGACTAGAGATTTTGTTGTGAAGGATGATGGGAGCCTATGGTTTAAGAATAGATTGTGTGTACCCGATAATGCTGACTTGAAGAGGATCATTTTAGAGGAAGCTCATCAGTCTTTATTTGCTATGCATCCGGGTAATACGAAGATGTATCATGATTTGAGACAGCATTATTGGTGGATTGGGTTGAAGAGAGACATTGCTGAGTTTGTATCAAAATGTCTCACTTGTCAGAAGGTTAAAGCAGAGCATCAAGTTCCCACTGGGTTACTTCAACCGTTGTCAGTGCCAGAATGGAAGTGGGAAAGAGTGACAATGGACTTTGTGTCTGGGTTGCCTTTGACACAAAGGAGACATGATGCCATATGGGTGATTGTGGATAGATTAACTAAGACAGCTCATTTCCTTCCGGTTCGGATGGATTACTCTTTGGAGAGGTTGGCTGAGCTGTACATCCATGAGATTGTGAGATTGCATGGAGTTCCAACTTCTTTAGTGTCTGATCGAGATCCCAGGTTTACTTCGAGATTTTGGAAGAGTTTGCATGGTGCTTTGGGTTCTCGACTGCATTTCAGTACTGCTTTTCATCCACAGACGGATGGACAGTCTGAGAGGGTGATACAGATCATTGAGGATATGTTGAGAAGCTGTGTCATTGATTTCACTGGAAGTTGGGATAGATTCTTACCTCTTGTGGAGTTTGCTTATAATAACAGTCACCAGTCTAGCATCGGAATGGCCCCATTCGAGGCATTGTATGGCAGACGGTGCAGAACACCTCTTTGTTGGAGTGAACTTGGTGATAGCAAATTGATTGGGCCTGATTTGATTCAAGAAACTGAAGAGAAAGTAAAGTTGATTCGAGGCAGATTGAAAGCAGCTTCAGACCGACAGAAGTCCTATGCAGATCTGAAGAGGAGAGACATTCAGTTTGATGTTGGGGATAAGGTATTTTTGAAGGTATCTCCTTGGAAGAAGATTTTGAGGTTCGGTCGGAAAGGGAAATTAAGTCCTCGTTTCATCGGACCGTATGAAGTGTTAGAAAGAGTTGGGCCAGTGGCGTATAGACTTGCTTTGCCACCTGAGTTGGATCGTATTCATAATGTATTTCATGTTTCTATGTTGAGGAGGTACAGATCGAATCCATCTCACGTGTTGCCAATTGAGTCTATCGAAGTGAGCCCAGATTTGACATTTGAAGAGGAACCAGTTGCTATCTTGGCACAGGAAGTGAAAGAATTGAGGAACAAGAGAGTACCATTGGTGAAGATTCTTTGGAAGAATCATGCAAAAGAAGAAGCAACTTGGGAAAGTGAGCAGACTATGCGAGAGCAATATCCTCAGTTGTTTCAGAATTGATTTCAGGTAATTTCGAGGACGAAATTTCTTTTTAGAGGGGGAGAATTGTAATATCCTCATTTATGCCCTAGAAGTTTTGCATGTTGTTGTTGTTGTTGTTGTTGTTGTATTGTTGGTTTAAATTGAGAAAAGAAAAGTATAAGTGTTTTGGGAAAGAATTTAGGGTTTAGAGACAAGTTTATATGTTGTGTATATTGTGATATATATAACATATACATTGGTCAAAAGAGTTGGTCAAGGCAAGAGGAGATATTTTTTTTAGGGCATGTGAAATTACCAAAATGGGCAAGAGATATCAAAGAGAATTAAGATATGTATGAGGGCATTATAGTAATTTTCCTTTGGATGGGTATTTAATGAAGATTGACTTTGTGATTCTTGATCATTTTCTCTTCCTCTTGATGGTAGTGGCCGGCTCTCCATTAGCAAAAGGGAAGGAGAAGTGTTCTTGATAGTAAGATCAAGATTGAAGGGAGAATTGAAGAATCAAGTTGAAGATTTGTGGAATTTCTTCACTTTAGGTAAGTAATTTCTTGTTTTCTTTTATTAATTTGGAAATTGTGGTTAAGGTGTATTGAGAATTGTTGAGATGATGATTTAGTGTGTTGATGTGTGTTTATAAGTGTTAGAGTTGATTGTAAGTTAAAAATTGGAGGTTGTGTTGGTTTGGTTGTGATTATGGAAAAATAAGTGAAGATTGATAGTGGAAAATCAAGAGTAGAGTTTGAGTTAGGGTTTTGAGATGGTGTTTGTTTAATTGTGATATTAAGGTGTTTTAAAGTGATTATTGTAATGAATATGTATTTAGAACATTGATGATGTTCATTGGAAGCATGTGGTATGATGTATATTGAGTTTTAATGCATTTGGAAGAGAGTTGGTTAGAATTAGGGTTTTGGTTTTGGGAGACACGGCCAAATGCCATGTGAGACACGGCCAAGTCATATGATTTTGGACGTGTTGGACTAATTTTTGGGTGACATAGCCGTGTTCCCAAGCCGTGTGAGCTTCTGTGAGTTTTGGTTGAAGAGACACGGCCGTGTCCCTAAGCCGTGTTTGCTACTGCCAAAGTTGAATTGAGAGACACGGCCACAAGCTTGGCCGTGTCCCTCATGTGTGCTGCCCGTGTCCATCAAATGAGTTGGTTAGGGTTTTGTTTCTTTGTTCTTTTTGCATTGTTTTGGTTCTTCAAAGGTGGGTTGGTTCTTAAACCTAACCCTAAAACACTTTAAACACACTTGAATCAATGAATGAACTAATCAAATGTATATGGAAGATCCTAAAGCTATGAATCATATAAGTTGTTCTTTGCCCTAATTGCATTGTTGAGATTTAAACAAGGTTATGTTATGCATTGTGAAAGGTATTGTATTTTATGAGTAATGTACCTTGAAATGTTGTATCAAAGATGAAATGATAATTCAAATAAGATATGATATGAGACAATGCCATTGTGTTTGGCTATGATGAATGATGCTATATGATGATAATATTGAGAGAATGAAGGCATGTTTGCCTAAATGTTGATGAGAATTGAGAATGGAAATGATAATTGATATGTAAATGAATTGTGTGGCTAATGTGTTATTCCATTTTCAGAGTATGTTATTGGTGGCATGCCTAATGATAGTAACAATCTCTTGAAGTTAGGTTGGATTGAATCCTTGAAGCCTAATTGAGATGTTACCACCCTTGAAGCTAGGTTGGGTTAGTTCTTGAAGCCAAGTTGGGTAGAAGCTTAGCATGCTTTGCTCCCCTTGAAGCTTGGTTGAACTTAATCCTTGAAGCCTAGTTGGGTCTATGATATTGATATTGATAAATGTGATGATAGAACCAAAACATTAACTCTGAAAATTGAATGGCATATTAGTGTGTCTTGGGCCCATGCTTGTCTATGGTTAATGTGAGTCATGAATGATGTTTGTTTTGCTTTGTAATGATGATTAAATGAATACTAATGAGGTATATGAAAAGATAATAAAATGTGATATGTAATGTGAAAGTATATTGTTAATTTTGCATATATGATGTTACATATATATTATGGTTTGAGAAATGACATTGCATTGCACGAAGTCATATCATTAGCATGATTATCTTACTAAGCCCTTGGCTTAGCGCGATAGTGTTTAATCGCGCAGGTGATAGAACTGTTAGAGTTGATCCCGAGAGCTCTTCGAGACCGAGTGAGGGTAGACAGTGAAGAGTTGATTTTGGAGACTTAAAGATCAAAGAAAACTTGCCAATCATGTATAACTCTTTTTATATTTTGTAAAGTATTGATTAAATGTACATATTTGTATATTTGTAAATATGGAATTAAGTGTTTTCAATTATGTAAATATTTTATGACTTCCGCTGTGAAATAACTATATGTATGTATATATATATCTAATGTGTTTTATTTTAAAAGTAAATGATCTACTTTTCTATATTATATAATGATAATAGTATTGTATCTATTTAAATGTTTTGAATGTTGAAGAAAACCGTAGCATCCCTATGTTTGGTGCACTTATGCTACATGGTTGTAGTTGTAGTGTGTGTGCATTGGATGTGTGGGTGTTACAGTAAGGGGTATGTTTCCACTTGGTGGGTACTTCATTAGTTAAATATCATGTAATTCAATTTGCTTTTCTATTTTAGAACCTATGTAAAGGACATGTTTCTACCTTTCGGTGGGTGTCCTATTTAGGCATGTGATGTAAGGACATGTTTCCATCTTCGGATGGGTGTCCATTTATTCGTTTTGCTTGGATATTGCTTTGATTTTAATATATTGATTTTTTTAATGATTATGTGTAATATGGATAATGTTGTTATACTTAAGAATTTTATAGTATTAAGACTTGTAAAGGAGGCCGATTCCAATGAACCGGGAGTTGTGGGGGTGCTGGGCCATTTCTCACCTTCCCCACACGTACCTAACTTTTCGAACCCATTAAGGGGTTGGAGATTCCTTAGGAATCGAGTCATCCACCCCTTTCTTTTTCCCGGCCCGTCCGGGTGGCGACTCCATTTTCTCCGGACTTAGGTCCGTGTTCTCTAAGGCCCCGAGGAAAAAATTCCCCGCTCACAGGGGGTATATTTATAGTGTTATGGGGTCAAACTAGTTATTTATAGCTATTAGGGGTTGATTATACACATTTTCAAACAACTTCCAATGGCTATATTTTTTTGAAAAAAGATTCGATTCTTGGTCGAATGAGTGTTATTATGCTAGGGTACACAGTAGTTCGATTGAACTTTATGCAGTCCTAATAGGACAACTGGGTTTTAATATAGCGATCGAAAACATTTTAAATTTTTACAGTCAGACTAAGGTGTAGAATGTTCGGGCCAGGCTATTTTTGGATTTTGGACAGATTTGCTTAAGGCACAGTTGAACCAATTATATGGTCAAATCGAGACACATAAAAATTGATTTTAAGATAATTCATTTAGATCTCAATTTTTGGCCTAAATTTATGATCAAATAGATGTTGATACAAAATTAGGGCATGAATACATATACAAGCAAGTCTAATTCATTATAGATATGCACATTTAAATCAATCAATAAATTACCATCAAGTTCAAGGCAATCCACAAAAACAAAATATATTTAAATCATTCTAGAGTACTTCCATCAACATTCCTATGTGTTGTTTTATAAAATTCAATCTTTTTTCATTTAATAATTTTGTAAAGATATCTGCAAGTTGATTTTAAGTATTAATGAACTTTAAAACCACATTTTGATTTTGAACATTGTCTCATAAAAAAATGATGCCTTATATCTATATGTTTTGACCTAGAATGTTGAATTGGATTCTTGGATAGATTAATGTCATTTGTATTATTACATTTGATGGGAATGTGATCAAATATCTTACCATAATCTAGCAATTATTGCTTTATCCGTAAGACTTGAGTACAACAAAAGCAGGCTGCAACATATTCAACTTCCACAATAGATAGAGTAACCGAGACTTGCTTCTTACTGAACCAAGAAATTAGGAAATCACAAAGAAAATGGCATGCACCTATTGTGCTTTTCCTATCCAATAAGCTACCGATAAAATTCACATCCAAAAAACCTAAAATATCAAATGATGTATTTCTTGGGTACCAAAGTCCTAAATATAAATTCCACTTAAGTATTTTAAAACTTTTTTAGTGGTATTTAAATATGATTCTTTAGGATTAGATTAAAATCTAGCACATAAACTAATACTGTATATTATATCTAGCCCAGAAGCGATAAGATAAAGAAAGGATTTGATAATACCTTGATATTTCTTCTCATATACTTTGTTACCAAGTTCATCTTTGTCCAACTTCAAGAATGTACTCATTGGAGTTTTGTTTACTTTGGAATAATCCGTTTCAAACTTCTTAAGAAGTTTCTTTGCGTACTTGGATTGGTTAATGAAGATACCACTATTGCATTGCTTAATTTGTAGACCAAGAAAGAACTTAAGTTCATCCAATATACTCATCTTAAATTCTCTAGTCATACAAGAAGCAAACTCTTGGCACAAGGCCTTATTAGTAGCACTAAATATAATTTCATCAATATAAATTTGTATAATTAAAATTTTATACAATTTCTTTTTCACAAAAAGTGTAGTATCAACTTTTCCTTTGGAAAATCTATTTTCTAACAAATATGCACTATGTCTATCATACCAAGCTCTTGAAACTTGTTTCAATCCATATATAGCCTTGGTTAGTTTAAAAATATAATTTAGACGTCTATAATCTTCAAGACCAAGAGGTTGTTTAATATAGACTTTCTCATTAATAAAACCATTAAAAAAATGCACTTTTAACATATTTGAAAAACTTTAAAATTCAAATGACATGCAAAAGCAAGTAGAATTCTATTAGCTTCTAATCTAGCAAAGGGGGCAAATGTCTCATCATACTTAACACTTTCTTCCTCTTGGTTATAGTCCTTAGCTACCAATCGGGCTTTGTTTCTTGTGATAAGTGCATCTTCCTTCCTTCTTGTTCTCTGGTTCTCCTTCCTTCTTGTTCTCTTGGTCACCTGCATTCACAGAATTATTTTCAACATTATCGTTAATTACCTTACCACTTCTAAGAACAGTCACTGATTGTGCCTGCTCAGGTTGACTTGAAAATTTCCCCTTTTGTTGAATCTGCATCTGTTGTGCAAGTTGCCCTACTTGAGTCTCCAATTTCTTAAAAGATGCTTCTAATGAATCCAGCCTCTTATTGGTCATCTCTTGATTTTTAGCAGTGACTTGGATAAAAGCCTGTAAACTTTCCTCTAAACTCTCTATCTTAAGCTGCCCTTGATTTGAGGATTGACCCTACGGTTGGTTCTGTCTCTGGAGCAAATGGAAAGGCTGTTGAGAATTATTTGTTGTCCAAAAAAAATTAGGATGATTCCGCCAGCCAGGATTGTAAGTATTTGAGTAAGGATCATTCTGGGCCCTTGGTTGATATCCCCCCATAGCATTGACTTGCTCAGCTTCAATACCATAAGACTCATATGCGGAGGGGCAAATATTTGCTCCATGCCTGAAAGATCAATGGAGAAGTCCCCTTCAGCAGATTTACACAAGGCAAGCAATCCATACCGGCCACCTATACCATTCCCCAGCAGGTTGAAGAATGATAAACAAGATAAGCAATTTTCTGTTCTGCAGCATAAACTACCTCCAAAGCTAATGGATCCTGGTAGCTTTATAATTCAAATTACTATGGGGAATGGAAAGGGGACTGATGGCATGTGTGATCTAGGAGCCAGTGTAAATTTGATGCCTTATTCTGTGTATCAACAATTAGAACTAGGGGAACTTAAACCAACCAAAATGGTGTTGCAATTAGCTAATAGATCTCTTAGATTCCCGAAAGGGGTTATAGAAGATGTGTTAGTTAAGGTTGGAGGGTTGATAGTACCTGTGGACTTTATAGTTCTTGACATGGAAGGAAGTAACCCTACACCATCAGCACACACTATTTTGCTGGGTAGGCCTTTTATGGCTACTACCAACACCTTAATAGATGTTAAAAATGGTAAATTATCAATGACTATCTTGGGACAAACGGTTGAATTTTCTATTTTTAACACTTCTCCCATTCCTACAACTGCTTTATATGAGGATTGTTCTTTAATTGATTGTGTTGACGCAGTTGTTTCAGATGTTTTCTTGCAGACAGGTTCCTCGGATAAATTGGAGGTGGCACTGACTTTAGATCGTGGTTTAGATATTTTTGATTTAGAAATAGTCAGTTGCCTTGAGACATTAGAGAGTGCTAAAATAGAGGAACTTAAGGAGGACCCAGTATTTGAACTTCCCTCCATCCAAAAGGAAGAGAAGAATCCTTCACTAGAGTTAGAGCTGAAAGAGTTACCTAAAAATCTGAAATATGTGTTTTTAGGAGATCACAATACCTTACTTGTGATAAAATCTAGTGAACTTAGTGAAGGGGAGGAGATGAGATTGGTGAATGAGCTTAAAAGATTGAAAAAAGCAACAGGATGGGGATTGAGTGACATAAAAGGTATTAGCCCTTCAATGTGCATGCATAGAATCACCTTAGAAGAGGGGGCTAAACCAGTGAGGGAGACCCAAAGGCGCTTTAACCTAAAGGCATATGAGAGCTCGAGAATTTACAAGGATCGCACTAAAGCACTTTATGACAGAATTATAGTGCGAAAGACATTGAGTCCAGGTATGAAATTACTTTTTAACTTTCATCTCCGTCTATTTCCAGGTAAACTCAAGTCTCGATGGAGTGGTCCTTTCGAGATAACTTAGGTATATCCTTCTGGTGCCATTGAATTGCTTAACTCTTGAACAAATGAGACTTTTAAAGTAAATGGACAAAGAGTTAAGCCATATAATGAAGGGTTTCAAGAAGTGAGGATCATTGACAACACTTTGATCCACGATCCCTAAGTCTTGCAGTGATGTCCAACTATATGACATTAAAGAAGCGCTAAATGGGAGGCAAACCATCGGTTTGCATTTCTTTTCCATAGTTATAATTTTAAATGTAGCAATTTTGATTTTATGTTTGTTTAAATAAATGGAATGGGTGCTTTGATCGGTTTTTATTTTTCTAATGTGTTTCAGGGTGGATCGAAGAAGAGGTTTGCAATTTGTTTAAGATTTGGTGATATAAAATAAAAAAATAAAAAAATAAAAGAAAATAAGTAAAAAGGGCAGTAGGTGATGGGACACGGCCAAGCGTCACCAAAATTTCCTCTTTTTTTTTTTGTTTTTTTTGCAACCTTTCTACACAGTAGGTGACACGACCAAGGAGCTTGGCTGTGTCCTTGGCCGTGTCACATGGGACATGGCCAAGCTTCACCAAAAAGTCTTTATCTTTGTTTTTGCAATCTTTTCCTCACAGTATCAAACACACCCTTGGGACACGGCCAAGTCACTGGCCGTGTCCCTCAAAACACACTAGACACGGCCAAGCTCACCCAAGCTTGGTCGTGTCCCTTCACATTTACACTTTAAAAACATGATTTTTGCACTGTTTGCTCATTCCAATCCCTAGATCTATTTTGCTTTCTCTCTCTCGCTCTCGACTTCTCTCTCTCGCAAACTCCATTGTTTGTGTTTCAAAGCTTCAAAACCTCCATTAAATCTCAATTTTCTTCACCAAAACTACAATTATTCCATTAAATCTTCTTCTTCTCTCACAAAAGATCAATTTAATCGGTTTAAATTTCAAATTTTTTCAGATCTTTCAAGATGCCAAGAACGAAGATGGTTTCCCACCGCAAGAAGAAGAGACCTACAACTGAAGGTGCATCTTCATCTTCATCGTTTTCATCTTTGAAGAAAGCGAATCTTTTGGCTCGGGGTTTCTTCCCGACGAGGTATGTCAATGATGAATCCCTTAATGCTCTTAATATTAGGGATAATTGTTATCATTATGTTCAAATCCTTGGGTGGGAGAACCTAGTCTCCTTGCGACCTTTGCAATTTCAAGAGCTTACTTTAGAGTTCTTAACATCTCTTAATGTTGAAAGAGATGCGCAGAAAATTTGCTCTAGGTTGAGTTTTAAGTTGTTTGGAAAATCATTTGTGATTAGTATTGAACAATTAAATGGGATATTTGGTTTCCATCAACATGGTGAAAGGTCGGTACCTAAGGAATTTAAACAATAATTTGCTTGGGGAGCATTGGGCTCGGGAACTTATGTGGCCAAATCGGCCAAAGCAACTAAATTGAGCAATCCCGCTTTGAGGTATTTGCATCGTTTTATGTCTTGCGGATTCTTTGCTAGGAAGGAAAGTCCAGGTGTAGTGGAACTGAGTGAACTATTTTTCTTAGATTGTGTGGTTAATGCAGTGCCTATTAGTTCCGGCTATTGGTTAGCCGATGTTTTTGATAGTGCGGCGAACAAAAAGAAGGGGGCTATCTGTATTGGAGGATTGGTTACCACATTGGCCATAGCCCTTTTTGATGATTTTGACCCGAGTACCTGTCGCATGACTAGAATTACGGGTAATGATTCATTGGATTTGGCTACACTAGAGAAGATGCATATGGTGGTGCATAGGAGAGGGGCTTATATGATGGCTTTAGCTGAGCCAGAAGTACCGGGGGGTAGACAAAAGAGAACACGAGTCCAGGAGGGGTCCGACTCAGATTCTCTTGATTTGAAAGAAGAAGCTCCAGCTCCGGATAATCAAGAGATACTTAATAGGATTGAGGCACTGGAGGGCAAGGTAGATCGTAACCATGCTGCGGTCTTGTAACAATTAGACCAAATCAATAGCAACCTTGCCAAGATTCTGAGTCTTCATCCCTCGGCTGCTTCATCATCACATCCTCCTTCACCGTAGTTCTTTCGAGACAATTCCTTACTTTCTTGTGTTTAGTTATAGCATATTTGTGTTTGTATTTTTCATTTTTGTTTTTAATGTTAACATTTGATATTTTATTTTATATATTTTATTTTGTTTTTGAACATTTGCTATTTGTGATGAAAAGGTAGAGTTTGCCTCACAAGGGACCGATGGGAAAACAGGTTGTACCTTGACTCTTTATCTTTATTATCCTTGTTTCCATTAAGGACAATGTCATTTATAAGTGTGGGGTAATCTTTAAACTTTCCTTTAATTGTTGTTTTGTTTGTCGTTTTATGTTATATTGTGCGTTGTGCATGGTATAATTGTTGAAAACTTATTGACTTTTCTGTGATTCTAGTATTATATTTGAGACTTTAGTATCAGCATAGAGATTAGCATTTGAATTCATTCAGGATCAATTTTCACATTCTGCAATTCATGACATATAAATCTTTGTGAACCCACCTTTGTGAGTTTTGAGCCTCATAGATTGAATGTTATTGTCAATTGAATTTCTTTTCTTAAGTGTGCATCTTCATGATTTTGCATCTCTAGAGCTTGCTTTTGCATACTAATTGAACTCACATTATGATTCCATCTCAAGTTTTAAAATGATGAAGGCAAATTAGGTTAGCCCTTTAGCTTAAAAAGACTTCCCTTAATTATGAATTCCTTAGTGAGCCAAGTTGAGCCTTTGACTTTTTCTTGATTGATCAACACAATTCACAACTCAACTTTTTCTTATTATCATCATACCTACATTAAGGAATGGATTTTCTTATGATATGACAATAGGGTGGTTTAATTCATAAGTGTGGGGTAAGCAATTTAAAAGAAAAAAAAAAGAGAAAAAAACAAAAAAAAACAAAAAAAGTATTGCTTTAGTAAGATGTAGGGCTGAAATGCATACTTTGCACATTGTATTTGCTAAGAGTCGATTATTCTTTTCCTCTACATTGTAAGCTAGATGTTTCATGCAATTTTATATTTTGTATATATATATATATATTAAAAAAAAGTAAAAAAAAAGAAGAAAAAGGAAAATAAAAGTGAAGATATATATATATACAGAATTCATATATTTTCTAGCATTAGAGGAATGTCAACTCATGTACTTTTCTTTAAGTATGCAAGTATGTGAGATTATCAATGGTTAGTGAATATGCCATTTGAGAAGTTATGAGTTTCTGAGCAAGAGTATTGTCTTATTTAGATACTCCATTTATTGATGCTCCAGCTTAAATGTCTTCTCTCACACCTGCACCTTAGCCCCATTACATCCAAATAAAAGACCTTCGGATTATTTCTTGAGAAAATCAGTGAGGGAGATTGGATAATTAAGCAAGTTTATGGTAGTATGCAGTCATGAGTGGTTTGAGTGAATTAATCTATGAAATCGAGTGAAACACTTAGATGAGAGATTAGATTTGTATGTCTGGATTAATGAATGAGTTAAGAAGATCTTGATTGAAGGAAATTGTAATTATTTATGGCTGAGTCTTAAAGGATTTCATCTTATATACTGGAATTATAGTTAAAGTTGCTTGAGTTTTTAATTTATGCCATGTGAATTTGCTTGAGGACAAGCAAAGTTTCAAGTGTGGGGTAGTTGTTTTATTAGTTTTTGTCATAGATTTGTATCTTATTTATTGTGATGATTATTGTTTTCTTTAGGTATTTTGGTAGTTTTAATATGTTTATTTAGTGTTTTCATTAATTTTGGTAGTTTTAATTTATTTAAGTGTTTATGTTATTTTTGTCCTAGTTTTTAGTGTGTGTTTGTGTGTTGTTAGTTAATGTTTATTTGATTCTTGTTTAAATTGTGTTTCAAGTGTTTGTGTTAGGTTAATATGAAAGGAACTATATTAAGGGCAAAACCAAGGATCAAGAGAGGAAGGAAAGACCAAGGAACCAAGAGGAAGAAAACAATGGACAGTAGCTGACACATGCAGAGGACACGACCAAGCTTGTGGCCGTGTCCCATACCAAGCTAAGGAGGAAGCCAACAAATCAGTAGCTGACACACTCAAGGGACACGGTCAAGCTTGTGGCCGTGTCCCTCCAAACTTGTCAAACACGGCCAAGTTGTTTAAGCTTGGCCGTGTCACACTCAAGTCCAAAGAAAGAAGAAAGATGAAAATCAAACAGAGGCAGACACCTTCAGGGGACACGGCCAAGCTTGTGGCAGTGTCCCTCCAAGAACCTCAAACACGACCAAGCTTGTCTAAGCTTGGCCGTGTCACTCATGGATTAAACGAAGAAAGAAAAAGTGGAGTTTTAAGCGAGGTTTCGTATAAATTATATGATTAGGGTTTTCAAGAGCTGGTTTTTTCAGAGTTTTTCAGCCGTCAAAGAACTTAGGGTTTCATATCTTATTTTCTTTAATATTTTGATTACACTTGGATTAAAACTAGTTTAGATTAAATTTGTTCTAGCCATTGATACATTCTTCGAGCAAGTTCTGAACAAGAGATTTTTCAAGAGCTAAGAAGTTTGTAATTTGATTTTGTTCTCGAACTTTATCTCTTTAATTTCATTGGAATTGTATTCATGAATATTATTATGTCTAAATTGATTTCTTTGAATTTTAATGAGATGAGTATGTTTAAAAGCATTATCATGAACTAATTTGATCTAGTCTGGGGTTTGTATGGATCTACTATGATTGTATGAATTGGTTATTACTCTTAACTGAATTTATTTCTTTAGCCTTGATTGAATGAAATTATTGATTATATATAATTGATTGGCCACCAATTATGTGTTTTAGGTATTAGATGAAGGATTGAGAGATGAAGTCTAATGCTGAAACAATTCAATTAAGGACTTAGGTGAATTAGAGATATAACCTAAGAAAATGATTATTTCAATTGTGACAAGATTATTTGAGAGAGGTTTGAATGCGAGAGCTTATTTCCTTGATTCAATTAATTAAGTTGCTTGAGATTTAATCTTTGAAATTAAACTAGTTAAGAGGAATAACCATTCATACATATAAGTAGTAGAGAAGTGCAAACCCTAGACCTTTCTATTAAGTGAATCAATATTTCAGCTTATTTTACTTTTATTGTTTTAAACTCCAATCGATCTATTTTCATTAGTTGTTAGCCATTTAAATTTATTCTAATTTGTTATTTGCATCCTAATAATCAATTAGCTTATCTAGCTTCCTTGAGAGACGACCTTGGGGTGATCACCTTTGCTACAGCTACCTCGTATACTTGCGAGTGACGCTTATAGTAGAGTTAATTAGAGCGCAACAAGTGACAACATAGGTTATGCATGAAAAACCACTAAATTGCATGGGTATCGATTTTGTTCGGTTTGATATTGATTGCAAATTTAGGGATAAGGAAGTCTTGAAACATTCTTATAACTCTTGAACTTTAAAAAAATTATCTTGTTTAGTGTTTTGATTTTAGCCTTGCTTGGGGACAAGCAAGGAATTAAGTGTGGGGTATTTATTTAGATCATTTTTGTACTAGTTTTTAGTGTGATTTTTATGTATTTTTAGTTAATGTTTTGATTGATTTTTGTTTAAAGTTTGTTTGAAGTGTTGCTTTTAGGTTTAAGTGCAAAAACTCCCTTGGAAGATCAAAATAATGAAGAAAGAGCATAAACCAAGCAAGATATGGCCAAGCCAAATCAAGCTTGGCCGTGTCTCTCAAAGAAAATGAAGGCAGTGCATGACACACCTAAGAGACATGGCCAAGCCACTGGCCGTGTCTCATTCAAGGAGTAAAACAAAGAAACCAAAGAAAGAAAAGAAAGGAAGGCAGAAGTTGACACACTCAAGTGACATAGCCAAGCCATTGGCCGTGTCACATGACACGACCAGGAGCTTGGCCGTATCCCATCTCATGCCAAAGAACAAAAGACAAGTAAGGAAGGAGGTGACACACCCACATGACACGGCCAAGCCACTGGCCGTGTCACATGACATGGTCACTAGCTTGGTCGTGTCACCTAGAAGAAAAGAAGGAAAGAAATGGAAAAAAGAGACACGACCAACTAGCTTGGCCGTGTCCCAAGCAAAGTGAGTGACATGACCACTAGCTTGGCCGTGTCACCCTTGGTCAATCTTGGATATTTGAATTCTTTTGCATTAAGTGGGGGACAAAGACCAAAAGTAATATTAAAAGAAGGAAAAAGGACTTGCTTTTGCCAAAAGAAATATTAAACAAAGAGAATAGTGGGGGAAAAATGAGAGTGATGTGAGTTGGAAGGCATGGGTTGAGTTTTAAATGAATTAAAAAAAGGAAGAAGAGGATTTTGGAGGGATAGTTTTTGATACACGGTTTGGGCAAGGAGGGAGTGACACTCTTCTTGACTTTTCATCCTCATCCTCCATTTCTATCCTCTCCATCTTCTCCATCTTCCATACACAAGTTCTTTAAGGTTCTTTGGGATAAATTGGGTTAACAAGCTCTTGAAGGTTGAAGAAAGCTTCATTTAAAGGTTTGGTGACTTGAGAAAGCTCCATTCCATCTTCCAATGGCATAATCAATTGAAGGGTTGGTGACTTGAGAAAGCTCCATTACAAGGTTTGGTGACTTGAGAAAGCTCCATTCCATATTGCAAAGGGGAATCACCATTGAAGAGGGCTTGAGTTCTTCATCATACATCAAAGTGGAGCTAGGAGGAAGACTAGTAATCCTACTCTTGGCATCTTCACAAGGAGTTTTTCTATTCTCTTTTAATTTATTTCTTATTGTTGTTATTGTATTAAGAGAATTGATATTGCAATGAACAATTTGTATTTGATTTATATTGAGTTGAATGGTTAATTCAAATTGATGATGTTGAGCTAAATACCCATGCCTAGGATTTGTAGTAGGTCTAATTGAATGCATTGATTTGGTATTTCCATTGATGTACCTTGTTGTTGGTTGATTGTATTGAATTGAATGTTAAGTTGATAGATTAGCTACCTATTAATCTTTGAATATTGGATGATGGACCGAGAGGTAAAATTCGATATCGGAACTATACGATCAACCGCCCTATGAATGAATTAGAAATATAAGTTATAGGGTTTCGTTAATTTGAAAATATAAAATAATTGGTTATTGATATTTCATGAATGTGAGAACTATTGAATTGGTAATTGACTAATTAACTTTAAGGAACAAATTAATTTACAAGGTTATGTTAATGGATAATTGAGAATTGAGCTTTGATTGAATGGACCTATAACCCTAGTCACCTTCCCAAGAATTGAATCGATCTTGTACAACCATCACACACACACTTTAATTTTAGGTTTAAATTGTTCTTTTCACCATTCCAAAACATCACACGAACTTGCATTTAAATTACTTGCTAATCAAGCTATTACGAACTACACCTTCCTTGTGAGACGACCTTGGGGCGATCACCTTTTCTACAATTACCTCGTATACTTGTGAGTGACGCTTTGTAGTAGTACTTAATTCGAGCGCAACAGTTAACAAATGATTTTAAACAAGCTCTTACAATTAATTTATCAACAACTTAAGAGTTAGAGAGACCATCGGCTCTAATTAGTAATGCATAAGTTCAATTTATTAATATTAGATTATGAATTTCCATGACAATATAAATCAAAATTTGTCCATAATCAATTATATCATTTGCCATAAATATTAAAATGATTAAACATATAAAAATTTGTTGTTTTAATCAACAATAAACTATTTCAACGACCACATAATGATATCATTATTCAATCAACTAAAATAATCATTCCAAATGACTATATAAAACATATAAATGCGCAAGAACTTTTAAAAAAATAAAACTAAATTAGATCTCACAATTATTATTGAATCAAAACTTCTATTATCTTTCAACAAACACAATAAAAATAAAATTATTAATTTTTTGTAAAACATTTTTATATAAAAAGGAAAACAAAAACAAACATGTGTTTGATCTGACATAGTATCCAAAATTATTTATATTAACTATCGAGATATCTTCCTAAATAAAATGTCTATCATAATGAAAAATTAACAATAATATCTCAAATATATTCTTGTCCCTAAACATGAACAAGAATTTTGATAACACTCAATATCTTCTTTCCAAAAAAAATATAACATAAAATAAATATAATATTTACATCTTTTCATCATTAATTTAGACTTTTTTTCCCACTTAATTCAAGCAAATTTGAATTGATAAGGGTGTGAATGTCATATATGCTCAAAGTGCCATGTTGTTTCACTATATTATGAACTCAAACAAAGCCTATGCTATACTTATTGCAGTTAGAATGGCTAAAGATGATGGTGCATCTTTGAATCAAACTATCAAATTCTCATCCACTCTATCAATGACATCAATTCAAGGGTGAAACGGAGGGTGAGGAGGGCATGAGGGGTCCATTGCTCCCCTTGGTTCCTATATACATATACATATACATATATGTATATTTATACATACATAAAATTAATAATACTTATATTTATATAATATCAAATTAATTTATAATATAATATATATTTATACAATATATAATATTTATATATATTATATTTGTGCATTCATTTTTTCTTTAAAATTAATTTTTAAATATTAATAATTTTAAAATTTAAAATTAGTTTTTAATTTATTATTTTGATAATGTTATTGAGTATTATAATTATTTATAATTATTGTTTAATTTATAAGCTTTAGTTTATTATTTTGATTATTAGATTAATTATTTTAAAATTTAATTATGAATTAGAATTTAAATTTTGATTATTAGGTTAATCATTTTGGGATTTCATTATGATATGAATTAAAATTTTGAGATTTTGTAATTAGGTTAATTATTTTACAATTTGATTATGAATTAGATTTGGAGTTTTGTGATTAGGTTAATTATTCTGTTAAAAATATTCGACCATATAAATTTATTAAAAAATAATTAGTTTAAACACTTTCTTTGAAATATCTTTAAAAATATAAATATTATTTAAAAATAATATATATTATGTAATTTCTCAAAGTAAAATTTAAATATTAAAATAAAAATAATAAAAATTTTAATATTTAATTATTTAATATGAAAATAAAATAAAATATTAATATTAATACTAACTATTTGTATTAGTTTTTAATATGAAAATAAAATTAAATATAAATTCATCTATACTTTTTTTGCTTTGAAATTTTATCTCTCCTTAGTTTAAATTTTAGTTCCGCCTCTGGCATCATTGATTGTTCATGGGAGATTGAAACCTTTGTATCGTATATTCTAACTTTAAAATCAGATTGTTATGATTGGCAATTTACTTTTTATTACTAGAATTTGCAATATAGTTGCAAATTAGGTAATCATAGCTATTTGCAAAGCCACCTTTCTATTAGAAGAATGTTTCCTAATTTATTATTTTTCTTTTACCAACCAAAAGAAAACTTCCTCCACAACCTGTAAACTTGCTAATTAATATTTTTTAAATGGAAAGAGAAGAAAAACTACACCCTAAGCTAAGAGGGTGTTTCTCAAAACTTAAAAGCTGGTCAAAACTGATTATAAGCAGTTTTTAGATTATAAGTTGTTTATTTAAGTGTTTCTGAAAACTTAAATAGTAGATTATAATATGATTTTAATCAGTTTTTTAAAAGTTGGGTTTTGCTACTTTTTTTTAAGCACTTATTTTTTAAGTAGTTTTGACCAAATAAAAGACCATACTATCCTTACCTAATCTTCAATATTCCAAATTTGCTCACCCTATACAATGTCCACTCTCATTTTCTAATTAAAAATATTTTTAGGATTTTAAATAATTTGGTAATATTTACATGGTAGTTTTTTATTTGTATAATTTATTGATAACACCAATATTATTATTATTATTATTAAATAAATTTTATTATTATTATTATTATTATTATTATTGCAAAATAAATTTTGAATTGACATTTAAAAAATCATTTTTATACAATAAATAAACTCAGGGATAGTTTGGTCATTTTGACAGTTTCTGCAATTAAAAACTGATTATAAGCTGATTCTACATAAACACTTAACTGATTATAAACTAATTATCAGCTGATTATTAACTAGTTTACATAAACAATTAACTGCTTATTTTTAATCTGATTATAATCTAAAAATCACTTATTCATAATAAGCTGAAAAGCTCCAGTTTTGAGAAACACCCTCTAAATTTCATTGGGTGAAGACTCAATGCCTTGAGCGTCTTTAGCCAGCCACTCTAGGGCAGAATCTGGGGGGCTCTCAAATCTGTGAATTCCATGAGGATAATTAGTTCCAACCTTAGCAAGGTGATCAGCAACCATATTTCTCTCCCTATAACTGTGAGTGATAGCCATGCTCCACCTTTTAGAAAGAGACATCTTGATGTTCTTAATCAGAGAAGTATGGGTTGGGTTTTCATGGGGCTATAAGCAAAGCAAATCGTAAGCCTCCTTGCTGTCAGTTTCCACAGTACCTTGTCTGATACCGAGATCCCATGCCAAGTTAAGACCATTTAATATGCCCCATAATTCTCCTTGAAGAACAGAGCATTTCGCAATGTTGACAGTAAAGCCTTCTATCCAAGCTCCTGGCATATCTCCAATCACTCGACCGGCAGTGGCATGACCTATGCCTATGTTCACTGCTCCATCTGTGTTTATCTTGAGTGTGACTTTTGAAGGAGGTTGCCAACTATTATGGTGAACCTCTTTATAATCAGGACTCAATACCTCGTTCAGGTCCCAGGCCTTTGAGATTGACATAACTCTATTTCTTATTTCTGCTATGCGACCACCACGATGATCCTTAGCTCTAAAAAAAATATCCTTATTTCTCCAATTCCACAAGCACCAATCAGTGACTCCAAAAGTTCTCGTCCAATCATGCTCATGTTGAATGCTAAATCAGTTGGAAAGATTCAAGAAAAGCTATTCATCAGTGTTTAAAGCAAAGAAAGAGTGTTTTACCTCCAAAGGCAGTAGCTTATTACAAATGATTTTGGCAAAGGGACAGTCACGCAGAACATGGGTAGTAGACTCGCTATTCTCCTTGCATCTAGGGCAGGTATCAGAGTCAGTAAGGTGTCTCGTTACTCTTTCTCTATTGGTCAACAATTTGTCTTTGTAAGCAAGCCATAGAAAGACACGTACACATTGTGGTCCAGGCCACTTCCGTATAAGATTCCAAACTTTGTCCATGTCTATCCCTTGAATATTCATGATTTGTGCATAGGTAGATTTTGTTGAGAAAAGATCATTCAAGGTATGAGCCCGATAAATTTCATCTTCTCCTCTCTTAGGATTTGGCGTTGGTAAGGATGCAAGTTTAAGAGCAATGAATTAGAAAGGTAAGATTGAAGTTCCTTCCAATTCCGGTGACCTTAAGATGCGACATAATCATCCACTCTTTTTAACCTTAGTTCACTAGAGATTTCCTTATGGGTGAAATTACATAAAGGTCCCTGATCAAAAGCCCAAATATCCATCCAGAACCTAACCGTATGCCCATTGCCAATGCTCCACCTATAGCCTTTGACAAGTTTTGGCCAAGTTATATACAAGGATTTCCATAGACGAGAGCTATTAGAGCTATATTTAATCTCGTCAAAAAATATGAGGCACCACCTTATATTTCGCACTTAAAACCCTCACCCAAAGTTTCTCTTTTTGGAGGAGAAGGTCCCAAGCAAGCTTCATAATTAGAGTAGAGTCCATAGCCCCTAAGTCTTTAACACGAAGCCCACCATGATCTTTGGAAAGGCATGTAACACCCATTGACTATCATCTTAGAGAACTATTAGAAGATGTTATTCAATTCACTAAACAATCTTATTATAATATAATATCCAATTTAAAATATATTTAAGAAATAGTCCTACTAAAAATTTCGGCAGAGTCTCCCTTGCTATAATCACTATTTGAAAATTTTCATCGAGTTACATAACATGCAGAAAAGCACTTCCAATTTGCTTTCAATAGATCTCAACTCCAATAGCTTCAATAAACCTATTGTCCATTTCAATTCATAATAATTTAAACATACATAAAAATCTGTAAATATAACCATATATAGTACATTATATGAATTAATACTCAATCACTAAATCTTATAACTCCAACAAAAATATATATATATATATATACAAATATTCTATCTCATTTACATTTAATATAATCCTCAAATTTATCAAAATAAATACTATAATGTTAATAATCCATAATTTTCATCATTTATAAAATTCTTTGTCCATTCTCTGTAATTAATTATTGAAACTCTTATCCACCAATTAATAACTCTGCACATGTGTGTCAGAAAATTCTAGTACACTAAGCTTATAGCTTAGTGGTGCTTGTATACACATTCTTTGCTATTTAATTTTAATATAAATAATTGTAATGATAAAAATAGTAAATCATAATTTTTGGAAGTAAATCACAATTTTTGTAAATAAATTAATGAAACAAATATTTTCAGTAAAACTTATTTTACCACAAAATAAAATGCAATTTTAGTTTATGTTAATAACAATAAAACCTCTTTGCAATTATTTTTTTTAAATAATACTGTTTATAATAAGATTTATATTCTTACATTTCAAACTCAATTAAAATAAATAAATAAATAAATAAATAATATATAACTATATAACACTTGTCTAGCATTTATTTTACAATAAACATTGCATTTGTAACATTAATATTTTATATTTACATTTTATGTTTTTCATTTGCAATTTACTTTAATAAGTTTTATAAATTCACTACAATTGTCAATATTTTACTAATATAATTTATATATTACATTTTCAATAAATTTCATTTTATTATAATAAAAATTTTCATTCAATTAATACTATGAACACTTTTATTCTACTTGACACTTTAAGCATTATGATTTAAGATAACATTTCATGACATTTTCAGTCAATATACAATTTAATACTTTGGACACATTCACTATGTTTGATTCAGTAATGTTTAATTCAATAAAACTTTATTAAATCTCACTTTTTATTATGATTGCTATATACTTTTAGTATTTGTCTACATATAATTTTCTATAATATAATAATTTAATATAAATAATCATTAACATATATGTATATAATCCAATAAGCTTTTTTTATCTTTCTACTTTTGCCCTTATATACTAAGTTTTAAATTCTAAGTTTGCATAATAGGGTCACTGATGACAAGTAAATACCTGCTGTAAAGAATATGATCAATGCCCCACTGGTGGCACTGATGCCTACTATCACTGATGACACAAAGTGTTTACTGATGACACAAAGTGCTCACTAACACTATGGACGCTCACTAACACTATAGACGTCCACCATTGGCTAGCTATTTAATATGAAAACTGCGTTTATTATTAGTATAATTGCAATCCAGTTACTTTCTCATATTCAATCAATTTTACAGTCAACAATAATAATAATAATTTTAATAATTTTTTAAAATAATAACCACTTTCCTCATTAACAAATTGACGTTAAAACTTTAACAATTCAATTTAATAAACTTTACATCATTCATTTGTTATATACAATTTAATTTATTTCTCAACTCTTCAAAATCTATTAGATTTTTGCTTTCTCTAGCAGTCTCTGTTTCTCAATTGTTTTAGTAGTAAATCTCCATTAAAAAAATATATAGATTTAAACATAATTCTTAGGCATAGACATAAACTTATATTTAAAATTTTATATTTTTCAAAATTTTTTTACTATGTTTAAAAATTATATTTTTCAAACTTATATATTTTATTTTTACAATAACTTTACTGGCATTACCATTTTTTAATTTATTTAGGTACCAAATTTTTATAAAAATTCATGAAATTTTAACCATATAACAAACATATATATAAAATTTTACCTAAAATTTTATAATTTTATACGCTTATTTACCTTAGTTTTAAATTGTGTTTACTTAACCTTATAGATTTTGGTTTTACAGTTACTATTCTGACAGTTATTTTTTGTTTTATTTTTATAATTAAACCTTTATTAAAATTTATAAAATTTTATTCATATGTGTTAATTTTATATATGAGCTTATATGTAAAATTTTAGATTTTTTCTGAGTTATTTGGCTATGGTTTTCAACTGAGTTTCTTAAACCTTAAAATTTCTTGCTCTATCGGCACAGTCAAGCTAGCTTATGTTCTTCTATTTTTTTCTCATAGTAAATCATCTTTAAAAATTATGAAATTCTATACACCAACTACTATTACACATATAAACTCCCAACTAAAATGCCATGCTTATTAAACCTTTTTAGGTTAGTCTAAAAATTCAAACAAAATAATTCACAAATAATCTAAAATCTACTAATCACTTGCAATAATCATTTACCTATTCTTTAACTATGTACTCATTTTGAATATCCAAAGACATATATCAATACATTTCTCATATTTTCAACTCTTTCTAAGTTTCACCATCTAATGAATTGATCTCACTTGAATCTTATAAACAATCTACATTAATTACAAATATTTTTAAGATTTAATCAATAATTCACTACTAACTTTACTCACTAAAATAAATAATATCTAGCTCTTCAAGAACACAATCAAATTCAAGCCTAAACTTCCATAAACAAATCAACGAAATATAGTTCAATTTACTTACATTAAATTCTATTAAGTTGTGTACTAGTCTTTCTTACTCAAGTTAATTTTTTTCACTTCAATTTTCATTCAGTAACACTTTCCTTTTCCTTTCTTCACATACTCTTGCCTATACATAGCTTAATCATATAATTTTGAAATGCTATTATATTTAATTTTAAACATATTGACTTTAACCAAAGTTATATATATATCTCTCTCTCTCTCTCTCTCTCTCTCTATATATATATATATATATTAGCCATTTAGCTCCCAATACATTGCTATCCATAAAACAATAATTCAACATTTCAATTCTCTAACTAATATACTTCAAAGAACCATTTAGTTTCATCAAAACAATTCACTTCAAAATCAATTAATTTAATATTCCAATAACTTCAAATATCCTTTAAACTATATTTATCAAGATAAAATATTTTTCTTTTCTAATTATCAAATCTTTTGAAACCTTGTAATTCTTCCCAAGATTGATTTCAATTTAATTATCTGGAAAGCATGCTTTTAGTTATTATACATATGGTCATACTTCCAAAATATAAGGTTCCATAACCCTAAACATCTTATAACTCTAATCTTGACAAAATTGTAATTTTTTCATAACCCTAAATTAACACATAAATGATTCAATGGATGTTTTAAACATTATTTCAATTAATAACAAGTAAATACATACTTTATTATTATAGAAGAAAAATTCCATACTCATATTATTTACCAAACAGTTAATATACAATTTCTTTTATAATAATTGTATTTAATCAAATCAAATGTTGACATAATCAATTAAAATTCAAATAAACTAAAAAAATAACAAAATATGTAAAATATAAGCACTAACCTTATTAAATTGGCTTTTCCATTACTTTTCCATTCAATCCCTTACTTTGATGATGATTTTCTAGTAATTCTACTCATAAATTAATTATTTCTCATAAAAAATCTAAATTGTTTGAAAAGATTTTATGGTTTTTAAGTTAAATTTGGAAAAAGAAGAAGAAAAAAGAAGATAGAAATGGAGGCAATGGTGGCTACGAGTTTGGGATAAGGAAGTAGAAAATGAAAGTCAATTTTTTTTAAAAAAATATTTTTGGGTTTTAATCCTATAAGATGTGCCCACCAGAATTTTAGTGCACCCACTTTCTTAATTTATTTTTAAATCCAACTTTTAATTTTGTAAAACCGTAAAAATAATTTTTTTAATTAATTTAAAGCTCTACTAATAAAATCCGATTCTAAGGTCATAAGGATGTTTTTGTAATTTTTACCGCTTAATTTTTTTTAAATACTGATTTTGTCCATACTCGATGTAAGCAGATATTTTCGCCCCTATTCTCGGTGGAATGATTTTTGTGACTTCGGCACTGTTAGACTCAGGGTAGTCGCCACTCGGATGAGTCGGAAAAAGAAAGGAGCGGATGACTCGATTCCTAAGGAATTTCCAACCCCCTAATAGGTTTGAAAAGTTAGGTACACATGGGGAAGGTGAGCATGACCCGTTACCCCTACAACGCCCGGTTCATTAGAACTGGCCTCCTTTTCAAGTCTAGATATTATAAAATTCTTAATTATTATGATATTATCCATACTATAAATGATAATTAAAATGAAACATCATTGCATTAAAATTAAAATAATGTTCAAGCAAAAAAATAAATAGACACCAATCTGAGGATGGAAATATATCCTTACAACCACGTTCGATGTCTAAAATAAAATAAACATGATACCCACTAAAAAGTAAAAACGTATCATTTTACATTAATCTAAACTTTAAAATAATTTAAATTACATTTAAACTTAAATAATGAGGTGGCCACAAAGTAAAAAACATACCCTTACAATTTAAATGAATAGTTAATTAAAGAAATAAATTAAATCATTCAAACATGATATTCAAAATAAAACATCCATCATCAAATACAATACATCAAACAAATAAATGAAACTATAGTTTAAGCTGTTAAATAAATAAAATTAGGGTTTTAGATTTAAAAGGTTGATTTTACAGTTTAGGGATGAGGACTTTAAAGTTACTGGATAAAGTTGGTTTAAATGTTTTGACTTGGGAAAATGGATTTTATAAATTGAAGTTTGGAATTTGGACAATAGTTTATGTAATACCCCTTCCCGACCTATGAATAAGCCGAGGAGGAATGCTACATCTGGATACGAGCTCTGGTTATGTCAACTTACTTAATGTTCCTTATAAAAATTTTCCAAACATTTTGACAGAGTCTCCCTTAAAATTCTAGGTCCCAAGTGTCGACAAAACTGATTTTTCTTATTTTTGAAAAATATTTTGTTTCACAATTCAACTCAAGCACACTCCCAATAATCCACCCTTATAACCTCAACTACAATCCTGCAAGAAGAATTCACACTTCTATATTCACAACCCAACTCAATTTAAAACTATACAGTTATTATACATTACTAGATTTACATGCTACATCAAGTTATCTCTTTGTATTGTTCAAATAAGTACATACCAGTTTCTAATACCAAAATACAAAATGAAGAGCACCACCTAAGTTTGTTGATGACCGACAGATCGTAGGACTCCTCTGCTCGTTACTGGCTCCTTGCTAATAACCTACGAGTTTAGAAGAAACTAAACTCGCTAAACATTGCTTAGTGGGTACTTTAACTAATTACGGAAAATAAATAATAAAAGCATAATGCACTTTTAAAAGCAATGAGTCGTATTGAAAAATAATATCACAGTAAAAATAATCCATACATGTCATATATTCAATTATTATCATTTTATCAGTTCGCTCCACAAGGTAATTTGGTAGACTAACGTATGGTAAGGAACTAACTAAAACAACTGTATATATATTCTATGACTGTGGCCCTAAAAAAAATTGTGGACCAAGCCCTGTGGAATCTGTGGCCGAAGCCCTCGGACCGGAGTCCTATATAACTCGGGCGATTGCCCTATATAACTCGGACCGAAGTCCTATATAGCTCGGGTTGTCACCCTATATAACTTGGACCGAAGTCCTATATTAAAGTAGCACTGCATATAGTATGATATATCATACCCTTACCCTACTCAATACTATCCCAGATACCCAGTGGAGCCAAAATTTTCATGCCATTTCTTAATCGAATATGCATTATACAATTATCGACTTATGTTTCTTATATTATTTCAATGTGAAATATCATATTTTGTCATTTTACTAACATATTATGCTGATTTATATGCATAACGAATCAATTGGATTACTTTTGAAAAATGACCAAATGAATATTAGCAAAATGACCATATGAATAGTAAATTCTGGTTTTGGACTTAACTTGATCCTTATTTTGAAAAATTGTATAAAATAATCTACTTGACTAAAAACTCTAAAATTTTTACAGAATTTAGTTTTACATCTTAAAATTATTCCTTTAAAATTTCAGATCAAGCTGGACACAAAATCTTGGTCAAGTAGTTCGCCCAACCAGACTGCTCCAGTTGCCCTGCATCCTAGCAGCAGTTCTGAATTTTGTGAATTCCGTAAACTAAATTCAATTAATGTGGTTCCAAATTATTTTTCTCAAATACTAGACTCACTGAAAAACAACATATCCAAAATTCAATTGAAGATTATTTTTTCTAAATTTTATTAAAAATCCGAAAACATGGCTGTCTCAGTCAAGGTACCTCCTAGAGCAGGTCTAATAGAAATAATTTTTCCATAATCATAACCATTCCGAATTCAACTCAAAATATTTTTTAGTCATTCTAGACGAATTGAGGCACAATATATCAAAAGTTCACCTCAAGAACATTTTTTTATATTTAATTAAAAATCATACAAGTCACAATATTTCACAAATTCTAAAACAGAAAAATTTCAAGAAAATGAACAAACAATTAGTTAAATAACCAAACCTTGCTTTTCCTTGCTCATCTTGTCTATTTCACTTCCTTTACTCTCTAATCTCCTTGATTTCCTATGAATTCCAGCATACACACTTTAAACATACATCCTATGGTTTGAAAACATAAGCTACCAATTCTTTTCTTGCCAATTTTTCCTCAATCTAATCTCATCTAACCTTAAAACCATTATTTCTTTCATCAAATCCTTCAATAATTATTTCTTGAATTTTCTCCAAATCTAGCTACATGAACCCTAGTTTCAATCTCTTAAATTAACCATTAATCCATGAAATTAAAATTAGAGATAGGTTTCTCTTACCTTATAATCTTGTTTGTCACCAAAATCTTCAACCAAAAACCTTAAACTTTGGAAAAATCACCTCCTTCTTCCTTCTCTTATGGTTTGGACGAGTTCACCATGTAAGAGAGGGCTTTTATATTCTTTCCTTAGCTGATTTTGATCCAAATGGCAGCCAAGAGAGGTTAAGATGTGTTGGTGTAAGTGTTGATTTCCCACTGGTACACTTAAGTGGGAAAATTGCTAATTTTCATTGGTCCAAATGTCTCTTTCTTTTATTTATTTATTTGGCAAGCCATTAGGCTTCCTTTTATTCATATTTTGACCCCCTCAACTTTCTTGTGCTATAAATTTATAGTCTAGGGTGTGAAAATATCAAAATACCCTCCAGCGATTAATCGATTGTAACTTTTAAACCGTGTGTTTTCGGGAAAAATTGAAACCCACGGTTATGACCCGATTAATCTCAAGAATATTCTTCTAGGGTCGGATATGGACACTATTAAGAACTTTCGACACTTAATTTTTAAGTTTACATAGTTGCCCCTAACTTTTGAGAAATTTCCACTTAGGTCCTCGGCCTTTCAAAAAATTACCTTTAGGTCCCGTCGACTTCACGGGCCTCCTTTGCACATCGATTTTGTTTTTGACTATCTCGAGCCTCTATTTGACCACTTATTTATGTCCTTCTTGCCTAATACTCGACTACCTAAACTTTGGGATGTGACAATTTAGGGTTTTAGAAAGTTATGGAAACAGATTATGGTTTTGAGAATTAGGGTTTATTTTTTAGGATTTTAGAAAATTGATTTTGAGATTTTAAGAAATTAGGGTTTACTGGAATTAGGGCTTAAGAGTATTATTGGATTAGGGTTTATTGGATTAAGGTTTAAGGGTTTATGGAATTAGGGTTTAGATTTGCTGGATTAGGGTTTTAGGTTTACTGATTTAGGGTTTTGGGATTTGATAAACTTGTCCTAGGGTTTGATGTTTTAGATTGGGAAATTTGAAAGACTAGATGAAAGTTTCAAAAGAGATTAGGATTTTTTTAATTAATTGTTTAGGGTTCGGGAAAATAAGTTAGGATTTTGATAATTAAGAAAACAGTTTAGGGCCTTTGATATTTTGAAAACATTTAAGGTTTTGGGAATTTAAGAAGATAGTTTAGGGTTTTTAATATTTTCAAAATAGTTTAGGGTTTTGAGAATTTAAGAAAACAGTTTAGAGTTTTTAATATTTTAAAAACAGTTTAGGGTTTTTGGAATTGCAAAACAAGGTAGAGTTTTTAGAAACTGCAAAATAGATTAGGGTTTGGGGCTTTCTGGATATTTAGGATTTTAAAATTGCAAAACAGACTATGGTTTAACAATTTAAACTGGATCAAAATAATGATTATAACAAACAAAATGAATACTTAAAAGAAAAGATGAAACTATTGCATGCTTAAAAAAATTAAGATTAGAACCCTAAACCTGCATTTAAGGCTCCACCAAATTGATTATTGACTCCAAGCTGTTGCTTGCATCAACGTTTGTTTCTGGCCAAGCAAAAATCAAAGACAGTGATCACTGCCTTTGTTGATTGTTGATGAAAGTTGATTATTACTGGTTATTGTTGCTTTTCTTGCTAAAATTGCCGATCCTTGTTAAAGTATTAAACATCATTATTTATAGGCAAAATCATCGAAAAAACCCTAATTGCTTTCTTATTCCATCTTTAAAATAAATTCTATCCTAATTAATAAACCAAATAACCGGCCAAAACTCAAAACGGCTTAAGACCATGTCGATCTGGTGTCCCAGATCAACATGGCCTTTGGCTCATGTCGACCTGCCTTATCCAGGTCGACATGAGCAATGGCTTGAGTCAACCTTTGGCTCATGAGCCTTCCAGGTGGACATGAGCAATGGCTCAAGTCAACCTGGGCCGTTCTGACTCGATTTTCTCTTGTATTTTTTAATTTTTTATACCGAAAATTTTTAATTTGGGCCTAAAACACTTAGTTTGGGATTTTATAGAGAGTTCTTCTATACCGGGTCAAGTCTAGATTAGAGATTGCTTGTTGAGTTGATTTTTGGTTACATAAAGATCAGAGCCATTTGCCAGCATGTATATATTTTATATTATAGTATATTTTGATATTATATATATTATGTTATATTTTTGAAGTATATATATTGTAAATTATAAAGAATGTTTAGATAATTTGTATGAAGTGAAATTTTATATGTGTTTTTGGTATATATATATAAATATTTTGAGAAAATATGGAGAAATTTTGAAGTATTGGGGAAATGTGCGATGTATTGTTTATTGGGAGTGTTTTTATGCAGGTTGTGTAACTGTTGAATTTTTGGGATTGTCCAAATTTTAGACAAAACTCTGGCGAATTTTTTTTAGATATTTTTATATAAAATACTTATTTTGGAATCTATAATTAATAAAGAATATTTTATTATGATTTAAATATATATTTTAATATGTTCGAGATTTTAATTTGAAAAGATGAAAATTTTTGTTAAACCAGGTTGTGACATTTTTATACTGTATATGCGTATTTAATATATACCGGTGTATGTATAATATATGTATATGGTATAAAGGTGTTATATTTATCTTGGTATCAAAACCTAGGTTTGAGATTCTCAACCTAGGTGGTTTGTTAACGAGAAAATAGGGATTTTAAGTATAGTTTTAAATTGCGATACATGCATTGGCACTGGCTGTAACATCCAAAATTTTAAAAATTAAATAAAATAAATTAAAAATAAATTAGATAAATTAAATAAATAATTTTAAATAAAAAATGAAGAGATTTTAAGTGAAAAAGTAAAATTTATATATGATATATATGCAAAATATACATAACATATACAAAGTCAATTTTTAAAAGTTAAAGTCAAAAGTTCCAAGGGTCTTTTTGTAATTAAACTTTAAAATTTTAAAATTCTTTAAATAATTCAAAAATGAGTTATTTTTAGTGAAAGCTGATATTTTGGGATTTTGCTTAATTAAGTAAATAATTAAATAATTAATTAAAGTTATAATTAAATAATATATACATATATATAGGGTGAAAATTGAAAGAGGAAAGAAAGAGAAATAAAAATCTAAATTTTGGTCTTCTTCTTCTTCCTTGTGCCTATTTTCCATAGTCATCAAAGAGAGGATTTTTTGTTTCTTCCAAACTTCCAAAGTTGAAGGATTTTCAAAGTTTCAAGGGAAGATTTAGTGATTTCCATTTGAATTGGTAAGTTTCCAACTTGTTTCCTTGAATTTTCTTAAAGATGTGAATATGAGTAATATGATTTAATTATTGGAATTGGTATGTATGAAGTTATCTTAAGTGATTAACAATGATTTTAAGGTTGGATTGAAGAAATTGTTAAGTTTAAGTAAAGATTGGTGAAGAGAGAGAATTTAGGGTTATGGGAGAATTCAATTTTTTGAATCATGTTATTTATTTGTGCAATTTGATTCTAAATGAGTTGTTTTGATGCATAAGAAAGTATTTTAAAGTTAAATGATGGATTTGGTGGAGGTTGAAAAAAGGGTGGAAAACGAATGATAGACTTTGGATATGTGACAATTATGTATTGATAAGCAGAAATTTAGCCTAACACGCCCAGTGACACGGCCATGTCATTAGATTTGTCATAGCTACTGTAATGCAAGATTATTGACATGGGCAGTGACACACCCATGTCAGTGGGTATGTCAAAGCTTCTGTAAGGTGGACACACGCCACGATCTTTGACATGCCCATATCGTTGGACTTGTCACTTGTAGAATTTGCCCAAGATGGCTATTTTCATTGTCTTTCATCTATGGTTTTTACCCTTGTGTTAAGAGTATACAATGTTTAATTATGATTTAAGTTTGAAAATACCTTTAAATATGATACTAAAAGATTATTTGTGATCACATTTGGTATAGTCATTGAGGAGAATTATTTTGCCCAACCTGAGTGTTAAAGGGCAAGTTGGAAGAGGAGGTTGGAGTGGAATTTGTGGTTTGATTTGGGAGCTTTTAGAGATAAGTACAAACTTTGGATAAATTGGGTATGTTTGCATGACATTTGGGCTTAACACATTTTAGTTGGAAAATATGTTAAGTTACTTGATGCATTGAATATGCATGAACATTATGCTATGTTATGTGATTTGTTATGAATGCATTATATGCATTGTGAAAAGTCATGGACAATGGCTAAATTGATTAAAAAGGGAAGCATGTGCAATATGTGAAAATGACCCAAAGTGTTTGGGTAATGTGATTTGTTGGGTATGCATTAAAGACATTGTGAAAAGCCATTGGTAATGGCCAGATTGCATAAAATGTAATACATTTTAATGATATATTAAGATATGATGAAATGTGATGAAATGAAAAGAAATGATATTGAAGTAAATGAGAAAAATGAGAAATAAGGCAATGTGCCTAGCTTGATTATGGGAAACTAAGAAAGAAATTGATGATGGAAAATATGAAATAATTGTGTGCCTAGTATGTTCTTCAATTTTCAGAGTTCTGTGTTCGGCGGCATGCCTATGAAGTTATTCTCATTATTTGTCTTCGGGGCTAGCTTTTGAGGAATTACTTGATTTGCCTTCAGGCTAGATGCTTGGCGTCACTGTGATATGATCTACCTTTGCGGCTAGCTTTTGAGCAATTATTATGAGCTGCATTTAGGGCTAGCTTTTGAGAAATTACTTGATTTGTATTCAAGGCTAGACATATGGTGTCAACTTGGACCAAAACTATAACTCTGGAATTTGAATAGTATATTAGATTCTTTGGGCCCATGCTTGTGCTTGTTATTATGTGAATTATTAAATGATGAATGAATATGTTTAAAAGTGAGCTTGGATGTCACATTGTGACATAACATAAATGCATTATGCATTGGCATTGTTTCATAGTTTTATTGTTATCAAAGTTTGTACCGCTAGACTTTTGGCTTAGCACAATTATAAATCATCGCGCAGGTGACAGAGGAAATCCTATTGAGCCGGAGAGTTCTTCTAGACAGGATAGGGTCTAGATTTGAGATTTTGCTGTAGAGTTGAATTTTGAGCATCAAGATCAGAGACACTGCCAGCATATATATATTTTGTATTATCATACATTTTATTTTTAAGTATAATATATTACATTTCAATATTACCTATATTATATTATGTTTTTGGTGTATATATTGTAAATTAAAAAGAATGTATTAGATAAAATTTGAGATGTGAGTTTATATGTGCTTTTGATAAATATATACATATATTTTAAGGTATCTAAGAATTTAAATTGGGAAAGTGAAAATTTTTTATTAAACTGGATTGTGATTTTTTTGTACCATAAATGTGTATTTTACATATACTTAGTGTATATATTGTATGTATATAGGGTATAAGGGTGTTATGGTATTAGGGCCTAGGTTTAAGGTTCTCGACTTAGGTGGGTTGTTAGAGAGAGAAAATGGAGATTTTAAATATGGTTTTTAATTGTGATACATGCATTGGCATTGGCCATTTCTAATCTTTGATATGGCAATTTCTTCTATGTTTGCAGATATAGGTAGTTATGGCATCTCGGACGCATCAGTCTGTAGAGGGTAGTGCAAAGAGTGTAGTTCCTTGTGAGGGTAGAGATTGAGCTAGAGCTGAGATTGCTGGAGAGGTGTCTGCTTTGTTTCCTATTAGTCCAGTAGCTAAAGAGATTTCTTAGGGTTGGGTATGGCATATGGTGGAGCTGTTGAGGCAGGCTCCGGTTTAGTAGCTATCGCTGCCACTACAGCCGCAGTTGCTAACGTGAATGTATGATAAGTTGAGAAAATTTGGAGCTAAGGACTTTGTTAGTACTACAGACCCTGCTGTAGCAAAACAGTGGCTAGATAGGGTCCAGAGAGTGTTCATCCAGCTGCAGGCTACTCCAGAGGAGAAGTTTGATTATACTAGATCTATGTTGCAGAGGAATGCCTATGAGTGGTGGAAGACGGTTCCACATGCTACAACTGATCCACCAGTCTTGACCTATGATGATTTCTTGCAAAAATTTAAGAAGAAGTATACTTCTAGGGAGTATAAGGATGCGAAGAAGATGGAGTTCCTAAGTTTGAGGCAGGACACCAAGATAGTGATGGAGTATGAGATAGAGTTCATTCGGCTGAGTCAGGATGCTGGAGGGATCATATCTGATGAGATTGACCGGTGTAGAAGATTTGAGGAGGGGCTGAGACCCTTTATCATGTGTACTATGGCTGGCTCTCGATGTCAGGACTTTTCTCAGTTAGTTGCAGCTGCCAGGAGTGTATAGAGAGCACAGAGTCTTACAGCAGCTCCAGAGCCGAAGAAAACAGAGCTAGGAGACCCCATGGTGAGGGAAGGTCTTCACCAGTAAAGAGAGATAGAGGAGGATATCCTCAGAGGTTCAGTAGGGGCCAGGGGCAGTCTGGCAGGTCAGTACAACAACAAAGATAGAGATAGAGACCTGCAATTTTAGTGGCTAGTACTCTGACCCCAGTGGCTCAGAGGTCTACTCCACCTACATGTGTTCATTGTGTCTACTAAAGGATAGGTGCACTAGCAGTGTATTACAGATGTGAGTCGCCAAACTATTTTATCAGAGATTGTTCAGAGCCACCAGATGACAAACAAACAGATACAACAGTGTTTTTCATGTATATGGCTGCCTCAAAATCTCCTATCTTTTTTATGTGAGACACGACCAAGGCCCTGGCCGTGTCATGGGACACGGCCAGTGGCTTGGCCGTGTCTCTTGAGTGTGTTCTCCATTGTGCTTCCATCCTTGCTTTATTCTTTAGATGAAACACGGCCAGGCTTGGCCATGTCTCTTGGGTGCATTCACGTCTACCTTTGCTTCATTGGTTTCACTCTTTGGCTTCATCAAGTGAGACACGGCCAGTGTCTGCTTCTGCCAATTTGTTCTGAAGGACACAGCCGTGGCTTGTTAACTCAGGTCGTGTCATGTGTGTATCCTTGGATGAGGGACATGACCAATGGCTTGGCCATGTCTCTTGGGTGTGTCACATGCTTTTCCATTTTTTTTATCCTTCAATTCATTCTTTTGAGCTTTCATCTAAATCAAACAATTTAAGCAAACTTTAAACACAAATTAAGAGAAAAATTAACTTAAAATAAATAAAATTAACCTAAATATATGTACATATATGATCAAAACAAATAGCTTCTAGATCCAGTGTTAGATGGGGTCATGGTGGTAGAGATTTTGTTAGAGGTGGTAGATTAGGGTCTTGTCAGAGAGGCGGTTCTACTGGTGGGAGTAGACCAGATGAGGCAGGGCCATCACAGCGGGTTTATGTGATGTAGAGGTAGCCGGATGCTTCAGCTGTTATTACTGATACTTTTACTTTATTTGGTACTTTAGTTCTTACTTTGATAGACCCTGAGTTGATGTATTTATACATTAGTGCATACATCTTTCCTGTGAGTGATTTGCATTTGGAGTCCCTAGGATTTGATGTGTTGGTTATAAATCTTTTAGGGCATAGTATTATAGTTAGCAGGGTGCGCCGAGATAGTCCAATTGTTGTTCAGGATGAGGAGTTTCTTGGTGACCTAATTGAGATGCCTTTTAGGGAGTACGATATGATTCTGGGCATTGATTGGTTATCCAAGCATGGGGTTATGGTAGACTGTTGGCGAAAATGTGTTACCCTGAGAACACGTGATGGTAGAGATGTGGTGGTATCTAGTGAGTAGAGACACCTTTTATCCATGTTTATTTCTGCTATTTCAGCTAGGAGGATGATCCAAAAGGGATGTGAGGCATATCTTGCTCATGTTGTAGATACTAGAGTAGTGGGGTCCCAGCTTGACAGTATACCTACAATTACTGAGTTTTCAGATGTTTTTCCTAATGAGTTGCTAGGAGTAGCATATGAGAGAGAGATGGAGTTTGGTATCGATCTGATGCTTGGTACCACTCCCATCTCCATTACCCCTTATTGGATGGCACCTGCAAAATTAAAAGAGTAGAAGGTGCAGTTACAGGAGTTACTTGATCAATGGTTCATCTGCCCTAGTGTGTCCTCGTGGGGAGCGCTTGTCTTGTTTGTGAAGAAGAAGGGTGTCACTTTGAGATTATGTATTGATTACTGACAGTTGAATAAGGTGACCATCAAGAACAAGTATCCATTACCTCATGTAGATGATCTCTTTGATCAGTTGAAGGGAGCAGCAGTATTCTCTTAGATTGATTTGAGATCAGGTACCATCAGTTGAGAGTTTGAGATGTGGATGTTCCCAAGACAACTTTCTGCATGAGGTTTGGGCATTGTGAGTATGAGCGGAGATTTTTGACCCCACTCCTGGTGGAATGGTTCTTGCTACTTTGGCAATGTTAGGCTCAGGGCCTTAGAGAACACGGGCCTAAATAAAAAAAAATGGAATCACCACTCGGACGAGATGGGAAAAAGAAAAGGGTGGATGACTCAATTCTTAAGGAATCTCCAACCCCTTATTGGGTTCGAAAAGTTGGGTATGCATGGGAAAGGTGAGAAGTGGCCCAACACCCCCCATAATGCCCAATTCATTGGAACCGGCCTCTTTTTCAGGTCTAGATATTATAAAATTCTTAAATATTATGATATTATCCATATTGCATACAATAGAAATAAAGAAATAAATAGCCATCATATTATTGAGATAAAACAGACAAAACGGGCACCCATCCAAGGATGAAAATATGCCCTTACAATAATGTCCAATGTCTAACGAATAAATAAGATAAATAAATAAAATGGGACACCCACTAAAAGGTAGAAACATGTCCCTTACAATTGTTCCAAAGTCCATAAATAATTTAAAATACAAAAAATAAATAAATTAGATAAACAAGGCATCCACGAGTGGAAATATGCTTTTTATAATATCAAAATCCTAAATAATAAGAAATTATAATCCATAAGTAAATAAATCATAATAATGTACATTATCATTAAGCAATAATAAATTAGGATTTAAATATAATAAAATCACAAAAAAAGGTACAATCCATAAGCAAACATTAACTTTCTTAACAAAATATAGGGTGCAGCGCATACGGCGGTCCCACTAGCTGGTTAGCGGGCAGGAGTCAATAGGACAGCGCCCCTTGCGGGGTTCGGGGGCAGTTCCTTGGAAAGCTAAATGATTTTCAAAATAAGTTTAGGGTTTTTGGACTTTAAAAACTAAGATTAGGGTTTTAGAAGATTATTAGGGTTTTGGATATTTTAAAAACTATGATTTGGAAAATAATAAATTAGGGTTTTGGAATATTGAGTCCGGCTACTGCATGCTCAAGTAAGCTACTGTGGATTTGGAATAAAGGATACTAGCTAAAGGAATTATTTGCATGAAACAAAATTAAATAACTAATGTATTGTGAGTTTAAAAATAATAAAGTAAGCTGCTGGCTATATTTAAATGAAGATACAATAGATATAACTCAATGGAATTATCATATAAACCTCACTGAATATTATTTAAGTAAAACCACAAGTACAAAATTCATGATATTAATAAACTGGACTTGTTATGATTTTAAAGAGTTTAAAAAATAAAACCTGTGTTGAAGGCTCCACCAAATTATCTGTTGATCCAAGCTACTTCCTGACTGTACTAATTTAAAATTCTGGCCAAAGCAAAGGTAAAGACAATGTGCTACTACCTTTGTTTGGTGTAGTGTTTATGTTGCTAACTCTCTGTCTTTTCGTTCATAGTTGCTGCTAGGGTTTATCTATTTAATGCTTTATGCTAATTGCTGATTGTTATTGCCTTCCTTGTTAACCTTAAAACCTCGTTATTTATAGGCCAAACATGTTCAAAACAAAGCCCTAATACTTAATCTGACGACCAACACAGATTCCAATCTAAATTAGGAACTATTAGTGGACTGTGGTGAGGTATGGTCCTGTGGTAAATTCAGCACTTAAATTCGCCACAGGTGAGCAAAGGTGAAGGCCTGCAGTGAATTGGCCATGCCAATTCTCCACAGGTGAGGGTAGAGTCATTGATTATGCATATCGACAGTTGAAGCCTCATAAGCTGAATTACCCTACTCATGATTTAGAGTTAGCAGCTATAGGTTTTGCAATAAAGATTTGGCGGTATTACTTGTATGGGGAGAAATATTTTATTTATATTGTTCATAAGAGTTTGAAGTACTTGGGTGTTTAGAGAGATTTGAATTTGAGACAGAGATGGTGGTTATAGTTGATTGAAGACTATGACTGCTTGATTGATTATCATCCTTACAAGGTAAATGTTGTTGTTGATACCTTAAGTCAGAAGTCTATAGTAGGTTTGACTGCTTATTCGCTCTTGTTGCTTGTTGAGTTGAGAGCGTTGCATGCTAGATTTTAGTTTTGTGATGACGGTGCATTGATGGCTCAATTGCAATTGAGGCCAGTTTTGTTGGATCAGATTAAGGAAGCCCAGTTGGCAAATGAGAAAATCCAAAAGATTGTGATGGATTGCCAAATGGGGGAGAGTCAAGACTTTTATGTGAGAGATGATGGCAGTTTGTGGTACATAGATAGGTTGTATATTATTGATGATGCAGGATTGAAGAGGATGATTTTAGAGGAAGAACATCAGTCACTCTATGCTATGCACCCTGGTAGTATCAAGATGTATCAAGATTTGAAGTAACATTGTTGGTGGTTAGGTATAAAGAGGGACATAGCAAAGTTTGTATCCAGATGTCTTACTTGCGAGAGAATGAAAGATGAGCACCAAGTTTCTTTAGGGTTGCTTCAGCCATTATCAGTGCTAGAGTGGAAGTGAGAGTGAGTGATGATGGATTTTGTGACTGGAATACCTTTCACCCAGAAGAAGCATGATGTAATTTGGGTGATAGTTGATTGGATGATGAAGACAACTCATTTTCTTCTAGTTTGGATGTACAACTCACTTGAGAGGTGGCTGAGCTGTATATCAGTGAGATAGTGAGATTGCATGAAGTCCTAGTTTCTTTAGTGTCGGACCGAGATCCCTGGTTTGCATCAAGATTTTGGAGGAATTACAAGATGCTTTGGGTTCTTGATTGCATTTTGGTACTGCTTTCCATCCTTAGACAAATGGCCAGTTAGAGAGAGTGATACAGATTCTAGAGGATATATTAAAGAGCTGTATCATTGATTTCACTAAGAACTAGGACAAAATTTTGCCACTGATTGAGTTTACTTATAACAACAGTCATCAATCAAGTATTAGGATGAAACCTTATGAGGCCTTGTATGGTAGGAAATGTGGGATACCTTTGTGTTACGGTGAGATTAGAGAAGGTAAAATGGTTAGTCCCTTTTTGATTAAGAAAACAGAAGAAAAAGTGAAGTTGATTCAAAATCATTTGAAAAAAGCTTCAGACCGATAGAAATCCTATATAGATTTGAAGAGAAAAGACAGAGTTCAGTGTGGTAGATAAAGTGTTCTTGAAGGTGTCTCTGTGGAAGAAGATTTTGAGATTCGGTCGTAAAGGGAAGTTGAGTCCTCATTTCATAGGACCATATGAGGTACTAGAGATAGTTCATCTAGTGGCTTATAGATTGTCTCTGCCGCTTGAGTTAGATCTGATACAAAATGTTTTACATGCCTCTATGCTTCGAAGATACATGTTAGACCCATCTCATGTCTTGTCAGTGGTGTCCATTGAGGTGAGTCTGAATTTGACTTACGAAAAAGAACTAGTGGCTATCTTGACACGAGAGGTGAAAGAGTTGAGAAACAAGAAGTTACCACTTGTGAAAGTCCTTTGGAGGAACCATGCCACTGAGGATGTGACATGGGAAAGTGAGCAGACTATGAACAGGGATTTTTACCCCCACTCTAGGTGAAATGGTTCTTATAACTTTAGCACTGCTAAGCTCAGGGCCTTAGAGAACACAAGCCTAAAATCAGAGAAAATAAAGTCACCACCCTGACTGTCCGGGAAAGAAGAAAGGGGTGGATTACTTGATTTCTAAGGAATCCCCAACCCCCTATTGGGTTTAAAAAGTTAGGTACACATGGGGAAGGTGAGAAGTAGCCTAGCAACCCCATAACGCCCGGTTCATTGGAACCGTCCTTCTTTTCAGGTCTAAATATTATTAAATTCTTAAATATTATGATATTATCCATACGACATGCAATTAATAAAATAAAGCATCATATTATTAATTAAAACAAATCAATAAATGATAGGCACCCATACAAGATGGAAACATGCCCTTACAAATTTTCAAATGTCAACAAAGAAAATAAAATAGAACACCAACCAAAGGGTGAAAATGTGTCCCTTACAATTGTCCTAAAGTCGTAAAAATAAATTAAACTACATAAAATAAATAAATTAAACAAATAAGGCACTCATGAATAGAAAAATGTTTTTTATATCATTAAAACCCAAATAAACAAATGTAGTTTAATTAAATAAAATGATCAATAAAATAATTAAAATGTATCATCCATCATAACGCATGTAAAAATAAATCAAATAATATGATCTAGGTTTTAATCTTAAATAAAGCATTAGATGTACAAAATAAAAGGAAATTAAGGTTAATCGCAAAAGACTTATAATCCAAAAATAAATATTGACCCCATTAACGAGGGATAGTGTATGGCAATCCCACTAGCCAGTTAGCGGGCGGGGGTTAAAGAGGCAGCGCCTTCGAAAGGTAGACGTTTTATAAAATATGATTTTGTTGAGGAATTAGGGTTTTTCCAAAATTATGGTTCTAAAAATAAAGCTAGGGTTTTTGGTTTTTAGAAAATAGAATTTAAGGTTTCTGGTTTGTAGAAAATAGAATTTAGGGTTTCTAGTTTTTAGAAGAACTTAGCTATTGTGGTTGTATTTACAAAGTTTGGGCTACTGGATATTAAACTAGGGTTTTCAGAAAAATTTATAACAAGCTACCATGGATAATGTAATCTACTAGACATTCAAAATCAATTCTGTGTATATAAACTATGCTCAAATAATGTATGAAAGATCTTATAATAAAACATAGAGATAAACAAAAAATAACTCAATGAATTAAACAATAGTAACTACTGTAAATTTAAAATAGGCCAAATAAGGGATTCTAAGCCTCCGTTCATTGGTTCCACCTATATTTCACATTGATCAAGCTGTGTACTTACACCGGTTGTAGAATCTCTGTTGGATAAGATGAAGTCAATGTGTCACTGCCTTTTAATTTATTGGTGGTTGATGTTCTATGTCTTTGCTCACTCAATGCTGTCTGTTTAATCGTTTCTTAAATGATACTTACTGATTGTTAGTTGATCATTGTTTTTTAATGTTGCCTCCTGTTATTAGGATTAAATCTTATTATTTATAGGCAAACCATCTCAAAAACCCTAAACCTAATTAGCGTAATCCAACTTTAAAACAAATTATTGCCTAATTAGGAAACCAAATGGCCAGCCAAAACTTAAAATACTTAGGACCATGTCGATCTAGTGTGCCAAATCGACATGAGCAATGGCTCAAGTCACCTGGGCCACCCCAACTCAAATTAATCTTGTATTTTTTTTAATTTCTTGACTAGACAGTTTTAATTTGGGTCTAAAAAACTTAATTTAGGGTTTTATAATTAAATTTATGCCTTTTAAAATTGGACCGACTTATTCAAAAGTTGTGAAGTAGGTATAAATCTTTTAAAGTCAGATCAAATTTATTTTGACATTCTTTAATTAGGACCGTACCAACTTAGGGCCAAAATTAAAGGTTAACAGTTTGTCCCCTGCTTGATTGATCTGGATTGATTTAGAGAGTGAAAAGCAATACAACTTTTGAATTAATTTTAGCAGAAATGAATTGGACTCTGGACCCGATGCTGGATTTAGGCTCTGGGCATGAATTGAGTTAGGGTGTTGGGTTCTGGATCTGGATTGAGTTGTCGACTCAAAAAATAATTTTGGGCTCTGGACCTAAGGTGGTTTGGGTTCTGGACCCAGATTGAGTTCTCAACTCGAAAAATGATTTTGAATTCTGGACCTGAGTTGGTTTGGGTTCTGGACTCTTATTGAGTTTTGGACTAAAAAAAATTTGGGTTCTAGACTTGAGTTGATTTGGGTTTTGGACCTGGATTGAGTTTTGAACTCATAAAATATTTGGATTTTGGACCCAAATTGAGTTTTGAACTCAAAAAATATTTGAATTTTAGACTCGAGGTGGTTTAGGCTCTGGACCCGGATTGAGTTCTAGACTAAAAAATGATTTGGGTTCTGGACCCAAGCTGGTTTGGGTTCTGAACTCAAATTGGTTTGGGTTCTCGACCTGATGCTGGATTTGGGTACTCGACCTAAAACTGGATTAGGGTTCTCAACCCTAGACTAGATGCTTCAATCGAAAAAGAGATCAGCTTCAGCTCTTCTAGTGTTAGACAAATTATCTCAATTTTGATCCTTGACAACTCAAATTGAATGACTTATTTAACATGTGTTTAAAGAACCTTGTTGCAGGATTAGATTCATTTGAACAGAGCATAGTTAGCGGTCGCACAAGTCATGAAGATGACCGCCCAACTCAATTGTAGGATGAAACCATATCACAGTAGGGCTCGCGGTCAGAAACCCGACTTTAGTAGCAACCGTACTTACACAAGAGTGACCGTCCTACAGTCATGGATGACCACAACACAAGAAACCCAAATCATCCAAATTACAGTAAGGTTCACGGTGACAAGAACGGTGAAGGATACGGTCTCGCTTATCACTGTAGCGACCGCACTGATGATCTAGGAGAAATCTGCTTAAACAAACAGTAGTGTTCGCATCCTAAGGTGCGTCCAGAAGTTCGACGCGAGTGTCTCAACTCGACCGCAAGATGGCACCTAGAGCGACCGCGACATTCATATTTAGGCGGACTTTCATTTTGCCCAGTCAAAGAATGCCACGTGTGATGACTGTTATAAACCCACTTCAGCATTCAAAAAGGGTGACCGCACCTATCCTATGCACGACCGTCCCGACAACCATAGCATGGGCAAGATTCCTGCTGCAGAGCACTTAAATTTGACCGTTGAAGAAAATTTGAATGCAGCGACCGTGTGTGTCATGAACGCGACCATCCTTGTATCAAGGACGACCGCGAAATGCTTCGAACAGTCTATTGAAAATGGTCTAAACTGCCAAGACTTAATTGTCATTATCTATAACGGCTAGTCAGACCACATTGGCTATAAATACATTGCTATTCTATTAAGAAATAGAAATGAAAAGAAAAGGGGTGAATCAAAAATTTTATAGCCAAGCAACATATTTTCTTTTACTCCAACATACATTTGAATTGTAATGAATGTTAGGTGTAAGCATTGAAAACACCATTGTAAAAGTTTGAGTGTGAGCTTGAAAAACACTTAGGTTGTGAGAGTAAGCCTGAGAAAAACTCTTGTAAAAGGTTGTGAGAGTGAGCCTAGCAAAACTCTTGTAAGTGGTTTGAGTGTTAGCCTTAGAAAAAAACTTGTCAAGTTAGGTGTGAACTTGTGAAAACACCAAAGTTGGAAGTGAGCTTGTAAAACTTCAAAGATTAGTGAAACCTTAACAAGTTGTTAAGGAAGTGGATGTAGGATTGAAGAAAATCCGAACCACTATAAATCTTGCGCATTCTTTCTTCTACTCACTACTCAACCATTTTTCTATTCCGCATTTCTTGTTTGTTGAGTTTTTAATTTGCCATCATTTCTTGAGAAAACCAATTCACCCCCCCCCTCTTGGTTGCCATCTTGGGACAACAATTGGTATCAGAGCTTTGAAATTTCTTAAACTTAATTGTGAAATTTGATCCACTATGGCAACTTCTTCTTCATCAAACTCAATCTCTCATGGAAATCTTAACACTATCCTTAGATCCTACTTTGATGGAACTGATTATTCCTATTGGAAACACAAAATGTATTTGTTTCTAGACAGTGAAGGGATTGAACTATGGGATTTTGTGGAAAGTGAGTGGAAACCTCCCACTTATGAAGTTGATGGTATTCAAGTTCCTCTTCCCAAAGCACAATGGTCAACTATCAATGTCAAAGATCGATTCAAGAATAATAGAGCCGCTTCCATCTTGATGAATTCCATTTCAAGAGAAGAAGGTGGAAGAGTTCAACATTTAACTTGTCCACATTGCATTTGGAAGACACTCGAAAACTACCATGAAGGTATGACTCAAGTGAGATTCACCAAGAAACAAATGCATGTTCATGGGTATGAGCTATTCAAGATGAAATCAAATGAAAACGTCACCGACATGACAAATCGCTTGCTTGCTATTGTCAATGAACTAAAGAAGTATGGCAAGGTGATGTAAACAGTAAAATCTTGAGAGCCCTAAGAGCTAGAAAGAACTTTGAATCAAAATTATCATCCATCAAAGAAGCTCATGATCTTAGCATATTGAGAACTGACGAGCTTGTGGGAAAACTACTCACATTTGAGCTATATAGTGAAAAAGAAGAAGATTAAGGTGAGAAAGAAAAGAGAAAACCAATTGCTCTCAAAGCAATCAAAGAAGTTTAGAGATCAAGCAATGAAAGTACTGATGATGAAGATGAAATGGCAATGTTCTCAAAAAGAATTAATGAATGGAAAAGGAAGAAAAGATTACAAGCAAATAAAGGTACACTTCCTAAATTCTCCTTCAAAGATAAAGAAAAGAAAAATGAGGTAAAGTGCTATGAATGTGGAAAAACTGGTCACATCAAATCGGATTGCTTCAAAGTAAAGAACAAAAGGAAATGGGACAAAGAAAAGAAAAAGTCTCTCAAAGCCACATGGGATGACTCCTCTTCGAGTGAAGAAGAAGAAGAAGAAGAAGGAATTGCAAACCTATGTCTCATGGCTATTGAGGATGACTCCAATGAGGTAAGTACTCAATCCTTTGATCTAGTAGCACATGATGATATTGATGATCTAGATGATAGTGATTTGATTGAGCACATGAACTTTAAAATAGAAAAATATTTCTCTAAAATGATGCTCTATAAAGAAAAAAGCTCTAAATTAGAAAAGGATTTTATATGCTTAAAGAACTCTACCTTAGAATTGAAAACCTCAAATGAACACTTGATGAATTCAATAGAAGAGTTAAATAAAAACTCACATGATTTAGAAAAAATTATTAAAGAGAATGAAATTTTAAAGCATGAACTAAAAGAAATAAATGAATCAATCTCAAGATTTCATAAAGGAAAGGAATCCTTAGACACATTAATTGGTAACCAAAGATCACCCTAATTAAAATATGGATTATGATTCAATGGCTCAACCAACATTGCACCAAGGACACCAATATTTGTAAAAGCATTTACAACTAAAATTTCTAATGTTGATATTGCAAAGAACAAAGATGTTCGCACCAAGTCTAAAAGTTCCAAAAGAACTTCTTATGGCTCACTAGGAAATAAAGCTAAATTCTCAAAAAGTAATCATGCATTTATGTACACTAAACTTGCACAAAAGCAATCACATATTTGTAATTGTATGCATAATACTTGGAATAAAAAAAGAAAAAAGCAAAAATATAAAACACTATGGCAATGCACATATTGCATGAAATTTGGACATAAAAGTTTTTTTTTTTTGCGATATAAGAAAGGCTCATCTCAAGTTAGAAGACACCTTTATTATTAACCATCAAGGACCCAACTTCATTTGGGTACCTAAGAGAAGATGACCACTATTGCCTTGTAGGTATGCCTAAAATCTACTATCAAGGAAAGCACATGGCTTGTGGATAGTGGGTGCTCAAGGCATATGACCGGGAATGCAAAGCTCTTTACAAGTATTACCTACAAACATGGAGGTAATGTTACTTTTGGAAATGATGCTAAAGGTAAAATTATTGGTGTTGGCTCCATTGGATCAATTGGTAAAGATTTAATAGAAGATGTATGGCTTGTTGATGGGTTGAAACATAATTTGCTAAGTGTTAGTCAATTATGTGATAGAGCATACATTGTTAATTTTGATTCCAAAGGATGCAAGATCACAAATTCAAATGGTGTTATCATATTTAAGGGTACTAGGACAAACAACACTTATAATATTAACATACATTCAATTCATGCATTTAAATGCCTAATGTCTACTAATAATGATGCTTGGTTATGGCATAGAAGACTAGGACATGCTGGTATGGATCAATTAAAATATATTTGTAATGAAAATCTAGTTGATGGTCTCCCTAAGATAAAATATGACAAAGATAGAATTTGTGAACCTTGTCAACATGGTAAGCAACATAAGAGCTCACTTAAATCAAAGAATGTTATAAGTACCTCTAGACCTTTAGAGCTCATTCATTTGGATTTGTTTGGAATAAACAGAGTTACAAGCTTAGGAGGCAAATTATATGCATTTGTTCTTGTTGACAATTACTCTAGATTCACATGGGTTAATTTCTTAGCTCAAAAGAATGAAGCTTTTAATTACTTCAAAACGTTTGCAAAAAGAGTTCAAAATGAAAAAGGATATGTGATTACATCTATTAGAAGTGATCATGGCAAAGAATTTGAGAATGAAAAATTTGAAAGTTTTTGTAATGAACTTGGCATTTCACATAATTTTTCTGCTCCTAGAACTCCACAACAAAATGGTATGGTTGAGAGGAAAAATAGAACCTTGGTTGAAATGGCTAGAACAATGCTCAATGAATATGAATTACCATCTTATTTTTGGGCAGAAGCCGTTAATACAGCTTGTTACATTGCAAATCATGTTTACAAAAGGCATTTAACTAATAAAACTTCTTATGAGCTATGGAATGGAAGAATTTCAAGAATTGGATATTTTAGAGTATTTGGATGCAAATGCTTTATATTGAACACCAAGGAAAATCTTGGAAAATTTTCATCCAAATCAGATGAAGTCATATTCCCAGGATACTCAATCATATAGCAAAGCATATAGAGCATTTAACATGAAAACTCTAGTTGTTGAAGAAACAATGCATGTTGTATTTGATGAATCATCTAAACTTGATCAAAAGAAAGGTAGTACTTTCAATGACCCTGCAGGTACTCTTGAACCTCATGAAACTATTGATGCTCCAAAGATGAATCAGCATAAACTTGAAGAAAAGACTCAAGATCTACCTAAGGATTGGTAATACAAGAAAGATCATCCTAAGGAACTCATCATTGGTGAAACATCTAAGGGAGTAAATACTAGATCTAAAATTAATCATATAGATGTTAATTTTGATTTTGTTTCTCAAATTGAGCCAAAGACCATTGAGGAGGCTCTAAACGATGAAAATTGGATGACTGCAATGCAAGATGAACTTAATCAATTTGAAAGAAATAATGTTTGGCAACTCACTCCTAGAACTACATATCATTCAATCATAGGATGCAAATGGGTCTATAGAAATAAGCTTGATGAAAAGGGTCACATTGTTAGGAATAAAGCAAGGTTGGTAGCCAAAGGATATAATCAAGAAGAAGGTATTGACTATGATGAAACATTTGCTCCGGTAGCTAGATTAGAAGCTATTAGAATATTACTTGCTTTTACATGTCACATGAACTTTAAACTCTTTCAAATGGATGTTATAAGTGCATTTCTAAATGGACTTATAAGTGAAGAAGTTTATGCAGAACAACCTCTTGGTTTTGAAAACTACAAATTTCCTAATCATGTTTTCAAACTTACCAAAGCTTTATATGGATTGAAACAAGCACCAAGAGCTTTGTATGATAGACTTAGTGCATATTTGCTTGAAAATGGTTTTTCAAAAGGAAAAGTTGATACAACTCTCTTTGTTAAAAAGAACAAACATAACATTTTAATTTTACAAATTTATGTGGATGACATAATTTTTGGAGCTACTAATGAAACCTTGTGCAAAGAATTTGCTTGTTGTATGACTAGGGAATTTTAAATGAGCATGATGGGTGAACTCAAGTTCTTCCTTGGACTGCAAATCAAGCAATATAAAGATGGGATCTTCATTAACCAATCCAAATATACAAAAGAACTCATCAAGAAATTTGGAATGGATGGCTGCAAAACTAGCAAGACTCCTATGAGCACATCTTTGAAATTGGGTAAAGATGAAAATGGTAAAGCAGTAGATGAAAAGAAATATCGAGGTATTATCGGATCACTACTTTACTTGACTACTTCTAGACTTGATATAATGTATGGTGTATGTCTTTGTGCTAGATTTCAAACTTGTCCTAAAGAATCACACTTGAATTGTACTAAGAGAATTCTGAAATATTTAAGTGGTACAATGCATTTAGGTATTTGGTATCCTAAAAACACATCATTTCATATCTTAGGTTTTTCGGATGCGGATTATGCTGGTAGCATCTTAGATAGGAAAAGCACAATAGGAGCATGTCACTTTCTTGGCATAGTAAGAAACAAGCATCGGTTGCTTTATCCACGGCGGAAGACGAATATGTTGCAGCATGTTTTTGTTGCACACAAGTATTATGGATGAAACAACAATTGCTTGACTATGGCAAAGTGTTTAACAACATCTCCATTAAATGTGACAAAACTAGTGCTATCAATTTGTCTAAAAATCCTATCCAACACTCTAGATCTAAACATATAGATATTAGACATCATTTTTTGAGAGATAATGTACAAAACCAGAATATTGCCTTAGAGTTTATAGATACACATAATCAACTTGCTGATATCTTTACAAAACCTTTGAATGAAGACAGGCTTAACTTCATTAAACTAAATTTAGGTATGATTGATGGAACTTCCCTGAATGGTTAAAAGATTGGCTATCAATAAAAATTTCTTAAACATCTCATTGCATAGATTTTTCTTCTTCTAAGCTACTCGTGTTCGCTCCAATGCCTCTAGCGGTCGCTATCTTGAGAGAAAGATTCATCTAAATTGATACCTCTGTGAGCGATCGGGAAACTCTGTGAGCAGTCGCAATAATTTAAACAGTTTCGACCGTTGCAGACATTCTCTGCATTCGTGAGGGCACCAATTTTCCTACTGGTCGCTAGAGTGTCTTTCGCGATCGCACCTATACAAATAGGCGACCGCACTCTGTACACTCTGCTCGAAATTTTGTAACCGTTGGCTGTATGACAGGTCGTGATTTTCAACTCTCAATAGTCATAAATGGCTATTTTCTTAATTTCTTCTATTTAAGACCATTATACATCAGTTACTTGGATCTTTTACTTCTTATAACATACAAACTTCACTCCAAATCTCCAAAACCCTCTCAAGATCATCTCCTTCTCAAACACTCTCTGTTTTCCAGTTTTCTTCCTATTCTTCAACTCTAATGGCCCCCAAAAAGAAAATTACCTCCAAAGGGAAAGGGAAAGGAAAGAAACCTTCAAGAATCATCATAAGAGAACCAACAGATGTTCCTCCATCTCCTCCACAGTCTAGAAGAGGTGAGAAAATTCATAAACCTCACCACCAAACCCCTGAGGAAGATGTGAGATATGCCATGCTAAAGAGAAAGAAATTTGAAGGAACCAAATCTCCTTTTGGTGGGATGCTCTCTGCCCTCAACATTAAAGATGAGATTGAAAGTCTACTTGATGTTCTTGGTTGGAGGAAATTCGTATTTCCTGAAGAGGTAGGTTATTCTAGTTTAAGTAAGGAATTTCTCATGTCCTTTCAGATTGAAAAGAGTACAAATTCTACACTAGGGTGGTATGGGGTTAGATTTAAGTTATTTGACCAATACCTAGCCTTAACATTAGAGGACTTTGGAAAAATCTGGGACTTTTCTGCTGATGGAGTAACCTCCTACAATGATTTAGTCTTCTCCAATCAAACACTCTCTACCTTTTGGTAAGAAATTTTTGTGGAAACCTCATTTGAAAAAGAGTCAAAAGCTAGACACATCAAATCCCTCACCTATTGGATGCTTTATAGGATCATCACCTACACCATACATCAAAGGGCTGATGGGAATGAAAAGGTAACAAAAAGAGATCTCATCTTCTTATATGCTTTCACCCACAACATCCAAATGAACACAACAAAGTTCTTGATTGACACATTGTATCACCATGCTATCATAAGAACTGGAACTTTCTTCTTATCCTCACAAATAACTCAAATAGCTAGGCACATGAACTTACTAAATGATCTCAACTTAGCTACCTTGAGAAACCCTTTCAATCTTGCCTCAAGTGCCATCACCATTGACTATCTAGAACATGCTGGCTATGTAAGGAAGATTGAGGGTACATATGTGTATTACTTTGGCAAGCGAGGTGTTGTGGATAGACAAAAGAAAAGACCAAGGTACACCATTGAGGAAGAAGGAGACTCCTTGAAAGTTGCTATTGAACCACCTCCCAAAGTTTCCTCATCTAAACCTACCCAAACCAGCTCTCCTATAAAACTCATTCTAAAAGCTATCAAATCACTCTCCAGGAAACTCTCTCGATTCAAGAAAAGTGTCTCTAAGAGATTCCATCACTTGAACAAAAGGATTGACCTTATATCTCACATGCATCATGATCTATATGACATGCAAGGCAAACTGGACTTGCCTCAATGCAATCTTGAGGATTGGGATATAAGTGATCACACAGAAAGTCTCCCTGAAGAAGAAGAATCTTTCAGCACTAGATCTACCAGCAATGTCCCTCTTGATAAGGGAAAAGCTCCTCTAGAAGAAGAAGAGCTAGATGAGGATGAAGATTTTGATTAGTTTATTTTTCCTATTTTTAGCTATGTCTTGTTGTTTTGATTTTGTTTTCTTTTCTCTGCCTTCTTTTTTGCACTATCTTTGTACTGCCCTCTATCTAATAACATTGTGTTTTACATACATATTGCTTTAAATATTTCTCTTATATTGTGCATTTTGCCTATGACAAAGGGGGAGAGAAATAGACAAAGAGGGAGAGATATACAATGGGAATGATATTTTACTAATAAACCAAGTTATACATTTGAATGGTATTATACTAATGCACCAAGTTGTACTCCAACATAAACATGATTCATGCATATGTTTAGGGGGAGCATTGTAAAAATTTATTAACATTCAACACACGAGCATTTTAAATTAAGAGAGATTGTTAGTCAATCTAATTTGCATTTTTTTTCAATTTATATCATCATTCCATTTGATTGTCAAAGTCAAAATGGGGGAGATTGTTAGACAAATGATCTCAATTTTGATCCTTGACAACTCAAACTGAATGACTTATTTAACATATGTTTAAAGAACCTTGTTGCAGGATTAGATTCATTTGAACAGAGCATATTTAGCGGTTGCACAAGTCATGAAGATGACCGCTCAACTCAATTGCAGGATGAAACCATATCACAGTAGGGTTCGCGGTTAGAAACCCGACTTCAGTCGTGACTGCACTTACACAAGGGCGACCGTCCTACAGTCATGGATGACCACAACACAAGAAACCCAAATCATCCAAATTATAGTAAGATTCACGGTGATAAGAACGGTGAAGGATACGGTCTCGCTTATCACTGTAGCGACCGCCCTTTAGTATCCGCGACCGCACTGATGATTCAGGAGAAATCTGCTTAAACTGACAGTAGTGTTCGCGTCCTAAGGTGCGTCTAGAAGTTCGACGCGAGATTCATATTTAGGCAGTAGTGTTCGCATCCTAAATATGAGTCACCCAAATTTTTCCTGGACAACAAATAATTCTCAACAGCCTTTCCATTTGCTCCAGAGACAGAACCAACAGCAGGGTCAATCCTCAAATCAAGGGCAGTCTAAGATAGAGAGTTTGGAGGAAAGTTTACTAGCTTTTATCCAAGTCAGTGCTAAAAATCAAGAGATGACTAACAAGAGGCTGGATTCCTTAGAAGCATCTTTTAAGAAAGTGGAGACTCAAGTGGGACAACTTGCACAACAGATGCAGATTCAACAAAAGGGGAAATTTCCAAGTCAACCTGAGCAGGCACAATCAGTGACTGTTCTTAGATGTGATAAGGTAATTAACATTAATGTTGAAAATAATTCTGTGAATGTAGGTGACTAAGATAACAAGAAGGAAGGAGAACCAGAGAACAAAGGTGCTGGAGATAGATCAATGAAGAAGTCATCTTCAACAGATTTACATAAGGCAAGCAATCCATACCGGCCACCTATACCATTCCCCAGTAGGTTGAAGGATGAAATAAAAGATAAGCAATTTTCTAACATCTTCAACATGCTGTCTAAGGTATGTATTAACTTACCCTTAGTTGAAGCAATAAAGAACATGCCGGCTTATGCCAAATTCTTCAAAGAGCTGATCACCAAGAAAAAGAGGTATGAGCCGAATGAAAAGGTGATAGTTTCAGAAGTAGCTAGTGCTTTCCTGCAGCATAAGCTACCTCCCAATCTAAAGGAACCTGGTAGCTTTATAATTCAAATTACCATGGGGAATGGAAAGGGGACTGATGGCATGTGTGATCTAGGAGCCAGTATAAATTTGATGCCTTATTCTGTGTATAAAGAATTAGAACTAGGGGAACTCAAACCAACCAAAATGGTGTTGCAATTAGCTGATAGATCTCTTAGATTCCCGAAAGGGGTTATAGAAGATGTGTTAGTTAAGGTTGGTGGGTTGATAGTACCTATGGATTTTATAGTTCTTGACATGGAAGGGAGTAATCCTGCACCATCAGCACACACTATTTTGCTGGGTAGGCCTTTTATGGCTACTACCAACACCTTAATAGATGTTAAAAATGGTAAATTATCAATGACTGTCTTGGGATAGAAGGTTGAATTTTCTATTTTTAACACTTCTCCCATTCCTACAACTGCTTTATATGATGAATGTTCTTTAATTAATTGTGTTGAAGCAGTTGTTTCAGTTGTTTTCTTGCAGACAGGTTCCTCAGATAAATTGGAACTAACACTGACCTTAGAAGAGGGGGCTAAACCAGTGAGGGAGACCCAAAGGTGCCTTAACCCAAAGGCATTTGAGAGCTCGAGGAACTATAAGGATCGCACTAAAGCACTTCATGACAGATTTATTGTGCGACAGACATTGAGTCCAGGTATGAAAGTTTTACTGTCCAGACACTAAAGCACTAAAGCACTTCATGACAGATTTATTGTGCGACAGACATTGAGTCCAGGTATGACAGACATTTATTGTACCACGAGATGGCACCTAGAGCGGCCGCGACATTCATATTTAGGCAGACTTTCATTTTGCCCAGTCAAAGAATGCCATGTGTGATGACCGTTATAAACCCACTTCAGCATTCAAAAAGGGCGACCGAACCTATCTTATGCATGACCATCCTGACAACCACAACATGGGCAAGATTCCTGCTGCAGAGAACTTAAATTTAACTTTTGAAGAAAATTTGAATGCAGTGACCGCACCTTGTCCAAGGGCGACCGCGTGTGTCATGAACGCGACCATCCTTGTATCAAGGACGACCGCGAAATGCTTCGAACAGCCTATTGAAAATGGTCTAAACTGCCAAGACTTAATTCTCATTATCTATAATGGCTAGTCAGACCACATTGGCTATAAATACATTGCTATTCTGTTAAGAAATAGAAATGAAAAAGAAAAAAAAGGGGTGAATCAAAAATTTTATAGCCAAGCATCATATTTTCTTTTACTCCAACTTACATTTGAATTGTAATGAATGTTAGGTGTAAGCATTGAAAACACCATTGTAAAAGTTTGAGTGTGAGCTTAAAAAACACTTAGGTTTTGAGAGTAAGACTGAGAAAAACTCTTGTAAAAGGTTGTGAGAGTGAGCCTAGCAAAACTCTTGTAAGTGGTTTGAGTGTTAGCCTTAGAAAAACACTTGTCAAGTTAGGTGTGAACTTGTGAAAACACCAAAGTTGGAAGTGAGCTTGTAAAACTTCAAAGATTAGTGAAACCTTAACAAGTTGTTAAGGAAGTGGATGTAGGATTGAAGAAAATCCGAACCACTATAAATCTTGAGCATTCTTTCTTCTACTCACTACTCAACCATTTTTCTATTCCGCATTTCTTGTTTGTTGAGTTTTTAATTTGCCATCATTTCTTGAGAAAACCAATTCACCCCCCCTGGTTGCCATCTTGGGACAACATCTAGCTTGGTTGACCTTTTGTCACTTGAGAATTACAGCTTTCTTCTAGCCTATAGTTCTATTCTTTAATGGATTCTGGTGACCTTTTGTCATCTACAAGTTTTGGCTTTCTTTTAGCCATTCTTTCCATTCTTTAATAGATTGTGTTGACCTTTTGTCAACTAGAAATTTTGTCTTTCTTCTAACTAGTTGTTCCATTATTTAATGGATTGTGGGTCTTTATCCTTCAAAAATGGATCTTTATCCTTTGAAGGTTGGGTCTTTATCCTTCAAGATGGATCTTTATCCTTTGGATATTGGGTCTTTACCCTTCATGATGTATCTTTATCCATTGGAGAATGGGTATTTACCCTTAAAAATTGATCTTTATCCTTTGGAGATTTAGGTCTTTACCCTGCAATATGGATCTTTGTCCTTTGGAGTGGATCTTTATTCTTTGGAGATCGGGTCTTTACCCTTCAAGATGGATCTTTATTCTTTGGAGATTGGGTCTTTACCCTACAAGATGGATCTTTATCCTTTGGAGATTGGGTCTTTACCTTGCATTGACTTTAGCTCTTCTAGCTGGACTGATCTTTTGTTTTTTACATCTTTATTATTTTGGGGTTCTTACTTTCTTCTTGTTTCATTATTTTTGTTCTTCCTTTTGTAAAAAAATTCAACTATTTTTTAGCTACCCCTTATATCCTCTCTTTTGTTTACACCCTTTGTGGCAAAATATTAAAAGTGAGTATGAAAATATTTTGTACACGCATAAAATCAAGAATTGAAAAGAGGAAGTTTTGCCCCCTATGTAGGCTCAAACCGATATAGTGTTCCCATGCGGGCTTTGATTGATGTTTGTATTTTGTTTGGTTCATTGCACAAGCATCCATCTTCATTTTTGCAAAGTGACTTGATCTTTCTCAAGTAATGGGCCTTCTATGCCCCCTGATTCCATATTTACTTCTGATTATTTACTTCATAGGGTGTTTGCTGTTTGAAGAATAGGCAACACAAGACAACAAAATGCAATGTGATATGCTCATTTATGCGTGTATGTATGATATGCATGGGTGATACTTATAGTGGTTCTATTAACTCACAGACTGATGTGATCAGCTGAAGTGATCTCATTGGTTCCTTCCAGATGCTCATTCAGGTCTTACATTAGAACAATAGAAGACTTCTCATCTATAGCTTTTATCTTCAGGATGAAATCATGAGTAGTGGGGGCCTAAATGGCACAATTAAGATGCACAAGAAACATCTATTTCAACACATTTGATTGGTGACTTCTTTATGACCTTGCAAGTGATCCTTTCATTAGCCCACTTTTACCCAATATGTCCTTTCAAGTTCGACATTCAACACATTTCCCTTAACTTGAAGGTTTATGCAACAAGAAAATAATTTTTTTAAAATAAAATGTTGACTTTGTCAAATTAATCTCAATTGACCTTAGGACTCGACTTTTCCCAAATTAATATATCTATAACTTGATAACCCTAGTTACCATACTAAACTTGGAAATCATTTCCATTTAGGTAAGAACTCTTGTACTTTACATAGGCACATACACATTACTTAGCCAAAGGTCTAATTGAGCTTAAATATTGTCTATCTCATATGTATGCTTATTCAAATAATCTTTACTAATAGACTCTACCTACCAAGAAAGATCAACAAGTCTTTAATAGGCTTGAAATAGGGTCTATAAGAGATATGGTTAAATGAAGGCCATCTTTGAGATGCTGATGTGGCACTTCTGATAAATATTCACACTACAATCTTCTTATTACAATTGTATATTGTTAGTGGTTCCATTTTCACCTTTTGGGCATCACTTTTATCTTTTGTTTTTATGAAAATACAAAGTTTGAATGTCCTTTCATCTTCTTAGTAGGAATCTAGATCCAATTAGTACTATCTTGATCTTTAGTCCACTCTTTTTCTTTTCTTCCTTTTCTTTTTTTGGAATATCAAGTTTGAGACTTTCAAGATGGCGGACTTAAAAATGTATTGGTATAAAATGAAAGATGGTCTTTACCTTGTTTCTTTGATTTTATTTGAGTCTTTGGCTGGATTGGCCCAATTTAAGTCAATCTGTCCTTGTAAACTAAGTGGAAGTCTTCTGATGCTTTAGGTAAGAAGGAACTCTATTGGCTTTCTAAACTGCTTTTTTTAGGATTTTCTTTTTTTCTTCTCTTTTTTCTTTTTTCCTTTTCTTTTTTTCCTCCTTTTTTTTCTTTTTTTTTTTCATTTTTTTTCTCTAGCTCTAAGAGAGTTGTCTTATTTGTACCATCTTGTGCTTTTGGCTATGAATAGGGTGGGATGAGTTTTCTTCAACAAGGATGAATCCTTTGTTGCCTTGATAAATCTGAGATATTAAGACTAATTTAGGTAAACTTCAATTATACCTTATGGTCTTGACTTTACATCCTCATCCTTGATCTTCTTCCCCCTTAACTTTAGTGATCATCAGACTTGCCATAAGTGTCACAAAAGCCCAGGGTAGGTATCAAGGTTCATAAGCCAATAAAAGCAAGCTAAAAAATTTCATGAAGGCTCAAAGTGACAAACTAAGGATTGATGTTAACATAGGTGGATACAAGTTGTTGGCTTAACAAATAATGCCTAGATCATTTCTCTCTTAAATAAGAAAAGTTCAATTTCCCCTCAAAATTTTATCAAAGCATGTTCTAAGAATGACTAGGACCTAGACAATGGTAATTATGCAGGAGCCCTCTCTAAGTAAGCATACACAACTCAATGCTATAGAACAATTCCCTCGTCTAGTAAAGTCATTCGAATCATGATGCATAGATACACTAATTCATGAATATCAAGCTAGATTCGTCATCGATTGAACACTAAAATGAAGAAAGACCAATAAAAATTTAATGAAAATAATTTATTCAAACAATCTTAATTTGAAGGAACATAATTGTCCTAAAAATATTAAAGAAAGAAAATGAAACAAAAACCAAACAAGCCAAATGAAGTTTGTTGAGATGAAGTAAAAAAAGTGCTTCATCTAATTTGACAAATCAAGAGTAAGGATCATGCTAACTTAGGTATTTTTTAATTACTTAAGGACAACATCATCTTTTTCCTTCTTTCCTTCTATATCAACATCTCTATCTTTGTCAGTCTTCACTTCTTTTGGAGGAACTTTGCCAGAGTGAGTATTCAACACTTCTTCTTTTTCTTCAGGCTTGAACTGAACCCATTCTTCTTCCTTAGATTTTGATTCTCCATTACTATCAATTGAGTCCCAAAACTCATTTACAACACAAGTAGTCATTGTCTCTTTGTCTATGGAATTTCCTCCCTTTACCATAAAGGTCATTGGTGATGACACTCTTCCAAATTTAGACAAAGGATTACTCTTGGTGTTGGGCTTATCGGGCTTAGGTAGCTTGCCATTGTCAATCAAGTCTTGGATATTATGCCTTAATAAAAAAATATTTATCTGCTATATACCCTTGCATTTGATGGAATTGATAGAAGGCCTTGGAAACAAAGTAGAGGTCGAGGTGCTAATGGTTGTAGCAAATCGATCTTTGTCATATTTGCTAATATCTTTGACAAAGGCTCCCCCAGGTTTAAAAATTTATGCTTATTTGTCGACTCAGTTGTTGCATTTATCTTAACACCTCTTCTTTCCCTTTGACTTTGACCACTAGGGTGGTAGCCACCCTTATTACTCCACTTAGACAGCAGATGGTTCGATTGGTCTTGTAGAATAGGGATTGACCTTTTATCTCTTATTTGATCTCTATTAGTGGACTTATTCCTCGTTTTAGTGGGAGATGCCTCATTGGCATTATTGATGATCTCCAAAATCTCAACCAATTGGGTCTTCATAATCTCAGCCAATTGATCCTGTAGCTCGTCCATCCTAGCTCTGATAACTTCATCGACTATATCCCTTAGCTAGCTTGCATCCATCCTTCTAATAAAGCACTTGAATCAGAATCACTTGTGTAGGTTGGGTGGTCTTAGGCTCTTGAACTGTTGTACTCCAGGTCTGTGAGCCTGAAAGGATCAATGTCATGTAATATAATGCATGTATGCATGTGTGCATGTATGCATGTGTGCATGTATGCATGGATGCACAAGTAACAACCAAACAAACAACAAGAGTAAGGACATAACTTCCAACCTTATATCACCCACACACGAATGATGAGCCCCTTTTCCTAGGTGTATGGTTAACAAAATATCAACATAGGATATCTTATTTTCAAACAATTCACTTGGATGATTTAACCAATAGTTATATCTTCAAATTTTAGAAGTCAGTCCATGATAATTTTCATTAATTAAGCTATAATCCATTGGATCAACTAAAAATAGCTTTTATAATATATTGGATTAAAACTAAATTAAAAGGTTTACCATAAATAGATTTTCCATTTTAGAAAAATAACTAATGATTCATGCTTCAAACAAGCCCATGATTAATAAGACTGGGTATAAATTAGGCCCACAATTGATTTTAAGTATTCCATAACTGACCTAACTTGTTATAAGCCCATTTAAGAAAAGATTTTAATTAAATGTTCAAAAGCCCATTGAAAAGGTTTAAAACTGGTTTTGTTTCAAAGCCTACTATGAAAAGATTTATTTAAAAAATGAATTTTGAAATTTGGGCTTGGACCATTGTTGCGCTCGGATTAAGTACTACTACAAGCGTCACTCATAAGTATACGAAGTAGCTGTAGCAAAGGTAATTGCCCCAAGGTCGTTTTCCTAAGAAGGTGTGGTTCATAATAGCTTGATTGACAATTTATTTAAGTGCAGAAGATTGTTGTGTTTGGATGGTGCAAGAATAATTTAAACCTAAAATTAACATGCGTAGGGTTGAAGTGTGTGATGATTGTATAAGATCAAATCGATTCTTGAGAAGGTGCCTAGGGATATAGGTCCATTCAATCAAAGCTCAATTCTCAATTATCCATTAACATAACCTTGTAATTAATTTGTTCCTTAAGGTTAATTAGTCAATTACTAATCCATTAGTTCTCACATTTATGAATTAACAATGACCAATTCTTTTACATTTGCAAATTAATAAACCCTAGAACTTATATTTCTAATTCATTCATAGGGTAGTTGATTGCATAATTTCGATATCGAATTTCACCTCTCGGTCCTTCATTCAATATCTAGAGATCAATAGGTAGCTAATCTATCAACCTAACATACAATCCAATGCAATCAACCAACAACAAGGTACATCAATGGAAATATCAAATCAAAGCATTCAATCAAATATACTACAAACCCTAGGTATGGGTATTTAATTCAACATCATCAATTTTCATTCAAATCAATATAAATCAAATACAAATTGTTCATTGCAATATCAAATCTCTTAATACAACAAAAACAATATTGAAATGAATTAAAAAAAAAGAGAATAGAAAAACCCCTTGTAAAGATGCCAAGAGTAGGATTGCTAGTCTTCCTCCTAGCTCCACTTTGATGTTTGATGAAGAACTCAAGCCCTCTTCAATGGTTTATTCCCCTTTGCAATATAGAATGGAGCTTTCTCAAGTCACCAACCCTTCAATTGATTGTGCCTTTGGAAGATAGAATGGAGCTTTCTCAAGTCACCAATCCTTTCAATGAAGCTTCTTCAACCTTCAAGAGCTTGTTAACCTAACTTATCCCAAAGAACCTCAAAGATCTTATCAATGGAAGATGGAGAAGATGAAGATGGAGGATGAAGATGAAGGGACAAGGAGAGTGTCACTCTCTCCTCATCCCAAATCATGTTTGCTCCCTCCTTCTCTTTGCTTTTCTCTCTTTCCTCAAACCCTAGCCATCTCCTCCTTTCTCTGTCGTGTGAAAGAACTTAAATAGATATTAAGGGTGACACGGCCAAGCTTGATTTGGCTTGGCCGTGTCTCTCATTTTTCTTTGGGACACGGCCAAGCTTGCTGGCTGTGTCCTTCACTACCTTCTTCTTTCTTTCTTTTTTTTTTCTTTGTTCTTCAAGGAGGTGACACGGCCAAGCCAAGAGTGGCTTGGCCGTGTCTCATGTGACATGGCCAGTGGCTTGGCCATGTCGCTTGCCAGTGTCGCCTTCTGCCTTCTTTCTTTTCGTTCTTTGGATTTTGCTCTTTTGGTGAAACACGGCCAGTGGCTTGGCCGTGTCTCATGACCGTGTTTGCTTCTTGACAAGCTTTACTTGAGGGACATGGCCAAGCCATGACAATCTTGGCCGTGTCTCATGGTTTTCTTTGATTTCTTCTTCTCTTGATGAGGGACACGGCCAAGCCATGACAAGCTTGGCCGTGTCTCATGGTTTTCTTTGATTTCTTCTTCTTTTGATGAGAGACATGGCCAAGCTTCAAGTGACATGGCCATGTCTACCAATTTTTCCTTAGACACGGCCAAGTTTCAAGCGACATGGCCAAGCTTCAAGCAACATGGCCATGTCATGTATTGCTTCTATTTTAGGATGGAACACAGCCAAGATAATGAGACATGGCCAAGCTTCAAGTGACATGGCCAAGACGATCAGACATGGGCAAGCTTCAGTGACATGACCATGTCGATCAGACATGGGCAAAGACATGGCCATGTCTGTGAGTGTGTCAAGTACTATCTTGGAATTCTTTTGAGGCACATAGCCAAGCTTGCTTTGGCTTGGCCATGTCTTACTTGATTCATGCTCTTTGTTCATTTTTCTTGATTGTTTTGATCATCCAAGGGAGTTTTTGCACTTTAACCTAAAACAAACTTAAAACAAAAATCAATCAAAACATTAACTAAAAACACATAAAAATCACACTAAAAACTAGTACAAAAATGATCTAAACAACTACCCCACACTTAATTCCTTGCTTGTCCCCAAGCAAGGCTAAAATCAAACTCACTAAACAAGATAATTTTGTTAAGTTCAAGAGTTATAAAGACGCATCAAGACTTCCTTATCCCTAAATCCGCAATCAATATCGAATCAAACAAAATTGACACCCATGCAATTAAATGGTTTTCCATGCATAACCTATGTTGTCGCTTCCTCACCAACTCTTACAAGTGTTTGATCATGGTGGTGTTTACACTCATAACAATCAATGAAAGATTATTACCATAGGCTTACTTATCAATCAAATCTCCACCACAAATAACAATCAAGCATCAATCAAAAGGTCTTTATTGGGTTGTAATGGGGCTAAGGTAAAGGCATGGCATTTAGGAAATGTGAGCTTAATCATTAAGTTCAAGAGCACTTTAAGAATGAAGTACCCGATCATATACATAACCCAACAATCCCAATACACCTTCCTCTCATCTACCCCTTGACATTAAAGAGCTTTTCAAGGGAACTAACTTATTAAATCTTACAATGATACATTCCAACCCTTTCAACAAGAACAACAATTATTCTTATTATTATTATATATATTTATTTTTCTTTTTCTTTTTCTTTTATTTTTTTTATTTTGCTTTGCAATCTTAAACCTACTAAATTTAACCCCACACTTAATTCAACACAACACTCGGTTATAAACGCTCTTAAAATGCTCTTGACCTAATGAAAGGGTAAGAGTTAAATAACAAGGTTCAAGCTAATGGTGTTGTGAAAAAGAATGAAAAGGAAAAATAAAATAAGCTCAAAATTGGCTAACTAAGGTTGAATATAGGGTTGGTATTTTTAAGCCAAAGTGGTTCACCTAATTGCCTTAATCATCTTGATGCCAAATTGAAATTTTTATGTAATCTTAAAATGCATTTCAAAGCAAGTTCTAGTAATTCATCAATCAAAGATGTTCACCCACAACAAGAATGATAAGTTGATGGCTCAATTCCTCACTAGATTAATGGCAATGCAAGGGAAAAAACCAACAAAATTGACAATAAGCACCAATTCTACTCAATTCTCCAATTCATGCTTCAAAAATTCTAAGGTTATCTATCAACAATTTTATAACAATTGAACTTTCTAAAATTCATTTATTCAATGAAAAACATTAAAAACATTAAGTAAACTTAAACAAAAATAACTTAAAAGTAAACACAAAACAAAAGTAAAAACACAAAACACATAATGCACCCCACACTTAAAGATTCACATTGTCCTCAATGTGAGCATGCATACTACAGAGAGAGTTTAGATGAAACCTGATTTCCATCGTTCCCATATGTGATGTACAATGCTCCTTCCACCCATAATGCAATTGTCGCTCATGTCTGCAGGGATGGATAGCATACAATTTCGAAGGATACCCGATGTATTGCTAAGCCTAAATAGCGTTATTTGAAAACATGTGAAGGTCATCTTAGGGTAATCCTCCAGTGCAATAGGAACTTTGTGCAACATGGTTCTATCCGTTATATGCTCTTCTTCACCACCAAGAGTAGAAGAAATGATTTTTTGGGACTCTTTAAGTTTAACCAAGTTTGGTTGAATCACTTCTTCATCCAATTGAACAATGTCAAGTCCCATCTTAACAACCTCAGCATCTAAAATAAGCTTATACTCCTCAATTTCTAAATTGGGCATTTCATGCTCTTCTTCTAAGGTCATAGTCATCCCAATCTTATTTTCACTATCTCCTTGGAAGTGCATATTATAGATGTCAGAAAGTTTCTTACCTCGCTCCTCATCCTTCAAGCTACTTGGAAATGGATTTGATGGCCTATCAGGATTGAAAGATTCATGCAACTTTGGTGAGGTTGATGCCTCCAAATTCTCCTTCCCATTTGATTGGCTCAACTCCTCAATGTTGTATTGTATTTTCTCGCCATTATCTTCTTGATTAGTGCCTGCATCCAAAGAATCACAAAATTTGTTATATATTACCTGTTCACTCCTCAAATTTGTGATTACCTTGACTTGCTCCAATTGGATAGGAAATTCCTCTTCTTGGTGTGCTTTGAGTTGATGTGCCAGTTGCCGAACTTGCAATTCCATCCTCTTCAATGATTCCTCCAAAGAATCTAACCTCTCATTGCTCCTTTCCTGATTTTGTGTGCTAATTTGAAGGTAAGCATTCAAAGCATCTTCCACTGTGGATTTCACGAATTTATCATAGTTCTGTGCACTAATTTGAATGAAGGCATTCAAACTTTCCTCCAATGAGGGTTTCTTAAGGTGATCTTGATATGAATATTGTTCTTGAGAGTAAGAACTTCTTTGGTAAGGTTGAAAATAATTATGAGGAGGAATGTGTTGCTGATTTTCCCAAGAAAATTTTGGGTGGCTTCTCCAGCTTGAATTATAAGGTCTGAAATATGGTCATTTCCACCCATTTGCTGGAAACTTTCATAGGCATATTCTTCCTCTTGCCATTCTTGGTATCGTGTGAAGCCGAATGAGCATGTATTTGCACTATGCCCTGCATATCCACATGCTGCACATATCTCTTGGCGTGGCATAGGTGCTTTTCCTCTTGCATTTAGCATCTTAAGTTGATTCGTCAATTCTGCTAATTGCCATGCCATTTAAAACTCATCGTTCCTATCATAAACTCCCCCGTGCCTTGAAAACTGCATCTTTGTAAAAGGCACTTAGCAACTTAAAGAAAATAAACAAATAATTAAATTGAAAGAAAATCAAACAAAACAAACAAACAATTCAAAGAAAACAAACAATCAATTAAATTGTAAAGAAAAATCAAACTATCACTACTTAAACAGCCTTCCCCGGCAACGGTGCCAAAAACTTGTTGCGCTCAGATTAAGTACTACTACAAGCGTCACTCGCAAGTATACGAGGTAGCTGTAGCAAAGGTGATCGCCCCAAGGTCGTTTCCCCAAGAAGGTGTGGTTCGTAATAGCTTGATTGATAATTTATTTAAGTGCGGAAGATTGTTGTGTTTGGATGGTGCAAGAATAATTTAAACCTAAAATTAACGTGCATAGGGTTGAAGTGTGTGATGAGTGTACAAGATCAAATCGATTCTTGGGAAGGTGCCTAGGGATATAGGTCCATTCAATCAAAGCTCAATTCTCAATTATCCATTAACATAACCTTGTAATTAATTTGTTCCTTAAGGTTAATTACTCAATTACCAATCCATTAGTTCTCACATTCATGAATTAACAATGACCAATTCTTTTACATTTGCAAATTAATAAACCATAGAACTTATATTTCTAATTCATTCATAGGGTATTCGATTGCATAATTCCGATATCGAATTTCACCGCTCGGTCCTTCATTCAATATCTAGAGATCAATAGGTAGCTAATCTATCAACCTAGCATACAATCCAATGCAATCAACCAACAACAAGGTACATCAATGGAAATATCAAATCAAAGCATTCAATCAAATATACTACAAACCCTAGGTATGGGTATTTAATTCAACATCATCAATTTAAAACATTCATTCAACTCAATATAAATCAAATACAAATTCTTCATTGCAATATCAAATCTCTTAATACAACAAAAATAATATTGAAGTGAATTAAAAAGAGAGAATAGAAAAACCCATTGTGAAGATGCCAAGAGTAGGATTGCTAGTCTTCCTCCTAGCTCCACTTTGATGTTTGATGAAGAACTCAAGCCCTCTTCAATGGTTGATTCCCCTTTGCAATATAGAATGGAGCTTTCTCAAGTCACCAACCCTTCAATTGATTGTGCTTTGGAAGATAGAATGGAGCTTTCTCTAGTCACCAATCCTTTCAATGAAGCTTCTTTAACCTTCAAGAGCTTGTTAACCCAACTTATCCCAAAGAACCTCACAGATCTTATCAATGGAAGATGGAGAAGATGAAGATGAAGGGACAAGGAGAGTGTCACTCTCTCCTCATCCCAAATCGTGTTTGCTCCCTCCTTCTCTTTTCTTTTCTCTCTTTCCTCAAACCCTAGCCGTCTCCTCCTTTCTCTGTCATATGAAAGAACTTAAATAGATATTAAGGGTGACACGGCCAAGCTTGATTTGGCTTGGCCGTGTCTCTCATTTTTCTTTGGGACACGGCCAAGCTTGCTGGCCGTGCCTTCTTCTTTCTTTCTTTTTTTTTCTTTGTTCTTCAAGGAGGTGACACGGCCAAGCCAAGAGTGGCTTTGCCGTGTCTCATGTGACATGGCCAGTGGATTGGCCATGTCGCTTGCCAGTGTCGCCTTCTGCCTTCTTTCTTTTCGTTCTTTGGATTTTGCTCTTTTGGTGAGACACGGCCAGTGGCTTGGCCGTGTCTCATGACCGTGTTTGCTTCTGGACAAGCTTTGCTTGAGGGACACGGCCAAGCCATGACAAGCTTGGCCGTGTCTCATGGTTTTCTTTTATTTCTTCTTCTTTTGATGAGGGACACGGCCAAGCCATGACAAGCTTGGCCGTGTCTCATGGTTTTCTTTGATTTCTTCTTCTTTTGATGAGAGACACGGCCAAGCTTCAAGCGAAATGGCCATGTCTACCAATTTTTCCTTAGACACGACCAAGTTTCAAGCGACATGGCCAAGCTTCAAGCGACATGGCCATGTCTACCAATTTTTCCTTAGACACGACCAAGTTTCAAGCGACATGGCCAAGCTTCAAGCGACATGGCCATGTCATGTGAGTGTGTCAATATTGCTTCTATTTTAGGATGGAACACGGCCAAGATAATGAGACATGGCCAAGCTTCAAGTGACATGGCCAAGACGATCAGGCATGGGCAAGCTTCAAGCGACATGGCCATGTTGATCAGACATAGGCAAAGACATGGCCATGTCTGTGAGTGTGTCAAGTACTGTCTTGGAATTCTTTTGAGGGACATAGCCAAGCTTGCTTTGGCTTGGCCATGTCTTACTTGATTCATGCTCTTTGTTCATTTTTCTTGATTGTTTTGATCATCCAAAGGAGTTTTTGCACTTTAACCTAAAACAAACACTTTAAACAAACTTAAACAAAAATCAATCAAAACATTAACTAAAAACACATAAAAATCACACTAAAAACTAGTACAAAAATGATCTAAACAACCATAAGGTAAAAAATGTTTTTACTTCAAAAACCCATTGAGAAAAGATAATTTTGGGCTTTGATCTTGAGCCATTAGGTAAAAAGAATTTAGTCTTTGGGTTGAAATGTTTAGGCTCCCATAACAAGTATATACCATAAGGTATAAGGCTATGAGTGGTTATGCCATGCTCGATCTCCACACCTTGTGTGAAAGTATGGTATTCTTTATATAACACAACACGGGCTATATGGGCATCCTAATTTACGCACTCAATGCAATCTAATGTGATGCAATGGATAATATTATAATAAGAAAGAATAAAATAATATAAAGACCAACTGAATCAACTTCTCTTATTCCCAGTGGAGTCGCCACTGTGAGCGGAAATTTTTGCCACCACTCCAAGTGGAATATTCTTGCGACTTCAGCACTATTAGGCTCAGGGTCTTAGAGAACATGGGCCTGAACCCGGAGAAAATGGAGTCGCCACCCAGACGGGGAGGGAAAGAAGAAAGGTGTAACACCCTTATACCCTATATACGTATAATACATATTTTCAGCATATGTAAAATATGCATTTACGGCATAAAAATGTCACAGACCGATTAACGAAATTTTTCACATTTCCAATTTTAAATTTTAAATTCTAAATATATAAAAATTAAATTGAATATAAATATTCTTTACTTGTTATAAGAACCCAAAATAAATAATATATATATAAATCTCTGGAAAAAATTTGCTAGAGTTTTGTCTGTATTTTGGACATCCCAAAATTTATCAAAACACGACCTGCAAAAAGAAAACACTCCAAATAATTTCCAATCACCATCTCAACCATATTTCTCAATTTCACCAAGTTTCTCAAACATTTATATATATAGATATATATATATATAATTTAAAACAAACTTACTCTCCCATTTCAAATACATTGACCCAAACATTCTTTATAATATACAATACGTAAAATTTAAAACATAACATATTATGCATAATACTCAAAATGTACAATAACAGAAGAATATATGCATGCTACTGATAGTGTTTCTAATCTCGATAGCAACTCAATAAGCTCAACTACAAGTCTAGACCCGACCTGGTCTAGAAGAACTCTCTGGCTCAGCTGGGTCTACCCTGTCACCTGCGCGATGGAAACAATCGCGCTAAGCCGAAGCCTAGTGGTACAAACTTTGATAATAATAATAAAACTCAATTCAATGCCAATGCATAATGCATATAGATTTCACATCTTTCCACTTTCTTATATTTTTCAAACATTTCATAATTATAATTCACACTAAAACAAAGATAAGCATGGGCCCAAAAGGATTTAATATGCTATTCAAATTTCAGAGTTACTGCTTTGGTGCATAATGACACCATGTGTCTAGCCCCGTAGGTAATATATATATCCATGGATAATGTAACAGCCCCAGTCTCTTGGACCTCAACCCGGCTAGACCCTTAGGCCCAGTATCTTGGTCCTCAACCCGGCTAGACTGTTACAGTTTTTGAGGCTTACGACCCAGTCTTTTCACCCTAAAAACATCATATTTATCAGCTGGCCTGGCTTACGACCCAGTCTTTTCACCATTCCAGCGTATAGCCCATAGGCAATCATAGGCATGCCGCCAAACCCAGAACTCTAAAAATTGAATAGCATACTAGGTACACAATTTATTCATATTTCTCATTATTAGTCTCTTTCTCATTTTTACATATTCAATCTAGGCACATTGCCTTATTTTCACATTTTTTTTCTCACTTTTCTCATTTTTCACATCTTTCTCATTTTTCTCACTTCTCTCATTTTTATCAATATAAATTCATTTCATTAGTACACATATCTCATTTTTTTTTTCACAACACATTACCCAATTACTTTGGGTATTTTCACATAATATGCATATTTCACATGTTACACAAATTAGCCATTATCAATGGATTTTCACAATGCATTTAACACATATATGACATTACAAATGTCATAGCATACTATTCATACACAATTAATGAACCAAGTAGCTTAAAACATTTTTCAACCAAAATGTGTTAAGTCCAAATGTTATGCAAATATAGAAATTATATTCAAAGTTTGTACATACCTCCACTAGCAACCCAAAGCAAGCTAAAAACAACCTTCAATCCAATCTTTCCAACTTGCTCTTCACCACTTGGATGAATAAAATCAACCTCCCTCAATGCCTAAACCAAATATGATAACAAATAATTATTTAGTATCACATTTAATGGCATTTCCAACATTAAACCATAATTACACATCACTCCTACAAATTTCCAAAAATTTAGCCTTCCCTTACTTCAACTTTAGAATTACATTCTATTACAATTAAATTAGTGTTTTAAGTTTATTTATATTATTAAAAACATATTTTAATACATTAAAATCATTTACATTATAAAAATACACTATTATACATAAAATCTCAAAAATGGCCTAACCTTACCCCATTGAAGGTTTTCCATTCCAACACAATCCATTACTCATTCCAAGCTTATATTCTTCACTTTTAACACTAAACAACATGCTTAAACAAATAAAAACACACAATTCAACCACTTTGGAAAATCACTTTTCCAAAATCCTAAATCTCCACTTCCATTCTCAAACTCCAACCCAACACCACCAAATCCAATATTTGACTTTAAAATACTTATATATGAATCAAAACAACTCATTTGGAAACAATTTGCATAATTAAAGTTCATGTTTTCAAAACTCCAAAATTCCATAACCCTAAATTCTCTCTCTTCACCATTCTTTAACCAAACTCCATCATCACTTCAATCTAACCTTAGAATCATTGTTAACTACCCAAAATAACATCATACACACCAATTCCAACAATTATAACATCCTACATAAAAATCCAAATTCTCACATAATCTAAATTTCCAAGGAATTCAAAGAAAAGAGATGGAAACTTACTAATTTTGGTGGAAATCACCAAAAATCCACTTGAAAGTTGTTAATTCCTTCAATTTATGGAGTATGGAAGAAGCAAAATCCTTGGTCTTCAAACTTTCATGGAAGCCACGTTCTTGAGAAGAAGAAGAAGAAGAAGAAGAAGACTTTTAATATTCTTTCCTTTTCATCTTTTTTTTAACCACACACATATATATATATATATTAAAATAATTTAATATTTAATTATTTAATTATTTTTTAATAAATTAAAATTTCTAATTTCCCTCTTCCATCCAAAATTAATTTGTTTTTGAATTATTTTATTAATTTTGAATTTATAAGATTTAATTACCAAAATACCATTTTCTTTTAAAAAGTGTTGACTTTTATATATGTTATATATATTTTGCATATATATCACATATATATTCCACTTTTTCATTTAAAATCCCTTCATTTTTCATTTAAAACCATTAATTTAATTTATCCTTTTAAATTATAATTTATTTTATCCAATTTTCCAAAAATTAGAAATTTTCAAAAAATTTTGGATGTTACAATTCTCTCCCCCTAAAACAAATTTCGTCTCCGAAATTGCATGTCCTCAAGTCTAGAACAAATGGGAAAACTGACTCTGCATCGCCTGCTCACTTTCCTATATCACCTCCTCAGTGGCATGATTCCTCCAAAAGACTTTCACCCTCTTATTCCTCAATTCTTTAACCTCTCGTGCCAAAATCGCCATTGGTTCTTCCTCGTAAGTCAGATCTGGACTCACCTCAATGGGCTCCACTGACAAAATATGAGATGTGTTAGACCTGTATCTCCGAAGCATCGAGACATGGAAAACATTATGTATTCGATCTAACTCAAGCGGCAAAGCTAGTCCATAAGCCATTGGACCAACTCTCTCCAACACCTCATATGGTCCTATGAAATGAGGACTCAACTTCCCTTTGCGGCCAAATCTCAAAATCTTCTTCCACGGAGACACCTTCAGAAATACTTTATCTCCCACACTAAACTCTATGTCTCTTCTCTTTAAATCTAAATAAGATTTCTGTCAGTCTGAAGCTGCTTTCAAACGACCCCGAATCACCTTCACTTTCTCCTCTGTTTCCTTAATCAAATCAGGACCAACCAGTTTACCTTCTCCAACTTCATCTCAACACAAAGGTGTCCTGCATCTCCTGCCATATAAAGCCTTATAAAGAGTCATCCCAATACTCGACTGATGACTATTGTTATAAGCAAATTCAATTAATGGCAAAAATCTGTCCCAATTCCTGGTAAAATCAATGATACAGCTCCTCATCATATCCTTCAAAATCTGTATCACTCTCTCTGACTGTCCATTTGTCTGAGGATGGAAAGTAGTACTAAAATGCAATCAAGAACCCAGAGTATTATGCAAACTCTTCCAAAACCTCGAAGTAAACTGGGAGTCTTGATCCGACACCAAAGAAACTGGGACTCCATGCAACCTGACTATCTCATTGATATACAGCTCAGCCAATTTATAAAGAGAATAATCCATCCGAACTGGAAGAAAATGAGCTGTCTTCGTCATCTGATCAACTATCACCCAGATTGCATCATGTTTCTTCTAAGTCAAAGGTAATCTAGTCACAAAATCCATTGTCACTCGCTCCCATTTCCACTCTGGCATTGATAAAGGCTGGAGCAATCCTGAAGGAACTTGGTGCTCAGCCTTCACTTTCTGGAAAGTGAGATATCTGGATACAAACTCTGCTATGTCCCTCTTCATACCTGACCACCAATAATGTCACTTCAAGTCCTGATACATCTTGGTATTCCCAGGGTGCATAGCAAAAAGTGACTGATGTGCTTTCTCTAATATCATTCTTTTCAATTCTGCATCATCAGGAATACACAATCTATCTTTATACCATAGACTGCCATCATCCCTCACAAAAAAGTCTCGACTCTCCCCCTTCTGACAAACCAACACAATTTTTTGAATTCTCTCATTTGCTAATTGAGCCTCCCTAATATGATCCAACAAGACTGGCCTCAACTGCAATTGAGCCATCAAAGCACCATCATCAGAAGATTCAAATCTAGTGTGCAACGCTCTCAACTCAACAAGCATCGAGAGTGAATAAGCAGTCAAACCTGCCAAAGATTTTTGACTCAAGGCATCAGCAAATACATTTGCCTTACCAAGATGATAATTAATCAAATAGTCATAGTCTTTAATCAACTCTAACTACCATCTCTGCCGAAGATTCAACTCTCTCTGAACACCCAGGTATTTCAAACTTTTGTGATATGTATAAATGAAACACTTCTCCCCATAAAGATAATTTCGCCAAATCTTTAAAGCAAAAACTATGGCTGTCAACTCTAAATCATGCGTCAGATAATTTAGCTCATGCGGTTTCAATTGTCGAGAGGCATAAGCAATGACTCTACCCTCCTGCATCAGAACACAACCTAAACCACTGTGTGAACTTCACTATATATCACATATGGTTTACCTTTCATAGGCAAGGTAAGGACAGGAGCCTGAGTCAACATCTTCCTCAGCTGCTCAAAACTAGCTTGACATCAATCTGTCCACACAAATTTAACCTTTCCAAAGAAATCTGGTGAGTGGTATAGCTATTATAGAAAAACCTTTCACAAATCGACGATAATAGCCTGCCAATCCCAGAAAACTTCTAACCTCTGTCACAGTCTTCGGTGGACTCCAATTCAAAATAGCCTCAACTTTACTCGGATCAACTCTAATACCCTCTGCTGAAACCACATGACCAAGAAAAGCTACCTGATCGAGCCAGAACTCACACTTAGACAGTTTAGCATATAACTGCTTCTCTCTCAGAGTCTGCAATACAATCCGTAAATGTCTATCATGATCCTCCTCATTACATGAATACACCAAGATGTCATCAATGAAGACTACCACAAACTGATCCAAAAATGGTCTGAGTACCCTGTTCATCAAATCCATAAAAGCTGCTGGTGCATTCGTCAATCCAAAGGGCATCACCAGAAACTCATAATGCCCATACCTCGTATGAAAAGCTGTCTTAGGTACATCCACATCTCTGACTCTCAACTGATGGTACCCTGATCTCAGATCAATCTTAGAGAATACTACTACTCCCTTCAACTGATCAAAGAGATCATCTATCCGAGGCAAAGGATACTTGTTCTTGATGGTCACCTTATTCAACTACCTATAATCAATACACAATCTCATGGTGCCATCCTTCTTCTTCACAAACAATACAGGCGCTCTACACGGGGACACACTGGGGCGGACAAACCCTTTATCTAATAACTCCTACAACTGTACCTTCAACTCTATCAACTCAGCAGGTGCCATCCAATAAGGGGTATAGAGATAGGAGTGGTACCAGGCAACAAATCGATACCATACTCCACTTCTCTCTCAGGAGGTACCCCTGGCAACTCATCAGGGAAAACATCTGAAAACTCGGCAACTGTGGGTATACTTTCAAGCAAGGATCCCACTACTCTAGTATCTATAACATGAGCAAGATAAGCTTCACATCCCTTCCGAATCATCCTCCCAGCTGAAACGGCTGAAACAAACATAGATGAAAGATACCTCTGCTCACTAGATACTATAACATCCCTACCATCCCGTGTTCTCAAAGTAACACATTTCTTCTGATAGTCTACCACAGCCCCATGCTTGGATAACCAATCCATGCCCAAAATCAGATCATATTCCCTGAAAGGCATCTCAATCAGGTCACAGAGAAACTCCTCATCGTGAACAACAACTGGACTATCTCGGTGCACCCTGCTCACCACAACACTATGCCCTAAAGGATTTGTCACCAAGACATCAAATCCTAGGGACTCAGAATGCAATTCAGTCACATGCAAGATGGATGCACTTATGTATGAATGTGTAGATCCAGGATCTAACAGAGCAAGGACTGAAATACCAAATAAAGAAAATGTACCCGCAATGACGGTTGAAGAATCTTGCTGCCTCTACATCACATAAACCCGCTGAGATGGCCTAGCCTCATCTGGCCTACTGCCTCTGGATGTAGAGCCTCCTCTCTGACTAAACCTAGGGCAACCACCTCTACTAAAACCTCTGCTACCACGACCCCCTCTGACATTGGGTCGAGAAGATGCAGTATCTGCCTGCCTAACCTCTGGTGGCTCGGGACAAACTTTGGTAAAATGGTCTGATGAACCACATCTAAAACACACTCCCGAAGCACCTCTCCACTAGCAGACACCTTCGTGTACTCTACCATAATGAACGCAAGTGGGTGGAGTAGGTCTCTGAGCCACTGGAGTCGGAGCACTAGCCATTGAAGCTGCAAGTCTCTGTCTCTGTGTCTGCTGCTGTACTGACCTGCCAAACTGCCCCTGACTCCTACTAAACCTCTGAAAATGTCCCCCTCGGCCTCTCATCACTGATGAAGACCCTGCCTCACTCTGGGGTCTCCTAACTCTAGTCTCCTCAACCCTTATAGCTGCTGTAAGACTCTGTGCCCTCTCAACACTCCTGGCAGCTGCAACTAACTGGGAAAAATTCTGATACCAAGAGCCTGCGATGATGCACATGATAGAGGGTCTCAATCCCTCCTCAAACCTCCTACACCTGTCAAACTCGTCAGAAATGATCCCACCAGCATAATAACTTAACCGGATAAACTCGATCTCATACTCGTTCACTGTCCTGGTATCCTGTCTCAGACTCAGGAATTCCATCTTCTTTGCATCTTTATACTCTCTCAGAGTATACTTCTGCTCAAATTCCTGTAGGAAATCATCATAGGTCAGGACTGGTGGATCATCCAGAGCATGTGGAACCGTCTTCCACCAATCATATGCATCTCTCTACAGAAGAGATCTGGCATAATCAAACTTCTCTTCTGGACTAGCCCGTAACTGAATAAATATCCTTTGAACCCAGTCTAGCCACTGCTCTGCTACAGCAGGGTCTGTAGTACCAACAAATTCCTCAGCCCCATACTTTCTCAATTTATCATACTACCTCTCCAGCAACTATGGCTGTGGCGGCTGCGGAACTGAAGCCTGCCTCAATAACTCTACCATATGCCATACCTAGTCAGGCAGAACCTCATTAGCTGCTGGTCTCACAGGCACAGAAATAGACACCTCACCAGCAGATACAACTCTAGCTCCATCTATACCCTTATCTGGAGCCACACTCTCTGCACTACCCTCAGCAGCCTTATGCGGGCGAGACGCCATAACTACCTATATCTGCAAACAAAGCAGAAAAATTACTATATTAGATATCAGAAACTGCCAGTGCCAATGCATGTATTACAATTAAAAACTATTTTCAAATTTCCCATTTTCTCTCTCTATCATCCCACCTAGGTCGAGAATCTCAAACCTAGGCTCTGATACCAAAACAAATGTAACACCCTTATACCCTATATACGTATAATATATTTTTTCAGCATATGTAAAATACGCATATACGGTATAAAAATGTGACAGACTGATTTACTAAATTTTTCACATTTCCAATTTTAAATTTTAAATTCTAAATATATAAAAATTAAATTGAATATAAATATTCTTTATTTGTTATAAGAACCCAAAATAAATAATATATATAAAAATCTCTGGAAAAAATTTGCCAGATTTTTGTCTATATTTTGGACATCCCAAAATTTATCAAAACACAACCTGTAAAAAGAAAACACTCCAAATAATTTCCAATCACTATCTCAACCATATTTCTCAATTTCACAAAGTTTCTCAAACATTTATATATATAGATATATATATATAATTTAAAACACACTTACTCTCCCATTTCAAATACATTGACCCAAATATTCTTTATAATATACAATACATAAAATTTAAAACATAACATATTATGCATAATACTCAAAATGTACAATAACATAAAAATATATACATGCTGCTGGTGGTGTTTCTGATCTCGATAGCAACTCAATAAGCTCAACTACAAGTCTAGACACGACCTGGCCTAGAAGAACTCTCTGGCTCAGCTGGGTCTACCCTGTCACCTGCGCGATGGAAACAATCCCGCTAAGCCGAAGCCTAGTGGTACAAACTTTGATAATAATAATAAAACTCAATGCAATGCCAATGCATAATGCATATAGATTTCACATCTTTCCACTTTCTTATATTTTTCAAACATTTCATAATTCATAATTCACATTAAAACAAAGACAAGCATGGGCCCAAAAGGATTTAATATTCTATTCAAATTTCAGAGTTACTGCTTTGGTCCATAATGACACCATGTGTCTAGCCCCGTAGGCAATATATATATATATATCCATGGATAATGTAAGAGCCCCAGTCTCTTGGACCTCAACCCGGCTAGACCCTTAGGCTCCAGTATCTTGGTCTTCAACCCGGCTAGACCGTTACAGTTTTTGAGGCTTATGACCCAGTCTTTTCACCCGAAAAACATCATATTTATCAGCTGGCCTGGCTTACGACCTAGTCTTTTCACCATTTCAGTGTATAGCCCATAGGCAATCATAGGCATGCCGCCAAACCCAGAACTCTGAAAATTGAATAGCACACTAGGTACACAATTTATTCATATTTCTCATTATTAGTCTCTTTCTCATTTTTACATATTCAATCGAGGCACATTTCCTTATTTTCACATTTTTTTCTCACTTTTCTCACTTTTCACATCTTTCTCATTTTTCTCTATTTTCTCTATTTTATCAATATCAATTCATTTCATTATTACACATATCTCTTTTTTTTTCACAACACATTACCCAATTACTTTGGGTATTTTCACATAATATGCATATTTCACATGTTACACAAATTAGCCATTATCAATGGCTTTTCACAATGCATTTAACACTTATATGACATTACAAATGTCATAGCATATTATTCATACACAATCAATGAACCAAGTAGCTTAACACATTTTTCAACCAAAATGTGTTAAGTCCAAATGTTATGCAAATATAGACATTATATTCAAAGTTTGTACATACCTTCACTAGCAACCCAAAGCAAGCTAAAAACAACCTTCAATCCAATCTTTCCAACTTGCTCTTCACCACTTGGATGAATAAAATCAACCTCCCTCAATGCCTAAGCCAAATGTGATAACAAATAATTATTTAGTATCACATTTAATGACATTTCCAACATTAAACCATAATTACACATCACTCCTACAAATTTCCAAAAATTTAGCCTTTCCATACTTCAACTTTAGAATTACATTCTACTACAATTAAATTAGTGTTTTAAGTTTATTTATATTATTAAAAACATATTTTAATACATTAAAATCATTTACATTATAAAAATACACTATTATAAATAAAATCTCAAAAATGGCCTAACCTTCCCCCATTGAAGATTTTCCATTCCAACACAATCCATTACTCATTCGAAGCTTATATTCATCATTTTTAACACTAAACAACATGCTTAAACAAATAAAATCACACAATTCAACCACTTTAGAAAATCACTTTTCCAAAACCCTAAATCTCCACTTCCATTCTCAAACTCCAACCCAACACCACCAAATCCAATATATGACTTTAAAATACTTATTTATGAATCAAAACAACTCATTTGGAAACAATTTGCATAATTAAAGTTCATGTTTTCAAAACCCCAAAAATCCATAACCCTAAATTCTCTCTCTTCACCATTCTTTAACCAAAGTCCATCATCACTTCAATCTAACCTTAGAATCATTGTTAACTACCCAAAATAACATCATACACACCAATTCCAACAATTATAACATCCTACATAAAATTCCAAATTCTCACATAATCTAAATTTCCAAGGAATTCAAAGAAAAGAGATGGAAACTTTCTAATTTTGGTGGAAATCACCAAAAATTCACTTGAAAGTTGTTAATTCCTTCAATTTATGGAGTATGGAAGAAGCAAAATCCTTGGTCTTCAAACTTTCATGGAAGCCATGTTCTTGAGAAGAAGAAGAAGAAGAAGACTTTTAATATTCTTTCCTTTTCATTTTTTTTAACCACACATATATATATTAAAATAATTTAATTTTTAATTTTTAATTATTTTTTTAATAAATTAAAAGTTCTAATTTCCCTCTTCCATTCAAAAATAATTTGTTTTTGAATTATTTTATTAATTTTGAATTTATAAGATTTAATTACCAAAATACCATTTTCTTTTAAAAGTGTTGACTTTTATATATGTTATATATATTTTGCATATATATCACATATATATTCAAGTTTTTCATTTAAAATCCCTTCATTTTTCATTTAAAACCATTAATTTAATTTATCCTTTTAAATTATAATTTATTTTATCCAATTTTTCAAAAATTAGAAATTTTCAAAAAATTTTGGATGTTACAAAAGGGGTGGATGACCCGATTCCTAAGGAATCTTAGGCTCCTATTACGTTTGGAAAGTTGGGTATGCATGAGGGAGGTAAGAAGTGGCCTAGCACCCCCATAACTTTTGGTTCATTGGAGCTGACCTCCTTTTCAGGTCTAAATATTATTAAATTCTTAAATATTATGATATTATCCATACTATATGCAATTAATAAAATAAAGCATCATATTATTAATTAAAACAAATCATTCAAAGATAGGCATCCATACAAGATGGAAACATGCCCTTACAAATTTCCAAATGTCCACAAATAAAATAAAATAAAATAGGACACCCACCATAAGGTGAAAATGTCTCCCTTATAATTGTTCTAAAGTCATAAAATAAATTAAACGACATAAAATAAATAAATTAAACAAATAAGGCATCCACAAATGGAAACATGCCTTTTACATCCTTAAAACCCAAATAAACAAACATAGTTCAATTAAATAAAATGAGCAATAAAATAATTAAAATGTATCATCCAGAATAAAAGCATGTAATAATAAATCAAATAATCTGATCTAAGTTTTAATCTTAAATAAAGCATTAGATGTACAAAATAAAAGGAAATTAAGGTTAATCGCAAAAGACTTACAATCCAAAAATAAATATTGAACCCATTGACGAGGGATCACGTACAATGGTCTCGCTAGCCGGTTAGCGGGCGGAGGTCAAGGAGGCAGCATCCCTAGTGAGGGATCGGTGGCATTGCCCCCTAAAGGTAGACAATTTACAAAATATAATTTTGTTGGAGAATTAGGGTTTTTCCAAAATTAGGGTTTAGAAAACAAAGCTAGGGTTTTTTATTTTTAGAAAATAGAATTTAAGGTTTTTGATTTTTAGAAAATAAAATTTAGGGTTTTTGGTTTTAGAAGAACTTAGCTATTGTGGTTGTATTTACAAAGTTTGGGCTACTGGATATTAAACTAGGGTTTTCCATAAAATTAAAAAACAAGCTACCATGGATAATGTAATCTACTGGACATTCAAAATCAATTCTGTTGATATAAACTATGCTCAAATAGTCTACGAAAGATCTTATAATAAAACACAGAGATAAACTAAAACCAACTCAATGAATTAAAGAATATTAACTACTATAAATTTAAAAAAGACCAAATAAGGGATTCCAAACCTCCGTTCGTTGGTTCCACTGATATTTAACATTGATCAAACTGTGTACTTGCATTGGTTGCAGAATCTCGGTTGAACAAGATGAAGGTAATGTGTCACTGCATTCTGCTTTATTGGTGGTTGATGTTCTATGTCTTTGCTCACTCAATGCTGCTAGGGTTTCTCAGTTTAATCATTTGATAGATGTTACTTATTGATTGTTAGTTGATCGTTGTTGCTTAATGTTGGCTCACGTTATTAGCATTAAACCTTATTATTTATAGGCAAACCATCTCAAAAACCCTAAGCCTAATCTGCGTAATCCGGCTTTAAAATGAATTCTGGCCTAATTAAGAAACCAAATTGTCGGCCAAAACTTAAAATACGTTAGGACCGTATCAATCTGATGTGCCAGATCGACATGAGCCATGCTCATGTCGACCTAGTCCCTCCGGATCGACATAATCTTGTATTTTTTTAATTTATGGATTAGACAGTTTTAATTTGGGCCAAAAAAACTTAATTTGGGATTTTATAATTGAATTTATGGCTTTCGAAATGTGACCGACTTATTTAAAAGTTGTAAGCTAAATTTAAATCTTTTAAAGTCTGATCGAATTTATTTTCCATTCTTTAATCAGGACCGTACCAACTTAGGGCCAAAATTAATGGTTTACACAGGTGATGCAGAGTTAGTATCCTTAATTTTTTCAAAGTTGATGTCAGGTAATTTCTGGATCGAAATTTTCTTTAGGAAGAGAGAATTATAACATCCCTAATTTTTGTAAATTAAATAAAATAAATTAAAATTAAATTAAATAAATTAAATAGATAATTTAAATGGAAAATGGATGGTTTAGAAGTGAAAAAATGAAATGTATATATGAAATATATATAAAATATACATAATATATACAAAGTAAACTAAAAGTCAACATTTTTAAAAGAAAAGTCAAAGTCAAGTGTCAATTTTATAAATATACATTGGAAATTATAATTATTTAAATAATTTAAAAATAAATTATATATGAATGGAAGTGTAATTTATGATTTTTATTAAATAATTTAATAATTAAAAATATAATAAAATAATTTAATAATTAAATTTAAATTATTAATTAAGGCTCCTTTTTTTATTATTGCTCTAATTTTTGCCTAATCAGCCCTTGCTGGTTTTCGGAATTAGTGAGCCGCCCTAATTTTTACCTAAGCCGCCCTTGCGGGTTTTTAACTTAGTGGACTTTTTTTAAAATTCTTTTCTTGTACTTACAGATTTGGCTTCAAGAGCGTCTCTGCTTGCTCGAAACTCTATCTATGGATTTTGCTAGATATCTATTGTGATATCACTCTGCTAGGAAACTACTCCACCTTGCTTCTTCATATGTTAACTGGATTGACTGGATCCACTCACGCACTGCAGTGGAAGATTTCTTGTATCACCATTCGGACATATTTGATATATGTTCCTCTCACTGCTCTTCTTCCAGGTACTTGCTATGATCCTTGTCGGCTTGACCATCAACATAGAGCTGAGCCTCAAGGTTTCAATTTTACTCCTAATTTGGACATGCCTCGCCTGACTGAAGCCTATTTGGATCGGCTGAAGCAAAGCTGGCCTACACGCTACATTTATCATCTGCCATAGATTTTACATTTGTCAATTTCTTTAGAAACAATATTGTTAGGATGTAAAAATAATGAAAGTAATAATAAGAGATGTTTCTTTTCCTTTCATAATTTGTCATCACCTTTCTCTATTGTGCTTATTTGTTTTATCCATATTTGGTCAAATACTTAAAACAGTGTACATAGAACAATTTTAATATTAATTCTGTTTTATTAAATTGGGGAACAACAAAACATAAAGCCAGCATACACAAGATCACTCTTGTTGCCAACTAGCCCTTTCGGGTTTTCTAATTGATGATTTTCTCTCACTTAGCCCTAATTATTGCCTAGCCCGCCCTTTTGGGTTTTTGGAACTAATGGACTACTCTAACTTTTGCCTAGGCCTCCCTTTTGGGTTTTCAACCTAGCGAGCTCTTTTTTTATACATAAAACCTCTTTAACCTATCAATGTTCACTGGCTCACTAAACACGTTTCCATCCATGTCAAATAACATGACTGCACCCTTATTCATGACTTGTTTCACAATATATGGTCCTTCCCAACTAGGCCTAAATTTTTCTCTTGGATCAGATACATTAGGTTTACATTGCTTCAACACTATGTCACTGACTCTGAGCTTTCTGATCTTAACCCTTCTATTATAGGCCTGGGCTATCTTCCTTTGATACAGTTGATGATGATACATTGCTTTTAACCTCCTCTCTTCTAGTAAAGCTAACTGTGTGTATCTGCTCACTACCCACTCCAACTCAGGAAGTTTAGCTTCTAAGACCACTCTTAATGACTTGATCTCAATTTCAATTGGCAACACTGCCTCCATCCTGTAAACTAAAGAGAACGGTGTCATTCCAGTCGGTGTTCGTACTTGTTCTGTATCCCCATAAAGCAAAAGGAACCATCTTCGACCAATCCCTGTATGTCTTCGTCATCTTGGATAAAATTTGTTTAATTGTCTTGTTTATTGCTTCTACTGCACCATTAGCCTTCGGTCTATAAGGGAAGGATCGGTGATGATGGATTTGGTATTTCGAGAATAAGTCCTTAATTGTACCTTGAAATTGTACCCCATTGTCTGATATCACAATGTGTGGGACCCTATACCTGTAGATGAGATTCTTTTCAATAAATCTAGCAATTTGCCTTGCCCCTAGTTTGTTGAAAGATTCAGCCTCAACCCACTTTGAAAATTAATCTACTGCTATTATAATAAAATGGTGACCATTTGAAGCCATTGAATGTATCTCTCCTATAATGTCAATTCCCCAATTTGCGAATGGCCAGGGTGAAGACATAGAATACAATTCTTCAGGAGGCATGTGATTCAAATTACCATACATCTAACATTGCTAGCACTCCTTCACAAACTCAATACAATCCCTCTCCATGGTCAACCAGTAGTAACCTTGTCGAATTATCTTCTTAACAAGGGCTAAACCACTCATGTGTGGACCACAACTTCCTGCTTGTATTTGTGACATGATATGCTCCACCTCAGGTTTCCTCAAGCATCTCAAGTGTACCCCATCAAGTCATCTTTGATACAACTCTCCATGAAAGGTGATGTATTATAAGGACCAACGTCTTATGGCTCTTCTTTCTTTCTTTGTTGCTCCCAACGGGTATTTCTTCTCCTCCAAAAATCATTTTATAGTGTCATACCATGCATCATGGTCTATATCAATTTCCATGATTGTCTCATATTCATAACAAGGAGTTGATGAACTGGTCAAAATCAGAGGCTTTAGGAATAAGTTGACAGGATTTTCCTGTATCGAAGCCAAAGTGGCTAGGGCATCAACCATCTAGTTTTCTTCTATTGGTAGGTGTATAAACCTACACTCCTTAAAGTTCTTCTTCATCATGGTCAAGTAATGGTGGTATGGTTTTAACTTCTCTTCTTTCAACTCCCACTCACATTTACTTGGGATACTACTAACAATGAATTGCCAAAGACTTGCACCTTAACCACCTTCATAATCATCAGGGTTTCCAAACCAAAGATACATGCTTCATACTCCACCATATTATTGGTTATCCTAAACTTTAACTTCTTGGCTAAAGGGATAAGCTCCCCTTCGGACAATTCTATTATGACTCCCAAACCTGCTCCTTTTCTATTCACTGCTCCGTCAAAATACATTTTCCATCCTTGTACTTCTATGGCTTCAAAATGTTCATCGGGAAATTCCAAGATTACCTCTTTGCTATCCGGTAATGGTTGTTGGGCCAGAAATTCTGGCACCACTCTACCTTTGATTATTTTCTTAGTTACATACTCAATCTCAAATTCTTCCAATATTATCAACCATCGCCCATACTTCTCGAACAAAGAGGGTGTCTCCCTTAAGTACTTCACCGAATCCAACCTAGAAATTGCTTGCACACTGTAAGATTGAAAGTAATGCCGCAACTTCTTAGAAGACCAAACCACAGCTATATAGGTCTTTTCAATGATACTATACTTAATTTCATAAGCAAGAAGCTTTCTACTTAAATAGTAAACTGCGTGCTCAATCCCTGACTCATCTGCTTAGGCTAGCATGGCTCCTATTGACTCTTCTTCTACTGCTAAGTATAGTAACAAGGGTTTACTGGGTTTAGGTGCTTTCAAAACAAGTGGATTTAGCAGATACTCCTTTATACGCTCAAAGGCCTTTTGACACTATTCATTCCACATGACTGGCTAATTCTTTTTAAGTAATTTGAAGATAGGTTCACATATTATGGTGAGCTTTGCTATAAACCTGCTAATGTACTGCAATTTGCCAATAAACCCCCAAACTTCTCTCTTCGTCTTAGGGGCTAGCATATCCCTAATCACCTTAACCTTGTTAGGGTCAATCTCAATGCCATTTGGACCAATCAAATGTCCCAACAATTTGCCTGAGGTAACCCCAAACACACACTTCATTGGGTTTTACCTCAGCTTATACTTGTGAGCGAAGAATTTTGCCCCCACTCCTAGTGGAATGGTTCTTGCGACTTCGGCACTGTTTAGGCTCGGGGCCTTAAAGAACATGGACCTAAGACCGAAGAAAATGGAGTCGCCACCCGGACGGGCTGAGAAAAAGAAAGAGGTGGATGACTCGATTCCTAAGGAATCCCTAACCCCCTAAAGGGTTCGAAAAGTTGGGTATGTGTGGGGAAGGTGAGAAATGGCCCAACACCCCCACAACGCCCGGTTCATTGGAACCAGCCTCCTTTGCAGGTCTTAATATTATAAAATTCTTAAGTATAACAATATTATTCATATTACATGCAACAATTAAAATAAAGCATTATATTAAAATCAAAGCAATGTCCAAACAAAGCAAATAAATGGACACCCATCCGAGGATGGAAACATGTCCTTACATCATTCATGTCTAAATTAAATAGGACACCCATCGAAAGGTAGAAACATGTCCTTTACATTGATCCAAAATGTAAAAGCAATTTAAATTACATGATATTTAACTAATGAGGCACCCACAAAGTGGAAACATAGCTCTTACAATTTTAATACTAAAACACACAAATAATAATTATAACAATAAAGAAAACATCAATCCATGATAAATTAAATAAATCAAGCATTGAAATTAAATAAATCAACCATCAAAGCATATAATAAACTACATAATCAAATCTAAAATTAAATAAAGCAAGTAAAGATATAAATTAGGGTTTACTGTTTCAATTTAGAGTTCTTTAATTAACATTTAGGGTTTTGGGATTTTAGAATTATTATTGTTATTATTTAGGCTACTGTAAAGATTTTGGAAAATTGGAATGAATTAGGGTTTTATAAATTTAAGAAAGTAGTAAGGTTTCTTGGTTAATCAAATTAGGGTTTAGGGGTAACATTATGAAATTAGGGTTTTGGAATCTTAAGACATTAGAGTTTATAATTCATATTTACTGGATTGCGATTTTAGGTTTTCTGGATCATTGCTTTAGGGTTTAGATTAACTAGATTGGATTTTTAAGTTCACTAGATTAGGGTTTATGTAAACTAGGGTTTAATGTTTTGGTTTTGGAAAAATTAGGGTTTCTGACATTTTGAAAAACATATTTGATTTTAGGATTTAAGAAAATAGTTTAGAGTTTTATAAAAATAATTATGATTTTTAGAAAACTTAAAGGAGATTAGGGTTTGGAGATTTAAGAAAACATTTGAAAATTTTGGGCAAAAAGTTATGGTTTAGATGAAAATAATTCGGGGAAAACAATTTAGGGTTTTAAAGCTTTTGTAAGCATAAGAAATAATTTTGGTCTTTAAGGTTTCTGGAAACAGAAGAGTAATTTAGGGTTTGTGAAGTTTTTGATTAATTTGTATGATGAAACAAATAATCCAATTTGAATGATGAAGCTACTGTAAAGAAATAAATAAAGAAAATAGAGATTCAAACCTTCGTTCATTGGTTCAACCAAAAATTGCTTTCTGGATGAACAATAACAAAAGCAGTGTTGCTGCTTTTGAATAGATTGTTGATTGCTTCTTGTTGTTAATGTCCCTTGTGCTAGGGTTTTTCTGTCTCTTTTTACTCCGATCCAATCAAAGTTCAAAGTCCAAAGTTTAGTTCAGTAAAACCAATTTTCCACCTCCCAAATTTTGAGCTTTAATGTGTTATTTATAGGAAAAATTATAAGCCTACTTCTAATTGTTTAAGGAAACTAAAATTAATTAGGAAAAGAAACCAAAACCAAATAGAATTTGGTTTCGAAAAAACTGCATTGGAATTTTGGGCTGGCAAAAAAACTGTTGCGGAAACTGCAAGAATTTCGAGTGCTGACTGGGGCGGCTGGCCAATTCGCAGCAGGAATTTCCTGCAGTGAAATGGCCCAAGGCCATTTTTATAATATCCCAAATGATACCCTAAAATTTTGGAATGCTTATTTGTGAGAATTGGATTAAATAATTTAAAGTGTATATATGACTAATGGAACAAAAAGAGATGTGTATATGTTGTATATATGGGGATATATACAAAATATATACAAGTCAATGGGTTTTACAAGTCAAAAGAGATATTTTAATTAATTAAATGGATTTATTTATGTTAGTGAAAGATGATGTAAGTGGATTTAATATTATATTATTTAATTTCTTGGTAGAGAGTGTTTTGAGGAGAGAGTGGTTATATAGCGGTTGACTTTCTTTCTTTCTTCCTTTCTTTCTTCTTCTTCTTTCATGTTCATCTTCTTCCTTCCTTCTAGTGAGCCAGCCACCCTTATCAACCAAAGGAAAAGAGATTTTGTTGCTTACAAGCTCAAGAGATTGAAGATTTTAAAGAGATCAAGTTGGAGTTTTAAGGATTTTCTTCACTTTTGGTAAGTTTCCAACTTGTTTCTAGGTTTTCTATTGAGTTTGTGTTCTTGGGTTCGTTGGATGGTTGTTGTAGATGTTTTTATGGTTATTTTAGTGTGTTTGATGTGTTTTGTCTTGGTAACTTTGATTTTTGGGTTTGGATTGAAGAGAAAAAGGGTTGAGTTTGGTGAAAGAGGCAAGTGTGTGGATTGTGTGATTTTTGAGTTGTGAATATGGTGGTGTTTGTGTTTGATGTTTGTAATTGAGTTGTTTTAAGGTTTACTCAAGTATTATATGGGTTGTTGATGGTTTTGGTTGAGTTTGTGTGTTGTTGTTATGGCTATTGGAAGATGATTGTGGGTTGTGGCTTCGTTGGTGTCGATTTCAGGGTTTTTGGCCTGACACGCCCAGGAACAATGTCTTTGGGCATGTCGTTGGATCTATTTTCATGCTGGGTGACACAAGCAGTGACACGCCCATGTCACTGAGCATGTCACAACTTCTGTGTTGTAGTAGCATTGACACGGCCAGTGACACACCCATGTCACTGAGCGTGTCATAGCTACTGTGTTGTTGGTTGATTGACACTTCCAGTGACATGCCCATGTTACTGAGTGCATCAAAGTTTCTGTGTTGTAGGTTTAGGTCACGGTCAGGTACACGCCCGTGTTGTTGAGCGGGTCAAGTGTAGAGTTTGCCCTAGATAGTTCTCTTTCTTATTTTCTTATGTGTATCTCTAAGTGAGTGTGTATGATCACCTTTGGATTAGGTTTTGAAGAGAATTGAGTTACCCAAGCCAAGGTTTGAGTGAGATCTTGGAAGAGGAGTTGATAGAGTGGTGTTGTTGCTCTTAGAGGTAAGTACAAACTTTGAATGATTGCATACATTTATATGACATTGGGACTTAACACATTTAGTTGAGAAATGTGTTAAGTTACTTGATATATTGTTGATGAATGAGCTATATGTTATGATATGCATAATGTGAATTATGTTGATGTATCAATGCAAATGAGTAATGTGTTGTATATGAAAAGAAATGTGGAAAAATGTGATATGAGATGTGAAAACATAATGTAACCAATCGATATTGAGATGAAATAGAAGAATGAGAAAAGATGATATACCAAGGCAATGAGCCTAGTTTGATTATGAGAAATGAAATGAGAAATGAATTGTGAAAAAGATTGATAATGAGATAAATGAATTAATTTTGTGCCTAGTAGTTTATTCAATTTTCAGATTTCTGGGTTTGGCGGCATGCCTATGAATTGCTGGGCAGGTGAAAAGACCGGGTCGTAAGCCGAGCCAAGCTGATAAATGTGATGTTTTTGAGGCGAAAAGACCGGGTCGTAAGCCTCAAAACCTGTAACAGTCTAGATGGGTTGAGGACCAAGATACTGGGTCCCTAGGGTGTAGCCGGGTTGAGGTCCAAGAGACTGGGTTTGTTACATTATCCATGGATATATATATTGCTTACGGGGCTAGACACAAGGTGTCAATATGGACCAAAGCAGTAACTCTGAACATTAAATAGCATATTAGTTTCATTTTGGGCCCATGCTTGTCTTTGCTTTAATGTGAATTATGAAATGTGATGCAATGATTAATATGTTGAGATATAAATGCTATGAGTTGATATATTCATATATATTATTCATTATCATCGCATTGATCTATATGGAGTCAAAGTTTGTACCACTAAGCTTTCTGCTTAGCGCGATTGTGGTTCATCGCGCAGGTGACAGGATAGATCCGGTTGTACCTGAGAGCTCGTCTAGACCGATTCAAGTCTAGGCTTGAGTTTATGATAGCAGTGTTGAGTTGTGGACATCAAAATCAGAGATGAACTGCCAGCATGTATAAATTCTATAATTTTGTAAACATTGATTTTGATATATATACATATGTATTTTTCACTGCTTATTTAACAAATGTTTTGAACAGACTGTTTTGGATAAACTTTTGGGTACTAATGTTATATGTATATTTATTTTAAAAAGGAATGTTTTCTCTATTGATTTCTATAACATGAGTTAAATGTTTTAAGTTTACTCGGACTGACTTATGATGCTTATATGTTAAAGATTAAAGTTTGGTTTGTTTAAAATGATCAGTGATACCCCTTTATCTGGTATGCGTATATCGCGTGTTGTGCGGGTGTATGCGATGTGCGTATATTGGGGTACGGGGGTGTTACAACTATTTTGGTATCAGAGCCTAGGTTTGAGGTTCTCAACCTAGGTGAATTGTAAGAAAAAGAAATTTTTGATTTTAAAATATGATTTTTTAAAATAAGATACATGCATTGGCACTGACAGTTTCTGATCTTTGATGAGGTATTTTCTGGTGTGTTTGCAGATATAGGTAGTGATGGCGTCTCATTCACGTCAGTCTATAGAAGGTAGTGCTGAGAGTGTAGCTCCTGTTAAGGGTAGAGATGGAGTTAGGGTTGAGTTAACTGGTGAGGCACCTGCTCCTGTGCTAGAGAGACTCACCGCTAATGAGATTCAGCCGGTTTGGTTACGACATATGGTAGATTTGTTGAGGCAGGCTCCAGTGCAGCAGCCACCACCGCAACCATAGCCGTATGTATCGGTGACGCAGTATGATAAATTAGGGAAGTTTGGAGCTAAGGACTTCTTTGGTACTACAGATCCTGCAGTAGCTGAGCAGTGATTGGATAGAGTTCAGAGGGTATTTATCTAGTTGCAAGCCACTCCTGAAGAGAAGTTTGATTATGCTGGATCTCTTCTGTAGAGAGATGTGTATGATTGGTGGAAGACGGTTCCCCATGCCATGGATGATCCACCGACCTTGTCTTATGGTGATTTTCTGCGGGAGTTTGAGCAGAAGTATACTCCAAGGGAGTATAAGGATGCTAAGAAGATGGAGTTTTTGAATCTGAGGTAGGATAACCGGACAGTGACAGAGTATGAGATTGAGTTTATTCGGTTGAGTCATTATGCCAGTGGGATTATTTCAGATGAGATAGACCGGTGCACGATATTTGAGGAGGGGTTGAGGCCCTCTATTATGTGCATTGTTGCTGGTTCCCGGTATCAAGATCTTTCCCAGCTTGTTGCAGTAGCCCGGAGTGTTGAGAGAGCGCAGGCTATTGCAACAGCTGCTACTGAGGAGGAGACTAGAGTTAGGAGACCCCAGTTTGAGGCAAGGTCTTCATCTGCAAAGAGAGGCAGAGGAGGTCATTTTTAGAGGTTCAGTAGGGACCAGAGGTAGCCTGTTAGGTCAGTACCACAACACAGGTAGATATCGAGACCTACAGTTTCTTTGGCTAGTGCACCGATTCCAGTGGCTCAGAGTTCTACTCCACCTACATGTGTCCATTGTGGTAGGATACATGGGGGTGTTTGTTGGAAGATTGGTGGACCAGCTGTATGTTTCAAATGCAGATCACCTGACCATTTCATCAGAGATTGTCCCGAGCTACAGGAGGATAGGCAGGCAGATTTCGTAGTTTCTCGACCTAGTGTGAGAGGAGGTCGAAGTGGCAGAGGTTTCAATAGAGGTGGTAGACCTGGGTTTAGTCAGAGAGGAGGCTTTACATCCAGAGGCAGTAGGCCAGATGAGGTTGGGCCTTCTCAATGAGTGTATGTGATGCAAAGGCAACCAGATGCTTCAACCATCATTGCAGGTACATTTTCTTTATTTGGCATTTTAGTTCTTGCTCTAATTGATCCAGGATCTACTAATTCATATATAAATGCATCCATCTTGCCTATGTCTGAATTGCATTCTGAGTCCCTAGGATTTGGTGTCTTGGTGACAAATCCTTTAGGGCATAGTGTTGTGGTGAGTAAGGTGCACCGAGATAGTCCAGTTGTTGTTCAAGATGAGGAGTTTCTTGGTGATTTGATTGAAATTCCTTTTAAGGAGTATGATTTGATCTTAGGCATGGATTGGTTATCTAAGCAAGGGGTTGTAGTAGATTGTCAGAAGAAGTGTGTTACCCTTAGAACCGGTGATGGTAGGAATGTGATGATATCTAGTGAGCAGAGATAACTTGCATCCTTGTTTGTTTCAGCTATTGCAGCTAAGAGGATGATTCAGAAAGGGTGTGATGCTTATCTTACTCATGTTGTGGATACCAGAGTAGTGGGTTTCCAGCTTAATAGTATACCCACAGTTGCTGAATTTCCAGATGTGTGTCCCGAGGAGTTGCCAGGGATGCCCCCTGAGAGAGAGGTTGAGTTTGGTATCAATTTGTTGCCTAGTACCACTCCTATCTCTATTACTCCCTATTGAATGGCACCTGCTGAGTTGAGAGAGTTGAAGGTGCAGTTGTAGGAGTTGTTGGATAAAGGGTTTGTTCGCCCTAGTATTTCTCCATGGGGAGCTCCTATTTTGTTTGTAAAGAAGAAGGATGGTACTTTGAGACTGTGCATTGATTATAGGCAGTTGAGTAAGGTGACCATCAAGAATAAGTATCCTTTGCCTAGAATAGATGATCTCTTTGATCAGTTGAAGAGAGCAGTAGTTTTCTCTAAGATTGATATGAGATCAGGGTACCATCAGTTGAGAATCAGAGAGGAAGATGTTCCTAAGACAGCTTTCCGTACAAGGTATGAGCATTATGAGTTTTTGGAGATGCCTTTTGGATTGACGAATGCACCAATAGTTTTTATGGATTTGATGAATAGGGTGTTTCGACCCTATCTAGATCAGTTTGTAGTAGTTTTTATCGATGACATTTTGGTGCATTCACATAATAAGGAGGAGCATGATGAGCATTTGCTGATAGTATTGCAGACCTTGAAAGAGAAGCAATTGTATGCTAAGTTGTCAAAGTGTGAGTTTTGGCTTGATCAAGTAACTTTTCTGGGTCATGTGGTTTCAGCAAATGGCATAAGAGTTGATCCGAGTAAAGTTGAAGCTATTTTGAATTGGAGTCCACCGAAGTCTGTGATTGAAGTTAGAAGTTTTCTGGGTTTGGCAGGCTATTATCGACGATTTGTGAAGGGTTTTTCTTTGATTGCTACTCCACTCACCAAATTACTTCAGAAGGGAGTTAGATTTGTGTGAACAGATCAGTGTCAAGCAAGCTTTGAGCAGTTGAAGGAGATGTTGACTCAAGCTCCTGTTCTTACCTTGCCTGTGGAAGATAACCATATGTGATTTATAGTGATGCTCACATAGTGGTTTAAGTTGTGTTTTGATGCAAGAGGGTAGCATTATAGCTTATGCTTCTTGGCAGTTGAAGCCGCATGAGTTGAATTACATGACACATGATTTAGAGTTGGCAGCCATAGTGTTTGCTTTGAAGATTTGGCGACACTACTTGTATGGGGAGAAGTGTTTCATTTATATGGATCACAAGAGTTTGAAATACTTGGGTGTTTAGAGAGAGCTGAATCTTCGGCAGAGATGGTGGTTGGAGTTGATCAAAGACTATGACTATTTGATTGATTATCATTCTGGTAAGGCAAATGTTATTGCTGATGCCTTGAGTCGAAAGTCTTTAGCAGGTTTGACTGCTTATTCACTCTCGTTGCTTGTTGAATTGAGAGCATTGCATGCTAGTTTTGGATCATGTGATGATGGTGCTTTGCTGGCTCAGTTGCAGTTGAGATCGGTGTTGTTGGATCAGATTAAAGAGGCTCAGTTGGCAGATGAGAAAATTCAAAAGATTATTTTGGATTGTCAGAAGGGAGAGAGCCAAGATTTCCATGAGAGGAATGATGGCAGCCTTTGGTACAAAGATAGATTGTGTGTTCCTAATGATGCAAGACTGAGAAAGATTATTTTAGAGGAAGCACATCAGTCGGCTTTTGCTATGCACCCTGGGAGTACTAAGATGTACCATGATTTGAATCAACATTATTGGTGGTCAGGTATGAAGAGGGATATAGTAGAGTTTGTATCCAAATGTCTCACTTGTCAGAGAGTGAAGGCCGAGCACCAAGTTCCTTTGGGGTTGCTCCAACGTTTATCAGTGCCTGAATGGAAATGGGAGCGAGTAACGATGGATTTCTTGACTAGTTTGCCTTTGACTCAGAAGAAGCATGATGCCATTTGGGTAATTGTTGATTGATTGATGAAGACAGCTCATTTTCTTCCAGTTCGGAAGGACTATTCTATTGAGAAGTTGTGTTATTGATTTCTCTGGGAGTTGGGACAGATTCTTGCCATTGATAGAATTTGTTTATAACAATAGTCATCAGTCAATTATTAAAATGGCACCATTTAAGGCATTGTATGGTAGAAGATGCAGAACACCTATATGCTGGAATGAGGTTGGAGAAGGTAGGTTGGTTTGTTCCTATTTGATTAAAGAAACGGAGGAGAAAGTGAAGATAATTTAGGATCGGTTGAAAGCAGCTTTGGCCCGACATAAATCTTATTCAGATTTGAAGAGGAGAGATATAGAGTTTAGTGTTGGAGATATAGAGAATTTTGAGATTTGGCCACAAAGGGAAGTTAAGTCCCTGTTTCATTGGACCTTACGAGGTACTGGAAAGAGTTGGACCAGTGGCTTATCGACTAGCTTTGCCTCCTGAGTTGGATAAAATTCACAATTTCTTCTATGTTTCTATGCTACGAGGTACAGGTCAAACCCATCTCATGTTTTGTCAGTGGAATCCATTAAGATGAGTCTGGATTTGACTTTTAAAGAAGAACCAGTGGTCATTTTAGCACATGGAGTGAAATAGTTGAGAAATAAGAAAGTGCCAATTTTGAAGGTTCTTTGGAAAAATCATGGTAGAGAAGAGGCAACTTGGGAGAGTGAGCAAACGATGCGAGATAAGTATCCTCAATTATTCCAGACTTAAGAACAGGTAATTTCAAGGATGAAATTACTTTGTAGAGGGGGAGAATTGTAATATCCCAAATGATACCTAAAATTTTGGAATGCTTATTTGTGAGAATTGGATTAAATAATTTAAAGTGTATATATGACTAATGGAATAAGAGGAGATGTGTATATGTTGTATAGATGGGGATATATACAAAATATATACAAGTCAATGGTTTTTATAAGTCAAAAGAGATATTTTGATTAATTAAATGGATTTATTTATGTTAGTGGAAGATGATGTAAGTGGATTTAATATTATATTGTTTAATTGCTTGGTGGAGAGTGTTTGAGGAGAGAGTGGTTGTTTAGAGGTTGACTTTCTTTCTTTCTTCCTTTCTTTCTTCTTCTTCTTTCATCTTCATCTTCTTCCTTCCTTCTAGTGAGCCGGCCACCCTTATCAACCAAAAGAAAAGAGATTTTGTTGCTTCCAAGCTCAAGAGATTGAAGATTTTTAAGAGATCAAGTTGGAGTTTTAAGGATTTTCTTCACTTTTGGTAAGTTTCCAACTTGTTTCTTGGTTTTCATTTGAGTTTGTGTTCTTGGGTTTATTGGATGGTTGTTGTAGATGTGTTTATGGTTATTTTGGTGTGTTTGAAGTGTTTTTTCTTAGTAACTTTGATTTTTGGGTTTGGATTGAAAAGAAAAAAGGGTTGAGTTTGGTGAAAGAGGCAAGTGTGTGGATTGTGTGATTTTTGAGTTGTGAATATGGTAGTGTTTGTATTTGATGTTTGTAATTGATTTATTTTAAGGTTTACTCAAGTATTATATGGGTTGTTGATGGTTTTGGTTGAGTTTGTGTATTGTTGTTATGGCTATTGGAAGATTATTGTGGGTTGTGGCTTTGTTGGTATCGATTTCAGGGTTTTTGGCCTGACACACCCAGGAACACGGCCATGTCTTTGGGCATGTCATTGGTTCTATTTTCATGCTTGGTGACACGAGCAGTGACACGCCCATGTCACTGAACGTGTCACAACTTCTGTGTTTTAGTAGCATTGACATGGCCAGTGACACGCCCATGTCACTGAGCGTGTCATAGCTACTGTGTTATTGGCTGATTGACATGTCCAGTGACACGCCCATGTCACTGAGCGTGTCAAAGTTTCTGTGTTGTAGGTGTAGGGTACGGTCAGGGACACGCCTGTGTTGTTGAGCATGTCAAGTGTAGAGTTTTCCCTAGATAGTTCTCTTTCTTATTTTCTTATGTGTATCTCTAAGTGAGTGTGTATGATCACCTTTGGATTAGGTTTTGAAGAGAATTGAGTTACCCAAGCCAAGGTTTGAGTGAGATCTTGGAAGAGGAGTTGATAAAGTGGTGTTGTTGCTCTTAGAGGTAAGTACAAACTTTGAATGATTGCATACATTTATATGACATTGGGACTTAACACATTTAGTTGAGAAATGTGTTAAGTTACTTGATATATTGTTGATGAATGAGCTATATGTTATGATATGCATAATGTGAATTATGTTGATGTATCAATGCAAATGAGTAATGTGTTGTATATGAAAAGAAATGTGGAAAAATGTGATATGAGATGTGAAAACATAATGTAACCAATCGATATTGAGATGAAATAGAAGAATGAGAAAAGATGATATACCAAGGCAATGAGCCTAGTTTGATTATGAGAAATGAAATGAGAAATGAATTGTGAAAAAGATTGATAATGAGATAAATGAATTAATTTTGTGCCTAGTAGTTTATTCAATTTTCAGATTTCTGGGTTTGGCGGCATGCCTATGAATTGCTGGGCAGGTGAAAAGACCGGGTCGTAAGCCGAGCCAAGCTGATAAATGTGATGTTTTTGAGGCGAAAAGACCGGGTCGTAAGCCTCAAAACCTGTAACAGTCTAGATGGGTTGAGGACCAAGATACTGGGTCCCTAGGGTGTAGCCGGGTTGAGGTCCAAGAGACTGGGTTTGTTACATTATCCATGGATATATATATTGCTTACGGGGCTAGACACAAGGTGTCAATATGGACCAAAGCAGTAACTCTGAACATTAAATAGCATATTAGTTTCATTTTGGGCCCATGCTTGTCTTTGCTTTAATGTGAATTATGAAATGTGATGCAATGATTAATATGTTGAGATATAAATGCTATGAGTTGATATATTCATATATATTATTCATTATCATCGCATTGATCTATATGGAGTCAAAGTTTGTACCACTAAGCTTTCTGCTTAGCGCGATTGTGGTTCATCGCGCAGGTGACAGGATAGATCCGGTTGTACCTGAGAGCTCGTCTAGACCGATTCAAGTCTAGGCTTGAGTTTATGATAGCAGTGTTGAGTTGTGGACATCAAGATCAGAGACGAACTGCCACCATGTATAAATTCTATAATTGTATAAACATTGATTTTGATATATATACATATGTATTTTCCGCTTCTTATTTAACAAATGTTTTGAACAGACTGTTTTTGATAAACTTTTGGGTACTAATGTTATATGTATATGTATTTTAAAAAGGAATGTTTTCTCTATTGATTTCTATAACATGAATTAAATGTTTTAAGTTTACTCGGACTGACTTATGATGCTTATATGTTAAAGGTTAAAGTTTGGTTTGTCTAAAATGAAACGTGACACTCCTTTATCCGGTATGCATATATCGCATGTTGTCCAGGTGTATGCGGTGTGCATATATTGGGGTACGGTGTTACAATTTTGCCAACAGGAAATTCGTACGGGCGAATTGGCCTTGGCCAATTCCTCTTTTGGCGACAAATTTTTTCGTCGCCGATTTTTTCGTCGCTTATTTTTATTTTTATATTTTATTATTATTTTATTATTATTGTTTATTTATTATTATTATTTATTATTATTTTTTATTATTATAAAAAATTATAAATAATAAATACTAAAATAAATATTATTTAATTAAAATACCACAAAAATAATAAAAAGACTATATAAAAAATATCAGACCAGACTGGGTCAAAAATTAAGGGTCTACAGTTTGCCCCCTACTTGAACGAACTGAGACTTCAGTAAAAGAGAGTGAAAAGCAATAAGACTTGTTTTTTATGAGATGGTTTAAGTTTTGGGTTCTAGACTCGGTTTGAGTTCTAGACTCAAGGATAATTTTAGGTTCTGGACCTAAGGATAATTTTAGGTTCTGGACCCAAGCTAAATTCTAGACATAAAAGAGATTTTAGGTTCTAGACCTAAGGATAACATGAATTCTGGACCCGAGCTAGGTTCTGGACACAAGAGAGATTTTAGGTTCTGGACCTAAAGGTAATTTGGGTTCTAGACCCGAGCTAAGTTCTGGACTTAGGAGAAATTTTAGGTTCTGGACCTAAGGGTAATTTTGGTTCTGGACCCGAGCTAAGTTCTGGACTTAGGAGAAATTTTAGGTTCTGGACCTAAGGGAAATTTTAGGTTCTGGACCTAAGGATAATTTGGGTTCTGGACCCGAGCTAAGTTCTGGACTTAAGAGGAATTTTAGGCTCTGGTCCTAAGGATAATTTTGGGTTCTAGACCCAAGCTAAGTTCTGGACTTAAGAGGAATTTTAGGTTCTCGACCTAAGGATAATTTAGGTTCTGGACCCAAGCTAAGTTCTTGACTTAAGAGGAATTTTAGGCTCTGGACCTAAGGATAATTTTGGATTCTGGACCCGAGCTAAGTTCTGTACTTAAGAGGAATTTTAGGTTCTGGACCTAATGATAATTTGGGTTTTGAACCCGAGCTAACAGAGATTTAATTGTTTGCAAAAAATAATTATAGCCAGTATTATACTAAAGGAATTTGCAAAAAACTTAGCTAATTTTTACCAAGCACATGCATATATCTTCTCCTTGCCCCCTGCGTGTAAAAATATTTTAAAAGTACAAAAATATTTATATACAGGCAAGTATTTGAATGATTTAATTGAATAATTGAGTTTTCTATTTATTTACTGTGTAGTCACTGTTTATACACTATTTACTATTCTTAAATAGTAACTTACTATTTATAAATAGTAACATACTATTCATCAATAGTAAATTTTACTTTTTTAATTTTATTTTTTCCTTTGTTGTTCCTCTATATAAAGGACCGATTTCTTCATTTCATTCACAGCAAACTTCTTCATTTCATCTATAAGCCTTTCATGTTTTGCATATAGTTTTGAAAAAATGCGTGCTTCAAGATCAACAACTCATTCTAATGCTGAGATATTGGAATATAGGTCTACTAGCCGGGATGCCGCTTCATCGTAGTTCAAATCAAAAGAGCAAGGTAATTATTTATTTTAACAGCAAATTATATTTTTTTGTTTTTATTTTTTTTCTTCTCTTTTTTTATATATATTCTCTGTTTTTTTTTCTTTTTGTTTTTTCCTTTATATTTTTTGTTTTTTTCATATATTTTTGTTTTTTCGAACATTTAGGAAAAAAAATATTAATTTAAGAATTTAAGTAAATAGAATATGAATTAATTTAGCCTAAAAATCGGTGGTATTGATATAATGGTATACTTACCTCGTGTTAACTTACCTGGCTCCATTTTAGTGTGATCGTTGCGTTATTCGGGGCAAAGGGTGTATCTATAAAGCTTGATAATGGTATGATGTAGCGCCTTCTTGAGTAAGGAAAATTATCCGAAATTGCAATTTTGAGAGTTTTATCTTACAATTACCATCCGAGGAGTATTCGATAAACTGTAGCGTGATTCAGGCGCTTGCAGAACAATGGTTGGACACAACTCATACTTTTCACTTGCCCATTAGAGAGATGACAATTGGTTCGATCAAATTTGCTGCTATAACCGGCATTCGGTATGATGGTCTTCCGGTTCCTCTTACCAATGATATTCTGACATTTGAAGAAACTCAACAATTAATTAGTATGGACCCATCATTTAAAGGGCCTTTCAAGATAAAAATCGAGCCAATTCATAGTTATTAGATGAACTACAAGGACAGGTTCACAAAGACACAGCCCAACAGTATGCTCGAGGATTTTTGTTGTATTTGCTCGGGTCGACCATTTTAGGCAACACTGAATCCGCCATCCAATTGTCAGTGTTGAGGGCCCTTACTTATATGAGGATGGTACCACTTTACGGCTGGGGTGAAGCTGGTCTTACCTTTTTTTACCATGGACTTGACAAAATTTGCCGAAATAAGAAGTCTTTTGTTGGCTTTATGGCGATTGTCGAGGTACTCTTCTTCCACCAATGTCAATTCCATTCTTATTCTTGTATGAATTTGATTTTTATTATTGTTGTAGGCATGGGTATATGAGCACAATCTTGTGAGGGTGCCTGGTATTTCCTGAGAGAGAGTCGGGTATCCGAGATTAAATTTCTAGTTGTCAGAGCGTGTAGAAGTTCCCGACTCTCACCATGTGCATACCTAATGCTTTGTCTTGAGCTGCCTGTCCTGGGACCAGGTAAGATAACATTAGTATACTTTAAAATTTATATAAAAGTTTACTTACCTTATGTCTTTTTGTAGGTGAATTTGTCTTGGTGGAACCCAGAAGAGCGGACAAACTGGACTTCCTCCATGAATGCTGCACTGCCTTTTCAACATACTCGGCGAGTCATTGTCGGCCCTGTGTCTAGTGGCTGGTTTCTCGGAGAGAGTATATGAGTGGTTTCTTAGTCCCGAGCAGCGGAGGATCCCGATGCATTGCCCGGAATATACTTAAATATTACATCAATGCCGGAGAATACATGGTGGTTGGTCTGACACGGTTATGATGTTGAAACATTTCTCTATCCACTGGGTGCATCTTATAACCAGTTTATTCAAACGTGGCTTTTGAACTTTGACGTATCTCCTATTGGTGTATGAAAAATTCCCAAAGAAAATGAGGATAGAGATGAAGAGGAACATCATGGAGAGGGAGGAGAGTTTGTTCCACATCTAGGGGCTAGCACTTCTCAGGTAAACTTTTACCATTTTTTCATTGTAATCTCTTCTTTCTTAACTTATTTTGACTTTTTTAATGATTGTTGTAGGTTGCTGGCTCATTTGATCATGAGGCTGGACCCTCTTTTACTGCTCCTTCATTTGTTCATTCTAGTCCACTGGATATGCCATCTCATCCACAGGGCATTGACATGAATTACCTGGTAGATTTTCTTGTTCCCTGATAATTTATGCTATATGTATGCATGATTATGTATGCTCTTACTCTTTTTCTTTCTGGCTCACAGCGGATGCTTGAAGAACAAAACAAGAAACTTGAAGAAGAGCTGGCTGCTAGTCGTCAATAGGTTTCCCATTTTGAAAATTACCATCAATCAAAGCAAAATTTTTGAGACTTTCGGTTTCAGGGGATGAGAGATCCTGGTGCTTCTTCATCTAGATGCCTCCAAACTGATGACCATGAGATCATTTTGTCTACTTTCGATGAGGACCATTACAGATCGGAACTCCAAGGTAATAGAGATTCTAGTGCTCCTACTTCGGGCGGACTTAGGACGGGTGATATGCCTCCTCCTCCAACAGGCGATAATTTTTTTTCAGAGCTTTATTTGATGATCTACCACCTCCTTCTTAGTTATGTATGAATATTGTGTTAATTGAGGAAACATTGTACAATAAGTATAAAAATAATAATGATAATATATAATGTTTATTTTACTGCAACTTTTTTTTTCTTTTTTCTCTTTTTTTTTTATCATCATTATTGCGCTATAATTTTCCTTTTCACATTCACAGTCACACCAATTAACTAAAACCAAATGCAACACGGTAATTAAAGAACTTTCATCACCAATTCCCTTTCCTCATGCATCTCGGTCTCATTCCTTTCCTTATCAATTTTGGAATAGCATAATCATCCTATATAAATCACTTTTCATGCCACAATTTCATACAGAAACCAAGAAATTTTCTACTTCAACGTAAAAACTCCTTTTAACAATTCTGATTTTCCTTCATTCATCAACAATGACCGAACTCCATTTAAAGAAAATAAAAGTTCTATTTAAGAATATGAATTCCATTCATTGGAAACAAATATCTTGGTCAAAAATTTATACTTTGAAATATTTTCAAAATATTAAATTGGACCATTCTTTTTTACATGCCATGGCTTCTTTTTGGAATGTGGATTCTAGGACATTTAAAATTAATGGCTTCGAAATATGTCCCTTGATTGAAGAATTTGAGGCCATCCTTGCATGCAATCAACAAATGGCGTTACCTATATTGATTTCCATGACTCAATAGAAGATGTAGATGTTATTTCAACTTTCAAAACCCGAAGTTCTACAGTTGATGAGAGGTAAAAAAATTCTGCTTGCTCCCTTAATTGACTTTTGACTTTTTCATTTGGCTCCTACTAAGGCATGGGGACGTGTGATTTATCTATGATTGCTTGGCCAATTCTTGCTTTTTTTCTTCTGATGGGGATATTGATCCATGAGTATTGGATATCAAGGACCAAATAGAAGGAGGCTTGTTGCTGATACCCGTGATCTTAGCCGAGACGTTAGTTGGATTAGACCAACTTAAATCAGGATTGTCAAAGAGACTGACCGAGAGTCCATTGTTGCTTTAGGTAATTACCTAAACTGCCCTTTCAGGTTTTCAATTTAGGTTTTCTCTTTCTTCTTCTTCTTTTTTTTATATTGGTCTAATTTTTGTCTAGTTCGCCCATGTAGGTTTTCGAAACTAGCGAGTTGTCCTAATTTTTGCCTAAGCCGCCCTTGCTAGTTTCCAACTTAGCGGACCTCTCTTTTTTATTATATTTTATATTGCTCTAATTTTTGCCTAGTCCACCCATGTGGGTTTTCAGAACTAGCGAGCTGTCCTAATTTTTGCCTAAGCTGCCCTTGAGGGTTTTCAACTTAGCGGACTCTTCTTTTTCTTTTTTTTAATTTACTTTTTTCTCACAGATTTGGCTCAAGGAGCGTCTCTGCTTGCTTGATACTCCATGGATTTTGCCAGATATCTGCCACAGCATCATTATGCTAGGAAGCTACTCCATCCTGCTTCTTCATATGTTGATTGGGTTAACTGGATCCACTCACGCATTAAAGTCAACATCCGTTGGTTGGTACCTTGGTGGAAGATTTCTTGTATCACCATGCAGACATACTTGATGTATGTTCCTCTTGCTGCTCTTCGCCAAGGTACTTGCTATGATCCTCGCCGGCTTAGCCGTCAGTATGGAGCTGAGACTCGCGGTTCTGAATTCACTCCCAATTTAGACATGCCTTGCTTGACTAAAGCCTACTTGGATCGGCTAAGGCAAAGTTGTCCTGCACATTACACTTATTGTCTTCCATAGATTTTATATTTGTCAATTCAAAAAGTATATTGTTAGGATGAAAAAATAATTAAAGTAATAAAAGATGCTTCTTTTCCTTCTATAATTTATCATTACCTTTTGCTATTGTGTTTATTCATTTCATCCATATCTGGTCAAATATTTATAACGATGCACATAGAATAATTTTAATATTAATTCTGTTTTATTAAATTGGGGAACAACCAAACATAAAGCCAGCATACACAAGATCACTCCTGTTGCCAACTAGCCCTTTCGGGATTTCTAATTGACGATTTTCTCTCATTTAGCCCTAATTGTTGCCTAGCCTGCCCTTTCATGTTTTCTAATTGACGATTTTCTCTCATTTAGCCCTAATTGTTGCCTAGCCTGCCCTTTCAGATTTTCAAAACTAGCGGACTGCTCTAACATATGGCCCTTCCCAGCTAGGCCTAAATTTTCCTCTTGGATCAGATATGTTAGGCTTACGTTGTTTCAACACCAAATCCCCGACTCTGAGTTTTCTAATCTTAACCCTTTTATTGTAGGCCCGAGCTATCTTTCTTTGATACAGTTGATGATGATACAATGCCTTTAACCTTCTCTCCTCTAATAAAGCTAACAGCGTGTATCTGCTCACTACCCATTCTGTTTCAGGCAGTTCAGCTTCCAAGACTACTCTCAACGACTTGATCTCAATTTCAATTGGCAACACTGCTTCCATCCAGTAAACCAAAGAGAATGGTGTCATTCCAGTAGGTGTTTATATGCTTATTCTATATCCCATAAAGCAAAGGGAAGCATCTCTGACCAATCCCTGTAAGTCTTGGTCATCTTGGATAGAATTTGCTTAATTGTCTTATTTGTTGCTTCTATCACACCATTAGCCTTTGGTCTATAAGGAGAGAACCTGTGATGATGGATTCGATACCTCGAGAATAAATCCTTAACTGCTCCTTGAAACTGTACCCCATTGTCTGATATCACACTGTGCGGGACCCCGTATCTGAAGATGATGTTCTTTTCAATAAATCTAGCCATTTGACTTGTGCCTAGTTTGTTGAAGGATTTGGCTTCAACCCATTTTGAAAAATAATCTACCACTACTATAATGAAACGGTCACCGTTTGAGACTGTCTGATGTATCTCTCCTATAATGTTGATACCCCAAGTGGCAAAGGGCTAGGGTGAAGACATAGAATGTAATTCTTCCGGAGGCATGTGACTCAAGTTACCATACATCTGACATTGTTGCCATTTCTTTACGAACTCAATACAATCTCTCTCCATGGTCAACCAGTAGTAACCTTGTTGAATAATCTTCTTAACTAGGGCCAAACCACTCATATGTGGGCCGCAACTTCCGCATGTATTTCTAACATGATATGCTCCACTTCAAGCTTCTTCAAGCATCTCAAATACACCCCATTAGGCCATCTTCGATATAACTCTCCATGGAAGGTATGTATTGTAAGGACCATCGCCTTATTGCTCTTCTTTCTTTCTTTGTTGCCCCCGACGGGTATTCCCTTTCCTCAAAAAATCATCTTATAGCATCTGTAGACCCTTAATTTTTGACCTAGTCCGGTCCAATATATTTTAATTAGTCCAAAATAATTTTTGTGTTGTCCAATATATTTTAATTAGTCCAAAATAATTTTTGTTATCTCAATTAAATAATATTTACTTTAGTATCTAATTTTTATAATAATAATAAACAAATAAATAAAAATAAAAATCGGCGACGGAAAATTTCGTTGCCGAAAAGGGGGCGGCGAAATGGCCTTGGGCCATTTCGCCATCAGGAATTTCCTGCGGGCGAAATGGCTCACAGGCAATTTCGTCCGCCCCAACTGCGGCAACTTTTTCGCCAGCATAATTTTTTCGCAGCAGTTTTTTTTTGCCAGTGTAATTTTTCCGTAGCAGTTTTTTTTGCCAGCGAAATTTTTCCGCAGCAATTGTTTTCGCCGGCGAAATTTTTTTGACGCAAATTTTTTTGAAACCAAATTTAATTCGGTTTTGATTTCCTTTTCTTGATGCAAACCCCCTCCAAACAAATGATTTATCCCTGTTAAAGAAGATTTATATTACTCCACTCATCCATTATTGGTAGCCCAAGTTAGTGCAAACAAGACAACTCTTTCAGAGCTAGAACCAAAAAAAAAAAGAAAAACAAAACAAAACAGAAAAGAAAAAGAAGAAAAGAAAAAAAAAGAAGAAATAAAACCTAGAAAGGCAGTTCAAAAAGCCAACCGAGTTCCCGTCTACCTATGATAACAAAAGGCTTCCATTTGGTTTATAAGGATGGATTGACTTGAATTGGTCCAACCCAACCAAAGATTCAATCAAAATCAAAGGAAAAGGGAGAAAGACTATTCAGTTCTTGAAAATTTTGTACTTAACAGTCCTACAAGGAAGAAGGACAAAATGATAAAACGCTCAAAGAAAGGAAAGAGTAAGAAGAATAAAAAGAAGGAAAAGGGAGAAGAAGAAAAGAAATGAATTTGGGTACCAAACATTATGCAAAGGCAAAAGACTGTTCCAATCAAGATCCAGATTAATGCCAAGAAGATAGAATGAATTTGGAGTCTAGCAAGATTACTCCAAATTGTCTAAAGTTCCAAAAAGACATTTGCAGTGTGAGGGTTTGTCCATTGTGTCAAACCAGCTCCAATCTCAAAATGGCCTTCACTTAAACCAGTGTCCCTTATAGATCCCATTTCAAGCCTATCAAAGACCTGTTGATCTCTCTTGGTAGGTAGAGTCCATTAGTGGAGATAGTTTGAATAAACATGCATATGAGATAGACAATATTTAAACTCAATTAGACCTTTGGCCAAGTAATGTGTATGTGCCTATCTGAAGTGCAACAATTCTTGCTTAAATAGAAATGATTCCTGAGTTTAGTGCGGTAACTAGGGTTGTCATGTTATAGATATGTTAATTTGGAAAAATCAAGTCTTGAGGTACATTGACATTGATTTGGCAAAGCCAACATTTGATTTCAAAATAAAAATTCAAAAAAAATAATATAATAATAAAAAAAATTGTCATATGAAGCTTTCAAGCTAAGGGAAGTATGTTGAACCTCGAAGGACGCATTGGGCAAGGAAATGATGATAAAAAAAAGAAGAAAGAGTTACAGTAAAGGTAGAAATTATGTATTGTCATTACTATGCTTATTGTACAATATTTATACAATTGATACAATATTTATACATCACTAAGAAGGTGGTGGTAAGTCATCAAATAAAGCCCTAAAAAAGTCATCGCCTGTTGGAGGAGGAGGCAAATTACTCTTCCCGAGATCACCCGAAGCAGGAGCACCAAAATCCCTATTACCTTGGAGTTCTGATCTGTCATGGTCCTCATCGGAGGTAGATGAAAGGATCTCATAGTTATCAGTCTGGGGGCCTCTTGATGAAGAAGTGCCAGGATCCCTCATCCCCTGAAATCGGAAGTCTCGGAAATTTCATTCGGATTGATGATATAAATTTTCAAAATGAGAAGCCTGCTGACGACTTGCAGCCAACTCTTCTTGAAGTTTCCTATTTTATTCTTCAAGCATCCGTTGTGAGCCAGGAAGGAAAAAGGTAAGAGCATACATAATCATGCATACATATAGCATAAATTACCATGAAATAAGAGAACTCACCAGGTAATTCATATCAATGCCCTGCGGATGAGATGACATATCTGGCGGGCTAGAATGAGCAAACGAAGGGGCAGTAAAAGAAGGTCCAGCCTCATGAGCAAATGAACCAATAGCTTCCAACAATCATTAAAGAATCAAAAAATAAAGAAGCAGTTGCAAGGGAAAAATGGTAGAGTTTTACCTGAGAAGTACTAGCCCTGAGATGTGGAACGAACTCTCCTGCCTCTCCATGATGGTCCTCTCCATCTCTACCCTCATTTTCTTTGGGAATTTCCCGTATACCAATAGGAGATACATCAAAGTTCAAGAGCCTTCTTTGAATAAAATGGGCATAAGATGCACTCGGCGAATAGAGAAATGCTTCAACACCATAACCGTACCGAGCCGACCACCATGCATCCTCCGGCATTGACATGATATTTAAAGTATATTCCGGGCAAGGCATCAGAATCCTCCGCTGCTCTGGACCAAGAAACCACTCATAAACTCTCTCTCCGAGAAACTAGCCACTAGACACTGGGCCGGCAATGACTCAGCGAGAGTGCTGGAAAGATAGCGCAGCCTTCAAGAAGGGAGACCAGTTTGTTCGCTCTTCTGGGTTTCACCAGGCCAAATTTACCTGCAAAATAACATAAGGTAAGCAAACTTTCACATAAAATTTAAAGTATACTAATGTTATTTTACCTGGTCCCAGGTTAAGAGGCTCAACACAAAGCGGAGAGTATGCACATGGTGAGAGCCGGGAACGTCCACACGATTGAACAACCAGAAATTAAATCTCGGATACCCAATTCTCTTTCGGGAAATACCGGGTACCCTCATGAGATTGTGTTCATATGCCCATGCCTACAATAATAATAATAAAAATCAAATTCATGCAAGAAAAGAGTGGAAATGACATTGGTGGAAGAAGAGTACCTCGACAACCGCCATCAAGCCGACAAAAGACTTCTTATTTTGGCAAAGTTTATCAAGAGCATGGTAAAGACAAGCGAGACCAGCTTCACCCCAGCCAGAAGATGGTACCGTTCTGAAATAAGAAAGGTCTTCAACACTGACAAATGGATGGAGGATTCAGTGCTACCTAAGATGGTCAACCCAAGCAAATATAACAAAAATCCTCGAGCATACTATTGGGCCATGTCTCTGTGAACTCGTCCTTCGTAGCTCATCCAATAGCTACGAATCGGTTAAATTTTTATCTTAAAAGGCCCTTTATATGATGGTTCCATACAAATTAATTCCTAAATTTCTTCAAATGTTAAAATATCATTGGTCAGAGGAACCGAAACACCATCATATCGAAGGCCGGTTATAGCAGTAAAATCGACCGGACCAATTGTCATCTCTCCAATGGGCAAGTGAAAATGTGGGTTGTGTCCAATCATTGTTCTACAAGCGCCTGGACTACGCTCTGGTCTATCAAATACTCCTCCGATGGCAATTGTAAGATGAAGCTCTCAAAGCCGCAATCTCGGATAATCTGCCTTACCCAAGAAGGCACTATATCATACCATTGTCGGACTTTATAGATACAACCTCCAGCCTGAACAACACAACGATCGCACTAACACGGAGCCAGGTAAATTAATACAAGATAAGTACATATTATCTTATCTGCTTAAATTAATATATTTTTCCTAAATTTTCTAAAAAAGAGCATAATATAAAAACATAAATTAAAAATATAAAATATAAAATAATAATATAAACAAATAACAGAAAAATATAAAAAAGAAAAAAGAAAAATATAAAAAAAACAAACAACAAAATAGAAAGACGAAAAAATTAAGAAAAGAAAATAGAAAAAGAAAAATAATTACCGTGCTCTTTTGGTTTGAACTTCGATGAAGCGGCATCCCGGCTAGTAGATCTATGTTTCCATCTTCATGATGCCGAATAAACTCTAATAACTCAGCATTAGAATGAGTTCCTGACCTTGAAACATGCATTTTTTTGAAAACTATGTGCTAAATTTGAAAGAATTTGAGAGAATTATAGAAATTATAGATTTTGCTGTGAATGAAATGAAGGAATTCGTTGATTTATATAGAGAAACGGCAAGAAAAAAAAACAAAATTCAAAAGTAAGTTTTAATGTTCATGAATAGTAAACTTTACTATTGATGAATAGTAAACTTTACTATTGATACTTAGCTTGGGTCAAGAACCCAAATTACCCTTAGGTCCAGAACCTAGAATCTCTTTTAAGTCCAGAACTTGGCTCGGGTCCAGAACCCAAATTACCCTTATGTCTAGAACCTAGAATCTCTTTTAAGTCCAGAACTTAGCTCGGGTCCAGAACCCAAATTACCCTTAGGTCTAGAACCTAGAATCTCTTCTAACTCCAAAACTTAGCTTGGGTCCAGAACCCAAATTATCCTTAGGTCCAGAACCTAAAATTATTCTTGAGTCCAGAACTCGAACAGGATCCAGAACCCAAATTTTCAATAGGTCCAGAACCTAGAATCTCTTCTAAGTCCAGAACTTAGTTCGGGTTCAGAACCCAAATTACCCTTAGGTCCAGAACCTAGAATCTCTTCTATGTCCAGAACATAGCTCGGGTCCAGAACCCAAATTACCCTTAGGTCCAGAACCTAGAATCTCTTCTAAATCAAGAATTTAGCTCAAGTCCATAACACAAATTACCCTTAGGTCCAGAACCTAGAATCTCTTCTAAGTCCAGAACTTAGTTCAAGTCCAGAACCTAAATTACCCTTAGGTCCAGAACCTAGAATCTCTTCTAAGTTTAGAACTTAGCTCAGGTCCAGAACCCAAATTACCCTTAGGTCCAGAACCTAGAATCTATTCTAAGTCTAGAACTTAGCTCGGGTCCAGAACCTAAATTACCCTTAGGTCCAGAACCTAGAATCTCTTCTAAGTTCAGAACTTAGCTCGGGTCCAGAACCCAAATTTTCCTTAGGTCCAGAACCTAGAATCTCTTCTAAGTCCAGAACTTAGTTCGGGTTCAGAACCCAAATTACCCTTAGGTACAGAACCTAGAATCTCTTCTATGTCCAGAACATAGCTCAGGTCCAGAACCCAAATTACCCTTAGGTCCAGAACCTAGAATCTCTTCTAAATCCAGAATTTAGCTCAGGTCCAGAACACAAATTACCCTTAGGTCCAGAACCTAGAATCTCTTCTAAGTCCAGAACTTAGTTCAGGTCCAGAACCCAAATTACCCTTAGGTCCAGAACCTAGAATCTCTTCTAAGTTTAGAACTTAGCTCGGGACCAGAACCCAAATTACCCTTAGGTCCAGAACCTAGAATCTATTCTAAGTCCAGAACTTAGCTCGGGTCCAGAACCTAAATTACCCTTAGGTCCAGAACCTAGAATCTCTTGTAAGTTCAGAACTTATCTCGGGTCCAAAACCCAAATTATCCTTAGGTCCAGAACCTAGAATCTCTTCTAAGTCTAGAACTTAGCTCGGGTCCAGAACCTAAATTACCCTTAGGTCCAGAACCTAGAATCTCTTCTAAATCCAGAATTTAGCTCAGGTCCAGAACACAAATTACCCTTAGGTCCAGAACCTAGAATCTCTTCTAAGTCCAGAACTTAGTTCAGGTCCAGAACCCAAATTACCCTTAGGTCCAGAACCTAGAATCTCTTCTAAGTTTAGAACTTAGCTCGGGTCCACAACCCAAATTACCCTTAGGTCCAGAACCTAGAATATCTTCTAAGTGCAGAACTTAGCTCGGGTCCAGAACCCAAATTACCCTTAGGTCCAGAACCTAGAATCTCTTCTAAGTTTAAAACTTAGCTCGGGTTCAGAACCCAAATTACCCTTAAGTCCAGAACCTAGAATCTATTATAAGTCCAGAACTTAGCTCGGGTCCAAAACCCAAATTACTCTTAGGTCCAGAACCTAGAATCTTTTCTATGTCCAGAACTTAGCTCGGGTCCAGAACCCAAATTATCCTTAGCTCCATAACCTAAAATAATTCTTAAGTCCAGAACTCGAACCGGGTCGAGAACCCAAATTTTCCTTAGATCAAGAACCTAGAATCTCTTCTAAGTCCAGAACTTAGTTCGAGTCCAGAACCCAAATTTCCCTTAGGTCCAGAACCTAGAATCTCTTCTAAGTGCAGAACTTAGCTCTAGTCCGGAACCCAAATACCCTTAGGTCCAGAACCTAGAATCTATTCTAAGTCCAGAACTTAGCTCGGGTCCAGAACCTAAATTACCCTTAGGTCCAGAACCTAGAATCTCTTCTAAGTTCAGAACTTAGCTCGGGTCTAGAACCCAAATTATCCTTAGGTCCAGAACCTAGAATCTCTTCTAAGTCCAGAACTTGGCTCGGGTCCAGAACCCAAATTACCCTTAGGTCCAGAACCTAGAATCTCTTCTAAGTCCAGAACTTAGTTCGAGTCCAGAACCCAAATTACCCTTAGGTCCAGAACCTAGAATCTTTTCTATGTCCAAAACTTAGCTCGGGTCTAGAACCCAAATTATCCTTAGCTCCAAAACCTAAAATTATTCTTGAGTCCATAACTCGAACCGGGTCCAGAACCCAAATTACCCTTAGGTCCAGAACCTAGAATCTCTTTTAAGTCCAGAACTTAGCTCGGGTCCAGAACCCAAATTTTCCTTAGGTCCAGAACCTAAAATTACATTTAGGTCCAGAACCTAAAATTTTTTTTGAGTCCAGAACTCGAACCGGGTCCAGAACCCAAATCATCAACCATCTCAAAAATTAAGTCTTATTGCTTTTCACTCTATTTTACTAAAGTCTCAGATCATTCACGTAGGGGGCAAACTGTAGACCCTTAATTTTTGTCCCAATCCGGTCCAATATATTTTAATTAGTCCTAAATAATTTTTGAGTTATCCAATATATTTTAATTAGCCCGAAATAATTTTTGTTATATTAATTAAATAACATTAGCTTTAGTATCTAATTTTTATAATGATAATAATAAACAAATAAATAAAAATAAAAATCGGCGATGAAAAATTTCATCGCCGAAAAGTAGGGTGGCAAAACGACCTTGGGCCATTTTGCCCGCAGATTATTTTTGCCTCGCTGGAAAATCCTGAGAGCGAAATGGCTCTGGCTCGCAGGCAATTTCACCCGCCCTAGCTGCGGAAACTTTTTTGCCAGTGTAATTTTTTCGCAGCAGTTTTTTTCGCCAGCAAAATTTTTCCGACGCAAATTTTTTCGAAACCAAATTTAATTAGGTTTCGGTTTCCTTTTCTTAATTAATGTTAGATTCTGTGAACAACTAAGACTAATCATAAAAATCTTCTATAAATAAGGACTAAAACAACTCAGAAAGGGAGGGAAATTTAGGAGGAAAAACATTGAAAGGAAATCGGATTTTAAGAATTCCTGCTAGTAGTGAAATAGATTGGACTTTTTGGAGAGAAGCAAACAAGCAATTTACTTCATCAAAGGCAGCAAAGCTTGCCTTTGATTTTGTTCATCCAAGAAACAATTTTTGGTGGAACCAACAAACGAAGGTATGAATTTCTTTATTTATTTTTCTTTGCAGTAGCTTCATCACTCAAGATTAAAAATTGCTGTTTCTATTTCTTCAAAATCTTAAAACCCTAATCTACTTTCTAACTTTTCAAAACCTTAAATCATTTCAAAATTTACCAAAACCCTAATCTGCTTTCCAATTTTCCAAAACCCTAAATTGAATCCTTTGCTTTCCAAAACCCTAAAAAATTATCTTTTATGTTTCTATAAACTTTAAATCGTTTTGTTTATTTTCATAAAACTTCATAAAACTATAAATTATTTTTCCAAATTATAAAATCAAATACATTCTCTGAAACACTAAAAACCCTAATTCAACTTTAGAATCAAGACAGTAACCTCAAACCAATTATTATAAACCTTAGTTTTCTTAAACCCTAATTCCCTTAAAACCTTAAACCCTAATTTTTCTATATCCTAATCTTTAAAATCTTAAAACCTTATAAATGTAAATATTAAAATTCAATATGTTAAATACAAAATAATGATCCAGTAACTAATAATCATAAACCTAATGTTTTAAAGTGTCCAAACCCTAGTTTCATGATTTCACTTCTCAAACACTAATTTGGTTAATCAAAGAACTTTATCAACCTCTTAAATTATAAAACTTTAATCCATTTCAATTCCTTTAAAACTCACAGTAGCTTAAACCCATAAATTCCAAAGCCCTAAACACATTAAATAAAGAATCCTAAATAGAAACAGTAGCCCTAATTTGAATCTTTATTTGGTTTATTTAATTTTATATTTGATTATGAAGTCTATTATATGCTTTAATTTATTTTCAATTCTTTGTTGGTTTATTTAATTTCAATGGTTAAGTTATTTAATTTATCATGGATGAATGTTTATATTTTGATTAATGTTTAATGTCTTTGGTGAATGATTTATTTATGATGAATGGTTATTTACGTTATCAATTTATTTTGATTTCCAAATGTTGTAAGAGGTATGTTTCCACTTGGTGGGTACCTCATTAGTTAAATATCATGTAATTAAATTGCTTTTCTATTTTAGAACCAATATAAAGAACATGTTTCTACCTTTCGGTGGGTGTCCTATTTAGGCATGGATTATGTAAGGGCATGTTTCCATCTTCAGATGGGTGTCCATTTATTTATTTTGCTTGGACATTGTTTTGATTTTCAATATATCGATGCTTTATTTTAATTATTGTGTGTAATATTGATAATTTTGTTATATTTAAAAATTTTATAATATTAAGATGTAACACCCCTATATCCCGTATATGTACAAAGCATGCTTATACGATCGTATTATACGTATACTGAATATAGAAATGACACACTTTACAAATACACAAATCATATTTAAAGTAAAACTAAAAATTTAAGAAATACCAAGTAAAGAGAATTGAAAATCATAAAACACAATAGATAAAAATGTTTGTTTATTACGCAACGGAAGTTACATCCAAAACGTACAAATATGAATACGTTAAACCTCCATAATTACAAAATGTGAAATATATACATGATTGGCAGCTTGACTCTCTGATCTTTAAGCTTTAATCCAATTCTTCGCAATCAAAACAACCTCAACTAGGTCTAGAGGAATTCTCCGTCTCAACTCTATCACCTCTGTCACCTGCGCGATGAATTATAATCGCGCTGAGCCAATAACTCAGTAGTACAAACCATAATGCTATTATGCTTCATCAATAACAATGCTATACAATCAAACAATAAAGATCATACTCAATACACAATATTTCATGAGTATTACATTATTTCATCATATTACAACATCATTCATAACATCAACATAACATAGACACCTATGGGCCCAACAAGTGTTTAATATGATATTCAGAATTCAGAGTTACTGCTTTGGTTCATAATCACAATAATAAAGCCCGTAGGCAACATATATATATATGTCTCTATCCATGGATAGTGTAACAGACCCAGTCTCTTGGACCATCAACTCAACAAATCGAGGAGATCCTCAACCCGGCAAGACTGTTACCAATCATATATCTCATAATCACAATTCTCATAATGTAACAGACCCAGTCTCTTGGACCTCAATTCAACTCAAATTGAAGAGATCCTCAACCCAGCAAGACTGTTACTATTCATAATTTCATAGGCATGCCACCCAAATCCAGAACTCTGAAACTGAATAACATATTAAACATACAATTATATCATTATTCTCTTCCTCAATTTGTATCTCAATATCAAATAGGCAATGATGCCTCAACACTTTCATTTGTATAACCATAGCCACTCACAATGGCTTCTCATCACATTTAAATCAATCATGTCTCAATTCACAATATAATACATCATCTTTCACATATTCATAATCAATTACATTGAACATAATCATATATGCGTACATATCTCAATTATCTCATTTCACATTATATATATATAGTACATTTCACAAGATTCACAATGTGCACAACATAACATTATTCATATATAACAATGATGTCATATCAAGTGAATGTATGCAACAATGCAAGGTTTGTACTTACCTCAATAACAATTCACACAACTCTAAACACTTCCTTTCCAAGATTCTTTTACTTCTTAGATCAATGATAAATCACTTTCTTCAAGACCTAATCCAAAAATAATAACATACACTTGCTTAGGGATACACAAGGGATAATCCAATTAAAAGTAAACTAGGGCAACCCTAAACTTGACACGCTCAGCTACACGGGCGTGTCCCTGACCGTGCCCTAACTCCACAACACAGAAGCATTTACACGCTCAACAACATGGACGTGTTCCTGGGCGTGTAATACCTTCTGCTTCTCAAACATAACAACACGCCCAACATCATGAACGTGCTCCTGGCCGTGCAAATTCTCAAATCTTACAGTAGCTATGACACGCTCATTAACACGGGCGTGTTAATGGCCGTGTTACACCTACTGCCTCCAACACAATTGACACTCCTAAAGATCCTGAACGTGCTTCTGGGCGTGTCAGGTCAAAAACACAGATTCCGGCTAAGACAACCAAACACCCAACAAAACACTTCTTTTCAATAACATCCACTATAACCAAACTTAACAAAACATACCCAAAAACTATCTTAAACTTACCAAACATACCAAAACAACTCCACACACACATCAACCACAAATCACAATCTCATCACAAACCTTAAGCACATACACAACTTCATCTCTTCCAACCAACTTACTCTTTTCTTCAATCCAGCCCCACAAACCAAAATCAATAGCACCAAACACCCCTTAATATCACAATCAAACCAACCCACTCCTAACATCAACTATTAACAACCACACTTACTCACAACTTCAAAAACAACAAAGGAAATTAAGAAAAGACTTACCAAAGTTGATGAAATTCCTCAATCTCCAACTTGATCACTTCAAATCTCCTTAGATTTTGATCTTAGAATCATCAATCTCTCTCTTGTTCTCTTGTCTCTTGGATGTCCGGCCAACAAAGAAGACAAAGAAGAAAATGAAGAGTAAGAAACAAAGTCAACTTTTAATCTCCACACAAAATTCCTTTAAACCTCCTCCAAGTATTTTTTAAGTATTAAAATAATCCCATTTCTTCTCTTCCACTCAATATTTAATTTCCTTTAATTAATTAATTACTTAAAAACACATAAATATCTTCTTCCACTAACCCTCTTTGACCATCATATTTGACTTATGTATATGTTATATATATTTCCATATATACAACATATACACTTCTATCTTAAATTCTTTTCTCTTTTAATTTAAGTTATACACATAATCCAATTAAAACAATAACCATATCAAAACTTCTAGGGCACATTTTGGGATATTACATAAGACCTGTAAAGGAGGCTGGTTCCAATGAACCTGGCGTTGTGGGGGTGCTGGGCCATTTCACACCTTCCCCACACGTACCCAACTTTCTGAACCTATTAGGGGGTTGGGGATTCCTTAGGAATCGAGTCATCCACCCCTTTCTTCTTTTTCCCAGCCCGTCCGAGTGGCGACTCCATTTCCTCTGGACTTAGGTCCATGTTCTCTAAGGCCCCGAGCCTAAACAGTGCCGAAGTTGCAAGAACCATTCCACCGGGAGTGGGGGCAAAAATCCCCGCTCACAATGTCATACTACGCATCATGGTCTGTATCAGTTTCCATGATTGTCTCATATTCATAGCACAGAGTTGATGAACTGGTCAAAATCAGAGGCTTAAGGAATAAACTGACAGGATTTTCCCGTACCGAAGCCAATGTGGCTAGGGCATCAGCATCTGATTTTCTTCTCTTGATAAGTGTATAAACGTACACTCCTTAAAGTTCTTCTTCATCATGGTCAAGTAATGGTGGTATGGTTTTAATTTTTCTTCTTTCAACTCCCACTCTCCATTTACTTGGGATACTACTAGCAATGAATCGCCAAAAACTTCCACCTTATCCACCTTCATAATCATTAGGGTTTTCAAACCAAAGATACATGCTTCGTATTCCCCCATATTATTGGTTGCCCTGAATTTTAACTTTTTGGCTAAAGGGATAAGTTCCCCTTCAGGCGATTCTAGTATGACTCCCAAACCTGCTCCTTTCCTGTTTACTGCTTCATCAAAATACATTTTCCACCCTTGTACTTCAATTGCCTTTAAATGTTCATCCGGAAATTCCAAGACTACCTCTTCGCTATTTGGTAATGGTTGTTGGGCCAGGAATTCTGCCACTGCTCTACCTTTGATTTTTTTCCTGGTTACATACTCAATCTCAAATTCTTCTAATATTATCAACCATCGACAATACTTCCCAATCAAAGAGGGTGTCTCCCTTAAGTACTTCATTGGATCCAACCTGGAAATTGCTTGCACACTATAAGACTGAAAGTAATGTCGCAACTTCTTAGAAGACCAAACCACAGCTATACAGGTCTTTTTAATGATACTATACTTAATTTCATAAGGTATGAGCTTTCTACTCAAATAGTAAACAATATGATCAATCATTGACTCATCTGCTTGGGCTAGCATGGCTCCTATTGACTCTTCTTCTACTGCTAAGTATAGTAGCAAGGGTTTACCGGGTTTGGGTGGTTTCAACACAGGTGGATTTAGTAGATACTCCTTTACTCGCTCAAAGGCTTTTTAACACTCTTCATTCCATAGGACCGGCTTATTCTTTTTAAGCAATTTGAAGATAGGCTCACAGATTGTTGTGAGCTTTGCTATAAATCTGCTAATGTATTGTAATTTACCAATGAATCCCCTAACTTCTCTCTCCATCTTAGGGGCTGGCATATCCTTGATTGCTTTAACTTTGTTAAGATCAATCTAAATGCCATTTGGACAAATCACATGTCCCAACAATTTGCCTGAGGTAACCCTGAACACACACTTCTTCGGGTTTAATCTTAGCTTATATTTCAATGTTCTATCAAAGAATAATTCTAAGTTTTGGAAGTGTTGTTCCCTTGTATCCGATTTCACCATCATATCATCAACATATACTTCAACTTCTTTATGCATCATGTCATGAAATAGTGTGGTGGCCATCCTTTGGTAGGTTGCTCCAGCATTCTTTAAGCCGAACGGCATCACCCTATAACAAAACATACCCTTTGTAGTAATGAAAGCAGTTTTGGCTTTATCTTCTTGGGCCATTAACACTTGGTTGTATCCGAAAAATCCATCTACAAACGAGTGTAGCACGCTAGAGGCTGCACTATCAATGATAACATCTATATGAGGTAAAGGAAAATCATCTTTAGGGGAAGCCTTGTTTAAACCTCCATAGTCCACACATACCCTTATTCTTCCATCTTTCTTTGGAACGGGTATTATATTTGCTAGCCAATCTAGATATTCTATCACTTCAAGGAACTTCACTTGTATTTGTTTAGTGACTTCTTCTTTAACCAATTCAGCCCACTCAGGTCTTAATCGCCTAAGCTTTTATTTGACAGGTTTCATGTGAGTGTAAGTAGGAATACGATGTTCGGCTATGTCTCGATCTATTCCAGGCATATCCTCATAAGACCAAGCAAATACTTCTTCATATTTTTTGAATATTTTTTCAAATCTCTCTCTCTCTCTCATCAGGAGTAAGGTCGGATGCTATGCTAATTTCTTTAGGATTTTTTATTGTTCCCAAATTGAATGATTGTGTGTCAATAGAATTAATATTAAAGATGCTCATGTAACTGCTATTTGAATTTATGCAACCATCCGAAGAAACATCACACAAGTTATCAAAATTAGACTTTATTGCATTCATTTTGGAAAAGAAAACATCATCATCCTGCAGACAAATTAAAATTAAAATCAAAATCATTATTCTCAAAATCATAAGGCAGAATGTCTTCAAACTTCTCTTCAACCAAGGCAGCAATCTCCTCCGGAGTCTTCTCAGCTTTTAGGACAGCTTCCTTCTTTTCTTCTGGATTGGACTCCTTGTGGGCTGGATGGGTGAGCTCTTTCTTCACTTGCTCCACTAGCTCAGCAACATCTACAAAAATTTCAAAATCCGGGATCAACTTTTCTATGAACATGATTGGCTCGGGCTTTCCTTGGAGTGGTCCCATGTCTGGAGCTTTGACGAAGATTTTTTCAAGTGGCGAAAAGCTCATCTTCTCATTCTTCTTTGGCTAGACATCTTTGTTGACTTCATCATATCCCAACCCTTTCTTGGATGTTTGAGTTTTGAAATCTGGAAGCTTTGTCAAATCGGCCTTACCCTTTCCAAGACCAGCTCCGGGAAGGTAGTTCATGCTCTTCATCATGTTCAAAACTTTAGAGTCCACCACTTCATCATCAGAAATTGCAGCTACTTGGAAACCATTGAGAGGCCTCTCAATCATTAGACCATTAACAACCTCATTATCTTCAGCCTCGATGACCACTGTCTCATCTCCGTTAGGGAACTTAATCTTTTGATGGAAGGGTGGAAGGAACTCCACCAAGAGGATGAAACCATGGTCGTCCCAAGAGTAAGGCAAATGTAACAGGTATGTCCAAAACAACAAATTCAATAATAGATTCAATTGGACCAACCTTGACAGCAGCTTTGAAAGTTCCTTCAGCATGTCTCTTAGTGTTGTCATAAGCCCGAATGGTTATCTCGGTCGGGTTTAGATCCCTTATTGACATGTCTAGCTTTGGTAATATTTTAAGTGGACAAACATTTATGGCGGACCCATCATCAACCATTACACATGGAGTCCTTTTCCCTTTAATTTTTATTTTGATAAAGAGAGGGCGGATGTGATCTCTCCCCTCTTCCGGTAAATCCGCATCTGAGAAAGAAAGTGCTCCCATATTAACTTCGCTCTGCTCTTGAATATCTTCACATTTCATTACTCCTCCAATTTTATGAAGTTGATAAGCTCCTAAGGTGTTATGGAGGTGGAAATTGGCATGCTAGCTAAGGCATTGGCCATAGTTTCTCGGTGCTTTTTAGAAGTAGCCAATAAGTCCCAAATGCTAACACTTGCTTGGGTTCTCTTCAATTGCTTGAGCACGGTATCATCTTCCTCTTCTTGATTCCCTGCTTTAACTTCCTTTCTTTTATTAACTTCTACCTCCTTGGGTGGTGGCCTTGCATAAGGCTTACCAAATCTAGTGTTCATTACTTCATCTTCTTCGGGCTTAGACCAGGTCCATTCCTCCTTCTTGGATATAAGATCGTCATCACTATCGCTTGAATCCCAAAACCTGTTGACAACACAAATTGCTACTTCTTTACCCACCATATCTTGTTTAATTTTGCCAAATATCTCTTCTTCTTTAGTTGCTTCTCCACCCACATCTTGAAAAGAAGACATGACAAAATCTTCATGCAAACCTCCTCCAATCATGAAGGTTGCCGGTGGTGGTACTCTATTGAACTTTGGTAATGGATTGTCTTTAGTGTTCGGCATGTTGGGCTCGGGCAGCTTTCGACTATCCGTGTCATGCCCTTGCATTTGATGAAACTGACAAAATGCTTTAGTGTTGAAATTAGGTGGGAGAGGGTTAGGCAAAGGATGAGGATTTAAGTGTTGTAACAATCCTTTTCTTTGAAGCTTATTGAGAACCTAAGACATCGGTTTCCCCAATTCTAAAAATTGCCTTCTTGTTCCTTGGTTAGTAGCATTAATACTGACTGCCTTTTGCATGCTTTGGCTACCAGACTGATAGTTTCCTTTCTCATTCCTTCTTGTTGAAAAATGGTTCTTCTCTCTTTCCCATTCTTCAATTTGCAGACCAGCTTGGAGGAGATCTTTGAAATCACGGATGAGTGTATGAGACATCCTTTCACGAAGACTAGGTAACACTCCTCTCACAATCATCCTTATTTGATCGAATTCATCAAGCCTCTTCTTGAGCAAAGTGGCCTTATTTCTCCATCTTTTCACATAGTCCACAAAATTCTCATTTGGCTTTTGTCTAATGGACCCCACTTCCATTAAGGTGACTTCCATTTCAACATTGTATCCATATTATTGGATGAAGGCCTTGTATAGCAGATCCCAACTCTTTTGTGTTCCATCATCTAAGGTATTAAACCAATTTTAGATAACAGGATCCAATAAGAGCATAAAATACCTTAGGGTTTGAGCCTTAGTAGCTCGGGCAGACTGCATAGTAGTGATATACTGCTTCACATGGAGGTGAAGATTTTCAGTTCCATCAAACTTTGCAAAAGATGGCATCTTGAATTTGTATGGAACTTCTTCGTCTAGCTCTAATAATTTGTCAACTTTGGACATTTCTTCGGTTTTCAGCTTCTTCTCAAATTTCTTTTCTAAATCCACAATCATCTTTTCAACATTAGAAGTTTCGATTTTCTCCATAGCTGATCTTTCAACAATCTTTGATTCTTTCTTCTTGTCTTGAGAATCTTGGAAGTATTGAGCACAATCATCATTATCTCCAATGATCACCTTATCATCATCAAAAACCACTTCAACAACTTTAGTCTTCCCTTTGTCCTTTGGCTTCTTAGTGCTAGCAGATGCTTCAACATGATTTCCTAAAATCGCAGCCAATTGGTTTTTCATGGTCTCAACTAGGGCCTCTTTTGTTTCTTCCATCTTGGCATTGAGGGCTTCATCCACCATTCTTTGAATTTGTTTGGGCTCCATTGCTTTTGGTTAAAAAGAGATTGAGTCGTTGCTAGATTCTTCATCTCTGACGTAGGTCGGATTGTCGTAAGCTTTTGAACTGTCATAATCCAGGGCTGTGAGCCAGAAAGGATCAATGATATGAGATGCAAATGTATGTATGTATGCACAAACAATTAACAAACAAGGACAAATAGGACGTTCCTTCCAACCTTATAACATCCACACACGAATGGCGAGTCTCTTTTCCTAGGTATATGGTTAACAAAATACCAACATGGGGTATTTTGTTTTTGAAATGTTCCCTCGGACGTTTCAACCAATAGTTATATTTTTAAAAATGAAAATCAGTCCATGATAATTCCCATTAATTAGTTTTAATCCATTCCACCAACTAATGTAGCTTTTATGCTATATTGGATTAAAACTAAATTAAGAGGTTTATTATAAATAGATTTCTCACTTGAAAAAGTAACTAGTGGTTCATGCTAAAAAAAGAGCCCATGATTAATTGGTTCTTAGTATAAACTAGGCTCACAATTGATTTTTGGTATTTTGCAATGGACCTAAATATTTGTAAGCTCTTTTGGATGAAAAGAATTTTGTTTCTACGCCCATTATAAAAAAGATTTTAGAAAAAATAGATCTTGGGCTTAGTATTTGGGTCATGACAAAAGAATTTTTGATTTGCTTTTAGAAAAGTTTTATGTCCAAAGACCATTTTGAAAAGTTTTGAAAATAGCTTTGGTCTTTTGGACATTAAAGAAAAATTTATTTTGAGCTTATAATGTATTTAGGTCATATTAGAAAAAGAACAAACCAAATAAGCTATGATTTAAGCCAAGATAAATTAACCATAGTCAAACGACATGCATTTGGAGCAAAAAGCTAAGGAAGTAACTAGGCCAATTACATGAGCTTTAGTCTTTGGGTTAAAAGGCTTAAGTTCCCATATCAAGAATATACCAAATGGTACAAGGCTATGAGTGGTTATGCCATGCTCGATCTCCATACCTTGAGTGAAAGTATGGTATCCCTTACATAACACAACACGGGTAACACGGGCATCCTAACTCACGCACACGATGTAATATAATATGATGCAATGGATAATATCATTATAAGAAAGAATAGAATAATATAAAGACCAACGGAATCAACTTCTCTTATCCTCGGTAGAGTCGCCACTGTGAGCGGGGATTTTTGCCTCCACTCCTGGTGGAATGGTTCTTGCGACTTCTGCACTGTTTAGGCTCGGGGCCTTAGAGAACACGGACCTAAGTCTAGAGAAAATGGAGTCACCACCCGGACGGGCCAAAAAAAAGAAAGGGTGGATGACTCGATTCCTAAGGAATCTCCAACCCCCTAATGGGTTTGGAAAGTTGGGTACGTGTGGAGAAGGTGAGAAATAGCCCAGCACCCCCACAATGCCCGGTTCATTGGAACCGGCCTCCTTTGCAGGTCTTAATATTATAAAATTCTTAAGTATAACAATATTATCCATGTTACATGCAATAATTAAAATAAAGCATTATATTAAAATCAAAGTAATGTCCAAACAAAGCAAATAAATGGACACCCTTTTGAGGATGGAAACATGTCCTTACATCATTCATATCTAAATTAAATAGGAAACCCACCGAAAGGTAGAAACATGTCCTTTACATTGATCCAAAATGTAAAAACAATTTAAATTACATGATATTTAACTAATGAGGCACCCACAAAGTGGAAACATACCTCTTACAATTTTAATACTAAAATAAACAAATAATAATCATAATAATAAAGAAAACATCCATCCATGATAAATTAAATAAATCAAGCATTGAAATTAAATAAATCAACCATCAAAGCATATAATAAACTACATAATCAAATCTAAAATTAAATAAAGCAAGTAAAGATATAAATTAGGGTTTAATGTTTCAATTTAGAGTTCTTTAATTAACATTTAGGGTTTTGGGATTCTAGAATTATTATTGTTATTATTTAGGCTACTGTGAAGATTTTGGAAAATTGGAATGAATTAGGGTTTTATAAATTTAAGATAGTAGTAAGGTTTCTTGGTTAATCAAATTAGGGTTTAAGGGTAACATTATGAAATTAGGGTTTTAGAATCTTAAGACATTAGAATTTATAACTCATATTTACTAGATTGTGATTTTAGGTTTGCTGGATCATGGCTTTAGGGTTTAGATTTACTAGATTGGATTTTTAAGTTCACTAGATTAGGCTTTAGGAAAACTAGAGTTTACTATTTTGGTTTTGGAAAAATTAGGGTTTTTGACATTTTGGAAAACATATTTGATTTTAGGATTTAAGAAAATAGTTTAGAGTTTTATAAAAATAATTATGATGTTTAGAAAATGTAAAGAAGATTAGGGTTTGGAGATTTAATAAAATATTTGGAAATTTTGGACAAAAAGTTATGGTTTAGATGAAAATAATTCGGGGAAAACAGTTTAGGGTTTTAAAGCTTTTGGAAGCAGATGAAATAATTTAAGGTCTCTAAGGTTTCTAGAAACATAAGAGTAATTTAGGGTTTGTGAAGTTTTTGATTAATTTGTATGATGAAACAAATAATCCAATTTGAATGATGAAGCTACTGTAAAGAAATAAATAAAGAAAATAGAGATTCAAACCTCCGTTCGTTGGTTCCACCAAAAATTGCTTTCTAGATGAACAATAACAAAAGCAGTGTTGCTTCCTTTGAGTAGATTGTTGATTGCTTCTTGTTGTTAATGTCCCTTGTGCTAGGGTTTTTTTTGTCTCTTTTTACTCCGATCCAATCAAAGTTCAAAGTCCAAAGTGTAGTTCAGTAAAACCAATTTTCCACCTCCCAAATTCTGAGCTTTAATGTCTTATTTATAGAAAACATTATAAGCCTACTTCTAATTATTTAAGGAAACTGAAATTAATTAGGAAAAGAAACCAAAACAAAATAGAATTTGGTTTTGGAAAAACTGCGCTGGAAAATTGCACTTCGTCGCCGATTTTTCCGTCACCGATTTTTATTTTTATTTTTATTATTTATTTATTTATTTATTTTATTATTATAAATAATTATAAATAATAAATACTAAAATAAATATTATTTAATTAAAATACCACAAAAATTATTTTGGACTATATAAAAAATATCGGACCAGACTGGGTTAAAAATTAAGAGTCTACAATACTTTACCTCTCTCTCGAAGAATAATTCTAAGTTTTGAAAGTGTTGTTCCCTTGTATCTGACTTCACCATCATATCATCAACATATACTTTGGCTTCTTTATGCATCAAATCATGAAATAATATGGTGGTCATTCTTTGATAGGTTGCTTCAGCATTCTTTAACCCAAACAACATTACCTTATGGCAAAATATACCCCATATAGTAATGAAATCAGTTTTGGCTTTATCCTCTTAGGCCATTAACACTTAGTTGTATCCTGAAAATCCATCTACAAATGAGAGTAACATGCTAGAGGCTGCACTATCAATGAGGACATCTATATGGGGTAAAGGAAAATCATCTTTAGGGGAAGCCTGGTTTAAGTATCTATAGTCCACACAGACCCTAATTATTCTATCTTTCTTTGGCACAGGTACTATGTTGGCTAGCCAATCTGGATAATCTACTACTTTAAGGAACTTTACTTGTATTTGTTTAGTGACCTCTTCTTTAACCAATTCAGCCCATTCAGGTCATAACCACTTAAGCTTTTGTTTGACGGGTTTCATGTGAGTGTAATTAGGAATCAGATGTTTGTCTATGTCTTGATCTATTCTAGGCATATCTTCATAAGACTAAGCAAATACTTCTTCATATTTTTAAATATTTTTTCAAATCTCTCTCTCTCATCAGGAGTAAGGTCAGATGCTATGCCAATGTTTTTAGAATTTTTTGTTGTTCCCAAATGTAATGATTGTGTATCGACAGAGTTAATATTAAAGATGCTGATGTAACCACTATTTGAATGTATGCAACCATCAGGAGAAACATCACACAAGTAAGTAAAATCAAACTTTATTGCATTCATTTTGGAAAAGAAAACATCATCATCCTCATACAAAGCCGACAAATTAAAATCAAAATCAAAATCATTATTCTCAAAATCATAAAGCAGAACATCTTCAAACTTCTCTTCAACCAAGGCAGCAATCTCCTCTGGAGTCTTTTCGGCTTTCAGGACAACTTTCTTCTCTTCTTCCAGATTGGGCTCCTTGTCAGCTGGCAGGGTGAGCTCTTTCTTCACTTATTCCACTAACTCGGCAACATCAGAAAAAATTTCAAAACCAAGGATCAACTTTCCCATGAACATGATTGGCTCAAGCTTTCCTTGGAGTGGTCCCGTATCTAGAGCTTTGACAAAAATTTCTTCAAGTGGTGGGAGGCTCATTTTCTCATTCTTCTTTGGATGAAAATCTTTGCTAGCTTCTTCATACCCTAACCCTTTCATGGCAGTTTGAGTCTTGAAATCTGGAAGCTTTGTCATACCGGCCTTGCCCTTTCCGAGACCAGCACCAGGAAGGTAGATCATGTTTTTCATCATGTTTAAGACCTTGGAGTCCATTACTTCATCATCAGAAATTGCAGCTACTTGAAAACAATTGAGAGGGCTCTCTACCATTAGAGCATTAACAACCTCATTATCTTTGGCCTCGATGACCACTGTCTCATCTCCGTTAGGGAACTTGATCTTTTGATGAAGGGTGGAAGCAACTCCACCAAGAGGATAAAACCACAGTCGTCCCAAAAGAAGAGCAAATGTAATAGGTATGTCCAAAATAAGAAATTCAATAATAGATTCAGTTGGACCAACCTTCACAACAGCTTTGAAATTCCCCTCAGAATGCCTCTTAGTATTGTCATAAGCCCTAATGGTTACCTCGGTTGGGCTTAGATCCCTCATTGACATAGCTAGCTTTGGAAATATTTTAAGTGGAAAAATATTTATGGGGGACCCATCATCAACCATCACACATGGAGTCCATTTTCCTTTGATTTCTACTTTGATAAAAAGAGGACGGATGTGATCTCTTCCATCTTTCGGTAAATTTGCATATGAGAAAGATACCATTCCCATATTAACTTCGCTCTTCTTTTGAATATCTTCACACTTCATCACTCTTCATCTTGTATGAATTTAACCAGTTCATTCGATGTTACAGAGGTGGAAATTGGCATGCTAGCCAAAGCCTTGGCCATAGTTTCATGGTGCTGTTTAGAAGTGGCCAATAAGTCCCAAATGCTAACACTTGCTTGGGTTCTTTTTAACTGCTTAAGCACAGTGTCATCTTCCTCTTCTTCATTCCCGGCTTTAGCTTCCTTTCCTTTATTAGCTTCTACTTCCTTGGGTGATGGCCTTACATAAGGCTTACAAGACCTAGTGTTCATCACTTCATCTTCTTCATACTCGAACCAAGTCCATTCCTCTTTCTTGTGCTCAAGATCATCATCACTATAGCTTGAATCCCAAAATTTGTTCACAAAAAAGATTGCTACTTCTTTTCAATCACAGTTTGTTCAACTTTGCTAAACACCACTTCTTCTTTGGTCGCTTTTCCTTCCACATCGTGGAAAGAATACATGACAAAACTTTCATGCAAACCTCCTCCAATCATGAAGGTTGCCAGTGGTGGTACTCTATTAAACCTTGGCAATGGATTGCCTTTGGTGTTTGGCTTGTTGGGCTCAGGTAACTTTCCACTATCAATCAAATTCTAGATCTCATACCTCAACCTCACACATCTATCCATGTCGTTCCCTTGCATTTAATGAAATTGACAAAATGCCTTAGTATGAAAATTAGGTAGGATAGGGTCAGGCAAAGGACGAGGATTTAAGGGTTGTAACAATCCCTTCTTTTGTAGCTTATTGAGGACCCAAGATAGCAGTTTTCCTAATTCTAAAACCTGTCTTCTTCCTCCTTGGCCAGTAGCATTAACATCAACTGCTTTTTGCATGCTTTGGTTACCAGACTGGTAGTTTCCTTTCTCAGTTCTTCTTATTGAAAAGTGGTTCTTCTCTTTTTCCCACTCTTCAATTTGTAGACCAGCTTACAAAAGGTCCTTGAAATCCCAAATGAGTGAATGAGACATCCTTTCACGAAGGCTAGGAAACACTCCTCTCATAATTATTCTAATTTGATCAGATTCATCAGGCCTTCTCTTGAGCAATGCATCCTTATTTCTTCACCTCTTCATATAGTCCATGAAGTTTTTGTTCGGCCTTTGTCTAATGGACTCAACCTCCATTAGAATAACTTCCAATTTAGCATTGTATCCATATTGTTGGATGAAGGCCATGTATAGCAAATTCCAGCTCTTTTGTGTGCCATCATCTAAGGTATTGAACCAATTTTGGATAATAGGATCTAATGAGAGCATGAAGTACCTTAGAGTTTGAGCCTTAGTAGCTCGGGCAGACTGCATAGCAGTGATATACTGCTTCACATGGAGGTGAGGATTTTCGATTCCATCAAACTTTGCAAAGGATGATATCTTGAACTTATATGGAACCTCTTCGTCTAGCTCAAACAATTTATTGACCTTAGAAATTTCTTTAGTTTTCAGCTTCTTTTCAAATTTCTTTTCCAAGTCGGTAATTAGCTTCTCAACATCTAAGGTTTTAGTTTTCTCCACAGCTGATCTTTTAACAACCTTTGGCTCCTTCTTCTTGTCTTGAGGATCTTAAAAGTATTGAGCCCAATCGTCATCATCATCAATGACCACCTTGTCATCATCAAAAGCCACTTCACCAACTTTAGCCTTCCCCTTATCTTTCTTGGTGCTTGCGGATGCTTCAATGTTGTTTTTGAACATTATAATCATTTGATTCTTCATGATCTCAGCCAGGGCCCCCTTTAGTTCTTCCATTTTAGCATTAAGGGCATCATCCACCATTCTTTGAATTTGTTCAGGCTCCATTGCTTTTGGTGAAAAAGTGATTAAGTTACTGCTAGATTCTTCATCTCTGACGTATGTCGAATTGTTGTAAGCTTTTAAATTGTCGTAATCCAAGGCTGTGAGCCAGAAAGGATTAATGATATGTGATGCCAATGTATGTATGCATGTATGCATGTATGTACAAGTAACAAACAAACAAAGATAATTAGGACGTTCCTTCCAACCTTATAACTTCTACACACGGATGGCGAGTCTCTTTTTCTAGGTATATGGTTAACAAAATACCAACATGGGGTTTCTTATTTTTAAATAATTCCCTCGGACGTTTCAACCAATAGTTATATTTTAAAAATGAAAATCAGTTCATGATAATTCCCATTAATTAGGTTTATTCCATTCAACCAACTATAGTAACTTTTATGTTATTTTGGATTAAAACTAAATTAAGAGGTTTATTATAAATAGATTTCTTGCTTGAAAAAGTGACTAATGATTCATGCCAAAAATAAGCCCATGGTTAATAATTCTTAGTATAAACTAGGCTCACAATTGATTTTTGGTATTTCTATAATTGACCTAAATATTCATAAACTTCTTTCAAAAGATTATGAAAATAATTTTATTTCTAAGCCCATTGTAAAAAGATTTTAGAAAAAATAAATTTTCGGCTTTGTATTTGGGTCATGAGAAAAGAATTTTTAATTTGTTAAAAAATTTGTTAAAAGTTTTATGTCCAAAGACCATCTTGAAAAGTTTTGAAAAATAGCTTAGTGTGAGCGGGAATTTTCGCCCCCACTCCCGGTGGAATGGTTCTTGCGACTTCGGCACTAGTTAGGCTCGGGGCCTTAGAGAACACGGACCTAAGTCCGGAGAAAAATAGATTCACCACCCGGACGGGCAGGAAAAAGAAAGGGGTGGATGACTCGATTCCTAAGAAATCCCCAACCCCTTAATGGGTTCGGAAAATTAGGTACGTGTGGGGAAGGAGAGAAATGGCCCAACACCCCCACAACGCCCGGTTCATTGAAACCGACCTCCTTTACAGGTCTTAATATTATAAAATTTTTAAATATAACAACATTATCCATACTACACACAATAAAAAGAAAGCATCATTATATTAAAATCAAAGCAGTGTCTAAACAAAACAAAACAAATAAATGGACACCCATCCAAAGATGGAAACATGTCCTTACATTACATGCCTAGATAGGACACCCATCAAAAGGTAGAAACATGCCCTTTACATAGGTTCTAAAATAAAGAAGCAAATTAAATTACATGATATTTAACTAATGAGGCACCCACCAAGTGGAAACATACCTCTTACAACATTTGGAAGTCTAAATAAACTGATAAAAGTAAATAACCATTCATAATAAATAAATCATTCATCAAAGGTATTAATCAAAATATAGAATAAACATCCATCCATGATAAATTAAATAATTAAGTATTGAAATTAAATAAATTAAAGCATAAGAAATAAATCAAAGCATAATCAAATATGGAATTGAATAAAACAAATAAAAGTTCAATTATAGCTACTGTGACTTTTTATGGAATTAAAATAGATTAGGGTTTTATGTTTTAAAAGGTTGGTAAGACACTTTGATTAACTAAATTAAGGTTTGAATGGTGAAATCATGAAACTAGGGTTTTAGACACTTTAAAATACTTTGATTTGTGATTTTTGGTTATTGGGTTTCTAAGCTACTGTGTAAAATTTATGTTTTTTAATATTTTAAAAGGATTAGGGCTCATAAAAATTAGGGTTTAAGGTTTTAAAAGGATTAGGGTACATTATTTTAGGTTTAGAAGTGGAATTAGGGTTTTAGTGTTTTAGAATTTGGGTCTCGGGTGATTTGTTGAATTAGGGTATAAAAAGACAATTTGATGATTTCATGAGGTTTTATGAATTTAAACAAACGGATTGAAGTTTTTACAAATAGAAAAGATGCTTTTATGGTTTTTTGGAAGAAACAATACCAAGTTTAAAATTTTAAAAGAAACAAAATTAAATTCTAGTTTTGTTGAAAAATATGTTCAATTAGAGTTTTAAGATTTTTAAAAAGTAAAAATAACAATTTTAAGTCTTTTTGGAAAATAAAGTAACGTATTAGTGTTTTAACCTTGGAAAAACTAAATTAAAGTTCTAAGGTTTTTGATTTAGAAAACCTAAATTTCATATTTTAGCTACTGTGTAAAAAAAACAATTAAAGAAAATCAATTAACACATACCTTCTTTTAATGATTCCTCCAAAAACAATTCTTCTTGGATGAACTAGCTTCAAAGACAAGCCTTTTTTTTTGCCTTTGAATTGGTTAAATCGTGATGCTGCTGTTCCAGAAAAAAGTTGAATTGAATTGCTTCTTTTCCTTCCTTGATTTGGTTTCAAATTTTCCAAGCTACTGTTGGATTTTTGTCCCCTCAAATTAATTGTATTTGGTCCTTATTTATAGTGGTTTGAGGTTGTTTATTCCTAATTAGTTAAGGTAAGTAATATTAATAAAAAAAAGAAACCAAAACCTAATTGGATTAGGTTTTGAAAATTTTGCGTCGGAAAATTTGCGTTGCCGAAAAAAATTGCCGCAGGAAAAAATGGTCTAACAAAAAAATTCTGCCTAAGAAATTTGCGGCAGCGTGCGCGAAGCGGGCCCGTAAGCTATTTCGCAAGTAGAAAATTTCTACGTGGGAAATAGCACAGTGATTTCGCCCGCAGGAATTTTTTGCGGGCGAAATGCCCACCGGCCCGCGTGACAATTTTTTCTTGGCCGATTTTTCCAACTCCGATTTTTATTTTTATTTTTATTTTTTGACTTTTATTTGTTTATTTCTATTTTTTATTAATAAAAATTAGATACTAAAGCAAAAATTATTTAATAAAAATTATTTTAGACCAATTAGACAACAAAAATCATTTTAGACTAAATAAAACATATTGGACCGGATTGAGTAAAAAATTAAGTGTAATATCCTCATATATGCCCTAAAAGTCTTGGTTATATTGTGGTTGTTGTTGTTGTCATTATAATTGGATTGAATGTGTGTGTTGTGATAAGAAAAAGAAATGAGAAAAGAAAAATATAAGTGTTTTGGGAAAGAATTTAGGGTTTAGAGACAAGTTTATATGTTGTGTATATGGTGATATATATAACATATACATTGGTCAAAAGAGTTGGTCAAGGCAAGAGGAGATATTTTTAGGGCATGTGAAATTACCAAAATGGGCAAGAGATAACAAAGAGAATTAAGATGTGTTTGAGGGTCTTTTGGTAATTTTCTTTTGGATGAGTATTTAATGAGTGTTGACTTTGTGATTTCATCATAATCTTCTCTTCTTCTTCAAGAGGTGGCCGGCTCTCCATTAACAAAAGGGAAAGAGAGGTGTTCTTGATGCTAGAAGCAAATTGAAGAAGGAATTGAGAGACTTGGGGAAAGAGTTGTGGAATTTCTTCATATAAGGTAAGAAATTTCTTGATTTCCTTGGTTAATTCTGAATTTATGATTAAGATGATTTGTGATTTGTTAAGGTGATGATTTGGTGTGTTGATATGTGTTTGCAAGTGTTAGATTTGATTTAACTTTTAAAAGATGGAATTGATGTTGGTTTGGTTGTGAATATGGTAAGATAGGTGGATTTTGATAGTGAAAGTTTAAGAGTAAAGTTGGTTTTAAGATTTGGAATTGGTGAATGATTTAATGTTTGGTTAATGTGAATATTGTGTTAAATGTGCAAAATAAGTGTAAATGATGTTGATTAGGTCCATTTGAATGAGGTTATGTTGTGTGTATTGTGTTTTAAGTTAACCAAAAGAAATTGGCTACATTTAGGGTTTTTGGTATGAGAGAGACGTTGTGTGGGACGGTCGCTATTGTTCAGGAGCGGTCGTGATTATTGTGATGTGCGGTCGCGGCTTAGGTCGGGCTTCTGGCCGCGAAACCTACTGTGATAAAGTGTTATATTTTGATTGTGTAGGGCGGTCGCGACATGGCTTGGTGCGACCGTTAGAAATGTTCTGTTCATCTTATTGGAAGCAATCTAATCATGCAATAAGATTTTCAAATACATGTTAAATAGATTATTTGTCTAACATCATGGTTGAGATTAAACAATATTATGTTATGCATTGTGAATGATAAGGTGTTACATGGATAATGTACTTTGAAATACTATATCAATGATGCTATATGCATAAGATGAATTAAGATGAGAAATGTGATGCAAAGCCATTGTGATTGGCTATGATGATACAATTGAAAGAAATAAGGCATGTTTGCTTAATTGCTGATGAGAATTGAGAATGGAAATGATAATTGATATGTAAATGAATTGTGTGGCTAATGTGTTATTCCATTTTCAGAGTATGTTATTGGTGGCATGCCTAATGATAGTAACAATCTCTTGAAGTTAGGTTGGATTGAATCCTTGAAGCCTAATTGAGATGTTACAACCCTTGAAGCTAGGTTGGGTTAGTTCTTGAAGCCAAGTTGGGTAGAAGCTTAGCATGCTTTGCTCCCCTTGAAGCTTGGTTGAACTTAATCTTTGAAGCCTAGTTGGGTATATGATATTGATAAATGTGATGATAGAACCAAAACATTAACTCTGAAAATTGAATGGCATATTAGTGTGTCTTGGGCCCATGCTTGTCTATGGTAAATGTGAGTCATGAATGATGATTGTATTTGCTTTGTGTTGATGATTAAATGAATATTCATGAGGTATATGATAAGATATTGAGATGTGATATGTAATGTGGAAGTATATTGTTAGTTTTGCATATATGATGTTACATATATATATTGGATTGAGAAAGTACATTGCATTGCACTAAGTCATAGCATGATTTATCTTACTAAGCCGTTGGCTTAGCGCGATAGTGTTTAATCGCGCAGGTGATAGAACTGCTAGAGTTGATCCCGAGAGCTCTTCGAGACCGACTGAGAGTAGACAGTGAAGAGTTGATTTTGGAGTCTTAAAGATCAAAGAAAACTTGCCAATCATGTATAACTCTTTTATATTTTGTAAAGTATTGATTAAATGTACATATATGTATATTTGTAAATATGGAACTAAGTGTTTTTAAATACGTAAATATTTTATGACTTCCGCTGTGTAATAACTATAATTAGGTATATATATATATATATATATTTAAGGTGTTTTAATTTAAGAGTAAATGATCTACTTTTCTATATTATATGATGATAATAGAATGGTATCTATTCAAATGTTTTGAATGTTGAAGAAAACCGTAACATCTCTATGTTTGGTGCACTTATGCTACATTATTGTGGTGGTAGTGTGTGTGCATTGGATGTGGGGGTGTTACAATTGTTTTGGTATCAGAGCCTAGGTTTGAGATTCTCAACCTAGGTAATATGTTATAAAAAGACTATTTTGAATTAAAAAGTGAATTTTTGAAATAAAATACATGTTTGGGATTGGCAATCTTTGATCTTTAATAAGGTGTGTCCTGTTGTGTTTGCAGTATTAGGTGTTGATGGATCCTCATTTGAGACAGTCAGTTGAGGGCAGTGAGGAGAGTGTTGCTCCTGATGAGGGAGTTAGGGTTGATAGTGTTGAGGAGGCACCTGCTTCGGTGTCGGGTAGACCAGTAGGTGATGAGATTCCACCAGCTTGGTTTGTGCATATGATGGAGACTTTCAGGCAAGCTCCAGTACAACCAGTGCCATCACCCCCTCAGCCTTCAGTACCAGTGAGGCACTATGACAAGCTAAGGAAGTATGGAGCTGAGGATTTTATTGGTACCACTGATCCAGCTGTGGCAGAACAGTGGCTTGACAAAGTTCAGAGGATCTTTATTCAGTTGCAAGCTACCCCTGAGGAAAAGTTTGACTATGCCAGATCTTTGCTACAGAAGGATGCCTACGATTGGTGGAAGACTGTGCCACATTCCATGGAAGATCCACCAACTTTGTCATATGCAGATTTCTTGAGGGAATTTGAGTTGAAATATACTCCTAGGGAGTATAAGGATATGAAGAAGATGGAATTCTTAAGCCTGAAGCAAGATAACAAGACTGTTACTGAATATGAAGTTGAGTTTATTAGACTGAGTCAGTATGCTGGGGGTATCATTGCTGATGAGATTGATAGATGCCGGCGATTTCAGGAGGGATTGAGGCCCTCTATCATGTGCTTAGTGGCCGGGTCTAGATATCACGATTTCTTCCAGCTAGTGGCAGCAGCTCGAGATGTTGAAAGGGCTCAAGTGATTGCAGCTGCTTCAGAGGATGAGGTTAGGGTGAGAAGGCCTCAGTTTGAGGCAGGGTCTTCTTCAGTAAAGAGGGGTAGAGGAAGCTTTGTTCCTCGGAGTATTAGAAGCCAGAGACCAGCAGGAAGATCAGGGCAATTCCAGAGACAAAGATTCAGACCTGCAGCTTCAGTGGCAAGTGCTCCGACCCCTATGGTTCAGAGATCCACCTTACCCATCTGCATCCATTGTGGGAGGCCACATGGTGGTCCATGTTGGAAAGCTGGTGTTGCAGGGGTATGTTTTAGGTGTGGGTCGCCAGATCACTTTGTGAGAGACTGTCCGGAGAGGCAGGAGTTTATGCCAGTTGATTCTGCCGCTTCTCGAGCCAGTGTGAGGGGAGGTAGAGGAGGCAGAGGTGCCAGCCGAGGTGGTAGAGCAGGGTTCAGTTCTAGAGGTGGTGCTACATCCAGGGAGACTAGACCGGAGGAGGTTGGTTCTTCCCAGAGGATGTATGTTATGCAGAGGCAGCCGGATGCATCGGCGGTCATAGCTGGTACTTTTTCTTTATTTAATACTGCAGTACTTGCATTGATTGACCCTGGATCCACACACTCTTACATTAGTGCATCTGTGTTACCTGTTTCTGATATGCATGCTGAGTCCCTAGGATTTGATGTTTTGGTGACAAATCCGTTAGGGCATAGTGTGATTGTGAGTAAAGTGCATAGAGATAGTGCAGTGAGAGTTCAGGGTGAGGAGTTCCTTGGGGATTTGATTGAGATGCCATTTAAGGAATATGATGTGATCCTAGGCATGGATTGGCTATCTCGACATGGAGCTGTGGTGGATTGTAAAAAGAAAATTGTTTCTTTGAGAACCGGTGATGGTAGAGAGGTGATTGTATCTAATGAGCAGGAACAATTAGCCTCCTTATTTGTTTCAGCTGTTGCAGCTCGGAGGTTGATCAGGAAGGGGTGTGAAGCCTATCTTGCTCATGTGGTAGATACTAGAGTGAAGGGTTCTCCTATTGAAAGCATTGCCACAGTTGCAGAGTTCCCTGATGTTTTTCCTGAGGAGTTGCCAGGATTGCCTCCCGAGAGAGAGGTGGAGTTCGGTATCGAGTTGTTGCCTGGTACCACTCCTATCTCCATTACTCCTTACAGGATGGCACCAGCAGAATTGAGGGAGTTGAAAGTGCAATTACAAGAACTGTTGGATAAAGGATTCATTCGCCCCAGTGTTTCTCCATGGGGAGCTCCTGTGCTATTTGTGAAGAAGAAAGATGGTACGATGAGGTTATGTATCGACTATAGGTGTAATATCCTCATTTATGCCCTAGAAGTTTTGCATATTGTTGTTGTTGTTATTGTTATATATTGGATTGAATATATGTGTTAAATTGTAAGAGAAAAGAAAATGGGAAGAGAATGTATATGTATATGTGTTTTGGAGAAGAAATTTAGGGTTTAGAGACAAATGTATATGTTGTTTATATGATGATATAATTAACATATACATTGGTCAAATGAAGAGTCAAGGTGATGGTTAAGTGGAAGAAGATATTTTTGGTTGTTAATGAAATTACATATAAGGGCTTAGATGAGACAAAAGGTTAGTTAAATGGTGAAGGGTGTTTTAGTAATTGCAAGGTTAAAAACACTTGATGGATATAAGAAGCCAAATTTGACTTTGCTCTTCATATTTTCTTCTTCTCTTCATGTGTGGCCGGATTCTCCATAGACAAAGAGAGAAAGAGAGGTGATCTTGAGGTTTGAAGCAATTTGAAGAAGGAAGCAAGGGTTTTGGTTAGAGATTTGTGGATTTCTTCATTTAAGGTAAGTTTTCTCTTGTTCTATTTGGAATTTTGTTTGGGTTTGATGGAGTGTGTTTGTGTATGGTGTGTGTAAAAGTGTTGAAATGGAATTAAAGATAAGAAGCTAGGTTGGTGTTGGTGATGGAAGAGTAAGAGTTGTGTTTAGTGAAATTGTTTCTGTTTTACAATTAGTAAAGGCTGTGATTTGTATGATTTTTAATTAATTATAGAAAAATGTTCTTGAAGTGAATTTTTGATATGTTGTGCCTCTATGAGTCTAGAATGACTGAAAAATATGTTGATTCGATTTTGGAATGGTTATGAGTTTAGAAAGATTATTTTTATTAGACCTGTTCCAGCAGGTACCTTAACTGAGACAGCTATATTTCGGATTTTTAGTAAAATGTAGAAAAATCATATCCAATCGAATTTTGGATATGTTGTTGCTTAGTGAGTTTAGTATTTGAGAAAAATAATTTGGAATCACGTTGATTGAATTTGATTTATGGAATTCACAAAGTTCAGAACTGCTGCCAGGATGCAGGGCAATTGGGGCAGTCTGGTTAGGTGAACTATTTGACCAAGATTTTGTGTTCAGTTTGATCTGAAATTTTAAAGGGATGATTTTAAGATACAAAACTAAATTCTGTAAAAATTTTAGAATTTTTAGTCAAGTAGATTATTTTATACAATTTTTCAAAATAAGGATAAAATGGAGTTTAAAACCAGAATGTACTATTTATGGTTAGGGTTTTAATTCTTTGTTCTTCTTGCATTGCTTTGGTTCTCCAAAGGTAGGTTGGTCCTTAAACCTAACCCTAAACACTTTAAACACACTTGAATCAATGAATGTTATAATCAATTGTTCTTTGCCCTAATTGCATTGTTGAGATTGAACAATGTTATGTTGTGCATTGTGAATGGTAATGTGTTTCATGAGTAATGTGGAATGAAATGTTGATATTTATGAATGATGCTATGTGAGATATAATGTGATCATGGATGAGATATATATATATATACTTGAATAATGAGATGTTATATTGTGAAATGAAATGTGAAGCCATTGTTATTGGCTAAGATGATGTAATTGAAAGAAAGAAGGCATGTTTGCCTAAATGTGATGAGAATTGAGAATGGAAATGAATTGTTTGTTTAATATGTTATTCAGTTTCAGAGTTCTGGATTTGGGTGGCATGCCTAAGAAATGATGAAAGGTAACAGTCTTGCCGGGTTGAGGACCTCCTCATAGGTGTTGAGTTGATGGTCCAAGAGACTGGGTCTGTTACACTATGAGATATATGATTTGTAACAGTCTTGCCGGGTTGAGGATCTCCTCATATGTGTTGAGTTGATGATCCAAGAGACTGGGTCTGTTACACTATCCATGGATAGAGATACATGTATATACATTGCCTACGGGCGTGATTATTGTGACTATGAACCAAAGCAGTAACTCTGAACTCTGAATATCGTATTAAATACTTGTTGGGCCCATAGGTGTCAAGGTTATATGAATGTCCTAAATAATGTTATGAGTTTAATGAAATGAGATGTTGGTTATGGAGTATGATTGATTAATGTTGAATGTGAAAAGATGTTTAAATGTGGTATGCTCATATGACTATGATTTGTGAAATGCATAATTGTGTGGTTAACTTTATATTTATGATGTTGATCTTATCAATAACATATGTGGCATTGCATTTCATTAAAGCATACCGTTAGCATGTTTTATCTTACTAAGCCGTTGGCTTAGCGCGATAGTGTTTAATCGCGCAGGTAGTAGAGTGGATAGAGTTGAACCCGAGAGTTCATCAAGACCTAGTGAGAGTAGACCTTGAAGAATCCATTTTGGGAGCTTAATGATCAGAGCAAACTTGCCAATCATGTATAAATTTTATGTGTTGTAAAACTTGAGTTTTGATGTATATGAATTTGTAAATATGTAAATATTTTATAACTTCCGCTGTGTAATATTTAAATATGGGGGTTGTCACAAAACCTTTATTTTATGTTGTACTAGAAGTGTAAATCCTTTTTGCAGGTTGTAGTTGAGGTTACAAGGGGGATTTATTGGGAGTGTACTGAGAATGATTTTGTTTGCATTGGTTTGTGTAAAATGTTTTTAAAAATAAGAAAAAAATCGGTTTTGTCGACACTTGGGACTCAATTTTTAGGCGAAACTATGGCAAAAATTTTGTAAAAATCGGAACTAAAATTTGACTAAGTAAAATTGGTAGCAACATTAGGTTAGTGTGGCGCCTCTACTCAGCTTACATATGTAGGTTGGGAAGGGGTGTTACAATTGTTTTGGTATCAGAGCCTAGGTTTGAGATTCTCAACCTAGGTAAAATGTAAGAAAAAGACTATTTTTACTTAAAAAGTGAGTTTTTGAACAAAAATACATGTTTGGGATTGGCAGTCTCTGATCTTTAATAAGAGGTATTCTGTTGTGTTTGCAGACTTAGGTTGTGATGGATTCTCACTCTCGTCAGTCGATTGAGGGTAGTGCCGAGAGTATTGCTCCTGCTGAGGGAGCTAGAGTTGATAGTGTTGAGGAGGCACCTGTTTCGGTGTCGGGTAGACCAGCTGGGGAGGAGGTTCCGCCAGCTTGGTTTAGGAATATGATGGAAGCTATGAGACCAGCACCTGTGCAACCACAGCCACCACCCCCTCAGCCTTTAGTTTCTGTGAGGCATTATGACAAACTGAGGAAGTATGGAGCTGAAGATTTTGTAGGCACTACTGATCCAGCTGTGGCAGAGCAGTGGCTTGACAGAGTACAGAGGGTATTTGTTCAGTTACAAGCCACTTCAGAGGAAAAGTTTGACTATGCAAGATCTTTGCTACAGAAGGACGCCTACGATTGGTGGAAGACGGTGCCACATTCGATGGATGATCCACCAACCCTGTCTTATGCGGATTTTCTGAGAGAATTTGAGTTGAAGTATACTCCTAGGGAGTATAAAGATGGGAAGAAAAGAGAGTTTCTAGATTTGAAGCAAGATCATCGGACCGTAACTGAGTATGAGGTTGAGTTTATTCGACTGAGCCAGTATGCTGGGGGCATCATTGCTGATGAGATTGATAGATGTCGGCGATTTGAGGAGGGATTGAGGCCCTCGATCATGTGCTTAGTGGCTGGATCCAGATATCAGGATTTCTCACAACTTGTGGCAGCAGCTCGAAGTGTAGAGCGAGCTCAAGTTATTGCAGCTGTTTCAGAGGAGGAGGTTAGGGTTAGAAGGCCCCAGTTAGAGGCAGGGTCTTCTTCTGCAAAGAGGGGTAGAGGAAGTTTTGTTCCTCGGAGTAGTAGGAGCCAGAGACCAGCGGGTAGGTCAGTGCAGTTCCAGAGGCAGAGATTTAGACCTGCAGCTTCAGTAGCGAGTGCTCCTACTCCTGGAGTTCAGAGATCCACCTTACCTGTGTGTAACCAGTGTGGTGGAAGACATGGGGGCGTTTGTTGGAGGCATAGTAGATCAGGGGTATGCTTCAGGTGTGGATCACCTGACCACTTTGTGAGAGACTGTCCTGAGAGGCAGGAGCAGATGCCAGTTGATTCTGCTGCTTCTCGAGCTAGTGTGAGGGGAGGCAGAGGAGGCAGAGGTGCCAGCCGGGGAGGTAGACCAGGATTCAGTTCTAGAGGAGGTGCTACATCCAGGGAGGGTAGACCAGAGGAGGTTGGATCTTCCCAGAGGATGTATGTTATGCAGAGGCAGCCAGATGCATCGGCAGTCATAGCTGGTACTTTTTCTTTATTTAATACTCCAGTACTTGCTTTGATTGATCCGGGTTCCACGCATTCATATATTAGTGCATCTGTTTTGCCTGTGTATGATATGCATGCTGAGTCCCTAGGATTTGATGTGTTAGTGACAAATCCGTTAGGGCATAGTGTGGTTGTGAGTAAGGTGCACCGGGATAGTGTAGTGAGGGTGCAGGGTGAGGAGTTCCTTGGAGATTTGATTGAGATGCCATTTAAGGAATATGATGTGATCTTAGGCATGGATTGGCTATCTCGACATGGAGCTGTGGTGGATTGTAAAAAGAAAATTGTTTCTTTGAGAACTGGTGATGGTAGAGAGGTAATAGTATCTAATGAGCAAGAACAGCTAGCTTCCTTATTTGTTTCAGCTGTTGCAGCCAGGAGATTGATTAGGAAGGGGTGTGATGCCTATCTTGCTCATGTGGTAGATACTAGAGTAAAAGGTTCTCAAATTGATAGCATTGCCACAGTGGCAGAGTTCCCAGATGTTTTTCCAGAGGAGTTGCCAGGATTGCCTCCTGAAAGAGACGTGGAGTTTGGTATTGAATTGTTGCCTGGTACCACTCCTATCTCTATTACTCCTTATAGAATGGCACCAGCAGAATTGAGGGAGTTGAAAGTGCAATTACAGGAGTTGTTGGACAAAGGATTTATTCGCCCCAGTGTTTCTCCTTGGGGAGCTCCTGTGCTTTTTGTGAAGAAGAAAGATGGTACTATGAGGTTGTGTATCGATTATAGGCAATTGAACAAGGTGACCATTAAGAATAAATATCCTTTGCCTAGAATCGATGATCTCTTTGATCAGTTGAAGGGAGCGTCAGTGTTCTCCAAAATTGATTTGAGATCTGGGTACCATCAGCTGAGGGTAAGAAGTGAAGATGTTCCTAAGACTGCTTTTTGGACCAGGTATGGGCATTATGAGTTTTTAGTTATGCCTTTTGGTCTAACGAATGCACCTGCAGCTTTTATGGATTTGATGAATAGGGTGTTTAGGCCCTATTTGGATCAGTTTGTAGTGGTCTTCATTGATGATATACTGGTGTATTCGCGGAATGAAGAGGAACATGATATGCATCTGCGGATTGTGTTGCAGATTTTGAGAGAGAAGCAGTTATTTGCCAAATTGTCGAAATGTGAGTTCTGGTTGGATCAAGTAGCTTTTCTCGGACATATAGTTTCAGCAGAGGGTATTAGAGTTGATCCGAGCAAAGTTATAGCTTATGCATCTCGACAGTTGAAACCGCATGAGCTTAACTATCCAACCCATGATTTGGAATTGGCTGCCATTGTGTTTGCATTGAAGATTTGGCGCCACTATCTGTTTGGGGAGAAATGTTTCTTCTACACTGATCACAAGAGTTTGAAGTATTTGGGTGTCCAGAAAGAACTCAATCTTCGTCAGAGGAGATGGTTAGAATTGATTAAAGACTACGACTGCTTGATTGACTATCATCCAGGTAAAGCAAATGTTGTTGCTGATGCCTTAAGTCGGAAGTCTTTAGCTGGTTTAACAATTTTTTTCGCTCTCGTTGCTTGTTGAATTGAGAGCTCTGCGTGCTAACTTTGTATCTTGTGATGATGATGCATTGTTGGCACAATTGCATTTGAAACCAGTTTTATTGGATCAGATCAGAGAGGCTCAGCTGACTGATATGAAGATTCAGAAGATTATTTCAGATTGTCACGATGGAAAGACTAGAGATTTTGTTGTGAGAGATGATGGGAGTCTCTGGTTCAAGAGCAGATTGTGTGTACCCGATGATGCTGATTTGAAGAGAGTTATTTTGGAAGAAGCACATCAGTCGATGTTTGCTATGCATCCGGGTAATACCAAGATGTATCATGATTTGAGACAGCATTATTGGTGGATTGGGTTGAAGAGAGACATTGCTGAGTTTGTATCTAAATGTCTCACTTGTCAGAAGGTTAAAGCAGAGCATCAAGTTCCAACCGGGTTGCTTCAACCATTGTCAGTGCCAGAATGGAAATGGGAAAGAGTGACAATGGATTTTGTGTCTGGTTTGCCATTGACACAAAAGAAGCATGATGCTATATGGGTGATTGTGGATAGATTGACGAAGACAGCTCATTTCCTTCCGGTGCGGATGGATTACTCTTTGGAGAGATTGGCTGAGCTGTATATTCAGGAGATTGTGAAATTGCATGGTGTTCCAACTTCTTTAGTGTCTGATCGAGATCCCCGGTTTACTTCAAGATTTTGGAAGAGTTTGCATAGTGCTTTGGGTTCTCGACTGTACTTCAGCACTGCTTTTCATCCACAGACGGATGGACAGTCAGAGAGGGTATACAGATTATTGAGGATATGTTGAGAAGCTGTGTCATCGATTTCACTGGAAGTTGGGATAGATTCTTACCTCTTGTGGAGTTTGCTTACAACAACAGTCACCAATCTAGCATTGGTATGGCACCGTTCGAGGCATTGTATGGTAGACGGTGCAGAACACCTCTTTGTTGGAGTGAACTTGGTGAAGGTAAAATAATTGGACCTGATTTGATTCAAGAAACTGAGGAAAAAGTGAAGTTGATCCGAGGTAGGTTAAAAGCAGCTTCAGACCGACAGAAGTCTTATGCAGATCTGAAGAGGAGAGACATTCAGTTTGATGTTGGAGATAAGGTGTTTTTGAAAGTATCTCCTTGGAAGAAGATTTTGAGGTTCGGTCGAAAAGGAAAATTGAGTCCTCGTTTCATTGGGCAGTATGAAGTGTTAGAAAGAGTTGGGCCAGTTGCATATCGACTTGCTTTGCCACCTGAGTTGGATCGTATTCATAATGTATTCCATGTTTCTATGTTGAGGAGGTACAGGTCAGATCCATCTCATGTGTTGCCGTTTGAGTCTATCGAAGTGAGCCCAGATTTGACATTTGAAGAAGAACCAGTTGCTATCTTGGCACGTGATGTGAAAGAATTGAGGAACAAGAAAGTGCCATTGGTGAAGATTCTTTGGAAGAATCATGCAAAAGAAGAAGCAACTTGGGAAAGTGAGCAAACTATGCGAGAGCAATATCCTCAACTATTTCAGAGTTGATATCAGGTAATTTCGAGGACGAAATTTCTTTTTAGAGGGGGAGAATTGTAATATCCTCATTTATGCCCTAGAAGTTTTGCATATTGTTGTTGTTGTTATTGTTATATATTGGATTGAATATATGTGTTAAATTGTAAGAGAAAAGAAAATGGGAAGAGAATGTATATGTATATGTGTTTTGGAGAAGAAATTTAGGGTTTAGAGACAAATGTATATGTTGTTTATATGATGATATAATTAACATATACATTGGTCAAATGAAGAGTCAAGGTGATGGTTAAGTGGAAGAAGATATTTTTGGTTGTTAATGAAATTACATATAAGGGCTTAGATGAGACAAAAGGTTAGTTAAATGGTGAAGGGTGTTTTAGTAATTGCAAGGTTAAAAACACTTGATGGATATAAGAAGCCAAATTTGACTTTGCTCTTCATATTTTCTTCTTCTCTTCATGTGTGGCCGGATTCTCCATAGACAAAGAGAGAAAGAGAGGTGATCTTGAGGTTTGAAGCAATTTGAAGAAGGAAGCAAGGGTTTTGGTTAGAGATTTGTGGATTTCTTCATTTAAGGTAAGTTTTCTCTTGTTCTATTTGGAATTTTGTTTGGGTTTGATGGAGTGTGTTTGTGTATGGTGTGTGTAAAAGTGTTGAAATGGAATTAAAGATAAGAAGCTAGGTTGGTGTTGGTGATGGAAGAGTAAGAGTTGTGTTTAGTGAAATTGTTTCTGTTTTACAATTAGTAAAGGCTGTGATTTGTATGATTTTTAATTAATTATAGAAAAATGTTCTTGAAGTGAATTTTTGATATGTTGTGCCTCTATGAGTCTAGAATGACTGAAAAATATGTTGATTCGATTTTGGAATGGTTATGAGTTTAGAAAGATTATTTTTATTAGACCTGTTCCAGCAGGTACCTTAACTGAGACAGCTATATTTCGGGATTTTTAGTAAAATGTAGAAAAATCATATCCAATCGAATTTTGGATATGTTGTTGCTTAGTGAGTTTAGTATTTGAGAAAAATAATTTGGAATCACGTTGATTGAATTTGATTTATGGAATTCACAAAGTTCAGAACTGCTGCCAGGATGCAGGGCAATTGGGGCAGTCTGGTTAGGTGAACTATTTGACCAAGATTTTGTGTTCAGTTTGATCTGAAATTTTAAAGGGATGATTTTAAGATACAAAACTAAATTCTGTAAAAATTTTAGAATTTTTAGTCAAGTAGATTATTTTATACAATTTTTCAAAATAAGGATAAAATGGAGTTTAAAACCAGAATGTACTATTTATGGTTAGGGTTTTAATTCTTTGTTCTTCTTGCATTGCTTTGGTTCTCCAAAGGTAGGTTGGTCCTTAAACCTAACCCTAAACACTTTAAACACACTTGAATCAATGAATGTTATAATCAATTGTTCTTTGCCCTAATTGCATTGTTGAGATTGAACAATGTTATGTTGTGCATTGTGAATGGTAATGTGTTTCATGAGTAATGTGGAATGAAATGTTGATATTTATGAATGATGCTATGTGAGATATAATGTGATCATGGATGAGATATATATATATATACTTGAATAATGAGATGTTATATTGTGAAATGAAATGTGAAGCCATTGTTATTGGCTAAGATGATGTAATTGAAAGAAAGAAGGCATGTTTGCCTAAATGTGATGAGAATTGAGAATGGAAATGAATTGTTTGTTTAATATGTTATTCAGTTTCAGAGTTCTGGATTTGGGTGGCATGCCTAAGAAATGATGAAAGGTAACAGTCTTGCCGGGTTGAGGACCTCCTCATAGGTGTTGAGTTGATGGTCCAAGAGACTGGGTCTGTTACACTATGAGATATATGATTTGTAACAGTCTTGCCGGGTTGAGGATCTCCTCATATGTGTTGAGTTGATGATCCAAGAGACTGGGTCTGTTACACTATCCATGGATAGAGATACATGTATATACATTGCCTACGGGCGTGATTATTGTGACTATGAACCAAAGCAGTAACTCTGAACTCTGAATATCGTATTAAATACTTGTTGGGCCCATAGGTGTCAAGGTTATATGAATGTCCTAAATAATGTTATGAGTTTAATGAAATGAGATGTTGGTTATGGAGTGTGATTGATTAATGTTGAATGTGAAAAGATGTTTAAATGTGGTATGCTCATATGACTATGATTTGTGAAATGCATAATTGTGTGGTTAACTTTATATTTATGATGTTGATCTTATCAATAACATATGTGGCATTGCATTTCATTAAAGCATACCGTTAGCATGTTTTATCTTACTAAGCCGTTGGCTTAGCGCGATAGTGTTTAATCGCGCAGGTAGTAGAGTGGATAGAGTTGAACCCGAGAGTTCATCAAGACCTAGTGAGAGTAGACCTTGAAGAATCCATTTTGGGAGCTTAATGATCAGAGCAAACTTGCCAATCATGTATAAATTTTATGTGTTGTAAAACTTGAGTTTTGATGTATATGAATTTGTAAATATGTAAATATTTTATAACTTCCGCTGTGTAATATTTAAATATGGGGGTTGTCACAAAACCTTTATTTTATGTTGTACTAGAAGTGTAAATCCTTTTTGCAGGTTGTAGTTGAGGTTACAAGGGGGATTTATTGGGAGTGTACTGAGAATGATTTTGTTTGCATTGGTTTGTGTAAAATGTTTTTAAAAATAAGAAAAAAATCGGTTTTGTCGACACTTGGGACTCAATTTTTAGGCGAAACTATGGCAAAAATTTTGTAAAAATCGGAACTAAAATTTGACTAAGTAAAATTGGTAGCAACATTAGGTTAGTGTGGCGCCTCTACTCAGCTTACATATGTAGGTTGGGAAGGGGTGTTACAATAGGCAATTGAACAAGGTGACCATTAAGAATAAGTATCCTTTGCCTAGAATCGATGATCTCTTTGACCAGTTGAAGGGAGCGTCAGTATTCTCTAAGATTGATCTGAGATCGGGGTACCATCAGTTGAGAGTCAGAGCGGAGATGTTCCAAAGACTGCATTTCGGACCAGGTATGGACATTATGAATTTTTAGTTATGCCTTTTGGTCTGACGAATGCACCTGCAGCTTTCATGGATTTGATGAATAGGGTGTTTAGGCCCTATTTGGATCAGTTTGTAGTGGTCTTCATTGATGATATTCTGGTGTATTCAAGGAATGAAGAGGAACATGATATGCATCTGCGGATTGTGTTGCAGATTTTGAGAGAGAAGCAACTGTTTGCCAAATTGTCGAAGTGTGAGTTCTGGTTGGATCAGGTAGCTTTTCTCGGGCATATTGTTTCAGCAGAAGGCATCAGAGTGGATCCGAGTAAAGTTGAAGCCATTTTGAATTGGAGTCCACCCAAGTCTGTGACAGAGGTTAGAAGTTTTCTGGGTTTGGCAGGATATTACCGGCGGTTTGTGAAAGGATTTTCTTTGATAGCTACTCCACTCACCAGATTGCTTCGTAAGGGAGTGAGGTTTTTGTGGACGGATCAGTGTCAGGCGAGCTTTGAACAGTTGAGAGATTTGTTGACTCAAGCGCCTGTTCTCACTTTACCTATAGAAGGCCAACCCTATGTGATCTACAGTGATGCTTCACATAGAGGTTTGGGATGTGTGTTGATGCAAGAAGGTAAAGTTATAGCTTATGCATCTCGTCAGTTGAAACCGCATGAGCTTAATTACCCCACCCATGATTTGGAATTGGCAGCCATTGTGTTTGCACTGAAGATTTGGCGCCATTATCTGTTTGGGGAGAAATGTTTCATCTACACTGATCACAAGAGTTTGAAGTATTTGGGTGTCCAGAAAGAGCTTAACCTTCGGCAGAGGAGATGGTTAGAATTGATTAAAGACTACGACTGCTTGATAGATTATCATCCAGGTAAAGCAAATGTGGTTGCTGATGCCTTGAGTCGGAAGTCTTTAGCTGGTTTAACAGTTTATTCGCTCTCGTTGCTTGTTGAGTTGAGAGCATTGTGTGCCAGTTTTGTACCTTGTGATAATGGTGCGTTATTGGCACAGTTGCAATTGAAGCCGGTTTTGTTGGATCAGATCAGAGAGGCTCAGATGAATGATGGGAAGATTCAGAAGATTGTTTCAGATTGTCAGAGTGGAAAGGGTAGAGATTTTGTTGTGAGGAATGATGGGAGCCTATGGTTTAAGAACAGGTTGTGTGTACCCGATGATGCTGATTTGAAAAGGATCATTTTGGAAGAAGCTCATCAGTCTATATTTGCTATGCATCCGGGTAATACCAAGATGTATCATGATTTAAGACAGCATTATTGGTGGATTGGGTTGAAGAGAGACATTGCTGATTTTGTATCTAAATGTCTCACTTGTCAGAAGGTTAAAGCAGAGCATCAAGTTCCAACTGGGTTGCTTCAACCGTTGTCAGTGCCTGAATGGAAGTGGGAAAGAGTGACAATGGACTTTGTGTCTGGGTTGCCTTTGACACAAAGGAGACATGATGCCATATGGGTGATTGTGGATAGATTGACTAAGACAGCTCATTTCCTTCCGGTTCGGATGAATTACTCGTTGGAGAGGTTAGCTGAGCTGTACATCCATGAAATTGTGAGATTGCATGGTGTTCCAACTTCTTTAGTGTCTGATCGGGATCCTAGGTTTACTTCAAGATTTTGGAAGAGTTTGCATGGTACTTTGGGTTCTCGACTGCATTTCAGTACTGCTTTTCATCCACAGACGGATGGACAGTCTGAGAGAGTGATACAGATCATTGAGGATATGTTGAGAAGCTGTGTCATCGATTTCACTGGAAGTTGGGATAGATTCTTACCTCTTGTGGAGTTTGCTTATAATAACAGTCATCAGTCCAGCATCAGAATGGCCCCATTCGAGGCATTGTATGGCAGACGGTGTAGGACACCTCTGTGTTGGAGTGAGCTTGGTGATGGTAAATTGATTGGGCCTGATTTGATTCAAGAAACTGAAGAGAAAGTAAAGTTGATTCGAGGCAGATTGAAAGCAGCTTCAGACCGACAGAAGTCTTATGCAGATCTGAAGAGGAGAGATATTCAGTTTGATATTGGGGATAAGGTATTTTTGAAGGTATCTCCTTGGAAGAAGATTTTGAGGTTCGGTCGGAAAGGGAAATTGAGTCCTCGTTTCATCGGACCGTATGAAGTTTTGGAAAGAGTTGGGCCAGTGGCGTATAGACTTGCTTTACCGCCTGAGTTGGATCGTATTCATAATGTGTTCCATGTATCTATGTTGAGAAGGTACAGGTCGGATCCATCTCATGTGTTGCCATTGGAATCTATTGAAGTGAGCCCAGACTTGACATTTGAAGAGGAACCAGTTGTTATCTTGGCACGGGAAGTGAAAGAATTGAGGAATAAGAGAGTACCATTGGTGAAGATTCTTTGGAAGAATCATGCAAAGGAAGAAGCAACTTGGGAAAGTGAGCAGACTATGCGTGAGCAATATCCTCAGTTGTTTCAGAGTTAATATCAGGTAATTTCGAGGACGAAATTTCTTTTTAGAGGGGGAGAATTGTAATATCCTCATATATGCCCTAAAAGTCTTGGTTATATTGTGGTTGTTGTTGTTGTCATTATAATTGGATTGAATGTGTGTGTTGTGATAAGAAAAAGAAATGAGAAAAGAAAAATATAAGTGTTTTGGGAAAGAATTTAGGGTTTAGAGACAAGTTTATATGTTGTGTATATGGTGATATATATAACATATACATTGGTCAAAAGAGTTGGTCAAGGCAAGAGGAGATATTTTTAGGGCATGTGAAATTACCAAAATGGGCAAGAGATAACAAAGAGAATTAAGATGTGTTTGAGGGTCTTTTGGTAATTTTCTTTTGGATGAGTATTTAATGAGTGTTGACTTTGTGATTTCATCATAATCTTCTCTTCTTCTTCAAGAGGTGGCCGGCTCTCCATTAACAAAAGGGAAAGAGAGGTGTTCTTGATGCTAGAAGCAAATTGAAGAAGGAATTGAGAGACTTGGGGAAAGAGTTGTGGAATTTCTTCATATAAGGTAAGAAATTTCTTGATTTCCTTGGTTAATTCTGAATTTATGATTAAGATGATTTGTGATTTGTTAAGGTGATGATTTGGTGTGTTGATATGTGTTTGCAAGTGTTAGATTTGATTTAACTTTTAAAAGATGGAATTGATGTTGGTTTGGTTGTGAATATGGTAAGATAGGTGGATTTTGATAGTGAAAGTTTAAGAGTAAAGTTGGTTTTAAGATTTGGAATTGGTGAATGATTTAATGTTTGGTTAATGTGAATATTGTGTTAAATGTGCAAAATAAGTGTAAATGATGTTGATTAGGTCCATTTGAATGAGGTTATGTTGTGTGTATTGTGTTTTAAGTTAACCAAAAGAAATTGGCTACATTTAGGGTTTTTGGTATGAGAGAGACGTTGTGTGGGACGGTCGCTATTGTTCAGGAGCGGTCGTGATTATTGTGATGTGCGGTCGCGGCTTAGGTCGGGCTTCTGGCCGCGAAACCTACTGTGATAAAGTGTTATATTTTGATTGTGTAGGGCGGTCGCGACATGGCTTGGTGCGACCGTTAGAAATGTTCTGTTCATCTTATTGGAAGCAATCTAATCATGCAATAAGATTTTCAAATACATGTTAAATAGATTATTTGTCTAACATCATGGTTGAGATTAAACAATATTATGTTATGCATTGTGAATGATAAGGTGTTACATGGATAATGTACTTTGAAATACTATATCAATGATGCTATATGCATAAGATGAATTAAGATGAGAAATGTGATGCAAAGCCATTGTGATTGGCTATGATGATACAATTGAAAGAAATAAGGCATGTTTGCTTAATTGCTGATGAGAATTGAGAATGGAAATGATAATTGATATGTAAATGAATTGTGTGGCTAATGTGTTATTCCATTTTCAGAGTATGTTATTGGTGGCATGCCTAATGATAGTAACAATCTCTTGAAGTTAGGTTGGATTGAATCCTTGAAGCCTAATTGAGATGTTACAACCCTTGAAGCTAGGTTGGGTTAGTTCTTGAAGCCAAGTTGGGTAGAAGCTTAGCATGCTTTGCTCCCCTTGAAGCTTGGTTGAACTTAATCTTTGAAGCCTAGTTGGGTATATGATATTGATAAATGTGATGATAGAACCAAAACATTAACTCTGAAAATTGAATGGCATATTAGTGTGTCTTGGGCCCATGCTTGTCTATGGTAAATGTGAGTCATGAATGATGATTGTATTTGCTTTGTGTTGATGATTAAATGAATATTCATGAGGTATATGATAAGATATTGAGATGTGATATGTAATGTGGAAGTATATTGTTAGTTTTGCATATATGATGTTACATATATATATTGGATTGAGAAAGTACATTGCATTGCACTAAGTCATAGCATGATTTATCTTACTAAGCCGTTGGCTTAGCGCGATAGTGTTTAATCGCGCAGGTGATAGAACTGCTAGAGTTGATCCCGAGAGCTCTTCGAGACCGACTGAGAGTAGACAGTGAAGAGTTGATTTTGGAGTCTTAAAGATCAAAGAAAACTTGCCAATCATGTATAACTCTTTTATATTTTGTAAAGTATTGATTAAATGTACATATATGTATATTTGTAAATATGGAACTAAGTGTTTTTAAATACGTAAATATTTTATGACTTCCGCTGTGTAATAACTATAATTAGGTATATATATATATATATATATTTAAGGTGTTTTAATTTAAGAGTAAATGATCTACTTTTCTATATTATATGATGATAATAGAATGGTATCTATTCAAATGTTTTGAATGTTGAAGAAAACCGTAACATCTCTATGTTTGGTGCACTTATGCTACATTATTGTGGTGGTAGTGTGTGTGCATTGGATGTGGGGGTGTTACATTAAGGGTCTACACTTAGGTCTTTTTGTAACACCCCTTCCCGACCTACGTGTGTAAGCTGAGTAGAGGCGCCACCCTATCCTAATGTTGCTACCACTTTTACTTAGTCAAATTTTTGTTCCGATTTTTATAGAAATTTTGCCATAGTTTTGCCTAAAAATTCAATCCCAAGTGTCGACAAAACTGGTTTTTTTCTAATTTTTGAAAACATTTTTACACAAACCAATGCAAACAAAATCATTCTCAGTACACTTCCAATAAATCCCCCTTATAACCTCAACTACAACCTGCAAAAAGGATTTACACTTCTAGTACAAAATAAAGTAAAGGTTTATTATGAAATACAGCAGATAAAATCTTTGTTCACTATGCAACGGAAAGTAACAATATTTACAAATTCATATACATCAAAACTCAAGTTTTACAACACATAAAATTTATACATGTTTGGCAGTCAGTCTTCGATCTTAAAGCCCACTATTCACTCTTCAAAATCTAGGCTCGACTCGGCCTAGAGGAACTCTCTGGTTCTTCCTTGTCACCTGCGCGAAGAATCACATTCGCGCTAAGCCAACGGCTTAGTAAGATAAAACATGCTAATGGTATGCTTTAATGTAATGCAATGCCACATATGTTATTGATAAGATCAATATCATAAATATAAAGTTAACCACATAATTATGCATTTCACAAATCATAGTCATATGAGCATACCACATTTCAACATCTTTCCACATTCAACATTAATCAATCATACTCAATAACCAACATCTCATTTCATTAACTCATAACATTATTTAGGACATTCATATAACCCTGACACCTATGGGCCCAACAAGTATTTAATATGATATTCAGAGTTCAGAGTTACTGCTTTGGTTCATAGTCACAATAATCACGCCCGTAGGCAATGTATATACATGTATCTCTATCCATGGATAGTGTAACAGACCCAGTCTCTTGGATCATCAACTCAACACATATGAGGAGATCCTCAACCCGGCAAGACTGTTACAAATCATATATCTCATAGTGTAACAGACCCAGTCTCTTGGATCATCAACTCAACACATATGAGGAGATCCTCAACCCGGCAAGACTGTTACCTTTTATCATTTCTTAGGCATGCCACCCAAATCCAGAACTCTGAAACTGAATAACATATTAAACAAACAATTCATTTATTATATAGTTACCATTTCCATTCTCAAATTCTCATCACATTTAGGCAAACATGCCTTCTTTCTTTCAATATCATCATCATAGCCAATCACAATGGCATTGCCTCATATCATGTCTTATTTGAATTATCATTTCAATTTCAATGTATATTATTCATGAAACACATAACCATTCACAATGCATAACATAACATTGTTCAATCTCAACAATGCAATTAGGGCAAAGAACAATTGATATGATTCATATGAATAGTACATTCTGGTTTTAAACTCCATTTTATCCTTATTTTGAAAAATTGTATAAAATAATCTACTTGACTAAAAATTCTAAAATTTTTTACAGAATTTAGTTTTGTATCTAAAAATCATTCCTTTAAAATTTCAGATCAAACTGAACACAAAATCTTGGTCAAATAGTTCACCTAACCAGACTGCCCCAATTGCCCTGCATCCTGGCAGCAGTTCTGAACTTTGTGAATTCCATAAATCAAATTCAATCAACGTGGTTCCAAATTATTTTTCTCAAATACTAGACTCACTAAGCAACAACATATCCAAAATTCGACTGGATATGATTTTTCTACATTTTATTAAAAATCCCGAAGTATAGCTGTCTCAGTTAAGGTACCTGCTGGAACAGGTCTAATAAAAATAATCTTTCTAAACTCATAACCATTCCAAAATCGAATCAACATATTTTTCAGTCATTCTACACTCATAGAGCCACAACATATCAAAAATTCACTTCAAGAACATTTTTCTATAATTAATTAAAAATCATACAAATCACAGCCTTTACTAATTGTAAAACAGAAACAATTTCACTAAACACAACTCTTACTCAACACAATCACTTCCAACACCTTCACCAACTCAACTTCTCATCATCAAACCAACAAACCCTAATTCCTTTCTCACACCACTTCAAAAGAATTGAAGAAATTAAAGAAAAGATCTTACCTCAAATGAAGAAATCCACAAATCTTTAACCAAAACCCTTGCTTCCTTCTTCAAAATGCTTCAAACCTCAAGATCACCTCTCTTTCTCTCTTTGTCTATGGAGAATCCGGCCACTTCAAGAAAGAAAGAAGAAAATGCACAAGTCAAACACCTTTTCTTCTTTTAATCTCCACCATGCATCTTACAAGGAAAATTACCAAAACACCCTTAACCATATAACTAACTCTTTGTCTCATATAAGCCCTTTATAGTAATTTCATTAACAACCAAAAATATCTTCTTCCACTTAACCATCACCTTGACTCTTCATTTGACCAATGTATATGTTAATTATATCATCATATAAACAACATATACATTTGTCTCTAAACCCTAAATTTCTTCTCCAAAACACATATACATATACATTCTCTTCCCATTTCTTTTCTCTTACAATTTAACACATATATGCACAAACATTCACTTCCCAATATATATATCAACAACCACAATAACAACAACATACTCAAAACTTCTAGGGCATAAATGAGGATATTACAATTCTCCCCCTCTAAAAAGAAAATTTCGTCCTCGAAATTACCTGATATCAAAGCTGAAACAATTGCGGATACTGCTCTCGCATGGTATGCTCACTTTCCCAAGTCGCTTCTTCTTTTGCATGATTCTTCCAAAGAATCTTCACCAATGGCACTCTCTTGTTCCTTAACTCTTTCACTTCTCGTGCCAAGATAGCAACTGGTTCCTCTTCAAATGTCAAATCTGGGCTCACTTCAATAGACTCAAATGGCAACACATGAGATGGATCCGACCTATATCTCCTCAACATAGAAACATGGAATACATTATGAATACGATCCAACTCAGGTGGCAAAGCAAGTCGATACGCCACTGGCCCAACTCTTTCTAACACTTCATACGGCCCAATGAAACGAGGACTCAATTTTCCTTTCCGACCGAACCTCAAAATTTTCTTCCAAGGAGACACTTTCAGAAATACCTTATCTCCAACATCAAACTCTATATCTCTCCTTTTTAGATCTGCATAAGACTTCTGTCGGTCTGAAGCTGCTTTTAACCTGCCTCGAATCAACTTTACTTTATCTTCAGTTTCTTGAATCAAATCAGGACCAACCAACTTATTATCTCCAAGCTCATTCCAACAAAGAGGTGTCCTACACCGTCTGCCATACAATGCTTCAAACGGTGCCATACCAATGCTGGATTGGTGACTATTGTTGTAAGCAAACTCCACAAGAGGTAAAAACCTATCCCAACTTCCAGAGAAATCGATGACACAGCTTCTCAACATGTCCTCAATAATCTGTATCACCCTCTCTGACTGTCCATCCGTCTGTGGATGAAAAGCAGTGCTGAAGTGCAGTCGAGAACCTAAAGCACTATGCAAACTCTTCCAAAATCTGGAAGTAAACCTGGGATCTCGATCAGACACTAAAGAAGTTGGAACACCATGCAGTTTCACAATCTCATGGATATACAGCTCAGCCAATCTCTCCAAAGAGTAATCCATTCGAACCGGAAGGAAATGAGCTGTCTTAGTCAATCTATCCACAATCACCCATATAGCATCATGCTTCTTTTGTGTCAATGGCAAACCAGACACAAAATCCATTGTCACTCTTTCCCACTTCCATTCTGGCACTGACAATGGTTGAAGCAACCCGGTTGGAACTTGATGCTCTGCTTTAACCTTCTGACAAGTGAGACATTTCGATACAAACTCAGCAATGTCTCTCTTCAAACCAATCCACCAATAATGCTGTCTCAAATCATGATACATCTTCGTATTACCCGGATGCATAGCAAACATTGACTGATGAGCTTCTTCTAAAATGACTCTTTTCAAATCAGCATCATCGGGTACACACAATCGGTTCTTAAACCAGAGACTCCCATCATCTTTCACAACAAAATCTCTAGTCTTCCCATTCTTGCAATCTGAAAAAATCTTCTGAATCTTCTTATCGGCCAACTGAGCTTCTTTGATCTGATCTAACAAAATCGGCTTTAATTGCAACTGTGCCAATAATGCACCATCAACACAAGGTACAAAACTGGCATGCAATGCTCTCAACTCAACAAGCAACGAGAGCGAGTAAACAGTTAAACCAGCTAAAGACTTCCGACTCAAGGCATCAGCAACAACATTTGCTTTACCTGGATGATAGTCAATCAAGCAGTCGTAGTCTTTAATCAATTCTAACCATCTCCTCTGACGAAGATTGAGTTCTTTCTGGACACCCAAATACTTCAAACTCTTGTGATCAGTGTAGATGAAACATTTCTCCCCAAACAGATAGTGGCGCCAAATCTTTAATGCAAACACAATGGCAGCCAATTCTAAATCATGGGTCGGATAGTTAAGCTCATGCGGTTTCAACTGTCGAGATGCATAAGCTATAACTTTCCCTTCCTGCATCAATACACACCCCAAACCTCTATGTGAAGCATCACTGTAGATCACATATGGTTTGCCTTCAACAGGTAAAGTAAGAACAGGCGCTTGAGTCAACAACTCTCTCAACTGCTCAAAACTAGCCTAACACTGATCTGTCCACACAAATCTCACTCCCTTTCGAAGTAATCTGGTGAGTGGAGTAGCTATCAAAGAAAACCCTTTCACAAACCGTCGGTAATAGCCTGCCAAACCCAGAAAACTTCTAATCTCTGTCACAGACTTGGGTGGACTCCAATTTAAAATGGCTTCAACTTTGCTCAGATCAACTCTGATGCCTTCTGCAGAAACAATATGTCCGAGAAAAGCAACTTGATCCAACCAGAACTCACACTTCGACAATTTGGCAAATAACTGATTCTCTCTCAAAATCTGCAACACAATCCGCATATCATGCTCCTCTTCATTCCGTGAATACACCAGTATATCATCAATGAAGACCACTACAAACTGATCCAAATAGGGCCTAAACACCCTATTCATCAAATCCATAAAAGCTGCAGGTGCATTCGTTAGACCAAAAGGCATAACTAAAAACTCATAATGCCCATACCTGGTCCGAAAAGCAGTCTTAGGAACATCTTCACTTCTTACCCTCAGCTGATGGTACCCAGATCTCAAATCAATTTTGGAGAACACTGACGCTCCCTTCAACTGATCAAAGAGATCATCGATTCTAGGCAAAGGATATTTATTTTTAATAGTCACCTTGTTCAATTGCCTATAATCGATACACAACCTCATAGTACCATCTTTCTTCTTCACAAATAGCACAGGAGCTCCCCAAGGAGAAACACTGGGGCGAATGAATCCTTTGTCCAACAACTCCTGTAATTGCACTTTCAACTCCCTCAATTCTGCTGGTGCCATTCTATAAGGAGTAATAGAGATAGGAGTGGTACCAGGCAACAATTCAATACCGAACTCCACCTCTCTCTCAGGAGGCAACCCTGGCAACTCCTCTGGAAACACATCCGGGAACTCAGCAACTGTGGCAATGCTATCAATAGGGGAACCCTTCACTCTAGTATCCACCACATGAGCAAGATAGGCTTCACACCCCTTTCTAATCAACCTCCTGGCTGCAACAGCTGAAACAAATAAGGAGGCTAGCTGTTCCTGCTCATTAGATACTATCACCTCTCTACCATCACCCGTTCTCAAAGAAACAATTTTCTTTTTACAATCCACCACAGCTTCATGTCGAGATAGCCAATCCATACCTAAGATCACGTCATATTCCTTAAATGGCATCTCAATCAAATCCCCAAGGAACTCCTCACCCTGCACCACTACTGCACTATCTCTATGCACCTTACTCACAACCACACTATGCCCTAACGGATTTGTTACCAACACATCAAATCCTAGGGACTCAGCATGCAAATCAGATACAGGCAAAACAGATGCACTAATATATGAATGTGTGGAACCCGGATCAATCAAAGCAAGTACTGGAGTATTAAATAAAGAAAAAGTACCAGCTATGACTGCCGATGTATCTGGCTGTCTCTGCATAACATACATCCTCTGGGAAGATCCAACCTCCTCTGGTCTACCCTCCCTGGATGTAGCACCTCCTCTAGAACTGAATCCTGGTCTACCTCCCCGGCTGGCACCTCTGCCTCCTCTGCCTCCCCTCACACTAGCTCGAGAAGCAGCAGAATCAACTGGCATCTGCTCCTGCCTCTCAGGACAGTCTCTCACAAAGTGGTCAGGTGATCCACACCTGAAGCATACCCCTGATCTACTATGCCTCCAACAAACGCCCCCATGTCTTCCACCACACTGGTTACACACAGGTAAGGTGGATCTCTGAACTCCAGGAGTAGGAGCACTCGCTACTGAAGCTGCAGGTCTAAATCTCTGCCTCTGGAACTGCACTGACCTACCCACTGGTCTCTGGCTCCTACTACTCCGAGGAACAAAACTTCCTCTACCCCTCTTCGCAGAAGAAGACCCTGCCTCGAACTGGGGCCTTCTAACCCTAACCTCTTCCTCTGAAGCAGCTGCAATAACTTGAGCTCGCTCTACACTTCGAGCTGCTGCCACAAGCTGTGAGAAATCCTGATATCTGGATCCAGCCACTAAGCACATGATCGAGGGCCTCAATCCCTCCTCAAATCGCCGACATCTATCAATCTCATCAGTAATGATACCCCCAGCATACTGACTCAGTCGAATAAACTCAACTTCATACTCAGTTACGGTCCGATGATCTTGCTTCAAATCTAGAAACTCTCTTTTCTTCCCATCTTTATACTCCCTAGGAGTATACTTCAACTCAAATTCTCTCAGAAAATCCGCATAAGACAAGGTTGGTGGATCATCCATAGAATGGGGCACTGTCTTCCACCAGTCGTAGGCATCCTTCTGTAGCAAAGATCTTGCATAGTCAAACTTCTCCTCTGAAGTGGCTTGCAACTGCACAAATACCCTCTGAACTCTATCAAGCCACTGTTCTGCTACAGCCGGATCAACTGTACCAAAGAAATCCTCTGCTCCATATTTCCTTAGCTTATCATAGTGCCTTACTGGTACTGAAGGCTGAGGGGGTGGTGGCGGTGGCTGTGGTTGCACAGGTGCTTGTCTCATAGCTTCCAACATAGGCCTAAACCAGGCTGGCGGAACCTCCTCCCCAGCTGGTCTACCCGACACCGAAGCAGGTGCCTCCTCAACACTATCAACCCTAGCTCCCTCAGCAGGAGCAATACTCTCGGCACTACCTTCAACAGATTGTCGCGAATGAGATGCCATCTCTACCTATATCTGCAAACACAGCAGAATATTCCTCATTAAAGATCAAAGACTGCCATACCAAAACATGTATTTTACTCAAAAACCCACTTTAAAAATCAAAATATTCTTTTTCTTACAATTGATCTAGGTTGAGAATCTCAAACCTAGGCTCTGATACCAAAAATTGTAACACCCCTTCCCGACCTACGTGTGTAAGCTGAGTAGAGGCGCCACCCTATCCTAATGTTGCTACCACTTTTACTTAGTCAAATTTTTGTTCCGATTTTTATAGAAATTTTGCCATAGTTTTGCCTAAAAATTCAATCCCAAGTGTCGACAAAACTGGTTTTTTTCTAATTTTTGAAAACATTTTTACACAAACCAATGCAAACAAAATCATTCTCAGTACACTTCCAATAAATGCCCCTTATAACCTCAACTACAACCTGCAAAAAGGATTTACACTTCTAGTACAAAATAAAGTAAAGGTTTATTATGAAATACAGCAGATAAAATCTTTGTTCACTATGCAACGGAAAGTAACAATATTTACAAATTCATATACATCAAAACTCAAGTTTTACAACACATAAAATTTATACATGTTTGGCAGTCAGTCTTCGATCTTAAAGCCCACTATTCACTCTTCAAAATCTAGGCTCGACTCGGCCTAGAGGAACTCTCTGGTTCTTCCTTGTCACCTGCGCGAAGAATCACATTCGCGCTAAGCCAACGGCTTAGTAAGATAAAACATGCTAATGGTATGCTTTAATGTAATGCAATGCCACATATGTTATTGATAAGATCAATATCATAAATATAAAGTTAACCACATAATTATGCATTTCACAAATCATAGTCATATGAGCATACCACATTTCAACATCTTTCCACATTCAACATTAATCAATCATACTCAATAACCAACATCTCATTTCATTAACTCATAACATTATTTAGGACATTCATATAACCCTGACACCTATGAGCCCAACAAGTATTTAATATGATATTCAGAGTTCAGAGTTACTGCTTTGGTTCATAGTCACAATAATCACGCCCGTAGGCAATGTATATACATGTATCTCTATCCATGGATAGTGTAACAGACCCAGTCTCTTGGATCATCAACTCAACACATATGAGGAGATCCTCAACCCGGCAAGACTGTTACAAATCATATATCTCATAGTGTAACAGACCCAGTCTCTTGGATCATCAACTCAACACATATGAGGAGATCCTCAACCCGGCAAGACTGTTACCTTTTATCATTTCTTAGGCATGCCACCCAAATCCAGAACTCTGAAACTGAATAACATATTAAACAAACAATTCATTTATTATATAGTTACCATTTCCATTCTCAAATTCTCATCACATTTAGGCAAACATGCCTTCTTTCTTTCAATATCATCATCATAGCCAATCACAATGGCATTGCCTCATATCATGTCTTATTTGAATTATCATTTCAATTTCAATGTATATTATTCATGAAACACATAACCATTCACAATGCATAACATAACATTGTTCAATCTCAACAATGCAATTAGGGCAAAGAACAATTGATATGATTCATATGAATAGTACATTCTGGTTTTAAACTCCATTTTATCCTTATTTTGAAAAATTGTATAAAATAATCTACTTGACTAAAAATTCTAAAATTTTTTACAGAATTTAGTTTTGTATCTAAAAATCATTCCTTTAAAATTTCAGATCAAACTGAACACAAAATCTTGGTCAAATAGTTCACCTAACCAGACTGCCCCAATTGCCCTGCATCCTGGCAGCAGTTCTGAACTTTGTGAATTCCATAAATCAAATTCAATCAACGTGGTTCCAAATTATTTTTCTCAAATACTAGACTCACTAAGCAACAACATATCCAAAATTCGACTGGATATGATTTTTCTACATTTTATTAAAAATCCCGAAGTATAGCTGTCTCAGTTAAGGTACCTGCTGGAACAGGTCTAATAAAAATAATCTTTCTAAACTCATAACCATTCCAAAATCGAATCAACATATTTTTCAGTCATTCTACACTCATAGAGGCACAACATATCAAAAATTCACTTCAAGAACATTTTTCTATAATTAATTAAAAATCATACAAATCACAGCCTTTACTAATTGTAAAACAGAAACAATTTCACTAAACACAACTCTTACTCAACACAATCACTTCCAACACCTTCACCAACTCAACTTCTCATCATCAAACCAACAAACCCTAATTCCTTTCTCACACCACTTCAAAAGAATTGAAGAAATTAAAGAAAAGATCTTACCTCAAATGAAGAAATCCACAAATCTTTAACCAAAACCCTTGCTTCCTTCTTCAAAATGCTTCAAACCTCAAGATCACCTCTCTTTCTCTCTTTGTCTATGGAGAATCCGGCCACTTCAAGAAAGAAAGAAGAAAATGCACAAGTCAAACACCTTTTCTTCTTTTAATCTCCACCATGCATCTTACAAGGAAAATTACCAAAACACCCTTAACCATATAACTAACTCTTTGTCTCATATAAGCCCTTTATAGTAATTTCATTAACAACCAAAAATATCTTCTTCCACTTAACCATCACCTTGACTCTTCATTTGACCAATGTATATGTTAATTATATCATCATATAAACAACATATACATTTGTCTCTAAACCCTAAATTTCTTCTCCAAAACACATATACATATACATTCTCTTCCCATTTCTTTTCTCTTACAATTTAACACATATATGCACAAACATTCACTTCCCAATATATATATCAACAACCACAATAACAACAACATACTCAAAACTTCTAGGGCATAAATGAGGATATTACACTTTTGGACTTTAAAGAAATTTATTTTAAGCTTACAATATACTTAGGTCATATTAGAAAAAGAAAAAAATCAAATAAGCCATGATTTAAACCAAGATAAATTAACCATAGTCAAACAACAAGCATTTGGGGGTAGAAACCTAAGGAATGTAACTAGGCCAATTACATGAGCTTTAGTCTTTGGGTTAAAAGGCTTAGGTTCCTATAGCAAGTATATATCAAAAAGTACAAGGCAATGAGTGGTTATGCCATGTTCAATCTCCATACCTTGAGTGAAAATATGGTATCTCTTACATAACATAACACGGGTAACACGGACGTCCTAACTCACGCACACGATACAATATGATGTGATGTAATGGATAATATCATGATAAGAAAGAATAGAATAATAAAAAGACAAACAAAATCAACTTCTCTTATCCCTAGTGGAGTCGCCACTGTGAGCGGGGATTTTCGCACCCAATCCCGGTGGAATGGTTCTTGCGACTTTGGCACTGTTTAGGCTTAGGGCCTTAGAGAACACGAGCCTAAGCCTGGAGAAAATAGAGTCGCCACCCGGATGGGCCAGGAAAAAGAAAGGGGGTGGATGACTCGATTCCTAAGGAATTCCCAACCCCCTAATGGGTTCGAAAAGTTGGGTACATGTGGGGAAGTTGAGAAATGACCCAACACCCCCCACAATGCCCGGTTCATTAGAACCGGCCTCCTTTGCAGGTCTTAATATTATAAAATTCTTAAATATAATGATATTATCCATACTACATGAATTAAAATAAAAGCATCATTGTATTAAAATCAAAGCAATGTTCAAATAAAACAAATAAATGGACACCCATCTGAGGATGGAAACGTATCCTTACATCATCCAATGTCTAAAACTAGATAGGACACCTACCAAAAGGTGAAAATGTGTCCTTTATATTAATCCCAACATATAAAAATAATTTAAATTACATGAAAATTAATTAATGAGATACCCAATAATGGAAACATACCTCTTACAATGTTTTGAAACCAAAGAAAATCAATAAAAATAACCAACCACTCTTCATAAATAAATAATTCATTAAAGACATGAACTATCAATCAAACTATATGATAAACATTCATCTCATTTAAATAAAACAGTAAGTATATAAATTTAGGGTTGATGCATCAATTACGGTTTCTTGGGTTTTATGTTTAACGATTAGGGTTTTGTATTTTAATTACTAGATTAGTCAACTAAGAAATATTTAATATAAAGGAAATAATATGGCTACTGGATGTTTGAATTAAAGATTAGGTTTGAAATAAATTAGGGTTTGAATCTAAAGAATGGAGATTTTGGATTTAGGGTTTTGAAAGTTGAATGAAATTAATATTAAAGTTTAGAGTTTAAATAAATAAAATTGAAGATCATGAAAATAGGATTTTAAGTTAGGTATTTGGAAAGAATAAGCTACTGTGAATCTTAGAAAAATAAAATTGATTATGGTTTTGAGAAAACAGATTATTATTTTGTGGTTTTAGAAAAGTGCAATTAGGGTTTTAGACTACAAAAATTAATTTAATGAGTATTAAGATATTAGGGATTTGGTTCATAAAGCATATAATTTGGATTCAACAATTTCATGCTACTGAAAAATTAATATCAAAATACTTTAACAAAACATTAAAAAGGAAGCATGTTATGGCTACTGTGAATACAAGAATTTATTGGTTAAGCTAAAACCTCCACTATTGGTTCCACCACAAATTGAATTCTGGTTGAACAATAATAAAGATAGTGTGTGCTACCTTTTGATGGATTGTATGTTGTTTGCTGCTTCTTGATCCTTCAAGTCCGAGGTTATGAATAAATTGCCAAAAAGAATTTCAATAGTTCTGATCCCAAAAGTCCTCAAAAATCCCAATTCCTTTACATTATGTTTTAATGTGGTATTTATAGGCAACTAAAATTAAATACCTAGTTTATTAAGGAAATTAAAGCTATTTTGAAAATAAAATAAAAAACCAAGTAAAATAGGGTTTCTGAAAAAACTGCGCATGGGCCTGGGCAAGCTGCGGGCTGGGTGCGGGCTACGTGCGATTTTGCCGCAAGTCTTGCTTGTGATAAATTGGCCCGTAGCCAATTCTCCGCAAGCAAAACCTGCAGCAAATTGGTCTGTGGCCAATTCATTACAAGTGTTCCTGCGGCGAATTAGCCTAAGCCAATTCGTCGCCTATTCTGTCATCTCCGATTTTACCATCGCCGATATATATATTTTTATTTTTATTTTTATTTTTTATTTTTATTATTAAAAATAAATATTATAAGTAATAATTATTAAAATAAATAATAAATATTAAAATACCATAAAAATTATTTTTGGACTGTTTAAAAATATCGGACTGGACTGGGTCAAAAATTAAGGGTCTACAGGTCCATTTGCACAATCACTTTGGACAAGATCAGATATGATCTAAACTTGTTAAAAGCAAAAATCACAGCTAGAAGTTCTTTCTCTGTAGTTGTGTAATTAGCCTAGGCTGTGTTCATCATCTTGCTTGCATAATAAATGGGCTGAAAATGCTTCTCTTTGCATTGACCCAAAACTACCCCCACTGCTATATCACTTGCATCACACATCAGTTAAAATGGTAAATTCCAATCGGAAGCCACCATGATTGGTGCATGGGTTAATTTCTCCTTAAGAGTTGTGAAAGATCTTAAGCATTCCTCATCAAACACAAAATCAACATCCTTCTCAATGAGTCTTGTTAGAGGATGAGCTATCTTAGAAAAGTCGCATATAAACCTCCGATAGAAGCCTGCATGTCCCAAAATGCTTCTGATGGCCTTGATTGATGTGGGGGGTGGTAGTTTTTCAATGGTTTCCACCTTAGCTCAGTCCACCTCAATACCTTTGCTTGAAATCTTGTGTCCCAACATAATTCCTTCTTGAACCATGAAATGATATTTTTTCCAATTAAGTACCAGGTTTGTTTCCTCACATCTTATCAAGATCCTCTCAAGGTTTTCCAAACAATCTTTGAACACCTCCATAATATCCTTAATAAGCTCATCGGAGATTACCACCATGCACCATTGAAAAGTTACAGGTGTGTTGCATAATCCAAATGGCATCCTTCGATATACGAATGTCCCATATGGACAGGTGAATATAGTTTTCTCTTGGTCTTTCGGGGTAATAGGAATTTGGAAGTAGCCTAAAAGGCCATCCAAAAAGAAGTAGTACTCATGCCCAGACAATCTCTCCAACATCTAATCAATGAAGGGCAAAGGAAAATGGTCATTCCTAGTTACATCATTTAACTTTCGATAGTCGATGAAAACCCTCCAACCGATAACTGTTGTTGTTAGAATTAGCTCATTATTTTCATTGGGGACCACCTTCGTCCCTCCTTTCTTTGGTACTACCTAAACTATGCTTACCTAAGAGCTATCCGAAATTGGATATATAATTCCCGCATCAAGTAGCTTGATTACTTAAGCTCTAACTACTTCTTTCATCTTAGGGTTTAGTCTCCGTTGTGGTTGCACCACTGGATTGAATTCATCCTCCATCAGTATTTTGTGTACAATAGGATTGACTAATACCCTCGATGTCTACTATCTTCTGAGCTATAACTTGCTTATGCTTTTGTAACAACTCGATAAGTTTTATCTTCTGCTCAAAAGATAGGTGGGTACTCAAAATAATTGGCAATTTATTCTCCTCTCCCAGGAATCCATACTCAAGATGATCTGGAAGGATCTTAAGTTCTAAATTGGGTGGATCACAGATGGTCGCAGTTTCTGTTCTTTTGGCATTTCAATGGTTTTATATGCCCGACTCTTAAATGATTATCCTTGGAAACAACATTAGTAACACAATTTAAGGTTTCATGCTCAATGATATCATTGCATGAATCCACCTCATTGAGTGTAAGTGGGTGCTTCATAGCATAATGTACATTAAAAATAAATTTCTCGCTTCCCACTCTTAAGGTCAATGTGCCATCATGGACATCGATAAGGGCATGGGCTATATTCAAAAATGGCCTACCAAGGATAAGCGAAACATCCTCATCTACATCAATGACAACAAAATCATTGGGAAAAATGAAATCCCTAACTTTTACCAATACATCCTCTATAATACCACGAGGGTGAATTACTGACTTATCAGCAAGTTGAATATAAGTGTTGGTTTAGGTTCTCTGACACCTAACTCTTTAAACATTTTATAAGGCATAACACTTATGCTAGCCCCGAAATCAACCAATGCACTTCGAACTTCAAGATTACCTATCAAACATGGAATAGTAAAACTACCAGAATCTTTTAATTTCATGGGCAACCTCTTCTGCAAAATTGCTAAACTCTTTTTCGACAATTGTACCAAAGATACTTCCTTAAGTTTCCTTTTGTCAGAAAGGATATCTTTCAAAAATTTAGCATATTTGGGCATTTGCGATAAAGCTTCAGCAAATGGAATATTAATGTGCAGTTGTTTAAAGAGTTCAAGAAACTTACCAAACTGAGCATCCATCTTGTCCTTGTTAAACCTTGTTGGATATGGTACTCGAGGTCAGTATTCCTTCACTATTGGACTGTGTTCTTGTGGTTGATTCCCTTTCTCATTTTCCATTATAGCCTTCTCACCCGAAGTGACAGTAGGGTTATCTTCTTCTTTCTATGTCTGAACCGCTTTTGCTTGTGACTCAGCCTCTTGTTCAACCACACCACCCTTAATTTCCTTTCCAATCCTTAGAGTAATCGCCTTTAATTGCTCCTTCAGGTTTGCCTCAGTATTACTAGGTAAGTTCCCTTGTGGTTATTCACTGAGTAACTTGGCAATTTACCCCACCTAATTTTCCAAATTGTGAATGGAGGCTTGCTAATTTCTAATGGTGGTTTCTGTTGATTGAAATCTTATTTCTGAAGCTGCTATAAACTTTTCCATCATGTCCTCCAAATTGCACTTTCTTGGAGGGGCAGCTTGTTGATGTTGAGGTTATTGAAATCTAAAGGGAGGCCTTTGATTATTCTGATTACTCCAAGAGAAATTAGGATGATTTCTCCACCACAGATTATATGTGTTGCTGTAGGGGTTGTTCTGCTGTTGCCTAGGCATATTTTGCAACATAATCCACCTGCTCCTGTCTAGCAAACATATTGCTACTTTGACAATCTTGACTTTGATGTCCACTCCAACACCATTCACAAGACATCACTTGCATTGATTTCCCCGAAGATGAAGCTAAAGAATCAATCTTTTTATTCATTGCTTCCAACTGTGTTGTTAAAGCCACCACGGGATCCAATTGATGTGAACCAGTGACCCTTAGTTTTCCTTGTTCCCTTGGAGTTTGCCACTGATAATTGGTAAGGGCCATATCTTCAATCAAATCCCTTGCTTGTTCAAGTGTCTTATTATTTATGGTATCCCCACCAGCTGCATTGATAGATTGCTTACTTGCATAATTCAATCCATTATAGAAAGTTTGAATCTGGAGCCATAGCGGAAGCCCATGATGAGGACACCTTCTCAATAAATATTTAATCCTTTCCCAAGCATCGTAAAGAGTCTCACCATCTAGCTGGAGAAAAGATGAAATATCATTCCTCAATTTGGCAGTCTTGGACAATGGGAAATATTTTTCTAAGAACTTTTCTGCCAATTGACCCCCATGTGGTGAAAGTGTTTGGGGGGAAAGATTTTAGCCATTTCTTAAGTCGATCTCTAAGTGTGAATGGGAATAACCTCAGCCTAATTGCATCTTCAGAGACATTCTGTATCTTGAATGTGTCACAATTTCCAGAAAAGTCTCAATATGTGCATTAGGATCATCATCTGGGAACCCATCAAACTGGCAAGTCTACTGCACCATTTGAATTACATTTATCTTTAGCTCAAATTTGTTTGCAACAACTGTCGGTCTCTGTATGCTTGAATCAGCCCCATTAAGATTAGGCTTAGCAAATTCCTACATTGTCCTTGGCTCATTTCCTACCATCACTTCAAGTTCTTCTTTTGAGCTGAGATCTTCAAAGTTTGGTTCTTTTCTGCCAGAACTGCTTCCCTTTCTTCCTACCGCTTTCTCCTCAATGTTCTCTCTAGCTCTGGATAAATTTAAGTAATTGGGAAGAGCTAGCTCGGGTCATAAACGGGAAGAAGTACCTAAAATGACAATTAACAAGCAATAACTAATGTTAAAACAAATAAAAATAGAAACTAAATCAACAATCTTGATTATATTACTAATATTGAAAACCGTTATCCCCGGCAACGGTGCCAAAAACTTGATGGCGAATCTATGCTATCACAGTGTTACCACAAGTTCACAGGTCACGCAGGTAGTAAAGTAGTGAGTAAGATATCATTCCACTGGGGGCAAGGTCAAGTACTAGTGCAAATTTCAACTGTTGCTTAGCAAATCAATAGTTTTTGTGATGATTAAAATAAAGGACAAATTACTTAATAAATTAAAGTAAAGAAAAATTGAATATTGTGCAATAAGAGTTGATGATGAAAATACAATCCAGATATTGAATCCCCCTAGCCATAAAAATATTTATGAATTTCAATTCAATTAAATCAAATAATAGAACTAAATTGAAATTCCTCTAAATTAGATTAAAACCTCTCTCGAGTGAATTAATACCTAAACACTATGTAGAATGCTAAGAATCTCTTCTCAAGTATAATTAAATAGATCTTGCAATAAGAACAAGAAAATTTAAACCAAAGGGTCTTGTAAGTCTATCTCTAGCACTCCAATCAACCCTCAATCCTAATGAAAATTTTGTTCATATCAAGCTTTCTCAAGTCAATATTATGAAAATTGCAACCAATCAATAAGCATGCTATTATCAAATGGAATAAGAAATTAAGAATGAAAAGGATAAAACAACTCAATCAAATGATTTAATTTAATAAGAACTATTCAATCCATACAAAAAAGCTAGGGTTCATCAATATCTAGATAGAAACAATTTAGCTCATGTTCATAACCAGAAAACCAAAACAAAAGAAATAAGTAAAAGAATTCAAACAATTCAAAATGAACGATTTGTGTTTCTTCACTTTAATCCTTGAATCTTGAATTAAATCTCACATGAATTGGATCTTCACCTTCACTCTTAGCTACCAAAAACTCTCTTTTTCTCAGGAAGTCAGCTCTAATCCAAAAACTAGATCCCTATTTCCCACTTTAGCTTAGATTTTATAGCCCAGAACTTTTGCTTGACACGCCCATGTCTATGGGCGTGTCAATGGTGCTATTTTGAACTTTAATGACATGGACAGGGACACGCCCATGTCCTTGGGCATGTTATTGCTACTACATTGCTGAGTTAGGGACACGGTCATGGACATGCCTGTGTCAGTGGGCATGTCACATCTTCTGTAAGGCAGGATCAATGGCACGTTCAGTGACACGCCCATGTCTCCGGGCGTGTTGAAGCTTTTGTAAAGTAGTTGAATGACACGACCATTGACACGCCCATGTCACTGGGCATGTCAATTGAAGAATTTTTCCAAAATAGCTCCTTTTCTTGTCTTTCATTTGTGATTCCGGCCTAAATAACCTTAAGGTCCCAATGTGTCAAAGGTTCCTAGAATCAACCCTAATAAACACTTGAACAAACAAATCAAACTCAATTTGACAATAAATATATTAAGAAACAGGGGCAAAAATATCATCAATACTACACTTATCAACTACAAATTCTAATCAACTCAAATAACTGGCTCAGTAATCACAACTAAATGTCCAATAGCAGAATTCAAGATTGGAACACCTTTATACCCTATATACATATAATATATATACCCTGTATATATAAATACATATGTAGAATACAAGAGTTTCACAATAAATACTTGTAGAAATTTTCATTTTAATAGAAAATAATAATTATAACTTACTTTAACATTAAAAATAATTTATAAATTTTCTAAAAGTAAATCTCTAAAAAAAATTTATCAGAGTTTTGTCTGTAATTTTGATAAATTCCAAAATAATTAAACACACAACCTGCACAAAACAACACTCCCAAATTATAATTCATCCAAATCACCACTTCATTAACTCGCATAATAAGGTTTTATATTCGAAACATTTCTCATCATAAGTATTTGTATATACACATATATAACATTCCCAAAATCATTTAATATATACATGTTTTGACCAAAATGTACAAAAATCAAAAGTCCATTATGATAGAAACTTTACATAAATGCAATCCCAGCACGGTTGGTCTCGTGGCACATCTGAATCTCCAATCTCAATCTCACCCTAAACCACTCTACTCTACAAATCTTTTACCTGCACGATACACACTATCGCACTAAGCCCGAAAGCCTAGTGGTATATACTTGATAGTAATAGCCATTTTAAAACTAATGCATATTTACCATGTCACTCAAATTATCATGACACCATTCTATGGCACACTCCATGCAATGTACCCTTCATTTAAATGTTTATTGTCTTTTAAAATATTAAAAGTTCATCCAATCACTCAATACATACGTATCAATAGATGCTACACTCACTTCCTTATTCTTTGACTGATAATAATAACACTAACCATATATTACTCATTAGCACATGATACATACTGCAATCAATCTCCTCTTGCCAAAATCACAAAACAATCCATATTTAAAACATTCTTTATTTTGTAAAATTTTCTAATATCATACAGTTACAATAACATGCATTAGAACTTTGCAACATCTATTACATAAAATACATCTTTGTAACAACACACTCATCATGACATACATTCCATCAGCATAACACAATATTCAATATATGACACCATCCTTGCATTACACTATTCTTTTAAACAATCATTAATCTCTTACAATTCACCAACATTTCATAAATACACACATTGGAATATTCCATCACACACACCATCACATAATTTTCATAGACTTAACACATCAGCACATGTTAGCCTAACAATTCTTGTAATATCCCTAATTTTTAAAATCTCTAATTTTTAAAAATTAAATAAATTAAATTGAATAAATTAAATAAAAGATTTAAACTGAAAATGAAAGTATTTTAAGTGAAAAAATAAAATGTATATGTGATATATATGCAAAATATACATAATTTATATAAAGTCAACAAAAGTCAACATTTTTAAAAAGAAAAGTTAAAAAGTCAAATGGCATTTTTATAATTATACTTTAGAAATTGAAAATTATTTAAATAATTTAAAATTAATTTATTTTTGTATGGAAGATGTAAATTTTGGATTTTATTAAATAATTAATTAATTAATTAATTAAAAATATATTATATTATATTATATATATGGTTATAAAGAAAGTGGAAGGAAAGAGAAATTCTAAATCCTCTTCATCTTCATCTTCTTCTTCCACTTGTGTTGGCCAAACTCCATGGATGCCCAAAGCTCAAGGATTTGCTTCTTCCATGCTTCATGAATTGATAGATTTTCAAGGTTTTAAGTGAAGATTTGGGGTTTTTCTCTATAATTAGTAAGTTCTTTAACTTCTTTCTTTGGATTTTCAAGAAATTAAGATTATGTTGATTTTGGAATTTTGAAGTGCTGTGTTTTAATTGCTTAATTGGGTATCAATGAAGTTGTTTTGAGTAGTTAACAATGATTTTAAGGTTGGATTGAAGAAATTGCTAAGTTTGAGTGAAGTTTGGTGAAGAGAGAGAATTTAGGGTTATGGAACTTTTGGATTTGTGAATTCATGGGTTTTTATTGTGAAATTTGGTTCAAAATATGTTTTTTTAATGCATAAACAATGATTTTAAAGTCAAATGATAGATTTGGTTAAGTTTGGATAGAGTTTGGAAATGATAGTATTGATTTAGGATTTTGGAAAAGTGAAATTTCAAAGTATAGTGAATTGTTTGATTTTAATGTTGGAAGAATGTTATTTAATTATATAAGTGATGGAAATAAGTTTGGATTAATAATTTGATTGAGTTGGAATGAAGAACCTTCATTGGTGAAGGTTATGCCATTTTAGGGTTTTGAAAAAAAGTATATGTTTATGTAATGTAATTGGTTTAAACATGTTAAAATATGTTTATAGTGATATAAATAAACTTAAAACACTAATTTAAATGGGTTAACTTGGATTTGCTAAGTTAAAGTAAGGATAAGCCAAATTTTGGAAATTTTATAAGAGTATTGTTTAATTAAGGTTTAATGCTTGTAATGTCTTAAAATGTGATATTAAATGATTATTTATGATCACATTTGGTATAGGCATTGAGAGAAAGTAGATTGCCCAACCCTAGTGTTAAAGGGCAACTTGGAAGTAAAGGTTGGAGGGAGATTTGTAGCTTACTTTTGAGTGATTTCAAAGGTAAGTACAAACTTTTGATAAATTAAATATGTTGGCATTAAATTAGGCTTAACACATTTTGGATTGAAAAATGTGTTAAGCTAATTAATGCATTGAACATTCATGAACAATGTGCTATGAAATGTGTAATGTTATGATGCTTTATATGCATTATGAAAAGCCATTGTTAATGGCTAAATTGAATAAAATGTGAAATATGTGCATTATGTGAAAATGACCCAAAGTATTTGGGTAATGTGATTTTATTATGAAATGTGTATACATTGTCATAAAATGATGAAATATAATGAATTAAAATGCATTGACATTAATATGAATGAGAAAAATGAGAAAATAAGGCAATGTGCCTAATTGATAATGAGAAATAAGGCAATGTGCCTAATTGATAATGAGAAATGAGGCAATGAGCCTAGTTTGATTATGGAAAAATGAGAAAGAAATTGATGATGGAAAATATAAATAATTGTGTACCTAGTATGTTAATCAATTTTCAGAGTTCTGTGTTTGGTGGCATGCCTATGAGGTTATCCTCATTATTTGCCTTCAGGGCTAGCTTTTGAGCATTACTTGATTTGCCTTCGGGGCTAGACACTTGGTGTCATTATGGACTAAAATAGTAACTCTGAAATTTGAATAATATATTAATTTATTTGGGGCCATGCTTATGTTTGTGTTTATGTGAATTATTAAATGATGAAAGAATATGTTTAAAAGTGAGCTTGGATGCCACATTGTGACATAGTATAAAAGCATTTTGCATTGGTTTTGCTTTACAGTTTTATTGTTATCAAGTTTGTACCACTAAGCTTTTAGCTTAGTGCGATTTTAATTCATCATTCAGGTGACAGGGGTGATCTGGTTGAGCTGGAGAGTTCTTCTAGACATGGTAGGATCTAGCTTTGAGATTGTAGAGTTAATTTTTGGTGTATCAAGATCAGAGCCACTTGCCAGCATATATATATCTTATATTATAATATATTTTGATACTATGTATATTATGTCATATTTTTGGAGTATATAAATTGTAAATTATAAAGAATGTTTTGGATAATTGGGTAATGTGAGGTTTATATGTGCTTTAATATATATATATATATATATTGAGAAAATTTGGAGGATTTGAGAAGTTAAGGTGGAAATGTATGATTGGTTTTATTGGAAGTGTTTTCTTATACAGGTTGTGTTTGGTTGAAAATTTTGGATGTCTGAATTATAGACAAAACTCCGGTGAATTTTTCCTAGAGATTTTGATATAAAATACTATTTTGGAACCTTTAGTTAATAATAAATATTTTATTTATTACTTACATATACATTTTAAAGAATTTGAGATTTTAAATTGGAAAAATAAAATTTTTTTATTTTACCAGATTGTGATATTTTTATACCGTGTGCATATATTTTACATATATTGGGTGTATATATTATATGTACATAGGGTATAAGAGTGTTACAATTATCAACATAACTATCAAGTTCCAGAATAATTGACTTGGTCCATCACAATATCATTTACAAGACCCAGCTTTGCTCAGGTTTATTCTCAAATTCAAATGACCCAGTTCTATTCAGGTCAAACTCATTCTCAAGACCTAGCTCTACTCAGGTCTATCAACATATACAACACCAATATCAATTTTCTAGAATAAGGAATTGTGCAGAGCAACAAACACACATCACATTAAGTCTCACTTCCATGTTCTCATTACTTTTCCTCATTTCCATCTCATTCTTCAATTTTCCACATTTCTCATTCTCTTTAGGCATCACTCATAGTCACAACCACGTTGTGATCCATTTCCACATTTTCCCACATTTCACATACATATACATGTCACAAATCACATTACATATTATTAACATATCACATAACAATCATATCCAATGCATTACTCATCACATAACTATGCAACATTGCATAGATTATGTGAAAAACCACATTGTAAGAACAACATACAATGTACATACTTCATTATCAAAATCACATATCTCTTGATCATGTCCACAATACAAATCATTTTCACATTTCATAGCACAAAACATTACCATTTATCTTATCAATTTATCCATCATTTCATAGTCACCATCACACACACACTTTTATACATAACACTACTTTAAAGGAACAACAATATCTTTTAAAGTGTGCCAACATACATTATGCCAAATATATAAATTCAATTTAAAATATTAACAACGTATGTACTGATCATGTATTACTCTAGAATTAAGCCAAAAGCTCCCTCCAAGTCGTACTTTCAATAACCTCTAAATGCTTCCACTTCTGCCACTTTGGCCTAATCACATACAAACCACAAAATAAACAAAATAATTCATTTAAAATCACTTCCATACTTAATTTATATCAAACAGTCATTAATAACTCAAATCCTAACCAAACTTCCATGAAAACCCTAAATTTCACTATTACTCTTCTCAAACTTCACCCAACCAAAGTCATTTCTATTATCCAATTATAAAATCATCATTTATACATCAAAACAACATTCAAACAATCAATTTCTACAATTTTATAGAAACCCCTATCAAAGGCCCAAATTGCACATAATCACCCAAAACTCTAATCCTGACACTACAAAAAAATACGCTATCTGCAACGGACAGAATCCGTCGCAGATCCGTCGCAATTTGCGACGGATATGATCCGTTAATAAAAAAGGCGTCGCAATTTTTAAATTTGCGATAGGCCGTCGCAGATTGCGATGGATTTGCAACCACTCGACGGTTGCAAATCTCGCGCTTAAATTTTCGCGGGTAAAGGGCAGCCGTCGCAAATTCCGTCGCAGATTCTGTCGTAGATTCCGTCACAGATTTTAGACGCAAATTCCGTCATAGATTTCAGATATCCGTCACAAATTCGTAGCAAATCTGTAACAATTTAATATTGATTTTTATTGAAACTATTTTTATTATCAATTAATTTTATGAGAACTTTATAAATACATTTGGAATATTTAAACACAATCTAAAAAAAACACTAATTACATTGATAAAAATAATTCTTTTATTAATCTTCAATAGAATAAAATATTTTACAATTTAATTATGCATGTGTTAAGAACACTACTACAAATAATCTCTCTTGAAAATAACAATATTTGGGAAAAAGTAACACAAGTGTCTCACAATATAGAACTAAAAACAAATCAAACTCTAAATCCTCTGCTGTTCCTCCTTACTCTAGCTCTCTCAAACTTCCTTCCCTTTGATCGCACATAGGGTTTAGTATGGCTGTGTGGCACACCAGGAGCTGGGCCAAAGTGTTTCACAGCTTCACGGGCATTCTTTGGACCTCTTAAGATAACCTGAACAAACATTTGCATTAATAAGCTGCAATATGAGCAATATCATGTAATTTGTAGCAAAGCAGAAGGCAAATCTTAAGATGACTCAAGAATTCTATATCAAAGAACATAAACAGCACACAACACATATTGAATTTGAATCTGATCCTTTTCCTAATAAATGTAACATAAAGCTTGATATTAAAACTTCACCAGCATCAATAGCAATTCTAAAAATGGAATTACGATAATTCAATGACATACCAGTCATGAACATAAAAAGGAAAAATAGGGGCAACTAATATTAGTCAAAACAACATCACACTTGCCCGAAAACCAACAATAAGTTCATGGCTGAGGTCAAGGGTATAGGAGAAACAATACAAGTACCAAAGGTCGAAGTGACTTACAAAATAAACAAATACAAAATAAAAGTTGGTTATAAGTCATCTAGTTGATGCATGTATAATTTTGTACAAAATTTAAATTGTAATTTTTCAATCAATCAAAAGTCTCGAGTTCGAGTTCAAATTATTGAGATGGAAAGCAAAACTTGCAAGTAACTAATGAATTATTGGACAAAAAGAAAAATTATCCATGAATAAAGAATGAAACGAAACAAGTGATTAGATAAAGTAGTTATGCCAATTTCATATGCAACAATATTGTGTTCAAAGAAAAACAAAAGTAGAGCTTATTTGCAGCTGAACCAACACCTGCCTGCCTCAAACATTTATCTATACACTCCAAATGAAACAATTGCCCACAATGAGGAACCTTTCTTATTGAATCCCCTTCTTTAAAATCCTGCACTTCCAGACAACAAAATCTGTATATATAATATATATATAATATATTACTTTACAAACAAAAAACTTTTTGAAAAATTAAACAGACTCAGAGAACTTCAATGTTGCAGAGAAAAAAGACAGCATGTTGCAAGAACCAAAGAGAAAAAAGAAAAAAAACTTCAATGTTGCAAGTCAACATGATTGGTATTAGACAGCATGAGAATGCCCTGAAAGCTGACTTGAATACAACAAACATTGACCGACTCAACATTATATATTGCTTTAAGAATTCTAGAAGATGCAAAAAAGTTACTCGTATATCAGTTAAGTTAAGATAAGCTATGCAAGGCAAGTCTTCTCCACATATCTTCATCATTATTTCCAACAATATATGCATGAATCCACTCAATTTTGTCTCCTCGCCTCTATGCTCCATGAGAAAATTAGAAAACTCATATCTTAATTGTAGTCTTCATTGCAAAATTAGCATATTTGCCATAGAGGGATTAATAGTTAACCTCCTTAGAGACTAAGAAATACCATTTATGAATGAATATGAATCAACAAAAGAAGCAACAACCAGTTCACAGCTTCTGAATTCAGTGTGTGTTGCAGAGTGCACCGAAGCCATAAAAGTCTTTTAGATATTGAATGAAAGAACGATTTAATAGTTTTAAATGGGTCCAAATATCCAATAGCCAACTAACACAAAAAAAAAAAAACAACAACAACAGCAACATAAGAAGCAAAGTACATAAACCTTATGTAACATCAATTCTCCAGTCTAAGCCATATTTGTAAATTTGATGGAGATCGTTTATATTAAGCATCCTGTCCAATGATCTTTATCCTAATTGCTTAACTTGCTTTGTTATGGCGATGATATGCCATATATATACCTGAATCATGTACCACACACATTGCCAGTATGCTTTTGAGAAAATAGGAGCCATCATTTCTGCAAACCTGCATTCAAATAAATTAACATGCTATAATTTATTTTTATGAGGAATAAACTAATAGGTTATTTATACATAGTCCAGCTATTTCTACCTTGAACATGGAGGACCTGTAACATTTTTATCACGCCTTGATCCACCTGTATACTCTCTTGTATATTAACACAAAAAGAAATTACATGTTAAAGTCAACATAGTGGTAAGGAATAAAGCTAGCTTTAATTCAAAATATTGGGTTTTTCTTTTGCAAAACCTGCATACTCTTTATCCTTCTTGTCTCCTTGTTATATGATGATGCAATCTGATACTAATTCATCAAGTGTTGGTTGGGAAGGCATTTAAATTTAATGCCTTTATCTAACGGTATGTTTTACATTTCCTACCACCTTTATTTTAGATACCAACTCAAATTGATGGCATATCAGAACATCATTTTAAAACTATGATAATGTTTGTGTCATGCATTTAAAAAACTTTAGAATGTTTGTCTTCCATTTCACTTAGGAGAGAATCACAGAAATGTTACTGAGTTTCACCTGACGAATACAAGCAACACCAGCCCACTGAGACGAAAGAATCAGGAGATCTACATACTTGGCTTCTATCGGGTGGCCAGCAAGAAATAGCTGATGAGAAATCAGAAATCATTTTTGATTAATGGAGAAGCAAGGCATGCAAAAAATTACTTACAACAGTCAGAGAGAAACTAAAGCTAGAGTCAAGTTTCTAGAAAAAAGACTATCAGGAAATTACACTGCAGGTTCTGCTATCCGAAAATTAAAGCACATAAGTGCAAATTCATCAAGTAATAAGGAATATCGGAATAAGCTATAAGGCTTTTATGGTGAATGGATAGATACGACACTGCTATCATCCAAAAGTTCCATGATAATCACACATCATCAAATAGCACATTCTTAACCAAGACAAGACTAGAAATTGAATGGAAGAAAGAGGCAATACAGAATACAGACCTTGGAAATAGCATGCTCCAAATGTTTTGTAGCCTCTGCATACATTTCTTTTTGCAGCAAAGCCTGTCCCATAAGAACCAAAGCTTCCACATAGTTAGGGTCCTTCTGGAGTGCCAACCTGTAGCCGAAAGATAATAATGCAATGAAAAGGCCATGCATAAATTTGGTTATCTAGAAAGAAGACAAGAAATAAGAAGTAGAAGAAGGATAGAGCAAGTTACTGTAACAAAGGAATTGCTCTATCTCTTTGCCCATTGGATAAGATTTGGACAGAGATCTGTCAACAGTGTCAATGACAATAATGTGAGAGAACTTGTAAATCCTCTCTAAGAAACCAATAATGCATTCAGTATCTATTGTACCCCCTTACAGCAAGCAGTTTCTTAGGGCCTAAATTTTCCACAGAAACTTTGCCTCCCTTGCCTAGTGAATTCAAAGTAGTCATTTCTGGTGTACCCATTTGTTCAGAACCAGCAGCTGATGTCTTAGGTTCCTCAAGTGATAACCCTAATTTTGCACGAATAGCAGGATTTTTGAAGGATAATTGCTGCACATTTTGGTTGTCTTGCAGGAGTTAGTGAGAACATTTTTTTAAGTCGCTTTTTAAGAGTTTAAATTGTCTAAAGTTCAAAAAGTGAAAAAAAAACAAAAATTATTTTCATTCTATTTCAATTTTTAGTCCCATGACTCGGCAAATGAAAAGAGACCCAGCAAGAGAGAGCTAAGCATACAGGAAGTAGCAGACCAAATACAAATTTTTTTATCATTCGTGGATACCTTCAAAAGGAAGCTCAATGGATATTCATTTCTCCTGTTATTAGTGCTTCAAAATATTGTTGACAAATGTACTGATAAACTCCACAAGGCATAAGAACAAAATTGTCCAGGGAAACACAGAAGTCAATAACCAACCTGGATAATACTTAATGAACAATTGGTGACCCAATAAACCAGACTTCCCTGCAAAATGAAACAGATAAAGAAATTTGTGAATCTACTACAGGATGAGTGTGAGAAGTCATTCAATGTCAAAATAAGCAGTTACCTCCAAACAAAAGAGAAAAAGATCAGAAATTATGGAGAAAATAAGACTGAGAAGCACCAGAATTTGAATTCTAGATATTTGTGGTCTTTTTCAATAACGCACAGTGCTTCTCATGCTGGTGCTTCAAAATTTGGAAATTGCTGCACAGTGATGGAGAGAGGCTGGGATGGCCATGAATATGGTGAGAGGCGGCTGCTAGGTTAGATTTAGAAATACAGAGGAAAGGGAAAAAATATAACCAATTAAATGAAGTGTTTATAATTAAGGGAGGTGCCAAAATAAGAACATTCGGAATTTACGACGGAAATCTGCGACGAAAAATTTCCGTCGCAAATTTGGGACGGATTTGCAACGGTTTTGCGACGGATAAACACAATGAAGGAATTTTGAGGAAGCCGTCGCAAATCGGTTGCAAATCCGTAGTAAATTTGCGACGGAAAAAATTTTCTACAACCAATCTACAACGGAAAAAATTTTTGCGAAAAAATATACGCGGGTCTCTCTCCCGCCAAGTATCCACGCCAACTTTTGCGACGAAATGATTTTCATCGCAGATTTACTACGGATTTGCAACCGATTTGCGACCAATTTCTCAAAATTCCTCTAACTTGTCCTTCCGTCGCAAATCCGTCGCAGATCCGTAGCAAATTTGCGACGGAAACAAGTCCGTCGCAGATATCCGTCATAAATGCCGAATATTTTTGTAGTGTCAGTGCTTCCTTCAAACTTCACCAAAACTTGATCATTTCCACCATACAACCATAAACTCATAACACCCACATCAAAACTACTTCAAAACCATCCATTACTACACTTATAGATTCTTCCATTAAAAAACCCAAAACTCACATAGCCTTGAAACTTAACAAAACAAACATAAAGTAAAAGAAACTTACCTAATTCTTGATTAAACTTCAAAATCAACTTAAATCCTTTGGAATTCTTGTAAGATATGAAGTATTTGATGAAGAAACTCCTCCCTCTTCCTCTCCCTCTTGATAAATTCAGCCAAGCATGGTAAAGGAAGAAGAAGATGGCTTTTATATATTAAATTCCAATTTTACCCCTCTTCTAATTATATAATTACTAAATAATTAATTAATAAAATATTTAGATATTTTCTTTCTTCTTCCTATCCAAAAAATCCCATTTAACTTCTTTTACTTTCCTTTTTTAGTTAATATTAAATATATATTTAACTTTAACCTTGTTACCTTTTTGACTTTTTATAATTCTTTATCTTTTAGTGAAATATATATATATATATATGATGTATATATTTGTGTATACATTATGTATATAATATATACATATTTTTGTATTTATCATGTTTATACCTTGTATTTCTCTCTTCCAACATACCTAATTAATTTCCCATGTTAATTATTCATATGTATACTGTCACATCCCAAAGTTTAGGTAGTCGAGTATTAGGCAAGAAGGACATAAATAAGTGGTCAAATAGAGGCTCGAGATAGTCAAAAATAAAATCGGTGTGCAAAGGAGGCCCGTGAAGTCGACGGGACCTAAAGGTAATTTTTCAAAAGGCCGAGGACCTAAGAGAAAATTTCTCAAAAGTTAGGGGCAACTATGTAAACTTAAAAATTAAGTGTAGGAAGTTCTTAATAGTGCCCATATCGGACCCCGGAAGAATATTCTCGAGATTAATCGGGTCATAACCGTGGGTTTCAATTTTTTCCGAAAACGCACGGTTTAAAAGTTACAATCGATTAATCGCTGGAGGGTATTTTGGTATTTTCACATCCTAGACTATAAAATTACAGCACAAGAAAGTTGAGGGGGGTCAAAATATGAATAAAAGGAAGCCTAATGGCTTGCTAAATAAATAGATAAAAGAAGAAGGCAAGTGGACCAATTAAAAGTGGCCATTTTTGCCATAAAGTGTACCAATGGGAAATCAACACTTACACCAACACATCTTAACCTCTCTTGGCTGCCATTTGGATCAAAATAAGCTAAGGAAAGAATATAAAAGACCTCTCTTACATGGTGAACTCGTCCCAAACCATAAGAGAGGGAAGAAGGAGGTTATTTTTTCAAAGTTTAAGGCTTTTGGTTGAAAATTTTGGTGACAAACAAGATTATAAGGAAATCAAGAAAAGCTAAAGGAAAAAGAAGAAAAAGATCAAAGATGAGCTAAGGAAAGCAAAGGGGAAAAAGGTTTGGTACTTTAACCTTCTTGAATTAGTGATCTCTATTGCCTTTGCATTTGGATGTGTAATTGCTATAATTGTTCATGTGCTTGAGTTGTGGTGGTTATGTGGTTGAGATTGATGATGATATAGAAGTGTTTGTTGTGTATTGATTGATTTTGGGGTTGAGGTTATAAGGGAGGTAAATATGGGAGTGCTATGTTGTGTTGTTTTGTTGCAGCCAGCCATGTGTCCTGCATTTTTCTGGAATTTCAACCGAAATTTAGACTAGTAAAATGATAGAAATAGAACCTGACAAAGAAGAATTAATTTTTCTACATTAATTCAGTAAACCATAGGCTTTGGAACCAACTCATTTTCATGTGTGGAATGAAAGTTATGATCAAAATGATACCAGGCGTACAAACTGAAAAACTGAGATTCCTCAGTCAGTAACCTGTGACTTTGGACTACGTTTAGGTGACATTAATGACACATTTAGAAGCTGTGAAAGACTAATTAAATGTAACCTTATGTGTTAGGAAACCATATCATTTGGAATTTCCTAAATCCCACTTGTAGATAAAAAGATATGATCAAAATAGTATAACTCATGCACACTGGAATTGTGAAACCGGACAGACTGAGATTTGTGCGTTGAGTCCAGGTTTTGGTCCATTTACCTCAGGAATTAGATGTTGTGATAGAAGATATAAATGAACCCTTGTATGTTTTTGAATCATAGGAGTTGGATTCATCTCGATTGGACTTAAAATGTAGAAGTTACACACGAATGAGCGAACCATGCGCAGGCAGACCCTTGCAGACTGCAGGGCTGAATTAGAAATTGTGAAAAAAAATCACGTATTGCCTTTTTTAAGCTGAAATTTTTACTGAATATATCCGTATGTGTCTAGTTTAATTTAAGATAAAAATTGTCTCAATCCGAGTTGCGTAGGTAAAGTTATAAATGAAATATTACACATTGTGCAGACTTGAGTAACCAATTGGCCAGGGAAGAGTTCAAGGAGTCATCAAGAATTATGTGTAACAAATTTAAATCTAGAAATTTAACCATAAGGACTCATATGAGTCTAGTTCGAGTGAAAATAAGAATTTTTACATTCAGATTAGTAGAACAAAAGTTATTGGGGAAATAAGATAACAAGGTACATAAGAAACTAAATGCTAGAATTCACTGTTCATTTGGTAAGAAATAAATGAGGTATACTTGAGATAAAATATTAGTTTGGAATGAAATAAATTATCAAAAAAATATGCTCTTGAAAGCTTGACCAATTAAGAACAAGATAGCATTTTTTCGTTTTTTGAAAATCACATCCCAATTGTGTTTTATTTAGATTTTAAAGCCCACCGAGGGATTTTTGCAATGTTGTAAAACCCGGTGTGGCCTAAAAAGTGCAGTCTGGCCCAAAGGCCCGGAATGAAAACTTTGAACTACAAATTAATTCTATTGAGCTTATTTAGGATAAAAATAGTCAGATTCTTAATTACTGGTGCCATATCTATAACATTGTGTGGTTTGCATCTAATTTCTACTTAACGGTTAAAGTACCCACTAAGCTATATGCTTAGCGAGTTTAGTTTTCTAAACTCGTAGGTTATGGAGTCCAAGCTGACAAATGGGAAGCTAAAAAGGAGCACCAGAGTGCGCAACAGGAGGCGAAGTGAGGAGCAAAGCAAAGTTTAGCTTGGCATGTACTGTTAAGGACTTTCAAAATGTAATTATAACAATTAAAGAAATGTGTAAATTATTATTATTTGTAATAAAAAGGAAAAAAAATTTATTTAGTACATGTTCTGTATACCATGTTGCATATACTGTAGCACACTTGGCTCGGCTGGAAATAGTCGGGTTAAGGGGTGTTACATATACCAAAAATATGGATGTTACAAAGATGAGAAGAGAAGACTCAGTATAAGCGTTGCAGTACTTATGCCTACATTAGTCAGTGTAGCTAGTAGCCCAGTAATGGCACATGATGCCCAGTAACATTAATGATGCAATGTATCCAATAATGGCACAATGTGCCCATTAAAGGTATAGACGTTTACACTATGGCTAGTCATTTTATCCGATAACTAGGTTTATCACAGGTATAATTCAAGAAATTAAATTATTTTCTCATTTTGAGTCAATTTCACAGTCACAATAATATTTTTTATCACATCTTGAACATACTACCTACTCAACTTTTAGCTTTTATCTTAAAATAATACTATTTTTGTACCGTCTCTTTATCTTATATTAAGTAATATTTTATTTTATGCCATTAATGCCAATGAGAAGTTACAAGTCAACGTTCATATATCATTATTTTATTTTATTCATTATTATTTTTTAAAGGAAAATCTCATGGAAGGTAATTCAAATAACAAATTATAGTATTTCTTATTCTTTATTTTAAATTATAAAGACCCACTTTAAGACTTCCTACTAATTAAATCAATTTTTTCTCCTCCTAGTTGACCGAGACCCATCATGCATGCCCATAAATATATATTAAATTATTTCTAAATCAAACATCACATAACATCTCATGCATAACATCATATACATAACAAAGATACAAAACTAAAACCAATTTGGTGATACAAAACTGAAACCAATTTGGCCAAGTTTTAACAAATAACAATTTAACTTTTCAAGCACATATTCTCCTATTTCTCACAATAAATCTAAATTATAATTTCATATTCAAGTTCTCCTTGATTAGCCCTACTCATCTATATGAAATTTATGAATTATAACTAAAGATTTTAAAAAGTATATTTTAGTTATGTGTCATGTATATGGCATATATATATCTCACTATATACCCACCATTTCGAGAAAAATTCTTTATGAAACTTCATTTTATTCTGGGGTAATCATTATTGTACAATTTAGTAGATCTTAAACATAGTTTTGCCTAATTATACCTCTCGGTCTAAATCATAAAGCATGTTTAAGTTCATCTCAAACCTTTTCATATGTTTAAATAGTAATTCCATTTAATCTCATCACTATTTCAACCTCTAATTTTAGTTTTCTTTTAATTTTTTAACCCTTTAAATTTCTAAACTTATCATATTAGTTTCATAACAATTCCCTTTTCAAAAAATTTCTTCCATAATCATTTAATTCAACACTTTGATTAACTCAAAGTTTCGTTTACATATGAATTTAAGTTAAAAATCAACAAATATACCTTATGTATACTACAAATATAATTTTTCCTTTCAAGAAAGAAAAGTTCCATAATTAATTTATTCACAAATCATTTAATATTCACTTTCTTTCACAAATAATTCTATTTAATCAATTGACAAGATTCTAAAAACAATTAAAATCAAGAAAAAAATATAATTAATAGCAAACTAAGTACTATACAAGCAGTAAACTTTCCAAATAGCTTTTTTCCTTACTCTTTTCTTCAACACCTTGATTTTATAGTGATTTTCTTGAGAAATTACACAAACTAGCTAATTCCCATCGAACCTTGAATTACTTTCAAAGAATCTTGGTTTTTTAGTAGAAAATGAAAGAAGAAGAAGAAGCAATAGAAATTGTAATGTCTAAAAATTTTAAGTATTGATTTTTTTGTATTAAGTATATATATAGGTATATATCATATTGATTATGATACTATATGTGGTTTGAGTATTTAAAATTGGTAGAAATAAGGTTGATTAAGCTCTAAAAAGTGAAAAATTAAATTCAAGTGTAGATTTAATTGGTATTTCTGAAAAAAAAAATTTTAAGGGGTAAGAAATTATGAAAATGGCCTTATGGCCCTTAAATAAAATGTTACTACAACTGGAATGTGAAATGTGAATAGTGGGGCTTTAAAATAGATAAAGTAATTATTTTTAAGATTTTATGGAATTAAAAGTCAAATAAATAAAAAAATTAGATGTACCGAAGTTTCAATGTGAGCATCACATAGTATAAAAAACCTAAATACTAAAAAGAGAGAGAGAGAGAGAGAGATAGAGAGAGAGAGAAAAGCTAAATTGACTTTTGCTTCTTCTTTTTCCTTCTAAAAGCCAAATTGATTTATGCTTCTTCTTTTTCCTTCTCCAACCTATACCTATATCTCCATCACCATCACCTTCTCCTTTCTTCTTCTTCCACCATTCTTTAACTTTGAAATTATGGGATTTTAAGAGAAAAATCAAGTTTTTAGTGAAAATTAGCTACTTTAAGTATGAATTTTCAAGGAAATCATCATCAAATCAAAGAATTGAAAAGGAAAAAGGATTGAAATGCTACTTGAATGAGATTAGTGCTTGTATATCATATACTTTTCTATTATTTGAGTTTTATTTGAATTTTAATTGCTTATGTAAATATTTGATAGGATAAAATAAAATTATTGTGAAAGAAATTATATGTTGAATGATTTGTGAAGAATATGAATATGAAACTTTACTCCTTTGATAATAAAGTTATTTTTTTGGTGTATAAAGTATGAATTTATTGGTTATTATGTTGAAATAATGTTTAAAACAACCATTGAATCATTTACATACTAATTTAGAGTTATGGAATAAATTAGGGTTTTAGTAAGTTTATGGTTTTGGAGGATTTTAGGGTTATGGAATTTTCTATGTTTGAAGTATGATGATGTTTGTGGTATTTGGTAATGTGATTGTTAGGTATTTGGTTTAAAATAATGTTTAAAGGAATCTTTGAATTAAAGATATGTTGAATTATTGGATTATGGAAGATTTGATAAATAAGAAAGAAAACTATATTCTTGATAAAATATGATTTAAGGGATACTTGGAGTTATTGGAATGTTAATTTAATTAATTTTGAAGTGAATTGCGTTTATGGAACTAATGGCTATTTGAAGTATTTTAGTTGAAGTATTGAAATGTTGAATTACTTATTTATGGAATTGAAAAATGTATGTGGAGCTAAATGGTAATTTATATATACTAGACAACTTTAGTTTAAATGGGTTATGTTCAAAAAAAATTTAAATGTAATAGAAATTATGGAAATCATATGATTAAATTATGCATGGTTAAAATGATGTGAGGAAAGGAAAGGAAAGTTCCATTGAATGAGAATTTAAAAATGAAAAAAAAATTAATTTGAGTAGGAAAGACTAGTATTTAGCTTAATAGAATTTAATGTTAGTGTATTGGCTTGTATTTCATTAATTTGTTAATAGAAGAATGGGTTTGCAATTTACTATGTATTTGGTGAACTAGAAAATTTTTATTTGGTTTAAGTGAAGTTAGTAGTGAACCTTTGACCTATCATATCATTGTTGTACAACCTCCAACTAATGCCATTCGCCCACCATTAGATTCATCTTGAGATGATAAATCCATGGAGGTGTGACTTGCCGCCAACTGACGCTGGAAGAAATCTCACCTCTCATCTAAAAGTGATGCCCTCCGTTGGCTTCTGAGTAATTTTTCAGCCAAATCTGACCTTCTTTCTAGGTTAGATAGGTAACATTTGTAATGTCTGGAAATTTTAAATACTAATTTTCTGCACTAAGTGCATATATAGGTAAATGTATCTAACTGATTATGACATTATATGTGGTTAAAGTATTTAGAATTGATAGAAATAAGGTTGATTAAGCCCTAAAGGTGAACAATTAAATCCAGTTATGAAGTTAATTGGTATTTTTGAAAAAAGATTTTTAAAAGGGCAAAAAATTACAAAAATTCTCTTGTGGCCCTGAAATGAAATTATATCGTAATTCGAGTGTGAAATATGGATAATGGTATTTTAAAATAGTTAAAGTAATTATTTTTATGATTTTATGAAATTAAAAATAGAATTTAGAGTTAATTAAAGAAAGTATATGTACCAAAATAATGGTATGAGTGAATTCATGGGATTAAAATCCTAAATACTAAAAAAAAGAGAGAGGAAGAGGCCAAATTGACTTTTGCTTCTTCTTTTTCCTTCTCTGGCCCATACCCATCATCTCCATCACCACCATCTTCTCCTTTCTTCTTCTTCCTCCATTCTTTAACTTATAAATTATGGGAATTTTAGAGAAAAATCAAGATTTTGGTGAAAATGAGCTACTTTAAGTATGAATTTTCAAGAAATCACCATCAAATCAAAGATTTGAAAGAAGAAGGATGGAAGTGCTACTTTAATGAGGTTAGTGCTTGTATATCATACACTTTCCTATTATTTGAATTTTATTTGAATTTTAATTGTTTATGTAAACATTTGATTGGATTAAATGGAATTATTGTGAAAGAAATTGTATATTGAATGATTTGTGAAGAATATGGATATGGAACTTTACTTATATGGCAATAAGGTTATTTTTGTAAGGTACAAAGTGTGTATTTATTGGTTATTTAATTGAAACAATGTTTAAAACAACCATTGAACCATTTATGTACTAATTTAGAATTATGGAATAAATTAGGGTTTTAGTAAGTTTAGGCTTTTGGAGGATTTTAGGATTATGGAATTTTCTATCTTTGAAGTATGATGATGTTTGTGGTATTTGGTAGTGTAATTGTTAGGTATTTGGTTTAAAATAATGTTTAAAGGAATTTTTGAATTAAAGATATGTTGAATTGTTGGATTATGGAAGATTTGATAAATAGGAAAGAAAAACCCTATTCTTGATAGATATGGAAAAAAGAAAAGCAACTTTGAGTTATTTAAATGTTGATTTAATTAACTATGTAAGAAAAATGTTATGGAGTTAAATGTTTATTTGAAGTATTCTTGATCTTGGTTTAAATGAATTATGTGTAGAATCAATTGTCATAGAATTTGTTAAATTATATTGTTAAAGTGTACATATTTGAAAGTTTGTGAAGATAAAAAGAAAGGAAATACAAGTAAAGGAGAATTGTATTGGGAAAATCAATCTTGAGGAGGAAAAAGATTAGTATAAAGCTTAATTGAAGATAGTGCAAGTGTATTGAATTATGTTTAATTGATTTACATATGGAGGTTTATGTTTGAATTTAATTGTGTTCTTGAAATGCTAGATATTATGAATTGGTTGTAAGTAAGTGAGATTAGTAGTTATCAATTATTGATTCAATCTTGAAAGTGTTTAAAACTAATGGTAGATTTTTTATAAGTTTGAAGTGAGATCAATCCATTAGATGTTGAAACTTAGAAAGCAAGGAAAGTATTGGTACATGTTGCTGTATATTCAAAATGAGTATATAGTTAAAGAATGGGTAAATGATGATTGCAAGTGATTAGTGGTTTTTAGATTATTTGTGAAGAAATAAGACAACATGATAAATGAGATAAGAAGATTGATAGAATTACAATCATTAGTGATTAAAATAATATGGAAAGAAAGATAAAGAAAACAAAGAGGAGAAGTGAAGGTTTAGTTATGTGTTGGAAGTTAAGTTTTGAAAATAGCGTGAAGATATACATATTGTATACCTAATATATTCCTAACAGTAACACTATTGGATGATTAAAGATAATTATTAAATTGTTTATACTAGTGTTTGGCTAGTTACATTTTATTGATTGATAATAGTTAAAGAGAAAGGAATGATTGCATGAAGAGAAAATGTAATGAGGATCAAAATTTATATGTTGCATTATTATTAGAGTTGAATAAAGTAGTATCTTAAGGATTGAGTTAATTATATGTAAGTGGATAACATGTTAGAGAGAAATGATAAAGTTTAAAATGGAAAAAATATATTAATCACAAAATATAGTTTATAAATAAATATATATATATGACATATGAAGTGTATATAATATATATATATATTATATACACTTGAAGTGGGAAGTATTGAAAGATAAAAATTAATATATAAATAAAGTTTGTCAAATTAATTTATTGCAAATATGTTATATATATATGCATGATAATTATAATTGAAGAAATTGTCTATAGTCTATAAAATTATAAAAAATATGAATACTCAAAAATGCCTAAAGGCAACTTCAGTGGAATCTTAAAAATAATTTATGTTATATAATTAAGTTAATTAAAATAAAGATTATTTCATTGTTTTATTAAAATGAAAAGACTAAAAGAAATGATGAAAGGACTACTTTAATAAAATTAATATGATAATTATTAAATTAATTAGAATAGTAAAATAGGTGAATTGTCTGATTAAACTGATAATAAATCTAGTCTTCATATTGAATAACTAGCCAGAGGGTGGATGTCTCTATTGTTACTGGACACTCTGTGTCACTACTATTATTGGGTATATTATATTGTCATTACTGGGCCACTAGCCATACTAACTTATATATTACTGGGCAATTACTTGCCATCACTGAACATGTTATTTGATCCTATAATTTTAAACTCAGAATATAAGGGAAAATGTGTAAAGATAAGAAAATTTTATTGAAACATATATATATTATTGATTATTTATAATAAATTGTTGGATTATAAGAAAATATATTTTTACATTTACTGAAATGTATATAACAATTACAATGAAAAGTGAGATGTAATAAGGCTTTATTGAGTTCTGTAACACTCTTGTACCCCATATACGTACACCACATACACCCACATATGTAATATACGTATACCGGATACAAAAATGTCACAATCCATTTTAAACAAACCAATCTTTAACTTTAACATCAATTCATCATAATTTCATTCTCAAATCATTTCTCATTTTTTCATAATCAAACTAGCCACATTGCCTTATTATATCATCTTTTCTCACTTTTCTCATTCTTCTATCTTATATCAATATCAATCGGTTACATTATGTTTTTACATATCTCATCATGTTATTCCATATTTCCTTTCATTTACAACACCTTACTTAATTGCTTTGATACATCAACATAATTCATATTATGCACATCATAACATATTTCTCATTCATCAATAATATATTAAGTAACTTAACATATTTTTCCAACCACATGTGTTAAGTCCCAAATGTCATGTAAATGTATGCAATCATTCAAAGTTTGTACTTACCTCTAAAAGCAACACCACCACTTCAACCTCCTCTTCCAAGATATCCCTCAATCCTTGGATTGGGTAACTTAATTCTCTTCAAAGTCTAAACCAAAGGTGATTATAAATACTCACTTAGTGATACACATAAGAAAATAAGAATAAGAACTATCTAGGGAAAACTCTACACTTGACATGCTCAACAACATGGGCGTGTTCATGGAAATGCCCTAAACCCACAACACAGAAGCTTTGACACGCTCAGTGACATGGGCTTGTCACTGCAGTGTCAATTCTCCAACAACACAGTAGCTATGACATGCTCAATGACATGGGCATGTCACCAGACGTGTCAATACTACTACTACACAGAAGTTGTGACATGCTCAATGACATGGGCGTGTAACTGGACGTGTCAATCCTCCAACAACACAGTAGCTGTGACATGCTTAGTGACATGGGTGTGTCACTGGACGTGTCACCAGCCCTGAAAACAGAACCAACGACACACCTAAAGACATGGCCATTCTACTAGGCGTGTCAGGCCAAAACTTGAAATCGACACCAAAAATGCCACATCCAACTATCATCTTTCTTTACCCTTTTCAACTCCAAACAAACTCAACCATAAACATCCTAATACCACCATAAACTTGCATAAACTTGCATAAACATCAAAACAACTCAATTACAAGCATCAAACACAAACACAACCATATTTCACAACTCAAAACTTACACAATCCACAACTCTTGTTTTCTTCACCAAACTTAACCCTTTTCTTTAATCCAACCCCAAATATCAAAGTTATCTACACCCAAGAACTTCAAACATACCCAAAATCAACTATAAACACAACTACAACAACAATCCAAAAAACTCATAAACACACTCTCAAAGGAAATCAAAGAAACAATTTGGAACTTACCAAAAATGAAGAAAAATCCTTAAAACTCCAACTTGATCACTTGAAATCCTTAAATTGCTTGAGTTAGGAAGAAGCAAAACCTCTTTTCCTTTGGATGAAAATGATGACCGGCTCTCTTGGAGAAGAAAGAAGAAGATGAAAATGCAAAAAGTCAACAACACTCACCAAACACTTCTCTTTTAACCAGACACAATTCTTTAATTCACTCTCCACCAAGCAATAAATTAATATAATATTATAACCTCAAATTTGCTCTTCCACTAACCATAATTAATATTAATATCTTAATAATTAAAATATCTTTTGACCTTATTAAGATATTAACTTGTATATAGTGTATATATCTACATATATACAACATATACACATCTCCTTCCTTTTTCCTTAATTATATCTATATATGTACTTTAAATCATTTAATTAATTCTCAACAAATAATATTTCCAAAAATTTTGGGGTATTATATGGGATATTACAATTCTCCCCCTCTACAAATAAATTTCATCCTCGAAATTACCTGTTCTTAAGTCTGGAAAAACTGGGAATACTGATCTCACATCACTTGCTCACTCTCCCAAGTTGCCTCTTCCTTAGCATGATTCTTCCAAAGATCCTTCACAAGTGGCACTTTCTTAATGCTCAAGTCTTTCAGTTCATGTTCCAAAATAGCAACTGGTTCTTCTTCAAAAGTCAGATCCAGACTCACCTCAATAGATTCCACTAACAAAATATGAGATGGGTATGACTTGTACCTCCATAGCATAGAGACATGGAAGACACTGTGAATTCGATCCAATTCAGGCGGCAAAACAAGTCTATAGGCCACTGGTCCAACTCTCTTCAATACCTCATAAGGTCCAATGAAACGAGGACTCAACTTCTCTTTGCGGCCAAATCTCAAAATTTTCTTCCAAGGAGACACTTTCAAAAATACTTTATCTCCTACATTGAACTCTATGTCTCTTCTCTTTAAATCTTAATATGATTTCTGTCGATCTGAAGCTGCTTTCAAATTATCTCGAATTATCTTCACTTTCTCTTTTATTTCTTTAATCAAATCGGGACCAACCAACTTACCTTCTCCAACCTCATCCCAACATAGTGGCATCCTGCATCTTCTACCATACAATGTCTCGTAAGGTGCCATTTTAATACTGGACTGATGACTATTTTTATAAGCAAATTCAATCAATGGTAAAAATCTATCCCAACTCCCAGAGAAATCAATGATACAACTTCTCAACATATCCTCTAAAATCCGTATCACCCTCTCTGACTGCCCATCTGTCTGAGGATGAAAAGCAGTGCTAAAATGCAATTGAAAACCCAAAACATTATGCAAACTCTTCCAAAATCTCGAAGTAAACCGGGCATCTTGATCAGATATCAAAGAAATTAGGACTCCATGAAACTTCACTATTTCACTGATATATAGCTCAACTAATTTCCCAAGAGAATAATCCATTCTAACTGAAAGAAAATGAGATGTCTTCGTCAGCTGATCAATAATCACCCAGATTGCATCATGCTTCTTCTGAGTCAAAGGCAAACCAGTCATAAAATCCATAATTACATGCTCCCATTTCCATTCTGGCATTGATAAACGTTGGAGCAACCCCGAAGGAACTTGGTGCTCGACCTTCACTCTTTGACAAGTGAGACATTTGGATACAAACTCTGCTATGTCCCTCTTCATACCTGACCACCAATAATATTGCTTCAAATCATAATACATTTTAGTATTCCCAGGGTGCATAGCAAAAGCCGACTTATGTGCTTCCTCCAAAATTATCTTTTTCAATCTTGCATCATTAGGAACACACAACCTATCTCTGTACCACAAACTGCTATCACCTCTCACATGAAAGTCTCGACTCTCCCCCTTTTGGCAATCCAAAATAATTTTTTGAATTTTCTTATCTGCCAACTGAGCCTCTCTAATATGATCCAACAAAACCGGTCTTAATTGCAACTAAGCCAACAAAGCACCATCATCACATGATTCAAAACTAGCATGCAATGCTCTCAACTCAACAAGCAACGAGAGCAAATAAGAAGTCAAACCTGCCAAAGACTTTCAACTCAAGGCATCAGCATCAACATTTACCTTACCAAGATGATAATCAATCAAATAGTCATAGTTTTTAATCAACTCCAACCACTGTCTCTGCCGAAGATTCAACTCTCTCTAAACACCCAAATATTTCAAACTCTTGTGATCCGTATAAATGAAACACTTCTCCCCATACAAGTAATGCCGCCAAATCTTCAAACAAAAGACTATAGCTGCTAACTCCAAATCATGTGTCAGGTAATTAAACTAAAGCGGCTTCAACTGCCGCAAAGCATAAGTTATGACTCTACCCTCTCGCATCAAAACACAACCTAAACCACTATATGAAGCATCACTGCAAATCACATATGGTTTATCTTCCACAAGCAAAGTAAGAATAGGAGCTTGAGTCAACATCTCCTTCAACTACTCAAAGCTTACTTGATACCGATCTGTCCACACGAATCTAACTCCCTTTCGAAGTAATCTGGTGAGTGGAGTAGCTATCAAAGAAAAACCCTTCATAAACCGTCGATAATAGCATGCCAAACCTAGAAAACTTCTAACCTCAGTCACTGTCTTTGGTGGACTCCAATTCAAAATAGCTTCAACTTTACTCGAATCAACTCTTATACCCTCTCTTGAAACCACATGATCGAGAAAAGTCACTTGATAAAGCCAAAACTCACATTTAGACAGCTTAGCATACAATTGCTTCTCTCTCAAAGTCTGCAATACAATCCGCAAGTGCTTATCATGGTCCTCCTCATTATGTGAATACACCCAAATATCATCAATAAATACCACCACAAACTGATCTAGATAGGGTCTAAACACCTTGTTCATCAAATCCATGAATACTGCTAGTGCGTTCATCAACCCAAAAGGCATCACCAAAAACTTATAATGCCCATACCTGGTGTGGAAAGCTGCCTTAGGTACATCTTACTCTTTGACTCTCAACTGATGGTACCCTAATCTCAATTCAATCTTAGAGAATACTGCTGCTTCCTTCAACTGATCAAAGAGATCATCTATCCTAGGCAAAGGATGCTTGTTCTTGATGGTCACTATATTCAACTGCCGATAATCAATGCACAGTCTCAAAGTACCATCCTTCTTGTAGACCCTTAATTTTTTACCCAGTCTGGTCCAATATATTTTATTTAGTCCAAAATAATTTGTGTTGTCTAATATATTTTAATTGGTCCAAAATAATTTTTGATATATTAATTAAATAATTTTTGCTTTAGTATCTAATTTTTATTAATAAAAAATAAAAACAAACAAATAAAAATAAAAATCGGTGACGAAAAAATCGGCGATAAAAAAATCATTGCCGAAAACCAGCACGCGGACGATGTCCGTGGGCCATTTCGCTCGCAGGAGTTTCCCATAGAATTTTTCTGTAGGCGAAATGGCCATTTTGCTCGCAGGAAAATCCTGCGGGCAAAATGGCCCGCTGTCCAGTCGTCGCCCCCTGCCACAGCCAACTGAGACAATTTTTTTTGCCAGCGCAATTTTTTCACAAAAGTTTTTTTTTGCCAGCAAAATTTTTTCAACGCAAATTTTTCAAAACCTAATGCAATTAGGTTTCAATTTCCTTTTCTTAATGAATATTATGTTTCATGAATGATTAGGAATGAACCATAAAACTTCTATAAATAAGGACTAAACAACACAGAAAAATCAAGGGAGAAAGAAGGGAAGAAATCGGACAAAAGCTTGAACAAAAGTGGAGACCGAAACTGTGAAGGAAAACCTTGAATCAAGCTGATTTTTTGAGAGAGCAGAAAAACAATTCAAGCAATTCAAAGGCAAAAAATCTTGTCTTTGATTTGGTTCATCCAAGAAGCAATTTTGGTGTAACCTACGAAAGAAGGTTTGAATTCTTAATTTCTTTATATTTTTTCACAGTAGCATAAACTATTTAATTGTGACTTTTAATTCAAAAACCCTAGAACTTTAATTTAGTTTTTCTAAAGTTTAAAAACCTTATGTCATTGCTTTGTTTTCCAAAAAACTTACAATTGTTATTTTTGCTTCATCAAGATCTTAAAACCCTAATTTAACATATTTCTTTTCAAAACCATAATTTAAATTCTGTTTCTTTCTAAAAACCTTAGCAAATATCTTTTCTATTTCTGTAAACTTTAAATCATTTGTTTATTTTCATAAAACTTCATAAAATTATCAAATTGATTTTCAAACCCTAAAAACCTCATGCATTCACCGAAACCTAATCCAAAAATTCTAAAACCCTAATTCAACTTTAAAACCAAAACAATGAACCCTAACCCCCTTAAAACCTTAAACCCTAATTTTTTCTAAACCCTAATCCTTTAAAACTTTAAAAAACCATATAAACATAAATATTATAATTTTACACAGTAAGCTTGAAACCATAATTCAGTGAATAACCGTAAACCATAAATCTAAGTATTTTAAAGTGTCCAAACCTTAATTTCATAATTTTACATCACAAACACTAATTTGGTTAATCAAGGAACTTCATCAACCTTTTAAAACATAAAACCTTAATCTATTTTAATTCCTTTAAAAACTCACAGTAGCCTAAATTCCACAAATTCCAAAACCCTAAACACATGAAATAAAGAACCCTAAATGGGAACAGTAGCCATAATTTAGATTTTTTTTGTCTTATTCAAGTTTATATTTGATTTGATTATGCTTTGATTTATTTTATATGCTTTAATTTATTTAAGTTCAATGCTGGGTTTATTTAATTTATCATGGATGGATGTTTACTTTCTATTGATGTTTAATATCTTTGATGAATGATTTATTTATGATGAATGATTATTTACTTTTATCAATTTATTTAGATTTTCAAATGTTGTAAGAGGTATGTTTCCACTTGGTGGGTACCTCATTAGTTAAATATCATGTAATTTAAATTGCTTTTATGTTTTAGAACCAATGTAAAGGGCATGTTTCTACCTTTCAGTGGGTGTCCTATTTAGGCATGGGATATAAGGACATGTTTCCATCCTTGGATGGGTGTCCATTTAATTGTTTTGTTTAGACATTGTTTTGATTTTCAATATATCGATGCTTTATTTTTATTATGTGTAACATGGGTAATGTTGTTATATTTAAGAATTTTATAATATTAAGACATGTAAAGGAGGTCGGTTCCAATGAACCGGGCATTGTGGGGATGCTGGGCCATTTCTCACCTTCCCCACACATACCCAACTTTCCGAACCTATTAGGGGGTTGGGGATTCCTTAGGAATCGAGTCATCCACCCCTTTCTTTTTCCCGGCCTGTCCGGGTGGTGACTCCATTTTCTCTGGAATTAGGTCCGTGTTCTCTAAGGCCCCGAGCCTAAACAGTGCCAAAGTCGCAAGAACCATTCAACCAGGAGTGGGGGCAAAAATCCCCGCTCACAATGGCGACTCTACTGGGGACAAGAGAAGTTGATTTCGTTGGTCTTTATATTATTCTATTCTTTTTATAATGATATTATCCATTACATCATATTAGATTGCATCGTGTGCGTGAGTTAGGACGCCCATGTTACCCGTGTTGTGTTATGTAAGGGATACCATACTTTCACTCAAGGTATGGAGATCGAGCATGGCATAACCACTCATAGCCTCATACCATTTGGTATATACTTGCTATGGGAACCTAAGCCTTTTAACCCAAAGACTAAAGCTCATGTAATTGGCCTAGTTACTTTCCTTAGGTTTTTACCCCAAATGCATGTTGTTTGACTATGGTTCATTTATCTTGGCTTAAATCATAGCTTATTTGGTTTGTTCTTTTTCTAATATGACCTAAGTACATTGTAAGCTCAAAATAAATTTTTCTTTAGAAAATCCAAAAGACCAAAGCTATTTTCAAAATTTTTCAAGATGGTCTTTGCACATAAAACTTGTCTAAAAACATATCAAAAATTCTTTGGCTCATGGCCCAAATACTAAGCCCGAAATCTATTTTTCTAAAATCTTTTATAATGGGCTTAGAAACAAAATTGTTTTTATCCAACCTCTCCTTACAAAGAGCTTGCAAAAATATTTAGGTCAATTAAGAAATACCAAAAAGTAATTGTGGGCCTAGTTTACACTAAGAATAAATTAACCATGGGCTTGTTTTTGGCATGAATCATTAGTTAGCTTTTTCAAGTGAGAAATCTATCTATGATAAACCTCTTAATTTAGTTTTAATCCAATATAGCATAAAAGCTACTTGAGTTGGTTGGATGGATTAAAACCTAATTAATAGGAATTATCATGGATGGAATTCCATTTGAAAATATGACTATTGGTTGAAACGTCCGAGGGAATTATTCAAAAATAAGATACCCCATGTTGGTATTTTGTTAACCATATACCTAGGAAAAGAGACTCGCCATTCGTGTGTGGATGTTATAAGGTTGGAAGGAACATCCGAATTATCTTTCTTTGTTGATTGTTCTTTCATACATGCATACATTTTCATCTCATATCATTGATCCTCTCTGGCTCACGGCCTTGGATTATGACAGTTCAAAAGCTTACAAAAATCTAACCTACGCCGGAGATGAAGTATCTAGCAATGACTCTCTGGCTCACGGCCTTGGATTATGACAGTTCAAAAGCTTACAAAAATCTAATCTAGAAGAGATGGAGAAACAAGGCTGCTTTGCTTAAGAAGAGGCCCGATGAATCCGATCAAATAAGGATGCTTGTGAGAGGGGTATTGCTTAGTCTTCGTGAGAGGATGTCTCATACACTCATCCGTGATTTCAAAGACCTTCTCCAAGCTGGTTTGCAAATTGAAGAATGGGAGAGAGAGAAGAGCCGTTTTGCAACAAAAAGGAACGAGAAAGGGATCTATCAATCTGGTAGCCAAAGCATGCAAAAGGCAGTCAGTGTTAACACTACTAACTAAGGAATGAGGAGACAATTTTCAAAATTAGGGAAGTCGATGTCTTGGGTTCTCAATAAAATTCAAAGAAAAGGATTACTAGAACCCTTAAATCCTCGTCCTTTGCCTAAACCTCTCCCACCTAATTTTGACACTAAAGCATTTTATCAATTTCACCAATGCAAGGGCATGACACGGATAGATGTGTGAGCTTGAGACATGAGATCCAAAATCTAATTGATAATGGGAGACTACCTGAGCCCAACAAGCCAAACACCAATGACAACCCATTACCAAAGTTCAATAGAGTACCATCACCGGCAACCTTCATGATTGGAGGAAGTTTGCATGCGGATTTTGTCATGTCTTCTTTTCAAGATGTGGGTAGAGAAGCAACCAAAGAAGAAGAGGTATTTGGTGAAATTAAACAAACTATGGTGAATAAAGAGGTAACAATTTGTGTTGTCAATCAGTTTTGGGATTCAAGCGATAGTGATGGTGATCTTGTATCCAAGAAGGAGGACTGGACTTGGTCCAAACCCGAAGAAGATAAAGTAATGAACACTATATCTAGTAAGCCTTATGCAAGGCCACCACCTAAGGAGGTAGAAACTAATAAGGGAAAGGAAGTTGAAGTAGAAGAAGATGATGTTGTGCTCAAGCAATTGAAAAGAACCCAAGCAAGTGTTAGCATTTGAGACTTATTAGCTACTTCTAAAAAGCACCGAGAAACTATGGCCAAAGCCTTGGCTAGCATGCCAATTTCTACCTCCACGACACCGGAGGAGCTGATCAACATCATAAAAATTGGAGGGGCAATGAAATGTGAAGAAAAGAGTGAAGTTAATATGGGAGCAGTTTCTTTTTCGGATGTGGACTTACCGGAGGAGGGGAGAGGCCACATCTGCCCTCTCTTTATCAAAGTAGAAATCAAGGGGAAGAGGACTCCTTATGTAATGGTCGATGATGGGTCCGCCATAAATGTTTGTCCACTTAAGATATTGCCAAAGCTAGCTATGTCAACGAAGGATCTAAATCCGACCGAAGTAACAATTCGGGCTTATGACAACACTAAGAGACACACCGAAGGGACTTTCAAAGCGGCTGTCAAGGTTGGTCCAATAGAATCTATTGTTGAGTTTGTTATTTTACACATACCGATTACCTTCGCCTTACTCTTGAGGCGACCATGGTTTCATCCTCTTGGTAGAGTTCCTTCCACCCTACATCAAAAGATCAAGTTCCCCAACGAAAATGAGACAGTGGTCATTGAAGCTGAAGACAATGAGATTGTTAATGCTCTAATGATTGAGAGGCCTCTCAATGGTTTCCAAGTAGCTGTAATTTCTAATGATGAAGTAGTGGACTCCAAAGTCTTGAATATAATGAAGAACATGAACTACCTTCCCGAAGCTGGTCTTGGAAAGAGTAAGGCCGGTTTGACAAAGTTGCCAGATTTTAGAACTCAAACTTCTAAGAAAGGATTGGGATATGATGAAGCCAATGATGTCCAGCAAAAGAAGAGTGAGAAGATGAGCTTCCCGCCACTTGAAGAGATCTTTGTCAAGTCTCCAGATATGGGACCACTCCAAGGAAAGCCCGAGCCGATCATGTTCATGGGTAAGTTAATCCCAGGTTTTGAAATTTTTGTAGATGTTGCCGAGCTAGTGGAGCAAGTGAAGAAAGAATTCACCCTGCCAACTAGCAAAGAATCCAATCCAAAAGAGAAGAATGAAGTTGTTCTGAAAGCCGAGAAGACTCTAGAAGAGATTGCTGCCCTGGTCGAAGAAAAGTTTGAAGACATCCTGCTTTATGATTCTGAGAATAATGATTTTGATTTTGATTTTAATTTTTCTGCTTTGTATGAGAATGATGATGTTTTCTTTTCCAAAATGAATGCAATAAAGTCTAATTTTTCTTACTTGTGTGATGTTTCTCCTGATGATTTCATACATTCAAATAGCAGTTACATGAGCATTTTTAATATTAATTCTGTCAACACACAATCATTAAATTTGGGAACAACTAAAAATCCTAAAAATATTAGCATAGCATCCAACCTTACTCCTGATGAAAGAGAGAGATTTGAAAAAATATTCAAAAAATATGAAGAAGTGTTTGCTTGGTCTTATGAGGATATGCCTGGAATAGATCGAGACATAGCCGAGCATCATATTCCAACTCACACTCACATGAAACCTGTCAAACAAAACCTTAGGCGATTAAGACCTAAGTGGGCTGAATTAGTTAAAGAAGAGATCTATAAGTAAATACAAGTGAAGTTCCTTGAAGTGATAGAATATCCAGATTGGTTAGCCAACATAGTACCCGTGCCAAAGAAAGATGGAAGAATAAGGGTCTATGTGGACTATAGAGATTTGAACAAGGCTTCCCCTAAGGATGATTTTCCTTTACATCATATAGATGTTCTCATTGATAGTGTAGCCTCTAGCGTGCTACACTCATTTGTAGATGGATTTTTCGGATACAACCAAGTGTTAATGGTCCAAGAGGATAAAACCAAAACTTCTTTCATTACTACATGGGGTATATTTTGTTATAGGGTGATGTCGTTCGGCTTAAAGAATGCTAAAGCGACCTACCAAAGGATGGCCACCACACTATTTCATGACATGAAGCACAAAGAAGTTGAAGTATATGTTGATGATATGATGGTTAAATCGGATACAAGAGAACAACACTTCCAAAACTTAGAGTTATTCTTCGATAGGGCTTTGAAATATAAGATAAAACTGAACCCGAAGAAGTGTGTGTTTGATGTTACTTCAGGCAAGTTATTAGGACATGTGATTGGTCCAAATGGCATTGAGAATGATCCTAACAAAGTTAAAGCAATCATATATATGCCAGCCCCTAAGAAGGAGAGAGAAGTTCAGGGATTCATTGGTAAATTACAATACATTAGCATATTCATAGCAAAACTCACAATAATTTGTGAGCCTATCTTCGAATTACTTAGAAAGAATCATCCGGTCATATGGAATGAAGAGTGTCAAAAGGCCTTTGAGCGAATAAAAGAGTATTTATTGAATCCACCTGTTTTAAAACCACCTAAACCCTGCAAACCTCTATTACTATACTTAGCAGTAGAAGAAGAGTCGATAGGAGCCATGCTAGCCCAAGCAGATGAGTCAGGGATTGAGCATGCAGTTTACTATTTGAGTAGAAAGCTCCTACGTTATGAAATTAAGTATAGTATCATTGAAAAGACTTGTATAGCCATGGTTTGGTCTTTTAAGAAGTTGCGGCATTACTTTCAATCGTATAGTGTGTAAGCAATTTCTAGGCTGTATCCAATGAAGTACTTAAGGGAGACACCCTCTTTGATTATGAAATATGGTTGATGGTTGATAATATTCGAAGAATTTGAGATTGATTATGTAATCAGGAAAACGATCAAAGGTAGAGCGGTGGCAGAATTCCTGGCCCAACAACCATTATTAGATAGTGAAGAGGTAATCTTTGAATTTCCGGATGGACATTTAGAAGCAATTGAAGTACAAGGGTGGAAAATGTATTTTGATGCAGCAGTAAATAGCAAAGGAGCATGTTTGGGAGTTATACTAGAATCGCCCGAAGGGGAACTCATCCCTTTAGCCAAAAAGTTGAAATTTAAGGCAACCAATAATATGGTGGAGTACGAAGCTTGTATTTTTGGTTTGGAAACCCTAATGATAATGAAGGTGGATAAGGTGGAAGTTTATGGTGATTCATTACTAGTAGTATCCCAAGTAAATGGAGAATGGGAGTTGAAAGAAGAAAAATTAAAACCATACCACCATTGCCTGACCATGATGAAGAAGAACTTTAAGGAGTGTAGGTTTATACACCTATCGAGAGAAGAAAATCAGATGGCTGATGCCCTAGCCACATTGGCTTTGGTATGGGAAAACCTGTCAGCTTATTCCTTAAGGCTCTGATATTGACCAGTTCATCAACTCCTTACTATGAATATGAAACAATCATGGAAATTGATACGGATCATGATGCATGGCATGACATTATAAGGCAATTTTTGGAAGAAAGAGAATACCCGCAGGGGGCAACAAAGAAAGAGAGAAGAGCCATAAGGCAGTGGTCACCTTCCATGGGGAGTTATATCGAAGATGGCCTAATGGGGTGCATTTGAGATGTTTAAGAAAGCCTGAAGTGGAGCGCATCATGTCAGAAATACATGCAGGAAGTTGCGGTCCGCACATGAATGGTATTGAGTTTGTCAAGAAGTGCCAACAATGTCAGATGTATGGTAACTTGAATCACATGCCTTCTAAAGAATTGCATTCTATGTCTTCACCTTGGCCATTCGCTACCTGGGGTATCGACATTATAGGAGAGATACATCCGACAGCTTCAAACGGGCACTGTTTCATTGTGGTAGTAGTAGATTATTTTTCAAAATGGGTCGAAGTTGAATCCTTCAACAAGCTGGGTGCAAGCCAAATGGCTAGGTTTATTGAAAAGAACCTCATCTGCAGATACGGGGTCCCACACAGTGTGATATCAGACAATGGGGTTCAGTTTCAAGGAGTAGTTAAGGATTTATTCTCAAAGTACTGCATCCATCATCATAGATCCTCTCCTTATAGACCAAAGGCTAATGGTGCAGTAGAAGCAACAAACAAGACAATTAAGCAAATTCTGTCCAAAATGACCAAGACTTACAAGGATTGGTCAGAGATGCTTCCCTTTGCTTTATGGGGGATATAGGACAAGTGTCCGAACACCTACTGGAATGACACCATTCTCTTTGGTTTATGGAATGGAAGTAGTATTGCCAATCGAAATTGAGATCAAGTCATTAAGAGTAGTCTTGGAAGCCGAACTGCCTGAAACAGAATGGGTAGCGAGCATATACACACAGTTAGCTTTACTAGAAGAGAGAAGGTTAAAAGCGATGTATCATCACCAACTGTATCAAAAGAAGATAGCTCGGGCCTACAATAGAAGGGTTAAGGTCAGAAAATTCAGAATTGGGGATTTGGTGTTGAAACAATGTAAGCCTAATGTATTTGATCCAAGAGGGAAGTTCAGGCCTAGCTGGGAAGGGCCATATGTCATGAAACAAGTCATGAACAAAGGTGCGGTGAAGTTGTCAGAGATGGACAGGAACGAATTTAGTGAGCCAGTAAACATTGACACGTTGAAGAGGTTTTATGTATGATAAAAAAAAAGAAAAAAGAGCTCGCTAGGTTGAAAACCCAAAAAGGGCGGCCTAGGCAAAAGTTAAAGCAGTTTGATAGTTTCGAAAACCCGAAAAGGCGGGCTAGGCAACAATTAGGGCTAAATGAGAGAAAATCGTCAATTAGAAATCCAGAAAGGGCTAATTGGCAACAAGAGTGATCTTGTGTATGCTGACTTTATGTTTGGTTGTTCCCTAATTTAATAAAATAGAATTAATGTTAAAATTGTTCTATGTGCACTGTTATAAGTATTTGAACAAATATGGATGGAATAAATAAATACAATAGCAAAAGGTGATGACAAATTATAAATGGAAAAGAAGCATCTTTTATTACTTTAATTATTTTTCATCCTAACGATACATTTTTTGAATTGATAAATGCAAAATCTATGGCAGTCGATAAATGTAACGTGCAGGCCAGCTTTGCCTCAGCCGATCCAAGTAGGCTTCAGTCAAACAAGGCATGTCTAAGTTAGGAGTAAAGTCAGAATCACGAGGCTCGACTCCGTACTGATGGCTAAGTCGGCGAGGATCATAGCATGTACCTTGACGAAGAGTGGCAAGAGGAATGTTGTGGCCTCAGCCTCACTATCTGCAAGTGCACAGATCGTTAACAAGTAATATAATGATGAGTAGAGTATCGTTCTCACGAGGAGGTTAATTCTAAGTACCAAACAATTAAACCGATTAATATTTGGATAATCAAATTCAATTTATGATTTAACTAACTAAAATGACAATAAATTAAGAATAAATTTCTAATGATTTAAAACTTAGGGTTTAGTCACCTTTATTGATTTATCATGGATTTTCTAAGGTATCAATTTTATTCAGTCATCCTTTTGATTAATGGTTGGATTCTCCTAAATTAAGTTGAAATCTCTCTTAAGTACTAGAACCAATATCTACTTTAATCCTTACGTTTGCTCTCGTGATCATAAGTAATTAAATCAATTCATTAGGTTTTATGAGAATCTTGAATCAACCTCTTAAGGGTTTAACCTTATCTCTAAGTGAGAAACTTACTTAAGATTGTTATCTCCTTGGACTAATGTCATGCTTCCACTCTCGCTCCATCACACAACATCTCAAATCAATTAATCATTGGCCAAATAATCAAAGCATTAAGATTAAAGACAACAAAATAATCAAAGGATAACTAAATTAACCAAATAGACAATTATAACTCCATGATAAATTCAATTAAAGGGACCAACCCTAAGAACGATTAGTTCTTCATTATTGAAATAAAAACATTACAAATATTCAAAATGGTAAATGAAGACATCATTTAAAAGGAATAAGAAATATCAAACTCTATTTCTTTGAAGAAGATCTTGACTTGGATCTTGAACTCCCCCTTGAAGCAGAATTTTACACTTCTTTCCTAAATTTATGTGGATGAATCTAATCTAATCTATTACATACTTTGAACCTTAGAGGAACTGTGTTATGGGGAAAACTGAAAAGGTTACGCCACATCATGTTTGGTTCACCACCAACCCAATTGTTTGCTCAAAGACATGATTTTCGGCCCCACGGTCGTGGCTTTTGAGTGCCACGGTCATGGCCTGAGTTAGTTTGGTCGGTTTGAGCACTTTAGAGCTGTAAAATGGTCGGTTTGGAAGGCCACAGTCATGGCCTTTTCAATGCCACGGTCGTGGCATTGAAGATAAAACTGCCAACTTGATTTTTATTCTCTTTCTTGGCTCGGACAGTAGCGAAATCAATCCCACGGTCGTGGGTTTTGAGTGCCACGGTCGTGGCCTTTGAATATGCTTCTAAATATGCAAAATCTCTTCAAAATAGAGCCAAAATCCATGCCATGGTCGTGGCCTTTGAGCCCCATGGTCGTGGCTTTCCAAATGCTTCTGCCCTTGCAATTTGTCATTGAAAAACTTGGACAGCTTCAAATCAAATCCCATGGCCATGGATTTTTGACAGCTTTGGCCCTGGGATTCAAAACGAATCTGGACCTCTTGATTTCTCATCTTTAATTCCATTTTCAAGTTCAAAATCATGTATCATGGTTTATAAGGCCATGTAAATTCATTTTCTTCCATTTTTGAGCTTGATTTGGCCTCCTTTCCATTTTTCCATGATTTTTAGCCAAAATAAGCTTTTTCTTCATACTTGCAACTCTATACTTGAAATGATGAATATTCTAGCTTTCACAATAAAGATTGATCAAATTCAATTGATAACAATGAAAATATAAGTAGAATAATCATTAAATTATGTGCAAAATATAGTCCTATCAAGGAACATACATCAAGTATGTCTGCATGGTGATACAAGAAATTTTTCACCAAGGTACCAACCAACGGATATTGACTTCAGAGCGTGAGTGGATCCAGTCAACCCAATCAGCATATGAAGAAGCAGGATAGAGTAGCTTCCTAGCAGAATGATGATGTGGCAGGTATCTTGTAATATCCTCATATATGCTCTAGAAGTTTTGATTATGTTGTTGATGTTGTTGTTATTGTTGTTGTAGTGATATATTGGATTGAATATATGTGTTAAATTGCAAGAGAAAAGAAATTGGGAAAGAATTAGGGTTTAGAGAGAATGGTATATGTTGTGTATATGATGATATATATAACATATAAATTGGTCAAATGAAGAGTCAAGGGGGTAGAGGATATTTTATGTGGAATGTGCAATTACATATAAGGGCTTATATGAGACAAAAAGTTAGTTATATGATTGAGGGCATTTTGGTAATTGCTTGGATAAGATCACTTGGTGGAGATTAAAAGCAAAATTTGACTTTGTGTCTTCATCATTTCCTTCTTTCTTTCAAGAAGTGGCCGGCTCTCCAAAAACCAAAAGGAAAGAGAGGTGTTCTTGATGCTAGAAGCAAATTGAAGAAGCAATCAAAGGATTTGGTTAAAGATTTGTGAAATTTCTTCATTTGAGGTAAGATCTTTTCCTTGATTTCTTCTTTTCCTTTGAAGTAGTATTTGAAATTCATTAGGGTTTGTTGAATTGATGATGGGATGTAGTTGTGTCATGTATTCAAGTGTAAATTTGGTTTTAAGTTAAGAATTTAAATAGGTGTTGTGTTGGAAGATGGAGAAGGATGTTGGTTTTAGGGTTTTGAAGTGGTTGTGTTTAATTGTGATGTTAATGTGTTATTAAAGTGATTATTGTGATGATTGTGTAAGATATGTGTTTATGTTGTTGAGTATACCCCTTTGAATGAATTTGTGTTGTGCATGATGTGTTAAAATACATTTAGAAGATTGTTGGACACATTTAGGGTTTGGTTTTCAAATGACACGGCCAAAAGCAAGGAGAGACACGGCCAAGCCAAGAAAACTTGGGCGTGTTGGAAGGATTTTTGGGAGACACGGCCGTGTCTATTGCCTGTGTTCACTACTGGATGTTGGTGTTGGGAGACACGGCCACAAGCTTGGCCGTGTCCCTTGCCCGTGTTGCTTACTGTCCAATTGGTTTGAGTGACACGGCCACAAGCTTGGCCGTGTCCCTCAAGGGTGCTGCCCGTGTCCCTCAAATGTGTTGGTTAGGGTTTTATTTCTTTGTTCTAATTGTATTGTTTTGGTTCTTCAAAGGTGGGTTGGTCCCTAAACCTAAACATAAACACTTTAAATATACTTAAAGCATGGAAAGCCCTAATCAAATGGATGTGGAAGATCATAAAGCTATAAATAATATAAATTGTTCTTTGCCCTAATTGCATTGTTGAGATTGAACAATATTATGTTATGCAATGTAAATGGTAATGTGTTTCATGAGTAATGTATATTGAAATGTTATATCAAAGATGTTATGATGATTCAAATAAGAAATGATATGATGCAAAGCCATTGTGATTGGCTATGATGATGCAATTGAAAGAAAGAAGGCATGTTTGCCTAAATGTTGATGAGAATTGGAAATGGAAATGATAATTGAATAATAAATGAATTGTGTGACTAATGTGTTATTCCATTTTCAGAGTTTGTTGTTGGTGGCATGCCTAATAAGTGTAACAATCTCTTGAAGTTAGGTTGGATTGAATCCTTGAAGCCTAATTGAGATGTTACCACCCTTGAAGCTAGGTTGGGTTGGTTCTTGAAGCCAAGTTGGGTTGATGCTTAGCATGCTTTGCTCCCCTTGAAGCTTGGTTGAACCTAATCCTTGAAGCCTAGTTGGGTATATGATATTGATAAATGTGATAACAAAACCAAAACATTAACTCTGAAAATTGAATGGCATATTAGTGTGTCTTGGGCCCAATGCTTGTCTTTGTTTAATGTGAGTCATGATTTGTTTAATGTTGTTCATGAATGGTTAAAAGAATAACTAATGAGGCATATAAAATGTTAAGGTATGTTGTTAGCCTTGCATATATGATGTTACATGTATAATATGGATTGAGAATTGGCATTGCATTGCATTAAAGCATAACATTAGCATGAATTATCTTACTAAGCCTTTGGCTTAGCACGATAGTATTTAATCGCGCAGGTGATAGAGTTGATAGAGTTGAACCCGAGAGCTCTTCGAGACCAAGTGAGAGTAGACGTTGAAGAGTTGATTTTGGGAACTTAAAGATCAGAGCAGACTTGCCAATCATGTATAACTCTTTTATATTTTGTAAAGTAATGATTTTAATGTACATATGTGTATATTTGTAAATATGAAATTAAATGTTTTCATATATGTAAATATTTGATAAATTCCGCTGCGTAACAACTAAATGTATCTTTATATATATCTATTTAGTTTTGTATTACAAGTTAACTACTTATCTTTCTATAATGTATACAATTGAAAGATTATGGTATGGTTTAAAATGTTTAAAATGTTAAGAAAATCCGTAGCATCTCTATGTTTAGTGCATGTATACTACATTGTGGTGTTTGTAGTGTGCATGTATTGAATGTAGGGGTGTTACATATCTAGTAAAATCCATGGATGGAGTATCAAGCAAACTGTAATATCCCAAAATGTTCCTAGAAGTTTTAGTATAATTGTTGTTTTATTTGAATTAAAATGTATAGGTGAAATTGGAAAGAGGAAAGAATTTAAAAGAGAGTGTATATGTTGTATATATGGAAATATATATAACATATACATAAGTCAAATGAATGGTCGAAGGAAGAAGATATTTAATGTGTTATTTATGAAATTACTAAAGGGTAAGTAAAGGAAAGGGAGTTAATATATATAGTAGAGGGTATTTAAGTAAATTTTTTTTTAAATTGCTTGGTGGAGGTTTAAAGAGATGAGAAGTTGACTTTGTCTCTTTTATTTTCCATTTTCTCTTCTTTTCTCTTTGTGTGGCCGGACCTCAAGGAAACAAGAGAGCAAGTGAGGGTTTTTGAATTTTAATAGCTAATTGAAGGAAGATTTCAAATAAACAAGTTGGAATTTCAAGAAATTTCATTATTTTGGTAAGTTCTCTCTTGATTGCTCTTGTTGTTTTTGAAGTTATTTTTGAGTTTGATGAAGTGTTGTTGATAATATGGTTAGGATTGCTTGTGGTGTGTTTGTATGTGTTGAAATGGAATTAAAGATAAGAAGTTAGGTTGGTGTTGGTGATGGAAGAGTAAGAGTTGTGTTTAGTGAAATGTTTTTCTGTTTTACTATTAGTAAAGGCTGTGACTTGTATGATTTTTAATTAAATATAGAAAAATTTTCTTGAAGTGAATTTTTGATATGTTGTGCCTCTATGAGTCTAGAATGACTGAAAAATATGTTGATTTGATTTTGGAATGGTTATGATTTTGAAAAGATTATTTTTATTAGACCTGTTCCAGCAGGTACCTTAACTGAGACAGCTATATTTCGGGATTTTTAATAAAATGTAGAAATATGATATCCAATTGAATTTTGGATATGTTGTTTCTTAGTGAGTCTAGTATTTGATAAAAATAATTTGGAACCAAGTTGATTGAATTTAATTTATGGAATTCACAAAGTTCAGAACTGCTGCCAGGATGCAGGGCAATTGGGGCAGTCTGGTTGGGTGAACTATTTGACCAAGATTTTGTGTTCAGTTTGATCTGAAATTTTAAAGGAACGATTTTAAGATGTAAAATGTAGTTCTGTAAAAATTTTAGAGTTTTTAGTCTAGTAGATTATTTTATACAATTTTTCAAAAGAAGGATAAAGTGGAGTCTAAAACCAGAATTTACTATTCATATGGTCATTTTGCTAATATTCCTTTTGGATTAGGTTGTGAAGAGGTTGAATTACCCTAGCCTAAGTGTTGAGGATTCTTGGAAGAGTAGGTGTATAGATTGGTGTGAGTTGGTTTTAAGGTAAGTACAAACTACATTATTGCATACATTAATATGATATTGAGACTTGAGACATATTTGGTTATAATGTGAATCATGAAGGTTTTGATTAATTATTAAATAATGTAAAATTGTGAAATATAATAGTCTCTTGAATTGATCTTGAATCTTGATTGTGTGACATTAGCATGGCATTAAAGCATCATAGCACTGTAGTTTGTACCACTAAGCCGTTGGCTTAGCGCGAATGTGATTCTTCGCCAGGTGACAGGGAAGAACCAGAGAGTTCCTCTAGGCCGAGTCGAGCCTAGATTTTGAAGAGTGAATAGTGGGCTTTAAGATCGAAGACTGACCGCCAAACATGTATAAATTTTATGTGCTGTAAAACTTGAGTTTTGATGTATATGAATTTGTAAATATTATTACTTTCCGTTGTATAGTGAACAAATATTTTGTCTGCTGTATTTCATAATAAACCTTTACTTTATTTTGTACTAGAAGTGTAAATCCTTTTTGTAGGTTGTAGTTGAGGTTATAAGGGGGATTTATTGGAAGTGTACTGAGAATGATTTTGTTTGCATTGGTTTGTGTAAAAATGTTTTCAAAAATCAGAAAAAAAAACTAGTTTTGTCGACACTTGGGATTAAATTTTTAGGCGAAACTATGGCAAAATTTCTGTAAAAATCGGAACTAAAATTTGACTACGTAAAAGTGGTAGCAACATTAGGATAGTGTGGCGCCTCTACTCAGCTTACGCACGTAGGTCGGGAAGGGGTGTTACAATTTTTGGTATCAGAGCCTAGGTTTAAGATTCTCAACCTAGGTGAATTGTAAGAAAAAGAATATTTTGATTTTAAAAGTTGGTTTTTGAATAAAATACATGTTTTGGTATGGCAGTCTTTGATCTTTAATGAGGAATATTCTGCTGTGTTTGCAAATATAGGTAGTAATGGAGTCCCATTCACGTCAGATTGTAGAAGGAAGTGCTGAGAGTGTAGCTCCAGGAGAGAGTAGAGATGGAGCTAGAGTTGACAGAGTTAGTGAGGCACCTGTTTCTGTGCCAGAGAGACCAGCTGCAGAGGAGGGTTCGCCGGGTTGGTTGAGGCATGTGGTAGAACTATTTAGACAAGTTCCAGTGCAACCACCACCACAGCCTCAGATGCCGGTAAGACATTATGACAAGTTGAGGAAATATGGGGCTGAAGATTTCTTAGGCACTACCAACCCTGCAGTGGCTGAGCAGTGGTTGGATAGGGTACAGAGGATATTCATTCAGTTGCAAGCCACTTCGGATGAGAAGTTTGACTATGCCAGATCCCTCCTTCAGAAAGATGCCTATGATTGGTGGAAGACTGTCCCTCATGCTATGGATGATCCACCTACACTATCATATAGTGATTTCTTGAGGGAGTTCGAGCAGAAATATACTCCGAGGGAGTATAAAGATCTTAAGAAGATGGAATTCCTGAGCTTGAGGCAAGACAACCGGACAGTGACAAAATACGAGATTGAGTATATCCGGTTGAGTCGTTATGCTGGGGGAATTATTTCTGATGAAATAGATCGGTGCAGAAGATTTGAGGAGGGATTGAGGCCCTCTATCATGTGCATTGTGACTGGTTCCAGATACTAGGATTTCTCTCAGCTTGTTGCAGCAGCTAGAAGTGTTGAGAGAGAGTAGAGCATTGCAGCAACTGCTTCGGAGGAGGAGACTAGAGTGAGGAGACCCCAGTTTGAGGCAGGATCTTCATCTGTGAAGAGGGGTAGAGGGAGTTTTGTTCCGAGGATCAGTAGGAGTCTGAGACAGCCGGGTAGGTCAGTGCAGTATCAGAGACAGAGATCGAGATCTACAGCTTCTGTAGCCAGTGCCCCGACTCCCGTGATGCAGAGGTCTACTCCACCTGTATGTGTTCAGTGTGGTGGAAGACATGGGGGTGTTTGTTGGAAATATAGTAGATCAGTTGTATGCTTCAGGTGTGGATCGCCTGACCATTTCATTAGGGAGTGTCCTGAGATGCAAGAGCATAGGCAGGCTGAGTCTGCAGCCTCTCAACCCAGTGTTAGCAGAGGTGGTCGAGGAGGCAGAGGTTTCAGTAGGGGTGGTCGATCCGGGTATTGTCAGAGAGGAGGATCATCATCCAGAGGCAGTAGGCCAGAGGAGGTCGGCTCTTCTCAGAGGGTGTATGTGATGCAGAGGCAGCCAGATGCTTCAGCAGTTATAGCTGGTACATTTTCTTTATTTGGCATTTTAGTACTTGCTTTGATTGATCCAGGATCTACTCATTCATATATTAGTGCATCTATATTGCCTGTGTCTGAATTGCATTCAGAATCCTTAGGATTTGATGTTTTGGTGACAAATCCTTTAGGACATAGTGTGGTTGTTAGTAAGGTGCACCGTGATAGTGCAGTGGTGGTTCAGGGTGAGGAGTTTCTTGGTGATCTGATTGAAATGCCTTTTAAAGTTTAAAAACCTTATGTCATTGCTTTGTTTTCCAAAAAACTTACAATTGTTATTTTTGCTTCATCAAGATCTTAAAACCCTAATTTAACATGTTTCTTTTCAAAACCATAATTTAAATTCTATTTCTTTCTAAAAACCTTAACAAATATCTTTTCTATTTATGTAAACTTTAAAACGTTTTTTTTATTTTCATAAAATTATCAAATTGATTTTCAAACCCTAAAAACCTCATGCATTCACCGAAACCCTAATCCAAAAATTCTAAAACCCTAATTCAACTTTAAAACCAAAACAATGAACCCTAACCCCCTTAAAATCTTAAACCCTAATTTTTTCTAAACCCTAATCCTTTAAAAATTTAAAAAACCATATAAACATAAATATTATAAGTTTACATAGTAAGCTTGAAACCATAATTCAATGAATAACCGTAAACTATAAATCTAAGTATTTTAAAGTGTCCAATCCTTAATTTCATAATTTTACATCACAAACACTAATTTGGTTAATCAAGGAACTTCATCAACCTTTTAAAACATAAAACCTTAGTCTATTTTAATTCCTTTAAAAACTCACAGTAGCCTAAATTCCACAAATTCCAAAACCCTAAACACATGAAATAAAGAACCCTAAATGGAAACAGTAGCCATAATTTAGATTTTTATTTGTCTTATTCAATTCTATATTTGATTATGCTTTGATTTATTTTATATGCTTTAATTTATTTAAGTTCAATGCTGGGTTTATTTAATTTATCATGGATGGATGTTTACTTTCTATTGACGTTTAATATCTTTGATGAATGATTTATTTATGATGAATGATTATTTACTTTTATCAATTTATTTAGATTTCCAAATATTGTAAGAGGTATGTTTCCACTTGGTCAGTACCTCATTAGTTAAATATCATGTAATTTAAATTCCTTTTATGTTTTAGAACCAATGTAAAGGGCATGTTTCTACCTTTTGGTGGGTGTCCTATTTAGGCATGGGATGTAAGGACATGTTTCCATCCTTGGATGGGTGTCCATTTAATTGTTTTGTTTAGGCATTGTTTTGATTTTCAATATATCGATGCTTTATTTTATTGTGTGTAACATGGGTAATGTTGTTATATTTAAAAATGATATAATATTAAGACCTGTAAAGGAGGCCAGTTCTAATGAACCGGGCGTTGTGGGGGTACTGGGCCATTTCTCACCTTCTCCACGCATACCAAACTTTTCGAACCCATTAGAGGGTGAGGGATTCCTTAGGAATCGAGTCATCCACCCCTTTCTTTTTCCCAGCCCGTCCGGGTGGCGACTCCATTTTCTTCGGATTTAGGTCCGTGTTCTCTAAGGCCTCGAGCCTAAACAGTGCCGAAGTCACAAGAACCATTCCACCGGGAGTGGGGGCAAAAATCCCCGCTCACACTTCTTCTTCATAAACAAAACAGGCGCTCCCCACGGAGACACACTAGGGCGAACAAACCCTTTATCCAACAACTCCTGCAACTGCACCTTCAACTCTCTCAACTCAGTAGGTGCCATTCGATAAGGAGTAATAGAGATAGGAGTGGTACCAGGCAACAAATTGATACCAAATTTCACCTCTCTCTCTGGGGTTATCCATGGCAACTTGTTAGGAAAAACATCTAACTGAGAACCCACTACCCTGGTATCTACAACATGAGCAAGATAAGTCTCACATCCTTTCCGAATCATCCTTCTAGCTGAAACAACTGAAACAAAATTGGATGAAAGATGTTTCTACCCACTAGATACCATAACACTTCTACCATCACAGGTTCTCAAGGTAACTCATTTATTCTGACAGTCTACCATAGCCCCATGCTTGGATAACCAATCCATGCCTAAAATTAAATCATACTCCTTGAAAGGCATCTCAATCAAATCACCAAGGAACTCCTCATTCTGAACTACAATCGGACTATTACGATGCACCTTGCTAACTACAACACTATGCCCTAAAGGATTTGTCACCAAAACATCAAATCCTAGGGACTCTGAATGCATTTCAGTCGCAGGCAAGATAGATGCACTTATGTATGAATGAGTAGATCCAGGATCTATTAGAGCAAGAACTGAAATACCAAATAAGGAAAATGTACCAGCAATGACGACTGAAGCATCTGGTTGCCTCTGCATCACATAAACCTGCTGTGATGGTCCTGCCTCATCCAGTCTACTACCTCTGAATGTAGAACCTCCTCTCTGACCAGACCATGTCCGACCTCCTCGGCTAGGACCTCTGCCACTATGACCTCCTCTGACACTAAGTCGAGAAGCTGCAGAATCTGCCTGTCTATCCTCTAATGGCTCTGGACAATCTCTGATGAAATGATCTAGTGACCCACATCTAAAACACACTCCCGAAGTACCTCTCCACCAACAATCACCTCTTTGTGCTCTACCACAATGAACACAAGTAGGTGGAGCAGACCTCTGAGCCACTGGGGTCGGTGCACTAGCCACAGAAATTGTAGGCCTCGATCTCTACCTCTGTTGCTGTACCGACCTACCAAACTGCCTCTGGTTCCTACTAAACCTCTAAAAATAACCTCCTCGGCCTCTCTTCATAGATGAAGACCCTACCTCAAACTCGGGTCTCCTAACTCTAGTATCTTCATCCCTAGCAGCTGTTGTAAGACCTTATGCTCTCTCAAAACTCCTAGCTGCTGCAACCAGCTGGGAAAAATCCTAAAACCGAGAGCCTGCAATAATACACATGATAGAGGGTCTCAACCCCTCCTCAAATCTCCTGCACCGATCAATCTCGTCAGAAATAATCCCGTCAGCATAATGACTCAACCGGATAAACTCGATCTCATACTCTGTCACTATCCGGTTATCCTATCTCAGACTCAGAAACTCCATCTTCTTTGCATCTTTATACTCCCTCAGAGTATAATTCTGCTCAAACTCTCCCAGAAAATCATCATAAGTCAAGGTTGGTGGATCATCCATAACATGTGGAACCGTCTTCCACTAGTCATATGCATCTCTCTGCAGAAGGGATCTAGCATAATCAAACTTTTCTTCATGAGTAGCTTGCAGCTGGATGAATACTCTCTAAACTCTATTTAACCACTGCTCTGCTACAGCAGGATCTATAGTACCAATGAAGTCCTCAGCTCCGAACTTCCTCAATTTATCATATTGCCTCATCGGTACTTGCGGCTACGGTTGCGGTGGCGGCTGCCTCAACAACTCTACCATACGTCATACCCAGCTCAGAGGAATCTCATCAACTGCTGGTCTCTCTGGCACAGGAGCAGGTGCCCCTCTAGCTATCTCAACTCTAGCTCCATCTCTACCATCAATAGGAGCTACACTCTCAGCACTACCCTCTACAGACTGACATGTCTGAGATGCCATAACTACCTCTATCTGTAAACACAACAGAAATTGCTACATCAGAGATCAAAAACTGCCAGTGCCAATGCATGTATCTTAATTAAAAACCATATTTTAAAATCTAAATTTTCTTTTTCTTACAATTCGCCTAGGTTGAGAACCTCAAACCTAGGCTCTGATACCAAAACAAATGTAACACCCTTATACCCCATATACGCACACCACATACACCCACATATGTAATATACGTATATCGGATACAAGAATGTCACAATCCATTTTAAACAAACCAATCTTTAACTTTAACATCAATTCATCATAATTCCATTCTCAAATCATTTCTCATTTTCTCATAATCAAACTAGGCACATTGCCTTATTATATCATCTTTTCTCACTTTTCTCATTCTTCTATCTTATATCAATATCAATCGGTTACATTACGTTTTCACATATCTCATCACATTATTCCATGTTTCCTTTCATTTACAAAACCTTACTTAATTGCTTTCATACATCAACATAATTCATATTATGCACATCATAACATATTTCTCATTCATCAACAATATATTAGTAACTTAACACATTTTTCCAATCAAATTTGTTAAGTCCCAACTGTCATGTTAATGTATGCAATCATTCAAAGTTTGTACTTACCTCTAAAAGCAACAACACCACTTCCACCTCCTCTTCCAAGATATCCTTCAATCCTTGAATTGGGTAACTCAATTCTCTTCAAAGCCTAAACCAAAGGTGATTATAAATACTCACTTAGTGATACACATAAGAAAATAAGAATAAGAACTATCAAGGGCAAACTCTACACTTGACACGCTCAACAATACGGGAGTTTTCATGGACATGCCCTAAACCCACAACACAGAAGCTTTGACACCCTCAGTGACATGGGCATGTCACTGCATGTGTCAATTCTCTAACAACACAGTAGCTATGACACGCTCAGTGACATGGGCGTGTCACTGGAAATGTCAATACTACTACTACACAGAAGCTATGACACGCTTAGTGACATGGGCGTGTCACTGGATGTGTCACCAGCCCTGAAAACAGAACCAATGACACTCCCAAAGACATGGCCGTGCTACTGGGCGTGTCAGGCCAAAACCTAAAATCGACACCAAAAACTCCACATCCAACTATCATCTTTCTTTACCCTTTTCAACTCCAAACAAACTCAATCATAACCATCCTAATACCACCATAAACTTGCATAAACATTAAAACAACTCAATTACAAGCATCAAACACAAACACAACCATATTTGACAACTCAAAACTTACACAATCCACAACTCTTGTTTTCTTCACCAAACTTAACCCTTTTCTTCAATCCAACCCCAAATATCAAAGTTATCTAGACCCAAGAACTTCAAACATACCCAAAATCAACCATAAACACAACTACAATAGCAATCAACAAACTCATAAACACACTCTCAAAGGAAATCAAAGAAACAAGTTGGAACTTACCAAAAATGAAGAAAAATCCTTAAAACTCCAACTTGATCACTTGAAATCCTTCAATTGCTTGAGTTAGGAAGAAGAAAAACCTCTTTTCCTTTGGATAAAAATGGTTGCCGGATCTCTTGGAGAAGAAAGAAGAAGATGAAAATGCAAAAAGTTAACTACACTCACCAAACACTTCTCTTTTAACCAAACACAATTCCTTAATTCACTCTCCGCCAAGCAATAAATTAATATAATATTATAACCTCAAATATGCTCTTCCACTAACCATAATTAATATTAATATCTTAATAATTAAAATATCTTTTGGCCTTATTAAGATATTGACTTGTATATAATGTATATACTACATATATACAACATATACACATCTCCTTCCTTTTTCCTTAATTATATCTATATATGTACTTTAAATCATTTAATTAATTCTCAACAAATAATATTTTTAAAAATTTTGGGGTATTATATGGAATATTACAAGTTCAATATTATTGAATCGAATATAATGAAAGTGTTCAAAGTATTAAATTATATATTGATTGAAAATGCCCAAAACATTATTTTAAACTATAGTATTTAAATTGTTAAATAGAACAACGATATTGAGAATGTTAACTGAATGAAAATACTCATTATAATAAAATAATGAGTAAAAAATTTATTGAAAATACATGATATAAATTTTATAAGACAAATGTTTATAAGAGAAGTTTATGTTTTATGTTTCATTTTACAAGCTATAAGCTCAACGTGTTAGAATTTTTTTGACACACAGGTATGATGGATCAGAGTAAAGTTAAGAATTGATGAATAAAGGTTTCAGAGATTAGTTGCATAAAAGATAAAGTTCTTTATAGATATTGTAAATGTGGATTGTATTTATATTTTATAATTTATTTTAGCTTATTTGAAGATTGTACAAATTTTTAGGAGAGGATAGAATATTTATTTATATGTATCAAGTTTGAAGATATAAGTTTAAATGTATGATTATTAATTCTAGTACTGTATTTTATATTTATACTTATGGATTAAAAACTTTATGAATTTTTATTTGAATTATGTTTGATATTTAATTTATTGGAGTTATTGAAATCTGGTTTGATTTTTGGAAATTAGAAGTGTTCTCTACATGTTGTGTTATTTATAGAAAAATTTTTAGGTGGTGATTATTGCAAAGGAAATTCTACTGAATTTTCATCATTTTGTTATTAAAGATTACATGAAAATGGATATTGGATTGTTTTAGAATTGTTTAGTGTATTGAATGACATCTTCTGATAGTTCTCTGAGAGAATTATCAGTGGGTGGTACAAAAATGGTGATGGTGATGATGGTGGCTTGATTTGGATGACGAAGAAGAAGAAAAATGGAAGTCAAACCTACTTTAATAATATCTTGAGTTTCTATACTATGTAATGCTCATATCTTAACTTTGATATATCTACTTTCTTTATTTGTCTCCTAATTCGGTTTCTAACTCCATAAAATACAAAAATAACTACTTTAATAATTTTAAAGCCTATTTATAATGTCTAAAAATTTTAAGCATTAACTTTTTGAATCATACTAATATGGGGTTATATATAACGTAGAGATTGACTCAAGTATTTGTAATAGATGAGGAATAGGACTAGTTAAGTCTTAAAAATTTAAAATTTAATTCGGATATGGACTTAATCGGTAATTCTGCAAAAGAATCCTTAAGTGATAAAACTTTAAAGAAATGCCCTTTTGACCCTAGAATTGGAATTTAATTGAGATTAGGATGTGAAATATGGATAATAGAGCTTTAAATTAACCAAGAAAATTATTTTTACAATTTTACAAAATTAAAAATTAGATTTACAAATAATTAACAAATTAGGTGCACCAAAGTTAATGTAGACACTTAATTTTGTCCCCAATAAGTTCAGACCCAATTAAAAAGGGGGTTAGGTCAAGTCTAAGAAGTTTAAACCTAGTCTGGTATAATTTTAGAAGCTTAAACCTAGTCTTTTTAAATTTTTAAAAGCTTGAATTAAATCCAATTTAATTTTAAAAGCCTAAAACAAAGATGGACCGACTTGATTTGACTCAAACCAATTTGGTGCCAATTCGACATGGACAAGGCTCCATGTCAAATTGGCATGGCCTTTTGCTCCAATTTCAAGATATTTTAATTGTAACATGACTGGATTGGCTATTCCAACATGGTTTAGGATTAATAAACTTTGCCCTAATATTGCCTATAAAAAGGCAATTAAGAAATAGAAAAGGGGAGCGACCATTAACATCGGAGGACTATGAACCTGCAGGAGAGAATTAGCAAAGCAAAATCACAAAAAAATAGTACATAATTGACAATAATGGCATAACAAACAAAACATCAATTAAATGCAAAGAGGAGCTTAAGTGATTGGCAGCCATAATCATCAAAGAAAGAGCAATCAGCAACAGCTAAAAACCAAAAAATACGAATAGCATCAACACAAAAATATAAACAGAGGCAGTAATAGAAAAAGGAGGCAGTAGTTTGATCCTCAGATTATTAACGCTCCAACTAAAAACATAGATTGATCCAGACCATTTAATAAGCCAAGCAGTAGGTGTGGTTTAACAAAACTAGAATGGTGGAGCCAACAACGCAGGTTCAATTTCCTTTAACCAATTCAATTCAATTGTTTGCTTTTATTGATTGATTCATTACATAGTTCGATTAATAAAGAATATCACAAATTGTTCATAGTAAATCTAAAGCCCCAATTTTATAGTATTGCATCTTAGTTTGAGGATTAGATTTTACCTTTGCATGTTAAAATCATAAGATTGTAAGACCAAACCTTAATTTATATTTATAAAATCATATAACCCTAATTTGTACTCAAAAAACCCTAATTCACATGTTTTATACTTAGTTTAATTTCCAAAACCCTAGCTTGCATGTTGTAGTCTAATTTTGTATAAAAAAAAAAACTTAGAATTGCATATCAAACCCTAATTCCACAGCCAAACCCTAATCTCATAATAAAACTTATGTTGTAAAATCATTTACCTTTCGGGGGTACTACTCCCTTGACCCTGCCCGCTAACCAGCTAATGGGGCCGCTGTATACGTGGTGCTCTATATTTCATTAAGGGCTTAATGTTAAGATTTTCTTATGGATTACACTGTCTATGATTTTATTTTATTTAAGTCCTAATTTTGAGATTGTAAAAGGCATGTTTTCACTTTGTGGGTGCCTTGTTTATTTAATTTATTTTATTTTTGGAACAATTATGAAGGACACGTTTTCACCTATGGTGGATATCCTATTTTATTTATTTTGCTTTCTTTTTAAATATTGGGCATTGTAAGGGTATGTTTTCATCATTTGTTGGGTGCTCATTTTGTTTTATTTATTTCAATAACAAGATGAATGTTTATTTTCTTTATAATTGCATGTAATATGGATAATGTTATAATAATTTAAGAATTTAATAATATTTAGACCTAAAAAAGAGGTCGGTTCCAATGAACAGGGTGTTATGGGGATGTTGTGTCATTCTTACCTTCCCCATGCGTATCTAAGTTTTCAAACCCAATAGGGGGGACTAGAGATTCCTTAGGAATTAAGTCATCTACCCCTTTTTTTTCTTTCCCTGCCTATCTGGGTGGCAACTCCATTTCTCTGGGTTTAGGACTGTGATCTCTATGGCAATGAACCTAACAGCACTGAAGTCACAAGAACCATTACACCGAGAGTGGGGGCGAAAATCCCTGCTTACAATTACAGTGAGCACACATTATATGATCAAAACCTTATTAAAATATATATAAATAAATAAATATCATTTTTTCTTCTTCTCATGCCAAAACTGACCTAACAATGCACCATAGCCAAATTTCATATTTTCTTCTTCCATCCATCAAACTTAAGTGAAAATTTAAGGAAAATTCATATATAATCCACAATTTTTAGTAGAATTCATTAGAAAAGGTGAAAACCCCTAAAATCATCACCATAAACTCAATGAAAATTAAGGAAGAGAAAGGAAGATCTACTTTGAAAAGAGGTTTGTGCTTATGCATTAATAGTTTGTTATTATTTAAATTTCTTTTGATTTTTATTGCTTATGGAAGCTAATTGAAGATTAAATTAATTGTGAAGTTTATTTTGTTTGAATTTTTAGACTAACCTAGAAAGGTTTAAAAATTATGAAATTTTACTTGGGAGTTTATTTATATGTTAGTAGATGGTGCACAAAATTTCATAATTTTTAAACATGAATATGAAAGAAAAATAGAAGAACACAAGCTGCCCTGACTGTGCCAATAGAGCCAAAATTTTAGGATTTGTGAAACTTAATTAGAAACCATAATAAAACAATCCATAAAAATATGAAATTTTACACATAAGATCATATATATGTTTAAGACACATGGTTAAAAAAAGTGAATTTGCCAAGATAGTGACTGTAAAACCAAAATCTGTAAAGTTAATTAAACTCAATTTAAAAACAAGGTAAATGAGAGTATAAAATTCTACAATTTTAGGTAAAATTTTCTATATATGTTTTTTTATATGGTTAAAATTTCATGAATTTTTATGAATGTTTGGTACCTAAATAAAATTGGAAAATAGATACTGCTAGTAAAGTTATTGTAAAAATAGAATATGTATGTTTGGACAACATAATTTTTAAATATGGTAAAGGAACTTAGAAAAATATGAAACTTTAAATATAAGTTTATGAATGTGCACTTATATTTAAATTTGTATAATTTTTAATGGTGATTTAGTACTAAGAAAAAATTGGGAAAGAGAGAAAACCATAGAAAGTAAGAATCAGGCAGATTTTGAAGAGTTGAGAAATAAATTAAATTTTATGTAGTAAATGGATGAAGTAAAGTTTATGAAAATGAATTGTTAAAGTTTTAATGTCAATTGGTTAATATGAAAAGTGGTTGTTGTTTTAAAGAATTATTAAAAATATCATTATTATTAACTATGAAATTGACTGAAAATGAGAAAATAACTGGATTGCCTGATTATATTGATATTAAACCTAGCTTATGGATTGAATGGCTAGCTAGAGGATAGACGTCCATAGTGATAGTTGACACTTTGTGTCACCAACGACAATGGACATTCGTGCTATCAGAGGATACTTAGTGTAATCAGTGATAGTGAGCATTCGTGCTATCAATGGGCCATTGGCCATATTCTTTACAATGGACATTTACTTACCATCAGTGACTCCATTATCCAAACCTATATTTTAAAATTAATATATGATGGCAAATCAAGTAAAACTTACCAAGATAAGTTAATAGTACAAAGTGATTAATCACCAACTAAACATTAAACTTTTTTATGTAATAATGAGTTAACTTGCATTTTAAAGATTTATTCATATATTTTCTTAGCATTTTAAAATGAGTTCATATTTGATATTTTAAAATGATATTTCCTATTTGTTATTTTAAGGTAATGATTTTATTTTATTTATATGAAAATTTAATATTGATTTACTTATGGTATAACTATTGTTAAATTATGAACATGCAAGCACCACTAAGCAGTAGCTTAACGTGACAGATTTATTTTTGATGCACAGATCAAGCAGGCATATTAGATCCAGAGGAGTGAGATTTTAGAGCCTCAAATCAACTGCATCAAAGAAGGTGTTATATGAAGAACTATGTATACTATATTTTGTTTAGTTCACATAACAGTATTTAAATTTTAAATGACAATTGTATAATTACAGGTAGTTAGAAATTTTATATACTTTATTGTATAAGTTATAAGTTTGCTTGAAGTATGACTTTATTATATGTTATGATAAATATGGAACATGCCTAATATCAAAATTCATTAGCAAAAGAGTAGATGTTTGAGTTAGATTATGGATGATTGTTGGAAAGTTATTGAAATTAGGGTTGAGATTGAATATGAAGAATATTAGGAGTGTTTCTCTTCTGCAGGTTGTGTTTTGATTAAAGAAGATTTGGTAGTGTCTAATTTTAGAGGAGACTCTGCCAAATTTTTTTATGCATAATAACTTTAGTATTTATCTAAAATTAAGTGCACAAGTGTATAGGCATAATATGACATTCATTGTTAATTCTTAACAGGATTGACAATGGGGTGTTACACTATTACCCATATTCCATATCCCAATTATGATAGAATTTTATTTTAGGGCTATAAGGGCATTTCTATAATTTTTACCGCTTTTAAATTCTTTTTCAGAATACCAAATAAATCCATACCTAGATTTAATTTTTCACTTTTTAAAGCTTATCCGACCTTATTTTCTATAAATTTCAAATCCTCATGCCACACATAACCTCATAGATAGTCCATTATATATATAATAAAAAATCATTATTTAAAATTTTCAGACATTACATTCACAACTTGCAAAAATAAAATAAGCTCAATAACATGTCATAAACTTCAAAAGAAATAGAAATGCAATACTATATCTCACTTTGGTTCTTTATTTCCTTATTCTTATATCCCAAATGCTTTTTAATCTTACACTTCAAGATTCCTAGTTTCTCATCCTGCCTTTATGAGTTTTTAGCCTTCATATATCCTACATAAAGATCACACATCTATAAACACAAGCTACTCTAAACAAATGCGAATTTATACAAACGATCACTCTTAAGACAATATAGGTCATGTCTACTATAGGTCCAATCATAGTCCCTATGTTATATCGGTTAAAGAGACTTGAGGTCCAGTAACGATGGTGTTCTTAATTGTTCTCACAAAGCTGACCATGAGACAACGATTGAGTCGCCATATTTCAAAGAGGCAGTGATAATTTAGGTTGGTCTAAAAGTCACAATAGAGATCATTGTCACATTTGCAATCGCTATATTAGCCATGAAAGGTTAGGTTGCGTCACCAACAAGACACTAGGTGGTGTTTTAGAGACACAGTAAGGATCACGTCCTATGTCACGGTAGCGAGATAGAGGTTTATAGGGCATTTTGTGTTTTATTTCAAATTTCAATTTGTTTATTATGGGTTTTTAAACTTCTTTCATTCTTAGACCTTTAAGAACATCTTTAAGTTTATTTTCATAGGTCTACCCTGCTCAAATTCTATTAGCTTATCATTTTTTCTAAATCCACAAATCAAAACCATAATTATGTTAATAACCTTTACACATGCAACAAGTTTTGATGGTTTTATTTATGGTCTTAAGTTTCAATGTATGAGGTTTATAAATTATCCATGTTCAGTTCAATCATAATAGATATTAGTCTTTAATTCACATTAAAATTAAATATTCTTCTCAATCAAATTATAACCTTCTTTTTGTTCAACAAATTCTAGTTAGTTTCATTCCCCACAAGAAGAATAGAAGAAAAAAATAAGAAGAGGAAGAAGACCCTACTTACTTTGAATACTTTTAGGGACATTCGAATGAACTCTCTACCTTTAGCTTCTCCTTTAATGGATCTTTGCAAAATATTTAACTTTAGTAAGCAACCAAAGAAAGAGAAGAAAAGAAATGGTGATTTTTTGTTTTGTTTATTTGGTGGAAATGATTAAAATTGCAGATGTCCTAGTTCAGATAGGACCTAACTTCTTATTTTTGAGTCCTTAAAGGATTCTACCTTCTCCAACCCCATCCTATCTAATATGACCTATCTTAATCCAACCTCTCTAACCCCTACTAAGTAATATCTAACCCTATATGATGCAATTATGGATCAACCCATGCCAAAGCCCAAGGATCCATTGAGCTCGCCCAATGGACCAGTTATTAGATGTTGTCTTCAAAGGTTCAAGGATACGCTACTTATGATGATTCAAGGTCTTTGGAGTGACTTAGCCATAATTAAAGAATGTAAGGTGAATTCCAACTTCAACCTTAAGCTCCTACAAATTGCCAAAAGCTTTCTCCAATTGTCACAAATCCAAGATGACAATTTGAGCTAGTTGTGTTAGTGGTCCATTTGGGTTACCTTTGTCTTTAGCCATTTGTATTTGGATTATTTCTTGCATTTGCTATTTTTATTATTGTACTGGAATTTTTCATTTGGACTTAAGTTCTCTTTATAATTGGGCTAAATGATATCCAAGGCCTTAGGTGTGTTTAGAATAGCTTATTAGAGTTTAAGAATGATTATATGCTTGTTGCCAAACACCTTAATTAAGGCATCTAGCACTTAGAACTTGAATGAAATTTCATAACTCTTTGTTCTTGAGAGCGTTTCTTCTCTTACTTTTGATTCTTATTGAATCAAACCATTCACAAAGAGTTAATAACTTGAGTATATTTTAATACCAAAGTTTTCTTCCATATAGTTGGAATTTGGTTGAGGTTCTTGGAAGAACTTGACTTAGCTTTCCTAGGGAGTTGATTGAAGCATAAAGTTATAGGGTCTTAAGTCTTTACTTGTGGGTTCACATCAGTTTGGCATTAGACCAAGGCTTTAAATTAGGTCTTAAAACTATCCTATCAATCTATTTATCTTGTTAATTTCAAATTTTCTTGTTTGCCTTGTGTTTCCTTTTTTTGTTCATATTCTTTATTCTTGAGTTGTAATTGATTAAAAGAAAATCCTATAAAATAATTTTTTTATTGTCTTATTTCCCTCAATTTCATGTCTTATTGTTTGTGTTTTATTTATTTCTAATTAAATCCTAAAAATTGTGATCTTTGTTTCTTTCATCCTTGATTCCTTCAAATTAGATAAAAATATAATAAAAAAAGTGTCTTAGTTGTTCTTGTTGCTATTTTATTGATATCCTTGAGAATCTAGCAATAATCATCAAATTATACGTTTTATTGTGTCCAATTGTGTTTGTGTTTGTTTGTGTTAAATTAAGTCTTTAGATCCATAATTCTGCAAAAGGGTGTATGCAAAATCAACAACCCAGAAAAAATTCATACCCTAAAACCATTTTTAAACTGCCACATAAATTTACCTAAATAGCGGTCACACCTTCCTTCTCGCGGTCGCCATATCAGTATCGTGTCCAAAATCATGGTCACCATATCTTTCTTTGTCTCAGAACCTTTAGTTAAAAATTCTCGCATTTGCACCTCTGAAAGTGATCCCAACCATGAACCTTTCCATGAAAATTGGAAATTTACCCTTAGAGTTTCACATTCACAAACCCCACCGTGTGATTCACCACAAACCTTTTTGTCCAATTTTTAGATTTTACCCAACCTCCCTACAGTCGCTATTCTTCAAGCGCGGTCTCTTGCTGCTTGTTACAGTCAATCCTTATATTGTAAATCTTATTGTATGTTTTGTAAATTTACCGATACTTTCTAGTGGTCACCCAAATGAAATCACGATAACGAATGACCTACAAGGTCACTGCCTTTGCCACAAACCTTATAGTGGATGGGTGATCCTTAAAAAAAGATTATAGAAATTTTTACAATTGTGATCATTTGTCGAAAGTTCATTGAAATTCCTCCCTTAATTTGTTGTTATTTCTACATAATTCCCTAGTAGTTGACAATTTGTGATTTCGTTGATTCTATACAACTATTCTTGGTAAAAGATTAAGTGGTAAAAGATAGGAGTGAGAGATTATAAAGAGAAAAGCTAAAATTTGAGCATAAACATGAGTGATCTTGAGTGAATATTACACTTGAGCAAAACACGTAAGGGAGTGAAGTAAGGATTTTATTTTTGTTTCACTAACCTTTGTTTGCATTCAAGATGAGTATTCCATGCCACCTATGATTCTTGTAATCGATATTCCTCTCTTATGATCATGAGAACACTAAATTGACTTCTTTTCATAATTCTTCTTTCCACGTATCTCTTCCCAATTGGGTAGCCAAAATTTGCCAAAAGCTTCTGACCATTGGAATGGCGCAGTCATGCTGCTTCGAGATTATAGTGTCAGGGTGACTCTTGCACCTAGTCTCTGGCTGCGAGCCTTGAATGCAAACCCTATAGCCATTCTTGTGGATCTTGCTTTCATCCTTCTCACAGTCGTGATTCTTTGGGGCAGTCGCAAGATAGCTTTTATAGTCTTAGGAGGTTGACGCGCCTCTAAATGCGAACTTCTTTGTAATTCAGTAGATTTTCTCTCTCTCGAGAGAGAGAGAGATGGTTGCTTTAGGCATGTAGTGGCTGAGCCAGTTGGCGTCGGGTGGGTCTTGTGATCGCAAATCATTTTATGTGAAATTGTTGCTCTTGATAGCTGTGGTGCAGTCGGTCTGTCTTTAAGGTAGTCTCAATAAAGTTGTTCTTTAGAAAAATCAAAATTTCCTAAGTCCTGGGACAAAAACATTTATTGAAAATGTTAAAAAATTTCAATTTAAGTGCTAAAGATCAAAATAGAGTTCATGTGCCAAGGATTTAGCTAACAAGTTGGGTTACAAATTTAGGCATTCCGACCATAATCCATTTTCGACCATTCTTGTAATGTTTGAAATTTATAAGCAGTGATTTTTTGAATTATATAGATATTGGACTATGTATAGCATTGAGAGTGATCCAGATATTTAAAATAGATAGAAAAATGAGGTTGGTTAAGCCTTAAAAAAGTTAAAAGTTAAATCTGGGTATCGATAAAATCGGTATTTTCAAAAAAGAATTTTTAAGGGTTAAAATTTTATAAAAATTTCCCTATGAACCTAGAATCTAATTTTATTAAAATTGGAATGAGAAATATGGGTAGTAGAGCTTTAAATTAATTATTTTTATAGTTTTACGAAATTAAACATTAGATTTAGAAATAATTTAAGAAAGTAGGTGTAATATCCCAAAATATACCCCAGAAGTTTGGTATATAATTGTTGTTTTATTTGGATTAAGTGTATTTGTGTTTAATTGGAAAGAGATATGATGTAAGAGTAGAGTGCATATGTTATATATATTGTGATATATACAACATATACATAAGTCTATGGAAAGTCAAATGGAGATAGTGGAAGAAGATATTTGTTTGTGTTTGAATTAATAATTAATTAATAAGGAAATTAATGAATGGAGGAGGTTTATTTGAATTGTTTAATATTTTTAATTGCTTGGTTGAGAGGATTTTAAGGAAAAGAGTAGTTGACTTTGGGTTTCTCTTTCTTCTTTCTTCTTTCTTCCTTCCTTGCCGTGATTCATTTTCTTCCTCTTCCTTTGCTTTTGTTTTGGCCGGCTAACAAAGAGACAAGAGAGCAAGATAGAGATTTGACCTTACAAGATCAAGATTGAAGAGAGTTTTCAAGAGATCAAGTTGAAGGTTTAAGAGTTCTTCATCTTTGGTAAGTTCTCTCTTGATTTCTTGTGTTGTTTCTGAAGTTATGTTTGGGTTTGTGAGTTGAAGTTGTGATGAGTATGTGTTTGGTTTGATTGTGTTGTGTTTATAAGTTTTTGGTTTAAGTGGTTTTGGATTTTGGGGTTGGATTGAAGAAAAGAGTAAGTTGATTTGTATAGATTGAGTTGTGGTTGTGTTTAGAGTTTTGATGAAGTTTGTGATTTGTGTTTGAGGTGTGTTTTGGCTTGTTTTTGTGTTGTTATAAGTTTGAGATGGTTTTTGGGTATGTTTTGTTAAGGTTGTTTGAAGTGGATGTTGATGGATAGAAGTGATTTGTTGGTTGTGGTGTTGTCTTGGCCGGAATCTGGGTTTTTGGCCTGACACGTCCAGGTCCTTAGGCGTGTCGATGGTTCTGTGTGGCAGTAGGATTGACACGGTCAGTAACACGCTCGTGTTATTGAAAGTGTCATAGCCACTGTGTTGATGGGGGTTTGACACGACCTGTAACACGCCCGTGTTATAGAGCGTGTCATAGCTACTGTGAGTTTTAAGAATTTACACGGCCATGAGCACGCTCATGATGTTGGACGTGTCGATATTTATGAGACACAAAATGTATTACACGCCCAGTGACACGCCCGTGGTTCTGAGCGTGTAAATGTTTCTGTGTTGTGGAGTTAGGGCACAGTCAGGGACACGCCCGTGTGTGTGAGCGTGTCAAGTTTAGAGTTTGCCCTAGTTGATTCTTAACCTTATGATCTCATGAGAGTTTCCTCATTCTTTTGGAATAGGTTGTGAAGAAGGTGAATTACCCTAATTCAAGTGGTGAAAGATTCTTGTAAGTGTAAGTGTAAGTGTAAGTGTTTAGAGTTGTGTTAGTTTCTTTTGAAGTAAGTTCAAACCACATTATTGCATACATTCATATGATATTGTGGCATAATTAGTTATATGTGAATGTTGTGATGAGCATGTAAAATATGTGTTAATGCCATTGACAATATCCATGTGAATAATGAATTGATTAATGAGATGATTGAAATATGTTTGTTTATATGATGATGAAATGTGAAAGATATGAGGCCATGAGTGTTGGCTATGAGTATGGAAATGAAATGTAAAGTGAATTGAGAAAGAGATTGATAAAGAGATAAATGAAATAATTGTATGTCTAATATGTTTATTCAATTTTCAGAGTTCTGAGTTTGGCGGCATGCCTATGAATAACTGGATAGGTGAAATGACCGGGTCGTAAGCCGAATCCAGTTGATAAATGTGAAATGTGATGTTTTTGGGGTGAAATGACCGGGTTGTAAACCTCAAAAACATATTATTGAAACTAGATTGAGTGAAATGACCGGGTCGTAAACTCAAATCTAGTTGATTATCCATGGATATATATATATATTGCCTACGGGGCTAGACACAAGGTGTCAATATGGACCAAAGCAGTAACTATGAACTTTGAATAACATATTAGTGAGTTTTGGGCCCGTGTCTGTCTTAATTGTAATATGTGATTTATGAATGAAGAAACAATTGAATAATAAGATCTAATATATAATTATGAAATGTGATATGATTATGTATGGTTTATGAAATGTATAATGGTGACATGTGCATCGAATTAAAGCATCATGGTTGTATTAGTTGCACTACTGAGCTGTTAGCTCAGCGCGATTGTGGTTCATCGCGCAGGTAACAGGGTTGAACCCGAGAGTTCTTCGAGACCAAGTGAGTCTAGACACTGAAGAGTTGAGTTTGGACTTAAAGATCAGAGAAGAGCTGCCAATCATGTATATATTTCATGTCTTGTAAATTTGGATCTTAATGTATTTGTATTTAAAAATATTTGATTTATTTCCGCTGCTTTTTAGATGAATATTTTATATTTTATCTTTTATCATTTAATTTAAATGATTTAAATTTGGTTATGTTTTTAAAAAGGGATGTGTCATTTGTTAATTATAACGTGGCATTTCTATATTCAGTATACGTATATTACGATCGTATAAGCATGTTGTGTACGTATACAGGGTATAGGGGTGTTACAGTAGGTGTACCAAAGCTTTGGCGTGAGTACCACACCTCATAAAACCCTAAATAGTATATAAATATACATGTTTAGAATTTTCTATCTTCTTCCTTCATCCAAACAAAATTTCTCCCTTCACCATAGCCAAACTTCTTCTTTCTTCTTCTTCCATTACCATACCTTGAAATCAAAGAAACATTGCATACAACTCAAAATTTATAGTAGAATTCATTATATTAGGTGAAAACACTAAAATCATCACCGAATAATCAAAGAAAAATTGAGGAAGAGAAAGAAAGTGCTACTTTGTAAAGAAGTATGTGCTTGTATATTTATAATTTGCTATTCTTTTATTTTCTTTTGATTTTCATAGATTATATAAGTTACTTTCACTGCTATAATTGAATTTTTATGATAAAATTAATTAATTGAATTTGTAAAAGGGGAAAATTTGAATATGAAACTAAGTGAAGAGAAAATTAATCTAAGTTCATTTTTGAATGATTTTAAGTGAGTATGTATAGTTTTACTTAAAAGTATGTTTAAAACAACTTTTGATTCATTAAAGAATCAATTTAGGGTTATGGCAAGTTTAGGGTTTAGAATTGAATATGGAACTAGCTGTGAAATAATTGATCATAAATTCATAAATGAGTGAAATTTTTGTGCATTTGTGTAGTTATTCACCTAAAATTGTGTTTAAAATAATTTTTGATCTATAAAAGAATTAATTTATGGTTTTGGCAAAATTAGGGTTTATAAGTATGCATGGAATTAATTCATGAAATAATTGCCTGTGAGTTCATAATTGATTAAGAATATGTGCATTTATGTAGTTTTTAACAAAAACTAAGCTTAAAGAAATCTTTGAATTTACAAAGTGATGAATTTAGAGTTATGTAAAATTTAGGGTTTAGAGAAAGTTTAAAGTTTTGGGATTTAAATGATGGTTTGTAAAATGTTTGATAAATATATTCTAAACAAAAAGAGTTTGATTTTGATTTATGAAGCATTTCTTTATATGTATAGTTAAAGTAAAGACAAATGAATGATAAGTATGAATAATGTGGTGAGAAAGGAATACAATTTGGCTTACTTTAAAAAATAAACGATAATCTTCAAAGTGACATTATTATGAACTAATATGTTTTTGTTAGTGTATGTGCCCTAGGCCATTTATTTGGATCTTTATGTTATACATTCATTATTAATAAATGAGGTTTTATTATCATTATTGTTTGTTTGCATGTTACACAATTTTGATATTTGTCCCTGGTTTATTATTGTTATAGAGATAAAAAAAATAATTCTTAACCAGTATGAATATTGATTTGATAATCATCAGATGGTTATGTGTATAGTGATATAAATCAATTTCATAGATACTTGTTAGAGAACAATGTATTGGATAGACCCATCATGAGATTACTACATGGGTTAGTGTCATAAGTAAATCTCATGATAGTTATGTATTAATTCTTTGACTTGAGATTGTCATAGTTTCCAATATAAGGACTATTATATTTTGACATGATCAAACATTATCCGTAACTGGATAGTAATAAAGGTTATGATTCTATATGATAGAAATTATGTAGAGGATAATGAACAATCAAGATAGAATTCGTCCCTCTCTTTGAGAGAGATATCTTTTGGGCCCCTCGATAAGTGAGACTGTGAAATGCATGGCCGTGCTCAAATGAATTGATAGTGTGATCAATTTCATTTGTTTTTATCAGTCTACTTGGAGATCGAGTAATCATAAGTTTGGACAATATAAGTATGACGTTGACCATGACTTATGTTCAAGCTAGATATCGTGTGACAAAGGGATTAATTCATGTACTATTATTAGGCAAATTGGAAATTCCTTATATTAATTGGGTAGTTGTAACGCCTTGCTAGAGGCCAATTACGACTTGTTAGTTTAATAGAGATTAAATTGACTGCCAATTAATATGGGCCTATCGGGTCACACACAAGAATGCGCTTTAGGCTGGATATAATATTAATAATATTAATATTTGATATTAATATTTATTATTATTATTATTATTTTCATTTTTTAGATAATATATTCAGAATCCTTATTAGATTTGGATTCTGAATTTTGACTTACCTTATCCAATTTCGAATTGGATTCTGGAGTGATTATATTCACTTCAGACGTTAAGTCTTCTTAGAGGAAACATTACAAAATGAAAGAGAATGAAAACAAAGGAACCCTAATACATTTTAGAGAAAATGTTTTTACAGCCTTCGCCGTTGAAGAGAGCTAGCACTCCAGACGGTAGCATTCGTGTGGATACGCGATAGAGGGTGTTTCACGATCGAGGCATCTCTTCCAAACTGTGATTTCAAATCATCAACAGGTTAGTTCTTTGAACACTTTCGTCGAATTAAACGAACAGCATGGATCATGGTGGGAAATCAGAGATCAAAAATTTTTCCGCTGCGTGTTTTTGGTTTACAGTGATCTCCTTGATTTCCTAACAGTGGTATCAGAGACACTTGTTGTTTTCGTTTAAGTCGAAAATGCCATGTTGATGAGAAAGGATTGGTGTTTTTAATTTCGTTTTCATGAGATGATCACGTATATATGATTGGTTGATTAAAACAATTTTCATATGATGAAAATGATTAAGTTTATATGTGATATAAACATTTGGTAATGATTCTGCAATGAGTTGTACATATTCGAAATAAAACAGTAAGAAGGTTAATGAGATTAAGGATTCTGTTTTAGGGTTTCGCCAAAGAAAAATGTTAATGAGATTAATGTTTCTGTTTGGCTTCGAGGGGCGCTGCCCCTTCAGAACCCCTCCCGCTGACCGGCCAGCGGGAGCCCCGCCCGCTGACCGGCTAGCGGGACCGCAGTATGTTCCAACCCTATAGTTCGTTACCGCGACATTAAGAATATCAATATATTTGTTTCTATTTAACATGTTGGTGATGAATATGTTATGTTTGTTTGATGTCTTGGCATGGTGCGTAGCATGGCCTTATGACCTATGTGATTGGTTTATTCATATCTTAATTTTGGGTAAATACGGCCTGCGTGTCATTTATTTTGTTTTAATTTATTTTACTAGTAGTTAGATTTTCTTTTATTGTAATAAATGAAGATTCAAGCTACAATGTTTGTGATGGAGATTCATACCAAGAAGAAGATGGTTCCATGGTGATGGAAGCACAAGCTCAAGTTTTGAAGATATGTAATATTGCAAGTGTTGTAATAGATAGGTTTTTCACCTAGGGTTGCCTTTATGATCTTCATTTGGTCTCTTGAAGATCATATTTAGTTTGGCCATGCTATGTCACGTTTACATATTTTGTCATTTGGTATATGATGCTTATGTGATAAATTATATATATGCATATAGGATGCTAAAATATAATGATATGTAATGCAAGACATGATAATAATTTTGTAACATCCCGAATCCCAGATTGGTAAGAAACAGACATAGAGGATATGATTTAGGCTTAGAACAAAGGAGTTTAGAACATGACCTATAACTTGAGCTTGCATTTCATCCAAGTTAATGATAGAATTAGAGAGTCTCAAAGAAGACTTAATTATTTATTTGTGTCTTAGATAGACAGCATAGTAGGCTTGATGTTGAAGGACTGTCAAAAATCAGATATAGCTCAGATCAACCTGAAATTTTAATACAATGTAGCTCCGGATGTCTATTTTCAGTGAGCATAAGAATTACTTAATTTGGAGTTGTGAGTAAAAAGATATTAATAAAGAAAGACAGCAAGGTCAGGAAGGGATATCAAAAGGACCTAAGTGAAAATTTCTCAAAAGTTAAGGGCAACTATGTAAACTTAAAAATTAAGTGTCGGAAGTTCTTAATAGTGCCCATATCCGACCCCGGAAGAATATTTAATCGGATCATAACTGTGGGTTTCAATTTTTTTCGAAGACGCACGGTTTAAAAGTTACAATCGATTAATCGCTGGAGGGTATTTTGATATTTTCACACCCTAGACTATAAAATTACAGCACAAGAAAGTTGAGGGGGTCAAAATATGAATAAAAGGAAGCCTAATGGCTTGCCAAATAAATAGATAAAAGAAGAAGGCAAGTGGACCAATTAAAAGTGGTCATTTTTGCTATAAGGTGTACCAATTGGAAGTCAACATCTATACCAACATATTTTCACCACTTATGGCTGCCATTTGGATCAAAATAAGCTAAGGAAAGAAAATAAAAGCTCTCTCTTACATGGTGAACTCGTCCAAACCATAAGAGAAGGAAGAAGGAGGTAATTTTTCCAAAGTTTAAGGCTTTTGGTTGAAGATTTTGGTGACAAACAAGATTATAAGGTAAGAGAAACCTATCTCTAGTTTTAATTTCATGGACTAATGGTTAATTTAAGAGATTGAAATTAGGGTTCATGTAGCTAGATTTGGAGAAAATTCAAGAAATAATTATTTGAAGGATTTGATGAAAGAAATAATGGTTTTAAGGTTAGAGGAGATTAGATTTAGGAAAAATTAGCAAGAAATGAATTGGTAGCTTATGTTTTCAAACCATAGGATGTATGTTTAAAGTGTGTATGCTGGAATTCTTGTAGGAAATCAAGAAAAGCTAAAGGAAAAAGAAGAAAAAGATCAAAGATGAGCTAAGGAAAACAAAGGGGAAAAAGGTTTGGTACTTTAACCTTCTTGAATTAGTGATCTCTATTGCCTTTGCATTTGGATGTGTAATTGCTATAATTGTTCATGTGCTTGAGTTGTGGTGGTTATGTGGTTGAGATTGATGATGATATAGAATTGTTTGTTGTGTATTGATTGATTTTGGGGTTGAGGTTATAAGGGAGGTAAATATGGGAGTGCTATGTTGTGTTGTTTTGTTGCAGCCAGCCATGTGTCCTGCATTTTTCTGGAACTTCAATCGAAATTTAGAGTAGTAAAATGATAGAATTAGAACTTGACAAAGAAAACTTAAATGTACCCTTATGTGTTATGAAACCATAGAATTTCTAATTTCCTAAATCCCACTTGTAGATAAAAAGATATGATCAAAAGAGTATAACTCATGCACACTGGAATTGTGAAATCGGACAGACTGAGATTTGTGCCTTGAGTCCAGGTGACCCCAATGACACATTTAGAAGCTATGAAAGAATACTTAAATGTACCCTTATGTGTTAGGAAACCATAGAATTTAAAATTTCCTAAATCCCACTTGTATATAAAAAGATATGATCAAAAGAGTATAACTCATGCACACTGGAATTGTGAAACCGGACAGACTGAGATTTGTGCCTTGAGTCCATGTTTTGGTCCATTTACCTCAGGAATTAGATGTTTTGATAGAAGATATAAATGAACCCTTGTATGTTGGTGAATTATAGGAGTTGGATTCATCTCGATTGGACTTAAAATGTAGAAGTTACACATGAATGAGCGAACCATGCGCAGGCAGACCCTAGTAGACTGCAGGGCTGAATTAGAAATTGTGCCAAAAATCACATGTTGCCTGTTTTAAGCTGAAATTTTTACTTAATATAGCCTTATGGGTCTAGTTTAATTTTGTGAACACTCGAATTTTGAGGCTCGGAAAGCCGATTTTTCTTAGACTGCAAGTGACTAAGCCAGACCGGATGACCACGGCAGAATCCACCGAAAGTATGTCTTCATGGTACTTGAAATGTCCGGAGCAACGCAACGATCACGGATATGGCCTCAGAATAATTTTTGGAGGTCCACAGCTCCCAGAAAATCAATTTGAACGAAAATCAGGAGATTTTTTGAGGGATGAACCGCCAAGCTTAGCGGTCCGACCGCCGGCGTTGATTTCTTTCCAGTTTTCCGGCTGACAGCGCGGTCCGACCGCTAACCACAGCGGTCCGGCCGCCGGGACGGCGGTCCGACCGCCGTTCAGTCCGAAATTTTGCCTATAAAAAGGTTTTCGATTCTCAAAAAAAGAGGTTGGCTTTTGGCATCCCGGGACCTGGTGTTACAGAGAGCAAAGGATGATATTCTAAGAAATCAAGATCTGGAACTTCGAAGTGGAAAAACTCTAAGCAAGGTAATATCCTAATTCATCTTTTGTTAATTCAAGCATGTCATAAGCATTCCATCTTCTTCTTAAATTCTCCTTGGTCAAAGACCTAATCCTTTTAGGTCTAAGGCCTAATTAACTAAATAATCAATCTTTCGGCATTAAGCCATGAATCAACCAATCTTTTTTTTTTTGGCCCAAGGCCTAAAATTTGCATCCTTTTGGTACAAGGTACCTAAATTTCACAATTTTGCACTAAGTGCTAATTAAATCTCACAATGCACGAAGCATACACACACACATGCATAAATGCATAATTGCCTTTAAATAGGCTTTTCCGAACTACATGGGCTTTGATCTCTCATAAAAATGAGAGTATGTAGGCATATTTGGGATTCACCCCAAATAGCAAGTCCACAATTTACTAACAACCTTTTTTTTTTCTTTCCTTCACCCCTTTCAAGGTTTATTTCTTTGGCAAGTTAATCGAATGCATGACATAGTCCCCGAATCCTCCTTGGGTTCGCAGAGCAGAAACCTTTACATTGGACGTGTTATTGGAGTCAAACAAGGGTTTTTCTTAGTTTTTCCCTTCGAACAAAAATAAACTGAGTGGCGACTCCCGACAACAAGTGAACGTTCACCTGAATCTTTTTCGGGTGAAATCCGAGGTTCACAGATTGGCAACTCCACTGGGGACCATAAAAATGATTTATGGGATTCTAGGGGACCATAAAAATTATTTATGGGATTCTAGTGGACTACTACTGCTTATTTGATTAATTTGACACTAGGGACCATGAAAATGATTTATGGGATCCTAGTAGACTATTATTATTCATTTAACTGATTTGCCCTTCTTTAGGGTACTTTTATTCATTTTGCAGGGTACCTTAGCAATATATATTCCCTCCTTGGGGATATTGGATTGAAAATTGACAAAAGGAATCTTTTTCCTTTAATGGACCCCTTGTTTGATTAATTGTTCATTTATTTTGTCATTCAGAGAATCTTTTTCTCTTGCATTATATGGGGGAATCCTTTTCTTCCATTGCATAAAAAAAATTTGTTTTCAAATGAATTTCTTCTCTTTCTGTTCAAAATTCTGAGTCTGGATAGCAAGTAGCGCTGACCGGCAGGTCTTCTTGATTATGTCGGCGGACAGCCAAAGCGTCCTCCCTGTTGTCGCAAACCATTCCAATCCTTTTGGAGTGGCCCATGAGTAATCGTACTGTTGGACCCACGCGAAACTCCTTGTTTCACATGTGGTTAGGTATATCTTACTCAAGACTCAAGGGTCCTTATTATGAGCCAATTCTATATTTTTCATGAACAATAGAACCTTCCCTTAGGTTGTATGTACCCAGTCATAGTGCCACATTCCATTAAAATGAATTATGATATGATGAGGTGCATTCATGCAACATGACAACATTATTTTGGGGAAAAATCTTTTGGGGAAAACTTTTGATGTATATAAGTGGACCAAGAGTCTTCCTACCCTACACACTACCCTGATCCTTTACCCTTAACCTTTGAAGGTATCCACTATCCGTGTGCCTTCACCCATACAAGCTACTCCAACTGTGCAATCACCCACAGGTCCTGCTACCCCAATTTCACCAACTGCTCCAATTACTAAAATGGCTACTATTGAACAGATTAAGGCCTTGCTAGATGGACAGGTTAAGGAAATTGAAGCTAGGATGCAAGAGAGAATTGATGAAGCTTTGGTTGCCCAAAGGGTAGCCATCCCGGCTGAATTGAAAGGGGCACCAAAGACGGCCTCTACTTCTAAACATTTAGGGAAAGAACCAATTGTGGGGCAAACTAGTACCCCCCACGACTGCTCAGAATAATACCCCTGTCATCAATTTGGAGGATCCACCCTCTAAGAATGAAACTGATGAACTGAAAAAGAAACTTGAATTGCTTGAAAGGTCAATCACTGCCATGAAAACTCATAAAGAGGTGGTAGACATGGATTCCTTATCCTTGTTTCCTCAAGCTAGATTGCCTCCAAAATTCAAGATGCCTGGGATGGACAGATTTGATGGGACCACTTGCCCTAAAACCCATTTGAAGATGTATGTGGGGGCCTTGAGCCCTTGGGGTCTAAATGATGAGCTCTTTGCTCAACTTTTTCAACAATCCTTGACTGGGGCTGCCCTAAAATGGTTTGTAAGCCTGGATCGTGCTAAGATTAAGACTTGGGAAGACATCTGCAATGCGTTTAACACTCAATACCACTACAATATTGAAGTAGATGTCACTAGAAGGGAGCTTGAGACTACCAAGCAAAACAATAATGAACCTTTCTCCTCGTTCCTTACGAGGTGGAGGGCGAAGGCTGCCCAAATGATCAATCATCCTTCAGAACAGGAGCAGATTGATATTATAATCAGAAATTTAAGACCTACATATCAAGCTCAACTGCAAACCCAATACCTACCTACTTTCAAATCGCTCATTGCGACTGCAACTAAGGTAGAAGACTTAATACAATTGGGTAAAATAGTAGATGAGGGAGCTACTTCGAAGTATAGGAAACAAGGCCAAGCTACTTCCTCAAACAAGGTCAATGAAGTGGCCAATATTGCCCCTGCGAATCCTTTACGTGTGGGCAATCTTGGGCAGAGAAATCAGCCAAGAAGGCAACATACCGACCTTGGGGTGCCCCTTCATCTAGTGTTTAAAAAGGCTGTGGAAGGGAAGTATTTGAAGCCTTTGGACCCAAGGCCACCTCCAAACCCATTACCCGCCAATTATAAGGCCAATGAGTATTGTGAATACCACCAAGGAAAAGGGCATAGAACAGATTCTTGCTGGACTCTGAAAAACCGCATCCAGGATTTGGTGGATAGGGGTGACATCGTTCCTCTCAGGAGTCAACCGAACATTGATACTAACCCTTTTCCTAATCATTCCATCCACGCCATCACTATGGGAGAAGAGTTGTTTGATCCTTTCAAACTTCTCTTAGAAATGAATGAAGTGTGTGTGTTGGATTTGAATGACCTTGCTGAAGAGGTAGATGCTTTGACAAGAAGCGGAAGGCAATATCAGCCACTCGATTTGGGAAAAGCCCCTACAGCCTCAAATCACCCCCATAAGAAGACACCAGAGCCAAAAGAAGACCTTGTCCTCTCTCAGCTTAAGCAAACTCAAGCTAGGGTATCAATTTGGGAGCTCCTTGCTTCCTCATTCCCACACCGTCAGGCTCTCAGCGAAGCTTTAAGTCAACTTGATACATCAGTGGACACAAGCCCAGAAGCTTTGGTGGCCACTTTGACTCAATCAACCAAGATATTGAGTATCCAATTTTCTGATACAGACCTGCCAAAAGATGGCAGTAAACACAATGATGCCCTATACATCACCATACAAACTGGGGAAAGACTGTTCCCATGGTTCTCATTGATAATGGGTCAGCCTTAAATGTATGTCCTTTGAAGGTAGCAAGCTGTCTGGGGTTGGAGGCTACAGATCTTACACCTTCTGATCAGATTGTTAGAGCATATGATAACACTCGAAGGGAAATTTTGGGTGTTGCCACTCTGGAAATTGCTATTGGGCCGGTGAAAATGGGAGTGCCCTTCCAAGTCATTGATGTACCCGCGAGCTTTAATCTCCTCGTTGGAAGGCCTTGGATTCATCAGATTAATGTTGTACCATCTTCATTACACCAAAAACTTAAGTTCCCTTTTGAAGGAAAAATTATCACTATCAAAGGGGATACCTGTGAAATTAACAAGAGAACCATGGATCAGTCTCTCTTTGAGGTTGTTCCTGGCGAAACCGCCATGTCCTTGACTGGTTTCCATTATGATACAGTCCAATGCATTGAAGGAGAAAAACCCAAAGGGCCATTTATCTTATATGATTTTGGAGAGGTCCAAATCAATTGCCTGGTGGGAATGATGCTAAGGGTAGGTCTGCTGCCCGGAATGGAAATGATAAAGTCTGGGAGGAAAACACCCGTAGTGCGGCCATGGGAAGAACCTGAGAATAGGGGAACTTTTGGCCTGGGGTACAAACCCACAGATGAGGAGATTGAAGAGTTTGAGCATGGAAGGAAGAAAAAGAAGAATTGGGGGGCAAGAAGCCTCAAAATGCGCCCTTACTTTAGAACTTTGAATGGTCACTTCTGCAAACCTGGAAAAGCAGTTCCTTACTGTGGTTTTCAGGAACCATTCTGTTCTCCTATGACTGGAAAGAAGCTACCAGGTTTTGAGATGTTTGATGATGTTTTAGCCATAAAAGAAGAAGAGCTAGAACCTATAGCTGACCCACAAATTGAAGATTTTATGCGGCCTAGTCTCTTTGATGAGGTTGCTATGATAACCAATTTTGAAGACAAAAGGAACTTCATAAAGCTGATCAAGACCATAGATGGACCACTGATGAACTGGTATGCCGAGGAGGGACAAGCTGTTGTAGTCAAATCTAGTCCTGTGTCACACCCCGAACCTGAGTCTTGTACTGAGTCAAAACTCAAGTCAAACACTGAGTTAGAGTCCAGTTTTGAGTCTTCCTTAGCTTCAGGAATAGAAAACCATAATGTCGAATCTAATGTAACTCTGGAGGATGACTCCGCCATTATTAATGAAAATGTTCGAATTTTTGGTTACCCTGTGACTTTTGCTTTCCAAGTATTATCTAGCAAAAATGAAATAAATGAAATAAAAGAAATAAATGAAAAAATAATGATTGGCAAAGAAAATGAACATACATACATTGCATATGATTGTGTGAATAAGGAACAGGTTGTTGAGTACATCAGAAGATATGTCGACTGCTTCATGTGGAAGGCAAGTGATGTCACGGGAATAGACCCAGCCATAGCAGTTCATAAGATTCCACTATACCCAGATGCAAAGCCGGTTAAGCAGAAATTGAGAAGAATAAAGCCAGAATGGTCTTTGAAAATTAAAGAGGAGGTTGCCAAGCAACTGGACAATAAGTTTATAGAACCAATTGCCTATCCTTCCTGGTTAGCAAACATCGTGCTAGTCCCGAAGAAAGATGGAAAGGTCAGGATGTGTGTTGACTATAGAGATTTGAATAAGGCCTGTCCCAAGGACGATTTTCCACTGCCACACATCGATTTGCTGATAGACAGGATGGCTGGACATATGATGGTTTCCATGACTGACCTCGCGGTTGGGTACAATCAGATCCTAGTGCACCCACCCGACAAAGAGAAGACAGCTTTCATTACAGAATGGGGCACTTTCTGCTACAGGGTTATGCCTTTTGGGTTGATAAATGCAGGGGCTACCTACCAAAGGATGGCGACAACAGTCTTTCATGACATGATTCACAAAGAAGTAGAAGTGTATGTTAATGATATGATTGTTAAGTCAAAATCTCCAGAAGGACATGTTGAAGCACTTGAGAAGTTCTTCCTTAGACTTCGCAAGTACAATTTGAAACTTAATCCTGCAAAGTGCCTGTTTGGAGCAACATCAGGCTTATTTTTGGGGTATTTGGTCAGCAAGAGAGGAATAGAGGTTGATCCAGTAAAATCAAAGGCTATTCTGAAAATGCCTCCGCCAAGAACAGAAAAAGAGATTCGAGGCTTGCTAGGTAGATTACAGTATATCAGTCGATTCATATCACAATTGGCAGAGACTTGTGGTCCAATCTTTAAGCTACTAAGGAAAGGTGCTTCACAAGAATGGAATGAAGACTGCCAAAAGGCCTTCGACAAGATCAAAGAATACTTGTTAAATCCGCCAATTCTACAACCTCCCAGAATGGGAAAGCCTCTGCTCTTGTATTTGTCTGTAACAGATGAAGCCATGGGTGCAATGTTAGCTCTAGAAGCCGAAAGTACAAAGGTGGAAAATGCAATTTACTACCTCAGCAAAAGGATGTTGGACTATGAGTTAAAGTATAACAAGATTGAGAAGTTGTGTTTAGCATTGTATTGGGCTTGCACAAAGTTACAACACTACTTATCTTCTTACACTACTTGTGTCATCGCAGAACAGAGTACCTTGAAATTCCTTATGGAGAGGCCTGTTTTGGACAGTAAAATGGCAAAGTGGGTGTCAACATTGGCAGCCTTTGACTTAAAATTTATTCAAAGGAAAGCTGTGAAAGGTGGCGCAATAGCTGACCAATTAGCAGAATTGCCAGTAAAAGACGAGATGTGAGGAATGGGTTTCCCTGACGAAGACCACCTGAATGTGGAAAGAAGTGTTTGGGAGATGTATTTTGATGGGGCATCCAATTATCATGGAAATGGAATTGGGATTGTGTTCAAAACTCCTTGTGGAGAATACATTCCATTTTCAGTTAAACTTGACTTTAGCTGCACAAGCAATGAAGCAGAATATGAAGCTTGTATCAATGGGCTTGAAACCGCCCTGGAATTAGGGATTAAGAACCTAAAGGTCTACGGTGATTCTATTTTAATAGTATCACAAGCTTTAAGGAAATGGAAGATAAGAGAAGAGCGTTTGGTTCCTTACCTACAACGCCTTGATCATTTGGCACAACAATTCGATGATCTGTCCTTCGAATATCTCCCAAGAGCAAAGAATTAGTTTGCTGATGCCTTGGCTACTTTAGCTTCCATGATCAATATCAAGGAGGGGAAAGTCGTTCGTCCATTAAAAGTTCAACTTCAGAAGCAGCCCGCCCATATAATGCATTTGGCCGATGGTAAACCATGGTTTTGGGATATCAAGAGTTATCTCAAGGATGGAAGTTATCCGGAGGGATCATCAAAGGTTGATCAGAAGGCCATAAGGCAGCTAGCCACGGGTTACATTCTTAATGGAGATATCCTCCACAAGAGGAGTTGGAATGGAATGCACCTAAGATGTGTGAATGAAGTAGAGGCTAAGCAGATAATGGAAATGGTACATGGTGGCGAATCAGGACCACACATGTATGGGATCGCCTTGGCTCAAAAAATTGCCAATCTAGGATATTATTGGTCCACCATGAATGCAGACTGCGTGGCATTTGTGCAGGAATGCCATCAGTGTCAGATATTTGCTAAGCTACAGAAGCGACCTCCCGTTGCCCTGAATCCAATCACTTCTCCATGGCCCTTCGCTACTTGGGGAATAGATATGTAACACCCCTTCCCGACCTACGTGTGTAAGCTGAGTAGAGGCGCCACACTAACCTAATGTTGCTACCAATTTTACTTAGTCAAATTTTAGTTCCAATTTTTATAGAAATTTTGCAATAGTTTCACTTAAAAATTGAGTCCCAAGTGTCGACAAAACTGGTTTTTTTTTTTCTGATTTTTGAAAATATTTTTACACAAACCAATGCAACCAAAATCATTCTCAGTACACTTCCAATAAATCCCCCTTATAACCTCAACTACAACCTGCAAAAAGGATTTACACTTCTTGTAACACCCCCATATCTAATGCCCACACACTACAACCACAACAATGTAGCATAAGTGCATCAAACATAGGGATGCTACGGTTTTCTTAATATTCAAAACACTTTAAACTTGATACAATACCCTTATCATTATACATTATAGAAAAGTAGATCATTTACTTATAAAACAAAACATATTAGTTATATATATATATATACATTTAAATATTACCCAGCGGAAGTTATAAAATATGTACATATTTACAAACACTTGATTACATATTTAAATATATCCATACTTTTACATTATAAACATTACTTTACAAAATATAAAGAAGTATACATGATTGGCAATTCTCTTCTGATCTTTAAGTTCCCAAAATCAACTCTTCAAGGTCTACTCTCACTTGGTCTTGATGAACTCTCGGGTTCGACTCTATCAGCTCTATTACCTGCGCGATTAAACACTATCGCGCTAAGCCAATGGCTTAGTAAGATAATTCATGCTAAAATGCAATGTCACAAATTAATTACATATATCAATCAAAAGCATATTATTTATTCAATATGTTGCTTTGTTCAATGTCACATCAATATTCATATAATAGCACCATTCATTATACTCATTTAAATTTATCATTATAGCCAACAACTATGACTTTATATACGTACCCTTTCCCAACCAGGTCGGTTGCCCTCCAATCCCAAGGGTCCGCAGGAGGCAAAAAGGCACGTATAACATTATCAGTAACATACTTTTCCCCATCCAGGTCGGTTGTCCAAGTTCGGTTGCCCATTCCAATGGGTCCGCATGGTTCCGCAGGAGGCAAATAGGTACGTATAATACTGACTATATCGAACCTTCCTCCTACCAGATCGGTAGTCCAAGATCGGTTGCCCAACCCACTGGGTCCGCATGGTTCCGCAGGAGACGGATAGGTCCGTTCATTAAACGTATCAATACCTTTTCAATTCATTTCTTTTTCACAAGCAAGTTAAGCAATCATTATATACAATATTCATTACATTATCTAAACACTCACATTATTATTCAATCCTATCATCAATGCATGCTTCAATCATATTTCATTTGAATCACTATAACATCTTTGGTATAACATTTCAATGTGCATTACTCATGAAACACATTACCATTCACAATGCATAACATAACATTATTCAATCTCAACAATGCAATTAGGGCAATTCAACCTCTTCACAACCTAATCCAAAAGGAATATTAGCAAAATGACCATATGAATAGTACATTCTGGTTTTAGACTCCATTTTATCCTTATTTTGAAAAATTGTATAAAATAATCTACTTGACTAAAAATTCTAAAATTTTTACAGAATTTAGTTTTGTATCTTAAAATCATTCCTTTAAAATTTCAGATCAAACTGAACACAAAATCTTGGTCAAATAGTTCACCTAACCAGACTGCCCCAATTGCCCTGCATCCTGGCAGCAATTCTGAACTTTGTGAATTCCATAAATCAAATTCAATCAACGTGGTTCCAAATTATTTTTCTCAAATACTAGACTCACTAAGAAACAACATATCCAAAATTCAATTGGATATGATTTTTCTACATTTTATTAAAAATCCCGAAATACAGCTGTCTCAGTTAAGGTACCTGCTGGAACAGGTCTAATAAAAATAATCTTTCTAAACTCATAACCATTCCAAAATCGAATCAACATATTTTTCAGTCATTCTAGACTCATAGAGACACAACATATCAAAAATTCACTTCAAAAACATTTTTCTATAATTAATTAAAAATCATACAAATCACAGCCTTTACTAATTGTAAAACAGAAACAATTTCACTAAACACAACTCTTACTCTTCCATCACCAACACCAACCCAACTTCTCATCTATCAAGCAAAATCAATACTTAAAATCACACCATAAGCAACTTAATCATACCATCATCAAATCACAACTCAACTCAAGCATAACTTCAAAAATAACAAGGGTAAACAAGAGCAAACTTACCAAATAATGAAATTCCTTGAAACTCCAACTTGTAACTTTGAAAACTTCCTTCACTTTGAACTTGAAATCATCAAAACCATCACTTGTTCTCTTGCTCTCTTCTCTCTTTAATGAGCCGGCCACCCAACAACAAGAAGAAGAAGAAATGATGAAGAAACACAAAGTCAATAGGCATTAAATACCCATCCAAAAGAAAATTACTATAATACCCTCATCCATTTAACTAAGCTTTTGTCATATCTATACCCATTTAAGTAATTCACAACCAACACAAAAATATCCTCTTTCCTTGACTTTCCATTTTGACCACTTTATATGTTATATATATCACCATATAAGCAACATATACAATTATCTCTAAACCCTCTTTTCTTTCCCAACCACCATACAAAAACATTCTCTTCCCATTTCTCAATTCAAACCAACAACAACAACAACAAAACTTCTAGGGCATGCATAGGGATATTACAATTCTCCCCCTCTAAAAAGAAAATTTCGTCCTCGAAATTACCTGATATCAAAGCTGAAACAACTGCGGATATTGCTCTCGCATGGATTGTTCACTCTCCCAAGTCGCTTCTTCTTTTGCATGATTCTTCCAAAGAATCTTCACCAATGGCACTTGCTTGTTTCTCAATTCTTTCACATCATGTGCCAAGATAGCAACTGGTTCCTCTTCAAATGTCAAATCTGGGCTCACTTCGATAGACTCAAATGGCAACACATGAGATGGATCCGACCTATATCTCCTCAACATAGAAACATGGAAGACACTATGAATACGATCCAACTCAGGTGGCAAAGCAAGTCGATACGCCACTGGCCCAACTCTTTCTAACACTTCATACGGCCCAATGAAACGAGGACTCAATTTTCCTTTCCGACCGAACCTCAAAATCTTCTTCCAAGGAGACACTTTCAGAAATACCTTATCTCCAACATTAAACTCTATATCTCTTCTTTTCAGATCTGCATAAGATTTATGTCGGTCTGAAGCTGCTTTTAACCTGCCTCGAATCAACTTTACTTTTTCTTCAGTTTCTTGAATCAAATCAGGACCAACCAACTTATTATCTCCAAGCTCATTCCAACAAAGAGGTGTCCTACACCGTCTGCCATACAATGCTTCAAACGGTGCCATACCAATGCTGGATTGGTGACTGTTGTTGTAAGCAAACTCCACAAGAGGTAAAAACCTATCCCAACTTCCAGAGAAATCAATGACACAGCTTCTCAACATGTCCTCAATAATCTGTATCACCCTCTCTGACTGTCCATCCGTCTGTGGATGAAAAGCAGTGCTGAAGTGCAGTCGAGAACCCAAAGCACTATGCAAACTCTTCCAAAATCTGGAAGTAAACCTGGGATCTCGATCAGACACTAAAGAAGTTGGAACACCATGCAGTTTCACAATCTCATGGATATACAGCTCAGCCAATCTCTCCAAAGAGTAATCCATTCGAACCGGAAGGAAATGAGCTGTCTTAGTCAATCTATCCACAATCACCCATATAGCATCATGCTTCTTTTGTGTCAATGGCAAACCAGACACAAAATCCATTGTCACTCTTTCCCACTTCCATTCTGGCACTGACAATGGTTGAAGCAACCCGGTTGGAACTTGATGCTCTGCTTTAACCTTCTGACAAGTGAGACATTTCGACACAAAATCTGCAATGTCTCTCTTCAACCCAATCCACCAATAATGCTGTCTCAAATCATGATACATCTTCGTATTACCCGGATGCATAGCAAACACTGACTGATGTGCTTCTTCTAAAATGACTCTTTTCAATTTAGCATCATCGGGTACACACAATCGGTTTTTAAACCAGAGACTCCCATCGTCTTTCACAACAAAATCTCTTGTCTTCCCATTCTTACAATCTGAAATAATCTTCTGAATCTTCTTATCGGCCAACTGAGCTTCTTTGATCTGATCTAACAAAATCGGCTTCAATTGCAACTGTGCCAATAATGCACCATCAACACAAGGTACAAAAGTGGCATGCAATGCTCTCAACTCAACAAGCAACGAGAGCGAGTAAACTGTTAAACCAGCTAAAGACTTCCGACTCAAGGCATCAGCAACAACATTTGCTTTACCTGGATGATAGTCAATCAAGCAGTCGTAGTCTTTAATCAATTCTAACCATCTCCTCTTACGAAGATTGAGTTCTTTCTGGACACCCAAATACTTCAAACTCTTGTGATCAGTGTAGATGAAACATTTCTCCCCAAACAGATAGTGGCGCCAAATCTTTAATGCAAACACAATGGCAGCCAATTCCAAATCATGTGTCGGATAGTTAAGCTCATGCAGTTTCAACTGTCGAGATGCATAAGCTATAACTTTCCCTTCCTGCATCAATACACACCCCAAACCTCTATGTGAAGCATCACTGTAGATCACATATGGTTTGTCTTCAACAGGTAAAGTAAGAACAGGCGCTTGAGTCAACAACTCTCTCAACTGCTCAAAACTAGCCTGACACTGATCTGTCCACACAAATCTCACTCCCTTTCGAAGTAATCTGGTGAGTGGAGTAGCTATCAAAGAAAACCCTTTCACAAACCGTCGGTAATAGCCTGCCAAACCCAGAAAACTTCTAATCTCTGTCACAGACTTGGGTGGACTCCAATTCAGAATAGCTTCAACTTTACTTGGATCAACTCTAATGCCTTCCGCTGAAACAATATGTCCGAGAAAAGCAACTTGATCCAACCAGAACTCACACTTCGATAATTTGGCAAATAACTGCTTCTCTCTCAAAATCTACAACACAATCCGCAGATGCATATCATGTTCCTCTTCATTCCGCGAATACACCAGTATATCATCAATGAAGACCACTACAAACTGATCCAAATAGGGCCTAAACACCCTATTCATCAAATCCATAAAAGCTGCAGGTGCATTCGTTAGACCAAAAGGCATAACTAGAAATTCATAATGCCCATACCTGGTCCGAAAGGCAGTCTTCGGAACATCCTCAGCTCTGACTCTCAGCTGATGGTACCCAGATCTCAAATCAATTTTAGAAAACACAGCTGCACCTTTCAATTGATCAAAGAGATCATCGATTCTAGGCAAAGGATATTTATTTTTAATAGTCACCTTGTTCAATTGCCTATAATCGATACACAACCTCATAGTACCATCTTTCTTCTTCACAAATAGCACAGGAGCTCCCCAAGGAGAAACACTGGGGCGAATAAATCCTTTGTCCAACAACTCCTGTAATTGCACTTTCAACTCCCTCAATTCTGCTGGTGCCATTCTGTAAGGAGTAATAGAGATAGGAGTGGTACCAGGCAACAATTCAATACCAAACTCCACCACTCTCTCAGGAGGCAATCCTGGCAACTCCTCTGGAAAAACATCAGGGAACTCTGCAACTGTGGCAATACTATCAATGGAAGAACCCTTCACTCTAGTATATATCACATGAGCAAGATAGGCTTCACACCCCTTTCTAATCAACCTCCTGGCTGCAACAGCTGAAACAAATAAGGAGGCTAGCTGTTCCTGCTCATTAGATACTATCACCTCTCTACCATCACCCGTTCTCAAAGAAACAATTTTCTTTTTACAATCCACCACAGCTCCATGTCGAGATAGCCAATCCATACCTAAGATCACGTCATATTCCTTAAATGGCATCTCAATCAAATCCCCAAGGAACTCCTCACCCTGCACCACTACTGCACTATCTCTATGCACCTTACTCACAACCACACTATGCCCTAACAGATTTGTCACCAACACATCAAATCCTAGGGACTCAGCATGCACATCAAATACAGGCAAAACAGATGCACTAATATATGAATGCGTGGAACCCGGATCAATCAAAGCAAGTACTGGAGTATTAAATAAAGAAAAAGTACCAGCTATGACTGCCGATGTATCTGGCTGCCTCTGCATAACATACATCCTCTGGGAAGATCCAACCTCCTCTGGTCTACCCTCCCTGGATGTAGCACCTCCTCTAGAACTGAATCCTGGTCTACCTCCCCGGCTGGCACCTCTGCCTCCTCTGCCTCCCCTCACACTAGCTCGAGAAGCAGTAGAATCAACTGGCATCTGCTCCTGCCTCTCAGGACAGTCTCTCACAAAGTGGTCAGGTGATCCACACCTGAAGCATACAGCTGGTCCACCACTCTTCCAACAAACACCTCTATGATAACCCCCACACTGAGCACATCTAGGTGGAGCGGATCTCTGAGTCATAGGGATCGGAGCACTTGCCACTGAAGCTACAGGTCTAAATCTCTGTCTCTGGAACTGCACAGACCTACCAGCTGGTCTCTGGCTCCTACTACTCCGAGGAACAAAACTTCCTCTACCCCTCTTCGCAGAGGAAGACCCTGCCTCGAACTGGGGCCTTCTAACCCTAACCTCTTCTTCTGAAGCAGCTGCAATAACTTGAGCTCGCTCTACACTTTGAGCTGCTGTCACAAGCTGTGAGAAATCCTGATATCTGGATCCAGCCACTAAGCACATGATCGAGGGCCTCAATCCCTCCTCAAACCTCCTGCATCTATCAATCTCATCAGTAATGATACCCCCAGCATACTGACTCAGTCGAATAAACTCAACTTCATACTCAGTTACGGTCCGATGATCTTGCTTCAAATCTAGAAACTCTCTTTTCTTCCCATCTTTATACTCCCTAGGAGTATACTTCAACTCAAATTCCCTCAGAAAATCAGTGTAAGACAGTGTTGGAGGATCATCCATAGAATGGGGCACCGTCTTCCACCAATCGTAGGCATCTTTCTGCAGCAAAGATCTTGCATAGTCAAATTTTTCCTCAGGGGTAGCTTGTAACTGAATAAAGATCCTCTGTACTTTGTCAAGCCACTGTTCTGCTACAGCTGGATCAGTAGTACCAAGGAAATCCTCCGCTCCATACTTCCTTAGTTTATCATAGTGCCTCACAGATACCAAAGGCTGAGGGGGTGGTGGCACTGGTTGCACTGGTGCTTGTCTCATAACTTCCATCATATGTCTAAACCAGGCTGGCGGAACCTCCTCTCCAGCTGGTCTACCCGACACCGAAGCAGGTGCCTCCTCAACACTATCAACTCTAGCTCCCTCAGCAGGAGCGATACTCTCGGCACTACCCTCAATCGACTAACGTGAGTGAGAATCCATGACAACCTAAGTCTGCAAACACAACATACTACATCTTATTAAAGATCAGAGGTTGCCAATCCCAAACATGTATATTATTTCAAAACCAACTTTTCAAGTAAAATATTCTTTTTATTACATTTTACCTAGGCTGAGAATCTCAAACCTAGGCTCTGATACCAAAAATTGTAACACCCCTTCCCGACCTACGTGTGTAAGCTGAGTAGAGGCGCCACACTAACCTAATGTTGCTACCAATTTTACTTAGTCAAATTTTAGTTCCAATTTTTATAGAAATTTTGCAATAGTTTCACTTAAAAATTGAGTCCCAAGTGTCGACAAAACTGGTTTTTTTTTTTCTGATTTTTGAAAATATTTTTACACAAACCAATGCAACCAAAATCATTCTCAGTACACTTCCAATAAATCCCCCTTATAACCTCAACTACAACCTGCAAAAAGGATTTACACTTCTTGTAACACCCCCATATCCAATGCCCACACACTACAACCACAACAATGTAGCATAAGTGCATCAAACATAGGGATGCTACGGTTTTCTTAATATTCAAAACACTTTAAACTTGATACAATACCCTTATCATTATACATTATAGAAAAGTAGATCATTTACTTATAAAACAAAACATATTAGTTATATATATATATATACATTTAAATATTACCCAGCGGAAGTTATAAAATATGTACATATTTACAAACACTTGATTACATATTTAAATATATCCATACTTTTACATTATAAACATTACTTTACAAAATATAAAGAAGTATACATGATTGGCAATTCTCTTCTGATCTTTAAGTTCCCAAAATCAACTCTTCAAGGTCTACTCTCACTTGGTCTTGATGAACTCTCGGGTTCGACTCTATCAGCTCTATTACCTGCGCGATTAAACACTATCGCGCTAAGCCAATGGCTTAGTAAGATAATTCATGCTAAAATGCAATGTCACAAATTAATTACATATATCAATCAAAAGCATATTATTTATTCAATATGTTGCTTTGTTCAATGTCACATCAATATTCATATAATAGCACCATTCATTATACTCATTTAAATTTATCATTATAGCCAACAACTATGACTTTATATACGTACCCTTTCCCAACCAGGTCGGTTGCCCTCCAATCCCAAGGGTCCGCAGGAGGCAAAAAGGCACGTATAACATTATCAGTAACATACTTTTCCCCATCCAGGTCGGTTGTCCAAGTTCGGTTGCCCATTCCAATGGGTCCGCATGGTTCCGCAGGAGGCAAATAGGTACGTATAATACTGACTATATCGAACCTTCCTCCTACCAGATCGGTAGTCCAAGATCGGTTGCCCAACCCACTGGGTCCGCATGGTTCCGCAGGAGACGGATAGGTCCGTTCATTAAACGTATCAATACCTTTTCAATTCATTTCTTTTTCACAAGCAAGTTAAGCAATCATTATATACAATATTCATTACATTATCTAAACACTCACATTATTATTCAATCCTATCATCAATGCATGCTTCAATCATATTTCATTTGAATCACTATAACATCTTTGGTATAACATTTCAATGTGCATTACTCATGAAACACATTACCATTCACAATGCATAACATAACATTATTCAATCTCAACAATGCAATTAGGGCAATTCAACCTCTTCACAACCTAATCCAAAAGGAATATTAGCAAAATGACCATATGAATAGTACATTCTGGTTTTAGACTCCATTTTATCCTTATTTTGAAAAATTGTATAAAATAATCTACTTGACTAAAAATTCTAAAATTTTTACAGAATTTAGTTTTGTATCTTAAAATCATTCCTTTAAAATTTCAGATCAAACTGAACACAAAATCTTGGTCAAATAGTTCACCTAACCAGACTGCCCCAATTGCCCTGCATCCTGGCAGCAATTCTGAACTTTGTGAATTCCATAAATCAAATTCAATAAACGTGGTTCCAAATTATTTTTCTCAAATACTAGACTCACTAAGAAACAACATATCCAAAATTCAATTGGATATGATTTTTCTACATTTTATTAAAAATCCCGAAATACAGCTGTCTCAGTTAAGGTACCTGCTGGAACAGGTCTAATAAAAATAATCTTTCTAAACTCATAACCATTCCAAAATCGAATCAACATATTTTTCAGTCATTCTAGACTCATAGAGACACAACATATCAAAAATTCACTTCAAAAACATTTTTCTATAATTAATTAAAAATCATACAAATCACAGCCTTTACTAATTGTAAAACAGAAACAATTTCACTAAACACAACTCTTACTCTTCCATCACCAACACCAACCCAACTTCTCATCTATCAAGCAAAATCAATACTTAAAATCACACCATAAGCAACTTAATCATACCATCAACAAATCACAACTCAACTCAAGCATAACTTCAAAAATAACAAGGGTAAACAAGAGCAAACTTACCAAATAATGAAATTCCTTGAAACTCCAACTTGTAACTTTGAAAACTTCCTTCACTTTGAACTTGAAATCATCAAAACCATCACTTGTTCTCTTGCTCTCTTCTCTCTTTAATGAGCCGGCCACCCAACAACAAGAAGAAGGCCAGGGGTTCGATCCAGGGAGGCGACTCCTAAGGGAGCCAAATAAACAAATCCTGCTGGGTGGGCCGCGAGGGCTGTCCAGTACTGTAGCGATCGCTTGCCTCCTGCGGACTCCGTGCCCAGGTGGTGAAAAGGCCGGGCCGTAAGCCACTAGTGGGCCGGGCAGCCGACCTGGTCGGGGAGGGTCGTTACAATATTACAAGATATAATTGGCAAAATACATCCAAAAGCCTCAAATGGACATCAGTTTATCTTGGTAGCAGTGAATTACTTCACAAAGTGGGTTGAAGCAGCTTCCTATGCAGAATTAGACGCCAAAAAGGCAGCACAGTTTGTCCGAACCAACATCCTTTGTCGGTACGGAATGCCATTTGAGATTATCACTGATAATGGAACTCATTTCCAAGCAGAATTTGCTAAGCTCTTGAAGGATAAGAATGTCCAGCACCATAAGTCCTCTCCTTATAGACCTCAAACAAATGGAGCTGTATAAGCAGCGAACAAGTCTATAAAGGTGATCATACAAAAAATGATCAAGGAACATAGGCGTTGGCATGAGAAGTTACCGCTGGCTTTGTGGGGATATAGAACATCAATTAGAACTCCTACTGGGGCAACCCCGTATTCCCTGGTGTACGAAATGGAAGCAGTACTCCCCATTGAACTGGAAGTTCAATCGGCGAGGATAATTCAAGAAAGTCAGATAAGTGAAGCTGAAAGGATCAGCAATTATCATCATCAGTTGTTGGGTTTGGATGAAAAAAGACTTCAAGCTCTACATCGGATTCAAGGGTATCAGAGGCGAATGGCCAGACATTTCAACAAAAAGGTCAAAGATCGAAAGTTGGAAGAAGGTTGTTTGGTTCTGAAAGAGATCAGAACACCTGTTACAGATCCTCGTGGGAAGTTTCGTCCTCATTGGGCGGGACCCTACATTTTAAAGAAAATACTTTCCGGCGGAGCCGTCATCTTGTCTGATTTGGATGGTCTGGAGTTCACAAACCCATGCAATCTGGATCAGCTAAAGAAATATTATGTATAATCATGCATTGTAAGGAACTACATTAGACCTGATTCTCGCAAACTAATTCGAGATATGTAGGTAGCTCTCCTTGAGCACGGTCTAAATTTTAATAAAAATCATTGATTCATTTTTCTTTTGCCAACATAAAAAAAAAGGAAAGAAAGAAAAATCCCGCTAAGTTGAAAACCCACAAAGGGCGGCTTAGGCAATAGTGGGGCCCGCTAAGTCGAAAACCCGCAAAGGGCGGCTTAGGCAAGAATGGGTAAGAACTCGCTAAGTTGAAAATCCGAAAGGACAACTTAGGCAGAAATTAGAGCAAATAAATAAAGTAGATAATGCTTGGAAAGCAAATAAAAAGTTATTCATTAAGAATCATTCATCATTTGTTACAAAAAGTGTCATTCATTCATCCCATGAAATATCCAACCAATCAAAAGTCAAGTCATAACCCCAAAATAAAAAAAAAGAAAAAAAAAGACAATAGAGTCAACCCTAGGGCCTAAATTCTACGCCTCCTACGTGGGGCAGAGTCTTCGGTATCTTCCATAGTTCCGGAGCTCTCTACGACATCTGTCTTCTCCTCGCTAAGTGGAACCACCTCCTCTCCCTCTAACTCCTGCAGTAAGGCATACCTCCTGGGTTTTTCAACGGGCCAAACTTCAGCTATAAACCAGGTCCTGTACTCCGGAGTAGGCTGGACAAGGGAAGGCTCAGCAAAAGGCCTGATCATCTGATGGTTTCTGACCTAAGTCTGTAGAACAGCTCGAGTAACTCCGGGGGTAATAGGGGAAGCAATGGTAAGCCCAACAGGAAGGGGAACCCTCTGATCAATCCCCATCTGTCTGAGGACCCGAGAAGCACTATACCATGTGCTATGAGTGAAACCAAGGAGATAGACATGGTTGTGCATTGCATTCGCCTCCATGAAGCGAGGAATTCTATACCAAGGGATGAACCATAGCAATTCTTCTGGTCCAAGCTCAAACAACCAGATAGTCCACTTGGCCATGGAGGGAAAAGAAATCTGGATTCTCCTGGTGCGGTACTGTGAAGGATTATAAGTCAAGGCGTTGGGAGCAGCAACCACTTGGAGATGGTCTCTCAGCCAAACCTGAAAAGATAGATCCTTTCTATTTACAAACAAAAAAGAGAGACAATGAAATTAGAAGAAGCAAAAGGTATAACAAAATTACCTGAAGAATGATCGGGGTGACAGTCCAGCTCTCAAACCCGAGCACAGCTCTGTCAAGACACTGAATAGTCTCAACCAGAATCATACCACCGATGCAATTAAGTTCTTCCATCTGCCTGACCATGGGGCAAAGCTTCAAATCTCCAAAGCCGGGATCACAGTTGAAAAGAAACCAGGCTAACAGGCAGAAAATGAAAGCCCGCATTCTGTGCTTCAGTTGAACCTCATCTTCAAAGTTAGCGGTCAGGAATTCGTCAATCAAGGGAAGCAGCATCGCCTTACTCCCATCCATGATCATAGCTTGAGCTTGAGGCCTGCTAAAGTTGAAAAGTCTCTGAAAAGATCCCACATAACCAACTTGGACCTCATGCCTTACAAGAGGGGCATTGGGGTCACATCCAATGATTGAGCAAAATTCCTCAAAAAGAGGACACATTTCCTCCATTCGAGCACCAAATCTGAAAACGTGGGCTTGAGGGTCCCAAAATTTAATACAAGCATGCAAGAAATCCCAATCCACAGCTACACCTCTAAGGGTGGCGATGGCTTTCAGTCCATACCTTCCCATATTGATCCTTTCGACATTATGGAGGCTCTTGGTCCAATTATGCATCACATGGTTAAAAAAAGGATTCATTGTTGAGGGAAATAAAAAATCCTGCAGTGAAAAATCTGTTTCTGGCTCGAAAATACACTCAAAATTATGTTTTTTTTCGTATACATAAACTGCCCCGACGCCTCCCCGGCTGCTCGACCCCCCGGTCCGGCGGCCCGACCGCCGGCCGAGTAGTTCGACCTCCGCACAGTTTCGATGCTCATTTTTATTATTTTTATTTTATTTTATTTTTATTTTATTTTATGAAATTCTTGTGTTTTGACCCTGTTTAGATTATTTTAGGTAATATTTTTGGGATTATTTCAGGGATTTATTTTTGAAAATAGATTTCTAAAAAAAAAATATCATTCATACATATCTGCTGTTAATACTAACGAATTAGTGCATGTTTATACTTAAGTTCAAATGACAGGCGGAAAATATGAAAAGTACAAAGTACAGAGCAAGGGTAATTCAAATACTACAAATATAGTCCTAGACAAATATGAGAATTCAGCGTCGAGCTCTCCGTCTTTGCGGCCTGTTAGGTCTCTCATAAGCAGCATCAGTCCAAGCACCTGTCAGCTCATCCGAGAAAGCAGTGATCATCGCCGCCATTTCAGCAACTAGGCCCTCAGGTACCTGTAAAAAAGGACAATCGCAATCAATTTCAAGAGACTTTTATGAATCCTTTTCATGAAAAGTTCTAAAAGGATATACCTGAGTGATGTGAACAAGGCTTCGATAGGGTGCAATCTCTGCACTAATTGGTCGGGTCACCCAACCATCAGGTGCATGATAACGAACAGCATATGGCAGCCTCAAGTCGGCTAAAGCAGGGTCCATTTGACCGGTAGCCGCAAGGACGGATGAAGGAGGCCTCAAGTATGATGAACTGCTGCTTGCTCCAGTACGTGATGGTCCAGCCCTGAAAGTGGAAGCCCCAGCCCTAGAGGAAGAAGGTCTGTCAGCTCGCCAGCTCGAAGAGGGATCCTCTCCCGGGGTGCTAGAAGTGGGGGTCGAAGAGTGGGAGGACCGATAAGGTGGCACAGAATCGAACCGTGCCCCAATGCGTGGCATTAGTCGCTGAAGACAGTAGAAATCATAATCTTCCTCTTCTGGGGCAAGGGCCGATTCAAAGGGATAGCCCTCATACTGAGACGCTGAAACAGGCAGAAGCGTCAGAGATAGCATGTCTTCAGGGGGGTCCGAGGGAGATGTACGGAAGCCAGCAATCTGGAAAGTCACTCTCTCAGCGAGATAGTACCGTCGATACTCTGGATGGGGAAGTATGAATCGACGGTGAGTCAGGAACTGGGATCGCTGAAAGCTGTGATCTTGAGCAATCCACTCTCCCAGCCGGCTAGACATCGTTGTAAATGCTACCTGTAAAAATTTATTATGTTAGTGAATCATTTTCTCTAATACAATAAATAAGGATGAGGAGAAAATATTTACCGAGTTCATGGAGCAGCTGTCGAAGAACGATCTCAGCTCTCTGATAGGAAGCTTCCTCTTTGGTACTACTATCCTCTCTTTATACCACCTCCAAGCAATGGGAGAAAGAGGATCTACAGGGGCAAGTGGCTCACGAAGAAAGGGGGCGACATCAGGAAAGTACTCGTAAGCCCAAGTCTGGAAAAAATGAAGAAAATATCAGAGTCGGTGTATGTAAGGTGAAGGAAATGTTCTTTACATTACCTCCCAGAAGTAGTACAGGCCACATGGAGTAATGCGGGTATAGCAGAGGTCTAACATGTCATCATACAATTTACACAGCATCATGCTGGGCCAATCATATGTCCGAAGTCGTGTCAGGTCGGTTAGGCTCTTCAGCACATTGAGATTCACTGCGTCCTTCCTGTTTGCTAAGAAGGAGCCAGCAAATAGGAGTATCAGGGTGAACCTGGCCACCTGATCAGCAGCAAGATCGCCCACCTCATAGCCGGTATAGATGGTTGGCGCCTGCTCTACTAGCCACCTCCTCTGAATGCAGCGGGGCACCTAATGTCGAGGATAGTCAACCCCGATCAGAGTGACCATGTCGGCTGAAGAGATGTCATGCCGCCAGTCATTGTAGAACTCTACCATCTCAATGCCAAAGGGAATTCCAAAAATGACGAAAAAGTCGGTAGGTGTCATCGTCATCTCCCCCCAAGCAAAATGGAAGGTATCAGTAGTGGGCCACCATCGCTCAGCCAGCGCGCAGATCAACTCCCTGTGGATATCTCTGCCCGCATCTATAGTCCTCAAATGGTGGAGGAAAGTAGGTCTGATAAGATCCCCCACCGGATGACCGGCCTCAAGAATATAAGCCGGAATAGCGCTCATGGGTCTCTCGGCAGTGGATATCCTAATCGCAGTGTCCTAAAAAAAAAGAAATCATTATTGTGGATAATTTAAGGGGGAACTTCAGGAGAATTTAAGTTCTATCCCCAGTCGGGTGTGACTTCCTAGAAGATTATTTCTAAGTTCTTTACTAGAAATAATTACTGATGGCAGAACATGGTGAAACTTGGTATTACCCTTGAGTCATTACTAGTATATGTAAAGGAAAGATTCATAGAAATTTGTTTCTAAGTTCCTTACTAGAAATAAATAAAATTCCTAAACATGCATACTAGATAAGTAAAGAGGAAGGTACTTACCTCATAGCAGCCAGTCCGAGAGCTGTGCTTCTCCTCCTCAAGTAAAAGATTGCAAGGAGGGAGTGGGATCTCGAAGTCTTCAAAGCCAGTGAAATCCATTGTTGAAAGAAAGTTTAAAGGAAAGGAAAGGAAAGAAGAAGAAAGAGTGAAAGCAAATGAAAATTGATTTGAAATGAGCCTATTTATAAGGAAAAGATGAAAACGCGGGTCTTTTTACACCACGCTCAAAATTCTCATTTCTAACGACCACTGTGCTCCATAAATCATTTTTATGAACCCCAGTGGGGGGCAATTGTGAACACTCGAATTTTGAGGCTCGGAAAGCCGATTTTTCTTAGACTGCGAGTGACCAAGCCATACCGGATGACCACGGCAGAATCCACCGAAAGTATGTCTTCATGGTACTTGAAATGTCCGGAGCAACGCAACGATCACGGATATGGCCTCGGAATAATTTTTGGAGGTCCACAGCTCCCAGAAAATCAGTTTGAACGAAAATCGGGAGATTTTTTGAGGGATGAACCGCCAAGCTTAGCGGTCCGACCGCCGGCGTTGATTTCTTTCCAGTTTTCCGGCTGACAGAGCGGTCCAACCGCTGACCACGGCGGTCCGACCGCCGTTCAGTTCGAAATTTTGCCTATAAAAAGGTTTTCGATTCTCAAAAAAAGAGGTTGGCTTTTGGCATCCCGGGACCTGGTGTTACAGAGAGCAAAGGATCATATTCTAAGAAATCAAGATCTGGAACTTCGAAGTGGAAAAACTCTAAGCAAGGTAATATCCTAATTCATCTTTTGTTAATTCAAGCATGTCATAAGCATTCCATCTTCTTCTTAAATTCTCCTTGGTCAAAGACCTAATCCTTTTAGGTCTAAGGCCTAATTAACTAAATAATCGATCTTTCGGCATTAAGCCATGAATCAACCAATCTTTTTTTTTGGCCCAAGGCCTAAAATTTGCATCCTTTTGGTACAAGGTACCTAAATTTCACAATTTTGCACTAAGTGCTAATTAAATCTCACAATGCACGAAGCATACACACACACATGCATAAATGCATAATTGCCTTTAAATAGGCTTTTCCGAACTACATGGGCTTTGATCTCTCATAAAAACGAGAGTATGTAGGCATATTTGGGATTCACCCCAAATAGCAAGTCCGCAATTTACTAACAACCTGTTTGTTTTCTTTCCTTCACCCCTTTCAAGGTTTATTTCTTTGGCAAGTTAATCGAATGCATGACATAGTCCCCGAATCCTCCTTGGGTTCGCAGAGCAGAAACCTTTACATTGGACGTGTTATTGGAGTCAAACAAGGGTTTTTCTTAGTTTTTCCCTTCGAACAAAAATAAACTGAGTGGCGACTCCCGACAACAAGTGAACGTTCACCCGAATCTTTTTCGGGTGAAATCCGAGGTTCACAAATTTAAGCTAAGAATAGTCTCAATCCGAGTTGCGTAGGTAAAGTTATAAATGAAATAGTACGCATTGCGTAGACTTGAGTAACCAATTGACCAGGGAAGAGTTCAAGGAGTCATCAAGAATTATGTGTAACAAATTTAAATCTAGAAATTTAACCATAAGGACTCATATGAATCTAGTTCGAGTGAAAACAAGAATTTTTACATTCGGATTAGTAGAACAAAAGTTATTTGGGAAATAAGATAACAAGGTACATAAGAAACTAAATGCTAGAATTCACTGTTCATTTGGTAAGAAATAAATGAGGTATAATTGAGATAAAATATTCGTTTGGAATGAAATAAATTATCAAAAATATGCTCTTGAAAGCTTGCCAATTAAGAACAAGATAGCATTTTTCGTTTTTTGAAAATCACATCCCAATTGTGTTTTATTTAGATTTTAAAGCCCAACGAGGGATTTTTGCAGTATTGTAAAACCCAGTGTGGCCTAAAAAGTGCAGTCTGGCTCAAAGGCCCGGAATGAAAACTTTGAACTACAAATTAGTTCTATTGAGCTGATTTAGGATAAAAATAGTCAGATTCTTAATCACTGGTGCCATATCTGTAACATTGTGTGGTTTGCATCAAATTTCTACTTAACGGTTAAAGTACCCACTAAGCTATATGCTTAGCGAGTTTAGTTTTCTAAACTCGTAGGTTATGGAGTCCAAGCTGACAAATGGGAAGCTACAAAGAAGCACCAGAGTGCGCAACAGGAGGCGAAGTGAGGAGCAAAGCAAAGTTTAGCCTAGCATGTACTGTTAAGGACTTTCAAAATGTAATTATAACAATTAAAGAAATGTGTAAATTATTATTATTTGTAATAAAAAGGAAAAAAAATTATTTAGTACATGTTCTGTATACCATGTTGCATATATTGTAGCACACTTGACTAGGCTGGAAATAGTCGGGTTAAGGGGTGTTACAAATTTAGTTGAACCCTCATTAATAATTTAAGTCTAAATGCCATCCACGTTTTGAACACCTATCAAAACTAAGATTGTATTAAAGTAGGTATTGCCAAAGCAATATGCTTTAAACATTCCTAGCTAAGTAGGATGAGTAATAGTGCTACTCATATGTTTTAAAATTGGTTAGACTTAATTAGGCTATCAAAATGGTTTTGAGCCTAAGGCATTAGATGGAATTTAACATGCTATGACATATGATGTCAATATTTCATAATTACTAAGAGTTACATGAGATGTAATTGGTAAAGATGTTACCTACCTAAATAACTTGATTTTAAGCGTCACTCCAAAGCTGAGTTTAGAATTAAGTGAAATACGGATCTTAGCCTACTAAAATATTTCTTTAGAGGGTTATATTTTTAGTAGGAGTTTAAATAATTTTAACCTCATTATTAATTAAAATTTGACTTTGCATATTTATTTTGTAGATGGCTGCTAATAACAATTCCACCTTATCACTACGATCTATCCTTGAGAAGGAAAAACTGAAAGAATGTGGGACTAATTTTGTTGACTAGTTTAGGAACCTGAGAATTGTTCTCAAACAAGAGAAAAAGTCCTACGTGCTTGATGAAGCTGTCCCTGACCCACCTCCTGCTGATGCTTCTAATGCTGCTAAGAGTAAGCATAAGAAGCATGTGGATGATTCCAATGACATAGGATGTCTTATGTTGGCTACTATGTGTCTAGGACTTCAGAATGATCTGGAACACTTAGAGGCTTATGAGATGAGTGTGCATCTCAAACAAGCTTTCCAACAATATGCTAGGCAAGATAGGTTTGACACCGCTGTTGCATTATTTGACTGCAAAATGTTTGAAGGTTAATCTGTTAGTGCTCATGTTTTGAAGATGAAAGGTTATCTAGATCACCTTGCTAGACTTGGATATCCCCTGAGTTTAGAACTCTCCACGGATTTGATCCTTCATTCATTACCTAGCAGTTTCTCACAGTTTGTCATGAACTATAACATGAATGACATGGAGAAATCCATTCCTGAGCTACATGGTATGCTCAAAACTGCTGAGGGGAATATCAAAAAGCCTACCCAAATATTGAATGTCAATATTAAACAAATGAAAAGGAAAGCCAAAGATACTAAAGGCAAGGGTAAGGCAAAAGGTGATAAAGGGTCCAAGGGACAAGTTAAACCAAAACCTGAACCTAAGGCTAAAGTTCCTAAAGAAGGGACTTGTTTCCACTGCAACAAGCCTGGGCATTGGAAGAGAAATTGTCAACTCTATTTGGATGAGTTAAAGAAGTTGAAGGGTAGTGCGACTACATCTTCAGGTATTTATGTTCTAGAAATTAATTTATCTATTCCTTCTTCCTGGGTATTAGATACCGGATGTGGATCTCATATTTGTACAAATATGCAGGGACTCAAAAGGAGTAGGATGCTAAAGAAGGGCAAAGTGGACCTACGTGTTGGCAATAGAGCAAGAGTTGCTGCTACAGCTGTAGGAACTTATGAACTTGTTATGCCCAATGGGTTTTTGTTAATTTTGAACAATTGCTTTTATGTTCCTACTATGAATAGGAATCTTATTTCAGTATCTGTTTTGGATGATGAAGGTTATTCAATTTTGATTAAGAATAAGAAATGTTCTATTTTTGATAAAAATGATTTGCTTTATGGTATTGCAAATTCTTATAATGGCCTTTATATCCTTAATCTTGATTATTCTAATGGTAATGATATTTATAACATAACTTCTAAGAGAACTAAGCCAAATGAGTTAAACCCTACTTATTTATGCATTGTCGCCTTAGCCATATAAATGAGAAACGCATTTCTAAGCTCCATCAAGATGGATTATTAGATTCATTTGATTTTGAATCATTTGAAACATGTGAGTCTTGTTTGCTTGGTAAGATGACAAAGGATCCTTTTACTGGGCATAGTGAAAGGGCTAATGATTTATTGGGCTTGATACATACAGATGCATGTGGTCCTTTTAGCATTAGTGCCAGAGGAGGATTTCGATACTTCATTACTTTTACTGATGATTTCAGTAGGTATGGCTATGTCTACCTAATGAAACATAAGCATGAGTCTTTTGAAATGTTTAGAACTTTTCAAAATGAAGTACAAAATCAACTTGGTAAAACAATTAAACTACTTCGATCAGATCAAGGTGGTGAATATTTGAGCCAAGAGTTTGATGATCATCTAAGGGATTGTGGAATTGTTTCACAACTGACTCCTCCAGGAACTCCACAATGGAATGGAGTTTCTAAAAGGAGAAATCGAACTCTATTAGATATGGTTCGATCAATGATGAGTCAAGCGGATCTTCCTTTATCTTTTTGGGGTTATGCCTTGGAGACAGCTGCATTCATTCTGAACCGTGTACCATCTAAGGCGGTTGAAAAAACACCATATGAGATATGGACAGGTAAGACACCTAGTTTGTCTTTTCTTAAGATTTGGGGTTGTGAAGCTTATGTGAAAAGACCAGTTTCAGATAAGTTAGCTCCAAAGTCTATCAAATGTAATTTTGTGGGGTATCCTAAGGAAACTAAAGGATACTATTTCTATACTCCTTCAGAGAACAAAGTGTTTGTTGCTCAAAATGGGATCTTTTTGGAAAAGGAATTTCTTTCTAAGAGAACTAATGGGAGTATAGTAGAACTTGAGGAAACTCAAGTACCACAAGAAATCATTGAGCCGTCTATGGAGCCTATTTCAAAACCACAAATAGTTGTGGAGTCTGAAGATGTAACACAAATCCCTCGCAGGTCTGATAGGACACGTCATCAGCCAGAGAGATATGGATTTCTTGTGACTGATGATAGTGAAGTAATGCTCATAGATCAAGATGAGCCTACTATCTATCAAGAAGCTGTGTCAGGTCCAGATTCAGACAAATGGCTTGGAGCCATGAAATCTGAGATGCAATCTATGTTTGACAACCAAGTTTGGTCTTTAATTGATCCTCCAGAGGGTATTAAGACTATTGGTTGCAAATGGGTTTTCAAGAAGAAAACTGACATGGATGGGAATGTGCAGACCTATAAAGCAAGGCTTGTTGCAAAAGGTTTCAAGCAAACTCATAGTATAGACTATGATGAAACCTTTTCACCAGTTGCTATGCTTAAGTCTATTAGAATTCTCATTGCCATTGCAACATACTATGATTATGAGATATGGCAAATGGATGTCAAACCGCTTTCCTTAATGGAAACTTGCTTGAGGATGTGTATATGACACAACCTGAGGGTTTTGTAAATCCTGAGAATTCTACAAAGGTTTGCAAGCTTCAAAGATCCATTTATGGATTGAAGCAAGCATCTCGTAGCTGGAATCTTCATTTTGATGAAACAGTTAGGAACTTTGGTTTCATCAAGAATGAAGATGAACCTTGTGTTTACAAGATGGTTAGTGGGAGTGCAGTAGTGTTTTTAGTCTTATATGTGGATGACATATTACTCATTGGGAATGATATCCCTACCTTGCAAAAGGTTAAGACTTGGTTAGGGAATTCTTTCTCAATGAAAGACTTAGGTGAGGCTGCCTATATCCTTGGTATAAAGATCTATAGAGATAGATCTAGAAGGATAATTGGCCTGAGTCAAAGTACATACATAGATAAAGTGTTGAAGAGGTTCAACATGCAAGATTCCAAAAAGAGATTCTTGCCTATGTCTCATGGCATTCATCTCAGCAAGAGTCAATGCCCTATGACATCTGATGAGCAAGATCGAATGAATAAGATTCCTTATGCTTCTGCTATAGGATCTATTATGTATGCCATGTTATGTACTAGACCAGATGTCTCATATCCATTAAGCGCAACTAGTAGATTTCAAGCAGATCCTGGTGAAGGTCACTGGATAGCTGTCAAGAATATTCTTAAGTACCTTCGAAGGACTAAAGATGTATTCTTGGTTTATGGAGGTTTGGAAGATGAGCTAGTTGTAAATGGTTACACAGATGCTAGTTTCCAAACTGACAAATGAATGATAAGTATGAATAATGTGGTGAGAAAGGAATACAATTTGGCTTACTTTAAAGAATAAACAATAATCTTCAAAGTGACATTATTATGAACTAATATGTTTTTGTTAGTGTATGTGCCCTAGGCCATTTATTTGGATCTTTATGTTATACATTCATTATTAATAAATGAGGTTTTATTATCATTATTGTTTGTTTGCATGTTACACAATTTTGATATTTGTCCCTATTTTATTATTGTTATAGAGATAAAAAAATAATTCTTAACCAGTATGAACATTGATTTGATAATCATCAGATGGTTATGTGTATAGTGATACAAATCAATTTCATAGATACTTGTTAGAGAACAATGTATTGGATAGACCCATCATGAGATTACTACATGGGTTAGTGTCATAAGTAAATCTCATGATAGTTATGTATTAATTCTTTGGCTTGAGATTGTCATAGTTTCCAATATAAGGACTATTATATTTTGACATGATCAAACATTATCCGTAACTGGATAGTAATAAAGGTTATAATCATATATGATAGAAATTATGTAGAGGATAATGAACAATCAAGATAGAATTTGTCCCTCTCTTTGAGAGAGATATCTTTTGGGCCCCTCGATAAGTGAGACTGTGAAATGCCTGGCCGTGCTCAAATGAATTGATAGTGTGATCAATTTCATTTGTTTTTATCAGTCTACTTGGAGATCGAGTAATCATAAGTTTGGACAATATAAGTATGACGTTGACCATGACTTATGTTCAAACTAGATATCGTGTGACAAAGGGATTAATGCATGTATTATTATTAGGCAAATTGGACATTCCTTATATTAATTGGGTAGTTGTTATGTCTTGCTAGAGGCCAATTACGACTTGTTTGTTTAATAGAGATTAAATTGACTGCCAATTAATATGGGCCTATCGGGTCACACACAATAATGCGCTTTGGGCTGGATATAATATTAATAATATTAGATATTAGATATTAATATTTATTATTATTATTATTAGTTTTATTTTTTTTAGATAATATATTCAGAATCCTTATTAGATTTGGATTCTGAATTTTGACTTACCTTATCCAATTTCGAATTGGATTTTGGAGTGATTATATTTACTCCAGACGTTAAGTCTTCTTAGAGGAAACATTAGAAAATGAAAGAGAACGAAAACAAAGGAACCCTAATACGTTTTAGAGAAAACATTTTTCCAGCCTTCGCCGTTGTAGAGAGCTAGCACTCCAGACGGTAGCATTCGTGTGGATACGCGATAGAGGGTGTTTCGCGATCAAGGCATCTCTTCCAAACTGTGATTTTGAATCATCAACTGGTTAGTTCTTTGAACACTTTCGTCGAATTAAATGAACAGCATGGATCCTGGTGGGAAATCAGAGATCAAAAATTTTTCCGCTGCGTGTTTTTGGTTTACAGTGATCTCCTTGATTTTCTAACAGTTTTGTATATTTGAAAAGAGTAATAAATGCATGAGAAATGTGAAATGAAATGTTACAATATAAATGTGACTAAAAATATGAAAAATGTGATTGTTTATGATGGAAGGATGAAGTTATACATGATTATGGGAAAGGAAATGAAAATAGATAAAATGTGATGCATATTACCTTATTCAATACCTAGTTCCTGGAAGTTGTATTTGGTGTTGTTTGGCATACTATATGCTTTCGAGTGAGACATGCTATTGTCATAGGTATGATTACGCTGGACGAGATATGTTGGTGTTACAGATATGATTATGCCTTTAGCAAGACACGTTAGTGTTATTAGGGAACTCGCTTTCGGGTGGTATTTGACAATTAGATCCTCGGTGTCGAGATGAGCCAAGCAACACTTCTGGAACTTGTGTATTGTATAAGGATTTTGGGCCCAGTGTGTGCTGGTGACTATGGAAAATAGACTAATTCTAAGTATAATGCATGTCATTGGTAGCATAATGTGTTGTGAACATGACAATATACATTGTATTTTTTTAAATAGTTTAAGTTAGCAAAGTAAGTATCACTAAGCTCTCGAGCTTAGTGCAGTAGTATGTATTACACAAGTATTTGAAGTACAAACTAGGGTGATTCAAACTATGATTGGGACTTAGAGATTAAGTGAGACACGAGAACAACTGGAAAGGTGTAGCATACATATATAATTGTGTTAAGATGCATTGTTGGTTTTTGTACAAGTCAATCATATCATGTGTATTAATGAATTTTAAAATATGATATGTATACATAATTGCAATATTGTAAGTTTTATAATTGTAACCGAGTTACATCTTATGTGTTGGAGATATATTTGATAATTTTTGGTTAAAAATTGGGTTTTGTGATAAAGATTTGGGAGTATAAACTTTTGTACATGTTGAGTTGTTGATTTGGAAAATGTCAAAATTACAGGCAAAACTCTAACGACTTTTTTCTAGAAATTTTCTTTTACATTTGTATTTTTAACATCATTTACTAATAGATCGATATATGTTTACCCATGAAATTATCTTTTAATGAATAAGCTATTTTACTAAAATTATGGAGAATTTTATAAAGTTAAGGATGATGACATTTTTATATTTTGTATACATATTTTTTATATAGAGAGAGTATATGTTTTATACGTATATAGAGTATAAGGTTGTTGCAGACACTTTGTGGCATTAGTATGATGACATTGGCCATATTCTCTATAGTGGGCATTTACTTGCCATCAGTAACCCGTTATTTGCAACTAGGATTTAAAAATTCAGTGTGTGAGGGCAAAGCAAATGAAATTTACAAAGATAAGAAAAAAATTGTGCAAAGTGATTATTTTTTATAAATTATATCGAACATTGAATTTATTAATGCCATGATAAGTCAATTTACATTTAAAATTATTTACATATCTTATTATTATTTTAAAGTGGTGATTCTATTTCTTTTACATATGGTAGTTCAATAATTTTCTTTATGATATAATTTTTGACAAATTATGAATATGTAGGCACCACTAAACATTAGCTTAGCGAGTTAAATTTATTTCTGATGCGCATATGAGACGGGCATGATAAATTCAGCTGAGTGAGATCTAGAACTTCAAAATTGACTGCAAATTAGAAGGTGTTTGTTAGACAAATGACCTTAATTTTGATCCTTGACAACTCAAATGGATGATCTATTTAACTTGTGTTTGAGAAATCTTGTTGCAGGATTAGGTTACTTCAAATAAGGTGAACAGAACACTTATAGCGGTCGCACCTCACCTGAATACGACCGCTCCATGTAATTAAAAGAAGAAACCTTATCACAGTAGGTTTCGCGGTCAGAAGTTCGACCTATGTCGCGACCGCTCCTACAGAATAGCGACCGTCCGAATATTTGCACGACCGCTACTCAAGGAACTTAAATCATTACAATCACAGTAAGGTTCGCGGTGACAAGAACGGTGAATGACTCGACCTCGCTTATCACTTTAGCGACCGCCCCATTCAGAATCGCGACCGCTCTACCATTCAAGAAGAAATTGTTTGAAGAGACAGTAGGTTTCGCGTCCTCAGGAGCGTCCAGAAGTTCGACGCGAGTTTCTCAATTCGACCGCGATAATCTACATAGGGCGACCGCGACATTCAAATTATGGCGGACATTCAATTTTGCCCTGTCAGAGAATGACACGTAATATGACCGTTATAAACCCACTTGATTATTCAAAAAGGGCGACCGCACCATTGCTAAGCGCGACCGTCCCGACAAACACAGCTGGGCAAGAAACCGGTCCGACAAACACAGCATGGGCAAGATTCCAGCTGCAGAGCACTAAAATTCGACCGTTGAAGTCTTTTCAAAAGTAGCGACCGTCCCATGTTAAAGGACGACCGCGAGAAGCATGAGTGCGACCATCCTTGCATGAAGGGCGACCGCGAAGTGCTTCGGGCAGTTTAAGTAAAGAAGGTCTAATCTACCAATACATTATTCTTAATGTCTATAACGGCTAGTAAGACCACATTGGCTATAAATACAATGTCTCTCTGAGAAAACAAAAAATGGAACAAGCAAGAAATCAGATTGTAATAGCCAAGCAACAAATTTTCATTTACTTAAACTTACAATTAAATTGTAATGTATGTTAGGTGTTAGCATTTGAAAACACCATTGTATAAGTTTGAGTGTAAGCTTGGGAAACACTTGGGTTGTGAGAGTAAGCCTTGTAAAACTCTTGTTTGGGTTATAAGTGTGAGCCTTAGAAAAACACTTGTAAAGTTAGGTGTGAACTTGTAAAAACACCAAAGTTGGAAGTGAGCTTGTAAAAACTTCAAAGTCTAGTGGAACCTTAACAAGTTGTTAAGGAAGTGGATGTAGGATTGAAGCAAATCCGAACCACTATAAATCTTGTGTATTCTTTCTTCCTTCATCACTCAACAATCTTCATATTCCGCACTTCTTGTTTGTTGAGTTTTTTAAATTGTCATTACTTCTTGAGGAAACCAATTCACCCCCCCCCCCCTCTTGGTTGCCATCTTGGGACAACAATTGGTATCAGAGCCCTTAGATTTCTTAAACTTAATTGTGAAATCTGATCCACTATGGCAACTTCTTCTTCATCAAGCTCTCATGGAAATCTTAATTCTATTCTTAGACCCTACTTTGATGGAACTGATTATTCATACTGGAAACACAAAATGTATTTGTTTCTAGATAGTGAAGGGATTGAACTATGGGATTTCGTGGAAAATGAATGGAAATCTCCTACCCACGAAGTTGACGGTATTCAAGTTCCACTTTCCAAAGCTCAATGGTCAACTAGCAATGTCAGAGATCGATTCAAGAACAATAGAGCTGCTTCCATCTTGATGAATTCCATTTCAAGGGAAGAAGGCGGAAGAGTTCAACATTTAACTTGTGCACATTGCATTTGGAAAACACTTGAAAACTACCATGAAGGTACGACTCAAGTGAGATTTACCAAAAAACAAATGCATGTTCATGAATATGAGCTATTTAAGATGAAACCAAATGAAAATGTCACCGACATGACCAATCGCTTACTTGCAATTGTCAATGAACTAAAGAAGTATGGCAAGGTATATGATCAAGGTGATGTAAACAGCAAAATCTTGAGAGCCCTAAGAGCTAGAAAGAACTTTGAATCCAAAGTATCATCCATAGAAGAAGCTCATGATCTCAGCACATTAAGAACCGACGAGCTAGTTGGAAAATTACTCACATTTGAGCTACACAGTGAGAAAGAAGAAGATCAAGGTGAGAAAGAAAAGAGAAAACCAATTGCACTCAAAGCAATCAAAGAAGCTGAGAGCTCAAGCAATGAAGGTACTGATGATGAAGATGAAATGGCAATGTTCTCTAAAAGAATCAATGAATGGAAAAGGAAGAAAAGATTACAAGCAAACAAAGGTACACCTCCTAAATTCTCCTTCAAAGATAAAGAAAAGAAAAATGAGGTAAAATGCTATGAATGTGGAAAAACCGGTCACATCAAGTCGGATTGCTACAAATTAAAGAACAAAAGGAAATGGGATAAAGAAAAGAAAAAGTCTCTCAAAGCCACATGGGATGACTCTTCCTCAAGTGAAGAAGAAGAAGAGGAAGGAATTGCAAATCTTTGTCTCATGGCTATTGAAGATGACTCCAATGAGGTAAGTACTCAATCCTTTGATCTTGTAGCACATGATGATATAAGTGATATAGATGATAGTGATTTGATTGAGCACATGAATTCTAAAATAGAAAAATATTTCTCCAAAATGATGCTCTATAAAGAGAAAAACTCTAAGTTAGAAAAGGATTTTATATGCTTAAAGAACTCTACCTTAGAATTGAAAACCTCAAATGAACATTTGATGAATACAATAGGAGAATTAAATAAAAGCTCACATGACTTAGAAAAAGTGATTAAAGAGAATGAGGCATTGAAGCATGAACTAAAAGAACTAAAAGAATCAATTTCCAGATTTCATAAAGGAAAGGAAGCATTGAACACATTAATTAATAATCAAAGATCACCTTCCTTGAAATATGGATTAGGATTCAATGGCTCAACCAACATTGCACCTAGCAAACCAACATTTGTGAAAGCATCTACAATTGGAATTTCTAATGTTCATATCAAAGATGCTTGCACCAAGTCTAAAAGAACTTCTTATGGTTCACTAGGAAATAAAGCTAAAGATAATTATGCATTGTTGTTCACTAAACTTGTACAAAAGAAATCACATACTTGTAGTTGTATGTATAATGCAAAAAGAAAAATGCAGAAGCATAGAATACCATGGCAATGCACATATTGCATGAAATTTGGACACAAAAATTTTTCCTGTTATATAAGAAAGGCTCATCTCAAGTTAGAAGACACTCTTTCTACTAACCATCAAGGACCCAACTATATGTGGGTACCTAAAAAAGGATGATCACAATTGGCTTGCAGGTATGCCTAAAATCTACTACCAATGAAAGCACATTGCTTGTGGATAGTGGATGCTCAAGGCATATGACTGGAAATGCAAAACTCTTTACAAGTATTACCTATAAACATGGAGGTAACGTAACTTTTGGAAACAATGCTAAAGGTAAAATTCTTGGTGTTGGCTCCATTGGTTCTATTGGTAAGGATTTAATTGAAGATGTATGGCTTGTTGATAGTTTGAAACATAACTTGCTAAGTGTTAGTCAACTTTGTGATAAAGCATACTTCGTTAAGTTTGATTCCAAGGAATGCAAAATCACAAATTCAAATGATGTTATCATATTTAAGGGTACTAGAACAAACAACACTTACAATGTAAGCATACATTCTAATCATACATGTTTAATGTCCACTAATAATGATGCATGGTTATGGCATAGAAGACTAGGACATGCTGGTATGGATCAATTGAAATATATTTGTAATGAGAATTTAGTTGATGGCTTACCTAAGATAAAATATGATAAAGACAGAATTTGTGAACCTTGTCAACATGGTAAGCAACATAAAAGCTCATTTAAATCAAAGTGTGTTATAAGCACCTCTAGACCTTTAGAGCTCATTCATTTAGACTTGTTTGGACCAAATAGAGTTACAAGCTTAGGAGGCAAATCATATGCATTTGTTCTTGTTGATGACTACTCTAGATTCACATGGGTTAATTTCTTAGCTCAAAAGAATGAAGCCTTTAATTACTTCAAAACCTTTGCAAAAAGAGTTCAAAATGAAAAAGGATATGTGATCACAACTATTAGAAGTGATCATGGCAAAGAATTTGAAAATAAAAACTTTGAAAACTTTTGCAATGAACTTGGCATTTCACACAATTTTTCTGCTCCTAGAACTCCACAGCAAAATGGTGTAGTTGAAAGGAAAAATAGAACTTTAATCGAAATGGCTAGGACAATGCTCAATGAATATGATTTACCATCTTATTTTTGGGCGGAAGCCGTTAATACAGCTTGTTACATTGCAAATCGTGTTTATAAAAGGCATTTAACTAATAAAACTTCTTATGAGCTATGGAATGGAAGAATACCCAGAATTGGATATTTTAGAGTATTTGGATGCAAATGCTTCATATTGAATACCAAGGATAATCTTGGAAAATTCTCATCAAAATCAGATGAAGGCATATTCTTAGGATATTCATCATATAGCAAAGCATATAGAGTATTTAATATGAAAACTCTAGTTATAGAAGAATCAATGCATGTTGTATTTGATGAATTATCTAAACTTGATCAAAAGAAAGGTATTACTTTCAATGACCCTGCAGGCACTCTTGAACCTCTTGAATCTATTGATGCTCCAAAGATCAATCAACTTGAAGAAAAGGCTCAAGATCTACCTAAGGATTGGCAATACAAGAAAGATCATCCAAAGGAACTCATCATTGGAGAAACATCAAAGGGAGTAACTACTAGATCTAGAATTAATCATATTGATGTTAATGTTGCTTTTGTTTCTCAAATTGAACCAAAAACTATTGAGGAAGCTTTAAATGATGAAAATTGGATAACTGCAATGCAAGATGAACTTAATCAATTTGAAAGAAATAATGTTTGGCAACTTACTCCTAGACCTATAGATCATTCTATAATAGGATGCAAATGGGTTTATAGGAATAAGCTTGATGAAAATGGTCACATCATTAGAAATAAAGCAAGATTGGTAGCCAAAGGTTATAATCAAGAAGAAGGTATTGACTATGATGAAACCTTTGCCCCCGTAGCTAGATTAGAAGCTATTAGAATATTACTTGCCTTTGCATGTCATATGAATTTTAAGCTTTATCAAATGGATGTTAAAAGTGCATTTCTAAACGGACTCATAAATGAAGAAGTTTATGTTGAACAACCTCCTGGTTTTGAAAACTACAAATTTCCTGATCATGTTTTCAAACTTACCAAAGCTTTATATGGATTAAAGCAAGCACCTAGAGCTTGGTATGACAAACTTAGTGCATATTTACTTGAAAATGGTTTTGCAAAAGGAAAAGTAGACACAACTCTTTTTGTTAAAAAGGATAAGCATAACATCTTGATTGTACAAATTTATGTGGATGACATAATATTTGGAGCTACTAATGAAACCTTGTGCAAAGAATTTGCTTCTTGTATGACTAGGGAATTTGAAATGAGCATGATGGGTGAACTCAAGTTTTTCCTTGGACTGCAAGTCAAGCAATGTAAAGATGGGATCTTCATCAACCAATCCAAATATACAAAAGAACTCATCAAGAAATTTGGAATGGATGGCTGCAAAACTAGCAAAACTCCTATGAGCACATCATTGAAATTAGGTAAAGATGATAATGGTAAAGCAGTAGATGAGAAGAAATATCGAGGTATCATCGGATCACTACTTTACTTAACCGCATCTAGGCCTGATATAATGTACAGTGTATGTCTTTGTGCTAGATTTCAAACTTGTCCTAAAGAATCACACTTGAATGCCACAAAGAGAATCTTGAAATATTTGAGTGGTACAATACATTTAGGACTTTGGTATCCAAAGAACACATCATTTCATATTATAGGATTTTCAGATGCAGATTATGCTGGTAGTATATTAGATAGGAAAAGCACTACAGGAGCATGTCACTTTCTTGGTAATTGTCTAGTTTCTTGGCATAGTAAGAAACAAGCATGGGTTGCTTTATCCACAACGGAAGCTGAGTATGTTGCAGCTTGTTTTTGTTGCACACAAGTATTATGGATGAAACAACAATTGCTTGACTATGGTAAGGTTTTTAACAATATTTCCATTAAATGTGACAACACTAGTGCTATCAATTTGTCTAAAAATCCTATACAACATTCTAGATCCAAGCATATAGATATTAGACATCATTTTTTAAGGGAAAATGTGCAAAATCAGAACATAATTCTAGAATTTATTGAAACACAAAATCAACTTGTGGATGTCTTTACAAAATCCTTGAATGAAGATAGACTTAATTTTATTAAACTTAATTTAGGAATGATTGATGGAAACACTCTGAATTAATTGCCTATCAATAAGGTTTCTATGTGCATGAATTTAATGGTTCTTAACACAATAGAAATATTCTCCATCTTTCCTTGAATCTTTCATTTTTAAGTATGTAGCGGTCACTCCAGTATTCTTTAGCGGTCGCTATCCTGTCTGTCAGTTTCATTCAAACTAATGACTCTGTGCGCGGTCGAGAAAATTTGTGCGCGGCCGCACCAATTTGAATAGTTTCGACCGTTACAGTTACTTTCCTCACTCGCGAGCATACTTATCTTGACAATGGTCGCTAGACCATAAGTAGCGATCGCACTATCTTCAATCCGCGACCGCACCCTGTACACTCTGCTCGAAAATTTATAACCGTTGGCTGTGTGACAAGTCGCAACTCTTAATATTCAATAGTCAAAAACGGCTATTTTCTTAACTCCATCTATTTAAGAGTAAGTTACATCAAATTTCTTGGATATTTTGCTTCTGAAAACAATCTAAAACCCTAAAATCTTCTCAACTCATCTACTTCTCAAATCAACCTCTGTTTTCCTGCACTCATCTGTTTCTTCTATTCTAATGGCTCCCAAAAGAAAAACCACTTCCAAAATAAAGGGACAAGCCAAGAGAGTTCCAGGAATCACCATTAGAGAACCCGAAGTTGTTCCCCCATCTCCTCCTCAATCTAAAAGAGGTGAGAAAATTCACAAACCTCACCATCAAACCACTGAAGAAGATGTTAGGTATGCCATGCTAAAGAGAAAGAAGGTTGAAGGCACCAAATCTCCTTTTGGTGGGATGCTTTCTGCCTTGAACATCAAGGACGAAATTGAGAGATTGCTGGATGTCCTTGGATGGAGAAAATTTGTCTTTCCAGAAGAGGTAGGCTACTCTAGTCTGAGTAAGGAGTTTTTAATGTCTCTTCAAATAGAGAAGAGTGCAAATTCTGCACTAGGGTGGTATGGGGTTAGATTTAAGCTCTTTGATCAATACCAAGCCCTATCTCTAGAAGATTTTGGCAGCATTTGGGACTTCCCCTCTGAAGGTATAACCTCCTACAATGACCAAATCTTCTCAAACCCAACACTTTCTGATTTCTGGAGAGAAATTTCCATTGAAACCTCTTTTGAAAAGGAATCTAAAGCCAGACATATCAAATCTCTCACCCACTGGATGCTCCATAGGATTATCACCTATACCATTCACCAAAGAGCTGATGGGAATGAGAAAGTCACCAAAAGAGATCTTATATTTCTGTATGCTTTCACCCATAACATCAAAATGAACACCACCAAGTTCTTGATTGATACCTTTTATCATCATGCTATTACAAGAACTGGTACCTTCTTCCTATCCTCTCAAGTTACTCAAATAGCTAGGCACCTAAACCTTCTAAATGATTTGAACTTAGCTACTTTGAGGAACCCTTTCACTCTAGCCTCCAATGCTATCACAATGGATTACTTAGAGCATGCTGGTTGTGTAAGGAAGATAGAAGGGTCATATGTATACTGCTATGGCAAGAAAGGAGTTATGGATAAACAAAAGAAAAGGCCAAGGTATACAATTGAGGAAGAGGGAGATTCTGTAGAAGTTGCAGTAGAATTACCTCCAAAAGCAACTTCATCAAAAGCTGCTAAAGAAACTGCTTCATCCTCCACACAACTCATCCTCCAAGCTATCAAGACTCTCTCAAGGAAACTCACTAAGTTCAAGAAAAGTGTTTCCAAGAGATTCCAGCACTTAAACAAGAGGATAGACCTTATATCCCACATGCATCATGATCTTTATGACATGCAAGGCAAATTGGACTTGCCTCAATGCAATCTTGAAGATTGGGATATAAGTGATCACACCCAAAGCGTTGCTGAAGAAGAAGAGTCCATTAGCACTAGCTCTGCCTCTGTTGCACCTCAAGATAAGGGGAAAGCTCCTTTAGTTGAAGAAGAGTTAGAGTTAGATGATGACTCAGAATAGCTTAGCTTTAGTCTGTTTTTGCTTGCATTTTCATATGTTTGCTAAATTTGCTTTCTGTTTTGTATTTTCCTCCACTTCAATCTATATAATGTTTATATTTCCTTTCATTTGCTTTGTTAATATTTTTGCTTAACATTTATTTCATTTTGCCTATGCCAATGGGGGAGAGAAAATACCAAAATGGAATGTGGTATAAATGGAATGTCAATAAAATTATGGGGGAGAAATAAGAACAATCTGTTTGAACATTTGCAAATTTGGGAAAAATGTTTATGGGGGAGTTAATTTCTTGTTGAAATTTATTGAACATTTGCAAATAAGAAAAAATGTTTATGGGAGAAAAATGTTTGCACCAAGATAAACTACTAAATCACAAATGCTCTTAACCATGATTGTTGCATATGTTAAGGGGGAGCATTTTTAGACTCATTATTTTTCTTATCATTCCATTTGAATTGTCAAAGTCAAAATGGGGGAGATTGTTAGACAAATGACCTTAATTTTGATCCTTGACAACTCAAATGGATGATCTATTTAACTTGTGTTTGAGAAATCTTGTTGCAGGATTAGGTTACTTCAAATAAGGTGAACAGAACACTTATAGCGGTCGCACCTCACCTGAATACGACCGCTCCATGTAATTAAAAGAAGAAACCTTATCACAGTAGGTTTCGCGGTCAGAAGTTCGACCTATGTCGCGACCGCTCCTACAGAATAGCGACCGTCCGAATATTTGCACGACCGCTACTCAAGGAACTTAAATCATTACAATCACAGTAAGGTTCGCGGTGACAAGAACGGTGAATGACTCGACCTCGCTTATCACTTTAGCGACCGCCCCATTCAGAATCGCGACCGCTCTACCATTCAAGAAGAAATTGTTTGAAGAGACAGTAGGTTTCGCGTCCTCAGGAGCGTCCAGAAGTTCGACGCGAGTTTCTCAATTCGACCACGATAATCTACATAGGGCGACCGCGACATTCAAATTATGGCGGACATTCAATTTTTCCCTGTCAGAGAATGACACGTAATATGACCGTTATAAACCCACTTGATTATTCAAAAAGGGCGACCGCACCATTGCTAGGCGCGACCGTCCCGACAAACACAGCTGGGCAAGAAACCGGTCCGACAAACACAGCATGGGCAAGATTCCAGCTGCAGAGCACTAAAATTCGACCGTTGAAGTCTTTTCAAAAGTAGCGACCGTCCCATGTTAAAGGACGACCGCGAGAAGCATGAGTGCGACCATCCTTGCATGAAGGGCGACCGCGAAGTGCTTCGGGCAGTTTAAGTAAAGAAGGTCTAATCTACCAATACATTATTCTTAATGTCTATAACGGCTAGTAAGACCACATTGGCTATAAATACAATGTCTCTCTGAGAAAACAAAAAATGGAACAAGCAAGAAATCAGATTGTAATAGCCAAGCAACAAATTTTCATTTACTTAAACTTACAATTAAATTGTAATGTATGTTAGGTGTTAGCATTTGAAAACACCATTGTATAAGTTTGAGTGTAAGCTTGGGAAACACTTGGGTTGTGAGAGTAAGCCTTGTAAAACTCTTGTTTGGGTTATAAGTGTGAGCCTTAGAAAAACACTTGTAAAGTTAGGTGTGAACTTGTAAAAACACCAAAGTTGGAAGTGAGCTTGTAAAAACTTCAAAGTCTAGTGGAACCTTAACAAGTTGTTAAGGAAGTGGATGTAGGATTGAAGCAAATCCGAACCACTATAAATCTTGTGTATTCTTTCTTCCTTCATCACTCAACAATCTTCATATTCCGCACTTCTTGTTTGTTGAGTTTTTTAAATTGTCATTACTTCTTGAGGAAACCAATTCACCCCCCCCCCCTCTTGGTTGCCATCTTGGGACAACAGTGTTTTATAAAGGATTTTGTATTATGTATCTATTTTGTTCGCATATAAATGTTGTAATGCTAATGACAACTATATACTTATGATTATCCTAGAGTTTTGTATACTTATAATAATAGTTTGGGTTAAACTTTATAGTAAATTATATTTGTTATGGAGAATGTTTGATGTGCAAGCATATTGATAGAAAGTAAAAGTATTGAACCAAATTATGGATGATGGTTCGTGGAATGATGAGATTGAATGTGAGAAATGCAGGGAGTGTTTTTCTCCTGCAGGTTGTGTTTTTAGTTGAAGAAGATGCTAGTAGTATTTAATTTTAGGAGAGATTCTGTCTAAATTTTTATTAATATTAACTTTAGTGTTTATTAAAAATTGTTAGAAAGGTAGATAAGCATCGTGTGACATCTATTGATAGTTATTAATAGGATTGTCAAAGGATGTTACAATTCTTCTTGGTTGCATTCCATTAATAGTTAAATTGTAATTTCTTCACTTATAGTTTAATTGATTCCATCTTGTTGATTAAATTAAAGTTGCACTATTTGCAATTATTATTTCCTTCAATTTAATCCCCAATATTTAGAATTTTAAACCTTTATTAGCGCTTTAACCCTTCTGGCCATTCCAAAATTATTTTCAGTTTAACTAGTCCAGTGTTGCAATTCATTTACTTGAATTGCACCACTTTAATTCACCACTTAATTTGTTATACATATACTCGTCTTCCTCAATTGATCACTTTTTATTTAACTTTATTTCCATGCGCATGTACACTTATATCCATAAACACTTGGCACTTGACTCATGCTTTTTATTTATGCAAATGGAAATGATTGATCCCTTCCCTATGATGCAAAATGTATGCTTATGATAGACCAATGTAGACCTGTGCCATAATGCTCATAGGTATACACACACATATATATTCTTATAGATTTCTTTATTTATCTATAATTAAGTTGTTATTATATTTTTATTTTTTTCATTTTATATATTTCCTTCAGTTTGTTGTAGGACTTCCCTTACCCAGAACATCTCTTTGCTCTTTAATTCATATAGTGTACATTTACACCTGTCACCTCCAGGGATGAGGTATTACAACTTGACATCTCCTTCATCATGGAGTTTAATATCCATGATTTGATTATCGAGTCCACTTTCTTCCACATCCTGTATTCATTTGGATCTGTGAGAGGTTCCATTGATGAAACTCAATTTATCCTTTGCTTCTAACGCGATTCGTATAGCAACGCTCCATGTAAGATAATTATTGTCGTCATCAAAACCATGCCTAGGTGATCCAACTTCTGCAAGAACAAAGGATTCACTTTGAGTCATTATTCCCAATCTACAATCTTCATCGTGACCCCCTAGGGGTCCAATACCTCTTTATTGGTGCGGGTCTGATCCATCAATCAGAGATCCTATGTACAATTTCAAGCAATTCGGTTGTGATGACAAAAAGATTGCATAGAAACCCTAGCTTCAATTGCTGAACACAAATACCATGTTCAAGTTGTTTAACGAGATTAGGTTTAGGTATTAGAAATCAGTTGCGAAGAAGAATATCGTATACCGATATGCTTATGTGAGCTATTCACATAAAGTTGTGTGGATATTCTACGTACTCCTATACTAATTAACAGCTTAACAATATTACCATCTCTGAAACCACGTGGAGTGGCGTGGTGGTTCAGCACCTCGTCCCTTAAGCATGAGGTCGGGGGATCGAACCCTGCCCATGTGAATGGAGCAACTTCTGTGGCCAGTCTCCTACCGCTTAGTGCGCTGACAGTGGGACGGTGGGGATTAGTCACTGCTACCGGCGGTGGATACCTCATGGGTACTCCCAATAAAAATATATATATATATATTACCATCTCTGACACATACAACTATTATTCTAACTTTAACTAATGAATTACATTTACAACTCCAACAAAACAAATATCCATCTTATAAACTATTATATTTTTCATATTGACAAAAATAATCTCATTTAATCCAGATTAATTTGAGCCAAATATTAGTGCTACATATAAATTAGAATTAGGTTACAGTCCCATATATAAGTTAGAATCATATTAAAGCCATATATATAGATTAGAATTGACTAGAATCGGTCGCTGAGTTCGTTACTTGAGATAATACAAAAGCAATGGTAGAAAATTACTTCCGATGCAATCTTTGTATTTATTTTAATTTTTTAATGTAACTTTATTACACTAAAATTATGCAGTGATACTATCGTGATTTTTTATTTAAATTGAATTGATTTCGCATATAAAATTAATATAATGTTAAATATTATTTTGCTGGTTTGAATTAATTAATTGGAATAAGCAAAAAAAATGGTAAATATAATCTCCTAAACCTAACATTAATAAATCATAGATTAATAAATTAGCAATCCGTGGCATAATTTCATATCAAGATACAAATGGCTATAAAACACTTGTGGATTGTTGCACTGGACATGCAACAATATTGCATTTGAAAGGGAAATAACATTACATGATACATCAGCCATTGCTCCGAATAAAGAGAAGATAGAAAAAAGCAGTAATGAAAAGTTGGCCAAGAAATTCATGAAATCCATGTTCGCTCCCTGTAATTTTGGGCCCTATTCTTTATATTTCCATTGACATTTTGTTCCTCAGTATTCATCAAAATAAGTGTATAACATTCCTCAGTATTCATCCAAATAAGTGTACAACATATCATCTTTTTTCGATTTCCGCCGACTGAGCAAGGCTTTGAGCAGACGTTTACTTTTGCTGGGGTATTGTTCAATGTCTTTATTTTCCTTTTGATCAGCTTGCATATGCATCGAAGCTGATTTTCGGGGCTCTGAAGGATACTGACAAAAACCAAAAAATAATTTCAATGAAACTAATTCGTTAAAATATTAAAAATTTTATAAGATTTCACAGAAGTGCTTTTATGCAGATTTATAGCAATTTCTTCTCAACTCATAAAAAGACGGATAAGTTATGTTATGATCACCCGTCGCCTTACAGTAGCAGTAGAACTTGGAGTGGTAGGCCTACTGCTATTTGGTGATGTTGGCCTACTTGACACAGACCCAGACCGCAAGAGAGGAAAACGGTGTGGCGAAACTGTACGCTTCTCTGATTTGCAAGAAATCATCATCAATTGAAGATTGGTAAAACACAAGTGAGAAATGTTGAAAATATAAAGAAATGAGGCATCATATGCAATATGCATACAGACCTAATTCTTTTTTGGGCATGGTAGATGGAAAAGAAAAAGTCGCAGATCGCCGTGGAGGTGGTGGAGAAGGTGATGGGGAGCGTCCTCTCCTACATTGTTGATAACTTCCAACATTTTCATTCACCTCAAGTAAACCCTTAAGAATATTTGAAAAGGAAACAAGATACAACAAATCCTACCTGACTGAAGATGGTGGGGTTTCTCTGACTGAAGATGTTGGTGTTTCTGTGATCGTGGCTCGAACGGCTTTGGTAATAGATCAGAAAAAGGTTCAAATAATGATTAGTCTTGCCTAAGACACAAGAAAAATGATACAAAATAGGATCAATTTCCTACCATTTCGGAACTGATGCCAATCATCTTCATCATCCAGGCTGCATCCTATGTACTTTGATTTAGTACGGATGGCTCCCTGCATCGTTTCCCCAACTGAACATGAATTGACAGATTGTTAATATCCAAGTTTTTATATTGTAGATAAAAAGCAAACAATTGATACATAATAATCGTAATAGTAATAATGAGAAAATGGGGAAGCATAATTGCCTGGCAAGATGTACCGCTTATGGTACTTTGGAGTGTTTATCACTAGTGACTGTTGCGTGAGGCCCTCATGATCAATGTATTCTTGGCATGTTCTCAATCTCTAACAAACCACAAGGGAAAACATTAAAAAGAAAAATTTAATATCCAGTTTGTACGGCTAACCTCTAGTAAAAATGATCAGTTCAATTTATTAGTAAACTAGTCTAGTATCATCCGTAATAAAATGGGAACCATTGAACGAATAGATGCCCTTCCAGACATTATAAATGAAAATGATCCAAAGTATTAAGAAGTATTGGCAAGTAGCTACTTAGAAATGTCAATCTCTGCGTAAGGTCCCCCAGTACGTTGCCAAAGAACAATCATACAGGCACAGATTCCAGAGAATATTCGTTGTCTTTGAAATGCAATTAACAATAATGATTCCCATTTTAGATTCAACTAGACAACATTAAATCAAGATTTTGCAATCAAAATTTAAAATAGACATGGATTGACAATATTGTTTAATACATTATGTACCCGCCACAATCTTCAGTATTCCCCTTACTAGCTGCTCCAGTGAACATGCTCACAAACTTCAGAAGGACAAGTCTATGCATTTCACATCTATTCTAAGTCATGCTTAACATGGCACAGGCTTATTTTTTAATGTTACTAGACTTGTCTTTATGTAGAGCCACTTTCAGCAAAGATCACAAGGAGTAAGTTTTCCTCATTCTTAGCAATTTTATATTGAATACAAGCTTGTTCAAAATATCAACTTCAAATTTGATGTAGATCACAACATAAATGTTATTTGAATCTTATATCTCAATCACAATAAAGCCTGCACTAAAGAATAGAAGCCCTGGCATACCTGTTCAATGCACGAGACACGAAACTCTGTTCCAGAAACTTCATCGACCTTCTCATCCAAGAGATCATTAACCTTATATGTCACAGAACCCAAATGGTCTACTGTATTAACAAGAGCTTTAATGGCGTAATCTTTCAATGTCTCCACTACTCTGCACAGATATAAGATTCCAATTTCTTGAGGTGGGAAAGAGAAACAAAGAAAACATCATTCCCCAGTGTCAAAAACAAAGCCAAATAAAAATCCTAGAAATGGCAACTTACATCTGTTTTTGGTCATCATTTGTATAAGATAGTTCAAAATACTCAGCCGCCCAGTACAATTGTGTTCTCAAATTCTTCAAATCCTGAAACATATAAATGCATTGAAAAATGATGCCACAAAACCTCATCCCCATGTAAGCAGCCTTGGTAAGACAAAAAAAGTTATATACCAAATTTAAAATGAAGCATATTAAAATACTAGAAGGTTTGCATATGTGAAATGTTACTTTTGAACCACAATGCCAACAGAGACTCTAGAGAGAACTAGCCCAGAGTAAGATATTATAAGTCTTCAATACCTGAAACTAATCACAACAAGCAGCTACAGAGACCAAGACTGACATGCCATAATATGCAAAGATGGACAACACTAATCTTGGATCAAGAATCCAAATTAGAAATTTCAGTTAAATTATCCATCTTAAATGACAAATGTGACTTGCTAGATGAGCGATAAGTAAATGAAATTTATGCAGGTGTACCTTCAGACTATCAGAGAAGAGCAAGCTCTGCTGCATAGAAACCTCGTCATAATTAGATGCCTCTCTAGAGACGGAAGATGCAGTCATTATCCCTTAGAAGAGAAAATTGCACCCAGAATCCCTTTTTCTGCAAGAAAGATCATAACCAAAATTAGAGCACAAACGAAGGCCACCCAGGAATTCAGACACTAAATCAGGCAAAGAAGACAATCTAGCATTGACCCTCAGCTGAACATTGTAATTTGCAGTTCCTCAAATTGAATTATCCAACTTGTTCTGAGAAACTATAATCAGAAACCCAGTAAAAATTTCAAGAATTATAAAGCGAAAACCCCATAAAGGAATAAATACTGTGCAGAAAACAAGGAGTCATTGAGAGAAATTATATCCAAAATCAAAACCCAGCTAGAACCTTGACGAATTCAAAATTCAAAATTTTTTTTAAAAAAAGGCCACTGGCAAAATGCTGTCTTGATTGTACTATTTTAAATCTTGTTTCGAATATAGCTGCCACACTTCTGCAACCACTCAACCAGAAAAGCAAAAAAAAAAAGAGAATCAGACCAAACATTCAAAATTCTAAACCACTTCAAAGCTCGCAACTAACCATTTTTTTCATTTTTTTTTCTGAATCTTCATCAATACTCTAATTAAATCAAATAAAATAAAACAAACAGAAAAGTAAGTCTTAAGCCATCTTTAGCAAAAGCACCAAAAAACTGAAAATTTTCCAATTCCCTCTCTGATTGGTACGGAAATAGACTAAAACTCAGTAAAGGTAGCTACTTGACTGGGTCATTTTTAACTTTGTGCCTCTAAGAAGATTAAGCAGTACATAAAAAAAACTGGGTTTCGTAAATGAAATTGAAGGGTCTAACCTGGATCTCCTACAACAGCACAAAAAAGGATTTTTTTTGCGAAGCTGCGGCTATTGGCCAAGACCCATCTTCACCATTCAAATTTATTCACTGGCCAATGTGAAAACCAAGTAAGGGAAACAGGCCAAATGCCCAAACAAAGGACAGAAGCAAGTAGGCCAGAATAAATAGACAGAGGAAGCAAGCAGATTCTTGACCGAACAACAGAAAACAACAAACATTAATACGGATGTTAAGTCGTTTTAGGAAGCTACATGAGTACCATTAAAAGTAAAAAATAAAGACTTCTAGAGAGAGGAAAGGAAGAAGAAGAAGAAGAGGAAGAAATAGAGAACGAGCCTGTAAAAGGAATCCAAGATTTTGAAAGGAAAGAACTATTCATTTTGGAAGCAAAAACTGACCACACCTGCACCATTACTCATCATTTGGGCCACTTTAGTGGGAACCCACTTTCTCTCTCTCTCTCTATATTTTTCTAACTTTTTTTTTATTGGGTCCTTGCCTAGCCTAATCCTCTGACTATAAATTTTTTTTTTATTTCTTTTCTGTATTTCAATGGCAGGCAGCCCCTTTTCTTTTCTCCACCAGTCACGGCGAGAAGTGATCGTTGATTTTAACCGATCAACCATCAATATTTTTAAGTAAATCTGCTATAAAAGAAAACAGTATTACAACTCTCCATGCCCTTAAAAGGCACGCGAGACTACTGTTGTTGCACTGCTGCCTCCTACGTCTATCAGGCCCCACGCGCCGATATTGTCGAACGTTAACAAGGTAAATTTTGATATGGTATGAACTGTGGAGTATGGGACCTGCCATGTTATTGGGTTTTGATTTATAAATTCACTTTCACCATTTTGCATTTTAATTTGACTTTTTATGCCCATTTGAAGTTTAATAGGATTGTAGTAGATAGAAATAATTTCTGATATGACATATCTGTTACCATTTTCACTAACATTGATATATATATATATATTTGACTTAGTATTGCTAATTAATAAATTGTGATTATTCAATAATTTTTTTATTAATTAAAAAATTAATAAAAAAATATTAAATAATTATTATTTAAAATAACTATAACTAGTATTTCTTTTATATATAAAGTTTATGTAACTGACACGAAATTGCAGTTTATTCGTTCTATTTTCACCTTAACCATTTTAAAACTCCAAACTTAAAATTCAACCAATACTTGAATTAGGAGTTAAAATTTAACTGGTTGAAATTTACTTCTAGATCTTATGATGTTTTAATAAAAATATTTTCACAAAAAAAACTCAATATAATTATAAAATAAATATATTTATAAAATATACTTCTAACACTTTATTAATATATTATTGGAGATTATTACTCGAAATAATTATCAAATAAATATATTTATAAAATATACTTCTAACACTTTATTAAAATATTATTGGAGATTATTAAAGAGAATTTAAGTAAAATTTTTTAAACATAATATAATAAAAATCGATAATTTTTTATGCCTTGGGAGAAGGAACTTTTTTATTCAAGGAACTTTTTTTTATTTTAATTCTTCTTCGTCATTTCATAATCAAAATATTTCTTAAACATAGTTTTTTTTTTAAAAAAAAGAATACTTTTCTAATAATTATAAAAATAAAAATAAATAACTTTTCTAAAAACTAATCGATGAACAAATTGCTAAAATTTTAAAAATCATGAAAGATTCATCGTTTAAAAAGAAAAAAATATTTATAAATAAATGATAGCATTCACAAAAAAAAAAAATGCATGCATTATAAGCATTATACCATTTTAGTAGTTAAATAGGTACAAAAAAAATTATTATACCATTTTAGTAGTCAAATAGGTACAAAAAATTAGGTTTGAGCATCAAAATAATTAAAGTGAAAGTAGAGGGAATAAACTGACCAATCATACTAAATTTAAAGGTCTGTATATGTATTAAGCTTTTTTCTTTTAATGCAAATTTATGCATTCGCTCAAGGCAAAAAGATACATTCTTCTTGTTTTGACATTTCGGCAAATGAGGGTCAAATAGGTAAGAAAAAACTAAGTTAGAGTTTTAAAATTATTATAGTGTAAGCAGAAAGTGACAACTAACTAATCATGACAAGTATAGAAGTTATATATGTATTAAACTAATTTTTTATTTTTTACATTAACAAGTTTATATAATAAAAAATAGCAATTAACATATTTAATTTTATCAAATACCATGGTATTTTAACAAGTCACATTATATATATCTTGCCTTTTTGTCTAACTTGTTTTGTATAATATTAATTCTAAATAAACTCCTTTTAACAAATAACCTTTTTATGAAATATATATATATGCCTTATTGTATCCCTTTTCTTTTATTGTTTTATACCCTTTGCTTTGCTCTTTTTATCAGAACTCAACTTTTTTTGCTCAATATTTTTCAAGCTTTATTTTGATGTGGCAATGCTATATCATCATCCTTCTTTGTCATATCATCATATGATGACTGAATATTATTTTCAAATTTTTAATGTATTATTACATGCAACTAAATAATGAAATATATAACCAGCTGTGGTAGCTCAGCTGGCCACCTGTTGTTACTCTCAATTGAGAGGGCAGGGGTTCGATCCCCATAAAAACCGTATTTCGGGGGTCGAGCTTTTTAAATATATATATATATATATATCAGTATTATGTCATTATATTTTGATGGGTTATGATCTTATGACACTACCATTACAGGGTTTCTTCTTTTAATTTTAAATTTTTAGAATGTTACTTTGATATTTTTCTGGATTGAAATATGTGTAATACTAGATGAAAAAATAAAAGAAATGATCTTAACATATTAATATCATGATATGATATTGTCATATCTTGATGGCAGTACCATGTTTTCATCTATTTCCTTTTTTTTTTTGTCATATAATGCTTTCGTTTATTGTTTAATCATGTTCGATACTTTTAAATGATAAAATATTAGTGCCATTTAATCATATTTTTGATGAGTTATAAGGTCATATGACGTTGCTATTATAACTTCCTTCTAATACTTTATTTTAAAAATTAATTTTCAAGGTCTTTTTGATATTTTTTTTATTGAAACATTAATAATAATAAATTTATAATAAGAGAAATTGTTTTAACAAATTAACATGATGATATGGTTTGTCATATCATTATTTTTCTCTATGATATTTATAGACATGCAGATCTTGCGCCCATGTTTGAGGTTATTTAAATGACTAGGAGAAAGAAATAGTAGAAGTTTAGATTTGAGAGTTGATAGTGAAATCAAAGAAAATGTGCCATGTTCTTAACCAACAAGCTCACCAATAAAGGTAACTGATGAGCCCATACGAGCACATATGAGCTACAATGGGTACGCCATCTACCCTGTAGTTGGCAAGCCCACCAATGACAACTGGTGAGCCTGCCTATAGATCCATACAACTATTATAAAAAGTCATGGTCAGAACATTGGAAAAGGGAGGATCCTAGTTTTTGGGAGAGGGCTAAAAACTAAGGCAAAGGGATTGGCTATCAATCCCCAGGGCATGACCATTGGAAAGAAGGGACAATAAAAAGCAAAGGAGAGGGAGAGAATAAGAAGAAAAAGAAGAAGAAAGAAAGAGAGACTGAAAAGAGTGAAGGAGAAAAGGAGAAAGAAAGAGGTATCCCAAAACCCTTCAAACCCAAGGATATCCAACCTGATCTACCTCCATCTATACTCAAAGAAGTGGAAAAACAACAGATCTGCAGATTTGAAGACCAGAGGAACTGGCGACAAAGTTTGTTTCTACAAAATCCTAAATCCTTTATTGTTTTACTATTGTTTTTGCTACATTGCTTGTTGTATATACTATGTTTTATGTTTTTGTTATGTAAAAAAAAGTATATCTTGTTTGTAAATATGTATATTTTATGCATAAAATACATTTACAGTGGTTTTTGTTGTGTTTTTTTTAATAAATCTATGTCTTTTGATGTTTATATTGTGTTTTTATGTTGCAAAATATGTTTTAAATAATAAAAAAAAAGTTGCATAAAAATCACATTTTTAAACATATTGTAATATTTTTGAAAGATTTTCGGCTCTATACGTGTAGTTGATAAAGATTGAGGAGCTTGCCAGTCTCAGTGTTGAGCCTCTCAATCTCCATTAAAAAAATAATATTTTCATGTAACATTTTTGCATGATCTCATGGTTTCTGTTGCCCTTTCTATAACATCTTTATATCCTATATACGTATAGTATATATAGTCATATATATAAAGTATATACATAGAATACATGAATGTCACATCAATTCACAGTAGAAACCATTATGATTAACCTCAAAATATCTATATTATTTAAAGAAAAACTTAATTGATAAAACTATACATTTTATAAATTTAATATAGTATATTTAATAGAAAATCTCTAGAAAAATTTCGCCATAGATTTATCTGTAATTTCAGTAAATCCCAAATTCAAACATCACAACCTGCAAATAAAAATTTAACACTCCCAATAATTCCATTTCAGTCGCAAATTCCTCTCAAACCTTTAAAACATAATAAAAACATATTCAAATTATTTATCTTAAGTAAATAAACACATATATATACATCATTGATAAGTGTATAGTTAGTGATAGTTTTGCCCCTATTTCTTAGTATATTTATTGTCAAATTGAGTTTAATTTGTTTGTTCAAGTGTTTATTAGGGTTCATTCTAAGAACCTTTTACACGTTGAGACCTTATGGTTATTTAGGCCGGAATCACGGATGAAAGACAAAAAAAGGAGCTATTTTGGGCAAATTCTTCGAGTGACATGCCCAATGACATGGGCATGTTAATGGTTGTGTCATTCAACTATTTTACAGAAGCTTCGACATGCCTAGGGACATGGGCGTATCACTGGTCGTGACATTGATCCTGCCTTACAAAAGCTGTGACACGCCCAAGGACATGGGCGTGTCACTGACCGTGTCCTTAACCCAATATTGCAGTAGCCATGACAAGCCCAAGGACATGGTCGTGTCACTGCCCATGTCATCAACGATGAAAAACAACATCATTAACACGTCTAGAGACATGGCCATGTCACTAGGCGTGTCAGGCTAAATCTCTTAGTTATAAAAGCTAAACTAAAGTGCAAATTAGGGATTTAGTTTTTATCACTTAGAGTCGACTTCCTTAGAAAGAAAAAAGAGTTTAGCAACTGAGAATGAAAGTGAAGATTCAGGTTAAACAAAATTTAAATTAAGAATCAAAGATTGAAGTGAAGAAACACAAATCATTCATTATGGATTGTTTGAATTCTTTTACTTATTTCTTTTGTTATGGTTTTCTAGTTATGAATATGAACTAAATCATCTCTATCTAGATATTGATGAACCCTAACTTTATTATATGGATTGAATAGTTCTTATTAAATTAAATCATTTAATTGAGTTATTTTATCCTTTTGATTCTTAATTTCTTATTTCTAATTAATAATAGCATGCTTATTGATTGGTTGTAATTTTCATATCGTTGACTTGAGAAAGCTTGATATGAATAGAATCCTCATTAGGATTGAGGGTTGATTGGAGTGCTAGAGATAGACTTACAAGATACTTTGGTTTATAATTTCTTGTTCTTATTGCAAGATCTATTTAATTATGTTTGAGAAGAGATTCCAGCATTATACTTAGTGATTAAGGATTAATTCACTTGAGAGAGCTTTTAGTTTAATTTAGAGGAGTGCCAATTTAGCTATATTATTTGATTTAATTGAATTGATATTCATAAATATTTTTATGGCTCGGGGGATTCAATATCTGGATAGTATTTTCATCATCAACTCTCTTTGCATGATATTCAATTTTTATTTACTTTAATATATTAAGTAACTCATCTTTTATTTTAATCATCACAAAAACTATTGATTTGCTAAATAACAGTTGAGATTTGCATTAGTAATTGACCATATCCCCAGTGGAACGATATCTTACGTACTACTTTATTACTTGCGCGACCCGTGCACTTGCTGTAATATTGCAATAACACAAATTAGCCACCAAATTTTTGGAGCCGTTGCTGGTAAACAACGGTTTTCAATATTATTAATATAATAAAGACTGTTGATTTAGTTTTTATTTTTATTTATTTTAATATTGGTTCTTACTTGTTGACTGTCATTTTAGGTATTTTTTTTCGTTTATGACCCGAGCTAGCTCCTCCTAATTACTTAAATTAGATCAAGAACTAGGGCGAACATTGAGGAGAAAGAGGAAGGAAGAAAGGGAAGCAGTTATAGCAAAAACATAAACAAACTTGGAAGAACCAAACTTGGAAGATTCAAGCTCAGAAGAAGAACTTGAAGTGATGGAAGGTGAGCCAAGAACGATGAAGGAATATGCTAAGCCCACTCTCGATGGGGTTGATTCTAGCATATGGAGGCTGACAGTTGCTGCGAATAACTTTGAAATACAGGCAAATGTAATTCAAATGGTGCAACATACTTGTCAGTTTGATAGGGTCCCAGATGAAGATCCTAATGCACATCTTGAAAATTTTCTGAAGATATGTGACACATTCAAGATAAATAATGTTTTAGATGATGCAATTAGGCTAAGGTTATTCCCATTTTCACTCAGAGAAAGACTGAAGAAATGGTTAAAATCTTTTCGCCTTGGCACTTTCACCACATGGGTCAGTTGGCAAAGAAGTTCTTAGAAAAATACTTTTCCCCATCCAAGTCCGCCAAGTTGAGGAATGATATCTCATCTTTTCTTCAGCCGGATGGTGACACCCTTTATGATGCTTGGGAGAGGTTTAAAGGTATATTGAGAAGGTGTCCTCATCATGGGCTTCCCCTATGGCTTAAGATTCAAACTTTTTAAAATGGATTGAATTATGCAAGCAAGCAATCCATTAATGCAGCAGCCGGGGGCACCATAAATAATAAGACACCTAAACAAGCAAGGGATTTGATTAAAGATATGGCCCTTACCAATTATCAGTGGCAAACTCCAAGGGAACAAGGAAAATTGAGAGTCATTGGTTCACATCAATAGGATCATGTGGTGGCTTTGATAGCACAATTAGAAGCCATGAATAAAAAGATCGATTCTTTAGCCTCGTCTTTGGGGAAATTAATGCAGGTGATGTCTTGTGAATGATGTGGGGGTGGACATCAAGGTCAGGATTGCCAAAGTGGCAATATGTTTATTAGACAGGAGCAGGTGGATTATGTTAGGAATATGCCAAGGCAATAACCCCTACAACAAACACATATAATCTAGGGGGGAGAAATCATCCAAATTTCTCCTAGAGTAATCAGAACAATTCAAGACCTCCCCTTGAATTTCAGCAGCCTCAACACCAACAAGCCGCCCCTCTAAAAAAGAGCAATTTGGAAGACATGATGGAGAAGTTCATAGCAGCTTTGAAAACTAGACTTCAATCAACTGAAATCACCCTTAGAAATTAGCAAGCTTCTATTCACAATTTGGAAAATCAGGTAGGTCAAATTGCTAAGTTACTCAGTGAAAGACCGCAAGGGAGTTTACCTAGCAATACTGAAGCAAACCCAAAGGAGCAGCTAAAGGCAATCACTCTAAGGAGTGGAAGGAAACTTAAGGGCGGTGTGGTTGAGAGAAGAGAAGAAGTGATTGAGGAAGAGGCTAAAGCACAAGAAAAAGAAAAAGAAGATGGTCCTACTGTCACTTCGGGAGAGAAGGCTGCAGTAGAAAATGAGAAAGGGAACCAACCACAAGAGCTTAATCCAATAGTGAAGGAATACCAACCTCGAGTGTCATACCTAACAAGATTGAACAAGGACAAGATGGATGCTTAGTTTGGTAAGTTTCTTGAACTCTTTAAATAATTGCACATTAATATTCCATTCGCCGAAGCTTTATCGCAAATGCCCAAATATGCTAAATTTTTGAAAGATCTCCTTTCTAACCAAAGGAAACTTGAGGAAGTATCATTAGTGCATTTGTCAAAAAAGAGTTCAGCAATTTTGCAAAAGAGTAAGTTAAAAGATCCTAGTAGTTTTACTATTTCATGTTTGATAGGTAATCTTGAAGTGAAAAGTGCATTAGCTGATTTGAGGCTAGCATAAATGTTATGCACTACAAGAGGTTTAAAGAGTTAGGTATTGAAGAACCTAAATTAACACTCATGACCATTTAACTTGCTAATAAGTCAATAGTCTACCCTCATGGTATTATAGAGGTTATGTTGGTAAAAGTTGGGGATTTCATTTTTCCCAATGACTTTATTGTCATCGATATAGATGAGGATGCAGATGTTTTGCTTATTCTTGGTAGGCCATTTTTTAATACAGCCCGTGCCCTTATCGATGTCCATGATGGCACGTTGACCTTGAGAGTGGGGAGTGAGAAAGTTATTTTTAATATACATTATGCCATGAAGCACCCATTTACACTCAATGAGGTGGATTCATGCAATGATATCACTGAACATGAAACCTTAAATTGTGTTACTAACATTGTTTCCAAGGATCCCATTGAGTTGTGTTTAATGCAGGATAATGTTAAGGATCAAGAAGCAATGGAGCAGCTTACTTATCTTGAAGCAAGCAAATCATTCAAGTGTCGGGTATATAAAACCAATGAGATTCCAAAAGAATAGAAGCCACAACCATCTGTGATTGATCCACCCAATTTGGAACTCAAGACCCTTTTGGATTATCTTAAGTATAAATACCTGGCAGAGGAAAATAAATTGCCCGTCATTCTTAGTTCTCACCTATCTTTTGAGCAGAAGGTAAAGCTCATCGAGGTGTTACAAAAGCATAAAAAAAGTTATAGCTTGGAAGGTAGAATACATCAAGGGTATCAATCCATCCTATTGCACTCACAAGATACTAATGGAGGATGAATTTCAATCCAGTAGTGCAACCACAATGAAGACTAAACCTAAAGATGAAAGATGTAGTGAAGGTTGAAGTGATCAAACTACTTGATGCGGGAGTTATATATCCGATTTCTGATAGCTCTTGGGTGAGCCCGATTCAGATAGTACCAAAGAAAGGAGGGATGACGGTAGTTCCTAATGAAAATAATGAGCTAATTTCAACAAGAACAGTTACCGGTTAGTGGGTTTGCATCGACTACCGGGAGTTGAATGATGCAACTAGGAAGGACCAATTTTCTTTGCCCTCCATTGTTCAGATGTTAGAGAGGTTATCTAAGATATGAATATTACTGCTTTTTGGATGGTCTTTCAGGCTACTTCCAAATTCCCATTGCCCCGAAAGACCAAGAGAAAACTACATTCACCTGTCCATATGGGACATTCGCATATTGAAGAATGCTATTCGGACTATGCAATGCACTTGCAACTTTCCAATGGTGCATGGTGACATTCTTTGATGAGCTTGTTGAGGATATTATGGAGGTGTTCATGGATGATTTTTTGGTTTATGGCAGCTCATTCGAAGGATGTTTGGAAAACCTTGAGAGGGTATTGATAAGATGTGAGAAAAAAAACCTGGTGCTTAATTGGGAAAAATATCATTTCATGGTTCAAGAGGGAATCATGTTCGTACACAAGATTTCAAGCAAGGATATTGAAGTGGATCGAGCTAAGGTGGAAACCATTGAGAAACTACCACCACCCATATCAGTTAAGGCCATCAAAAGTTTTTAGGACATGCGGACTTCTATTGGAGGTTCATATGAGATTTTTCTAAGATAGCTCGCTCTCTAACAAGACACTTTAAGAAGGATGTTGATTTTGATTTTGACAAGGAATGTTTAAGAGCTTTCACAACTCTTAAGGAGAAATTGACCCATACTCCAATCATGGTAGCTTCTGATTAGAATTTACCATTAGAACTAATGTGTGATGCAAGTGATTTCACAGTGGGGACAATTTTGGGTCAATGCAAGGAGAAGTATTTTCAGCCCATCTATTATGCAAGCAAGACTCTGAATGCAGCTCAGGCCAATTACACAACTACAGAGAAAGAACTTCTAGCTATAATTTGTGCTTTTGACAAGTTTAGATCTTATATGATCTTGTCAAAAGTGATCATTTATATGGACCACTCAGCTTTGAGGTATTTATTTGCAAAAACTGATGCAAAGCCTAGGCTAATTCATTGGGTCTTGTTATTGCAGGAATTTGATTTGCAGATTCAAAATAAAAAAGGGGCTGAAAATCTAGCAGCAGATCACCTTTCTCAGTTGGAGAATCCAACCTTGGAGAGGTTTGAAGAAGGGGACAGTGATGATCATTTTTCCGATGAGCAGCTTTATGCCTTGGCAAGTGAGGTAAGTAGTTCAAACTTTGAAATGCCTTGGTTTATAGATTTTGCTAATTACCTGGCTGCTAGGGAACTCCCTAAAGATATGACTTATCAAGAAAAGAAGAAATTCTTTTCCCACTTAAAATATTACTTTTGGAAGAATCCTTTCGTATTTAGGCTATGTAAAGACCACATAATCAGGTGTTGCATGGCATGGCTCGAAATGATGAATATTCTTCATCATTGTCATGCCAGACCAACAGGTGGTCATATGGGAGCCAATAGGACTACTCAAAAGGTACTAGAATTAAGATTTTATTGGCCCACTTTGTTTAGGGATAACTATGACTTTGTGAAATATTGTGATCATTATTAAAGAATTAGAAACATCTCATCTCGTGATGAGATGCCCCAAAATGGAATTCTAGTGTGCGGAGTCTTTGATGTATGGGGCATCAACTTTATGGGACCATTTCCTAGTTCCTTTAGTAACAAATATATTCTCATAGCTATAGACTATGTCTCTAAATGGCCTAAAGCCCAAGCCTTAGCAACAAATGATTTTAGGGTGGTGATGATAGGGGTACTCACTTTTGTAATGCTCAGCTTGAGAAAGTTTTCAAAAGGCTAGGCATTACATATATATTTTCTACTCCTTACCACCCCCAAACTAGTGGCCAGGTTGATAACACAAATAGGAAAATAAAAGAATTTTTGAAAAAATTATAGAGCGATCCCAAAAGGATTGGTCTGAGAAATTGAACAATGCTCTATGAGCTTTTAAGACTGCATTCAAAACTCCTTTGGGTACTGTGCCATTTAGGGTAGTATATGGAAAGGCTTGTCATTTACTTGTAGAAATTGAACATAATGCTTATTAGGCTATAAAACATATTAACCTTGATTTAGCTAGAGCATGTGAAAGGAGGACATTGCATATCAGTGTGCTGGATGAATAAAGATTGCAAGCTTATGATAATGCGAGGATGTATAAGAAGCAGACTAAAAGATGGCATGATGCACAAATTGAGGAATGAAAAGAGTTTCAAGCTGGAGATCAGGTATTATTATACAATTCATGGCTTTAACTTTTTCCAGGTAAGTTAAAACCAAGATGGTCTGGTCTGTTTATAGTCAAAGAATTTATTCCCTATGGGATGATCGAAATTACTCATCCAGAAAAAGAGGATTTTAATGTAAATGGGCAAAGGTCAAACTGTATTTAGGGGGGAGAATTGAAGGAGTTAAAGGAGGTTTTATACCTCCAAGACTAGGTGAAATTGCCCTTGAACGTCCAACTAATATGACGTTAAAGAAGTGCTAGGTGGGAGACAACCCATCATTTTTTTGTTTTTAATATTTGTTTCTTTAATTTTTATGTTTTTAGTTTGTGTCTTTGATTTTTAATTCTTTTATCATTGGTTGGTAGTGTGTTGTTTTGAGTTCACTTGAATATGTAGAGGGAATTATTTCTTTTGAGGGGGAACTTGAGCTTAATTTAGAGACACGCCCATGTCGCTGGGCATGTCATTCATTTTCAGAGATAGTAGCTGTAACACACCTAGTGACATGCTTGTGGTGTTGGACGTGTCATTTAACTTGCACCATAGTAGCTACAACACGCCAGTGAGACTCCTGTGTTACTGGTCATGTCATTTTGGATAAATTTGGGGAGTCACAGAAGCAATGGCATGCCCAATGACACACCCATGTTGATGAGCATGTCATTTTGTTACAATCATAGTAGCAACAACACGCCCATAGACACACTCGTGTCACTGAATGTGTTGTATTATCATAGATGCAGTAGCACTGACACACCCATTGACACGTGCGTGTTTGTCGGCATGTCAACGGTGTTTAAAAAACGTGCTGACTCCCATTTAAACTGACTTTTCACTCTTTTCTCTCCCTCTTTGTTGATTTTCTCTCAAAATTCTCAAACTCTCACACTCGAAATCACATACCTAATAAGTGTAGAGGGGATTTCAATTCCCATTTCAAGATTTAGAGAGGATTTCATTGCATTTTGTTCTATTTTCTCACATCCTTCACTCCTAATTTCAGGTATGTATCCTAACTTTTGCATTTTTCGCCTTCTTTTCTTGAAATTACTTGGGGATTTCTTGCAAATCTAAGGAATTTCTAGGGATTTTGAGTTTTGACTCTAGTTTTGAGGACGTGTTATGATTTACTCATTATGCTTTTGGGGATTCTATGGCTAGGTTTGAGTTGAACATATTTGCGCACTATTTATTGATTGTTTATGCACCCATCTTGAAATTCTTTGTTTTAATGTGTTGGGCTATGGAGACATATAGAATTGGAGTTATGGGGACACTGTTTAAAGTGTTGGTTTAATCAATTGCTCTTGTTTAAAATTTTTTCATCGCTCTTATTGGTTTAGTTTCATTGCTTTTATTGTTTAAATGCATTGCTATTGTTGGTTTAATTTTGTTGGTGTACTTGGTATTATTTTCTTAGATTATCTGTTGTGCACTATTGTAATAATGTCGGTGTTTCGATAACCCTATCCAATGTCAATGTTTTGGCATTATTATTATTTTTGAGAATATTCTTATTTGTTGTGTAGATCATGGGCCCTCGTAAAAAACAATCTTTCGGTTACCCGCCAATAGAGTAAGAGGGGAAGGCAGTTCAAGCCAACCCGCTAAACGACCATCCTCTAAATTCATGGTCAGCCACAAGTGCCTTCATTTCTAGAATTTCGAGGAATGAAAACAGTTTAAACTATTAGGCAACAAGGATTGGTCTCCGCCTAAGGTTTTAGATTGGGAAGCCATGGAACAAGCCAATATTGCAGTTGCAATCAGGGATTTGATAAACCAACCGAGATAGGAGCAACACTTCTCCATCAATGAGCCTTCCTATAGAGAACTCAAATTAGAATTTTATTGTACTTTTTAGTTTGACAAGAATAAGATTTCAATTATAGAGCCAACAATGAAATTTTGGCTGGGGGGCCAACGATTCCAAATGAGTATCAACGACCTTAGCATGCATCTCGGGTTATTTACTATAGAGGAGGTGCAAACTTCTGATTATCTTAACTCTGAGGTAGATTTTATAGAATATGAAGTCGTTCCGCCCTAAGTTTGGAGGACATTTGCACCTAATATAGACAGATATCAGCCTAAGGTGTCCAAAGCGTCCAATTTTGAAACCTTTCATTGTCAAGTAGTACATAATTTATTGGTTCACACTATTATAGCTCGAAAGAGTAGTACAGGGGTAGTTAGCTTGTGAGATTTATTCTTCTTGAACTGCATGGTTTAGAAGATTCGATGAAATGTAGCTCATGCCATTACAAATTTCTTCTACAAGCTGTCCAAAAAAGGAATACCAGGTAATTTACATGGTGGCATGTATGTCATGAGGCTAGCTCATAGTTTGGGTGTGTTGGATGGATGTCTCCCGATAACGGTAGATGGGTTCCCTAAGCTTTTTGTTATGGACACCTTAAAGAGACTAGGCTGGGAGAAGGTAGTGGGGCTGTAGGCACCACTTACGGATTCTGAGCTGGTTCCTCCTGTTCCCACTTTTGATATGCCTCTACCTCCGTCGACAAATTTCTTGGGACCATCCACCACTGTTGGACCTTCTTCTTCAGCTGGACCATCCTCTACCCTAGCCCCTACCTTTCGAGATTGGCGCCATTCAGTTAATGTTGAGTGGGATGATGACAGGAAGCCCACTGATTTTGAGCAGCAATCTGTATGATAGAGAAAAAATTAGGGAACATCGAGTTGAATAAGAACAAGTTATTATCTCTATAGGACCATAACCAGCATTACATGGAGCAATGTGCTTCTTCCTTTTAAGCGCAGTTGGATCACATGATTTTATGAAGGTAATGGCTGGAGTAATCCATGCTTGAGTTTTGGAGGTCCAGGGGTTTACTCCTTCGCAGCCACCGCCTACACCATATTAGCCCCTAGTGCCTCGTGTTGATATTTCAGATAGTGATGCCAGTGATGATGCCAGTGCCAACGGTGATGATGCCAGTGCTGCACCCATGTCTGACTAGCCCACCTTTCCTCTCTCATCTAGTGGATTGTTTATTTTTTTTTATTTTTTTATTTAATTAATTTCTTGGATTATATTTTTTGTTTCTTTTCTTTTTCTTTTTCTTTTAATTCTATATTTCTTTCTTTCTTTCAATCTTTTTATATATACATGAATCTTCACAATTTTGTATGTCAGTTTTTATCCTGTAGCTAATTCGACTTTGTAACACTTTTGGAACCATATTCATATATGTCGATTCATGGACATTGCATGGCAGTTCTCTCTCTCTTTTGTTCTTTTTCTTATTTTACACACATTGGGGATAATATGCGTCTTAAGTGTGGGGGACAGGTATATTTTCTAGATTGAGGTTTTGTTATTTCATTCTTGCCATTTGATTCATTTGTCTTATTTAGTTTCTTCAATTTTTTTTGGGTTTAAGTAAACTAGATTGTCATAATAGTATGAATTAAAATGGTTCCTCTTTATATTAAATTAATGGTAGATTTATTGAACGACAATATCTTGTTGAGGTTGACTTGGCTTTCTTAATCAATTGCTAAGGACTGAATGTGATAGTTTAAATTAGGTAGTTTATTGATGAGAATTGCACATCTGAAGTTTGAAACCTTAGTTACATTTTTTATTATGTTAAAATTCTTTACATGCTTGAGTCGAACTTAGCAGGACATACTTAATATCTTAAGTTCTTGACCACTTGAATATTAATGATAAAAATAAAAAAATATAATAAGGAGCTTTGAAAATTAATCCATATTTCATTGATTTTAACTTTTGAATTAAAACATCAGAGTTGGAATCATGAATAGTGCTAGTAGCCATTTAGACGGTGATTCTAACTGAGTAACCGAGGGTTGGCATTACAAATGTTTACCTTCGCGTCAAAAAGTTAGCATCAGTTCAAACAAGTTGGGTTTCTTTAAAATATATATATATTTAACAAAATAAATAAATGTAACACCCCTTACATAGCCCATACACTTACCTACATAGGAGATGTCACCTAACATTCATAATTGTTCTATATATGTGTCTATGTATGTATTAAAGAAATAAAGTCAAAATACTTTTAAGCATTAATGCAGTTGTTAAGCTTTCTATAGTACAAACATATATCTATTAATTTATAAATAACTCTTAATGATAACTTACATTATTATAAAATTCTCAAACTAATCTCAAACTTGTACAATTGTCATACAAAATTATAAAATATTGTCATGTGAACTATATAAAATACATATTTACAATATTGTTCATTGAACCTTGGTGATGAGTTGATACAAAATGTATATCTCTCACTCTGCAGTCTCAACTCTCCTTGTTTGATCTGCGCGTCAGAAAATAATTCTAACACGCTAAGCAAAGCTTAGTGGTATTTATGTATTCACAATATGCAAGACAAATTAAAGAAAAGAGATCTACACAATAAATAGTTTAGAAATAATGAAAAGTATTACTTTTAGAACATTAAATAAAGGAAGTAATAAATCTATTGAACCTTGAAATACTAAACACAATTATATGCAAATCGATTAATTTAACAATAACCATATAACACATTATTTTCAAAGTAGATAACTTCTTTAATTATGCCCACACATACAAAACTCAGATTCTAGGTTTGGATAACGGGTCACTGTTGGCAATTTAATTCCCACTGCATAAAATTTTGGCCAATGGCCCATTATGGCATGAATGCCCACTGAGTATGATGAAACAGAGTGTCTATTGATGGCATAGAGTGCCCACTATCACTTTGGATATCCTCCATTTGGCTAGCCATTCAATCCCAAGCTAGATCTAAAATCAGTATGATTAGGGCAATTCATTAGTTTGTAGTTAACATTGAATTGTGTATATCATTTCAATGAAATAATACTTTCATCAACATTTAGTATTTTATATATTTGTCACAAATTCAAATTTTATCACTCTTTTCCATACTTTTAACACATACACATGAATTCTCAACACAAAAGTAATAAACAAAAACATATTAGCCTCATACTAGGCCCGTATATCACAAAATAACAGTCCAAAACATCATCCAGGTACCCTATGGCCGTGGCATCTCAACCCCACACCCGTGGGGTACCAAATGAAGTTGTTAAATGTCTTTGTAGACCCCCACGGTTGTGGCCTTCATGGGCCACGGCCGTGGCATTTAGAACGGCTCTGTTTTATCAAAATTTTTAAAGAAACAACCATATTTTCAACCCCACGGTCGTGACACTTAATTGCCACGACTGTGGCATTGATTTTGGGTCTATTTTCAGAGTAATTCTTCCTCCAGCAGTCTCGACTTTGATACCACGCCCATGGCACCTTTAAGCCATGCCCGTGACATCCCAAAATCATGTATTCTGCACTTTTAACTTCATAAAACACAATCATATTGAAGATCTAAGATAAAAAATGTATCAAAATCAAAGTTTTGACATAAAAAGAATTTATTTCTAGTACCTTACTAAAACTTTAATTAATCAAGCATTTAACAAATGATCTAATCAACAACTTTCACAATCATCACTCAAAAATAAGAAAAACAACATCAACAACTTCAATTTCTACATATATCACACATCAATTTATTTATCCAATATTTAACAAATATCTCATTCTAAATGACCCAATAAACTAATTTAAACATTAAAACTCAAAGAAAAAATAAATATTTGTGTGAGCGGGGATTTTTGCCCCCACTCTCGGTGGAATGGTTCTTGCAACTTCGGCACTGTTTAGGCTTGGGGCCTTAGAGAACACGAACCTAAGTCCGGAGAAAATGGAGTCGCCACCCGAATGGGCCGGGAAAAAGAAAGGGGTGGATGACTCAATTCCTAAGGAATCCCCAACCCCTTAATGGGTTAGAAAAGTTGGGTACGTGTAGGGAAGGTGAGAAATGGCCCAGCACCCCCACAACGCCCGGTTCATTGGAACCGGCCTCATTTACAGGTCTTAATATTATAAAATTCTTAAATATAACAACATTATCCATATTACACATAATAAAAAAAAATAAAGCATCGATATATTGAAAATTAAAACAATGTCCAAGCAAAACAAATAAATGGACACCCATCCGAGGATGGAAACATGTCCTTATATAATCCATGCCTAAATAGGATACCCACCGAAAGGTAGAAATATATCCTTTACATTAGTTCTAAAATAGAAAAGCAATTTAAATTACATGATATTTAACTAATGAGGTACCTACCAAGTGGAAACATACCTCTTACAACATTTGAAAATCTAAATAAATCGATAAAAGTAAATAACCATTCATCATAAATAAATCATTCATCAAAGATATCAATCACAATATAAAATAAACATCCATCCATGATAAACTAAATAAATCAAGCATTGAACTTAAATAAAGCAACAAAGCATTGAAAATAAATTAAAGCATATAATAGACCACATAATCAAAGCATAATCAAATATAAAATTGAATAAGGCAAATAAAGAATCAAATTAGTGCTACTGTTTCTATTTAAGATTCTTTATTTCATGTGTTTAGAGTTTTGAAATTTATAGGTTTAAGTTACTGTGACTTTTAAAAGAATTGAATGGAGCAAAGTTTTATAATTTAAGAGGTTGATAAAGTTCTTTGATTAACCAAATTAGTGTTTGAGAAGTGAAATCATGAAATTAGGGTTTGAACACTTTAAAACATTTAGATTTGTGATATACGGTTAATGAATTGTTATTTTGGCTTACTGTGTTTGAATTTTAATATTTATGTTTATAAGGTTTTTTTAAGTTCAAAGGACTAGGGTTTAGAAAAATTAGGGTTTAAGGTTTTAAGGGAGTTAAGGCTTACTGTTTTGGATTTTGGAGTTGAATTAGTGTTTTAGAATTTTAGAATTTGGGTTTCGGAGAATGCATTTGGTTTTAGAATTTGGAGATCAGTTGATAATTTTATGAAACTTTATGAAAATAAACAAAATGATTTAAGGTTTATATGAACAGAAAAGATGTTTTTAGGGTTTGTGGAAAGAAACAAACTCAAATTTAGGATTTTGAAAAGAAACAGGTTCAATTAGGGCTTTAAGATTTTGAGGAATAAAAATAACAATTTTAAGATTTTTGGAAAACAAATAAACGAATTAAGGTTTTTCAGCTTTAGAAAAGGTAAATTAAAGTTCTTAGGGCTTTTTGATTTTGAAGAAACAGAAACAATTATTTTTGATCTATAGTGATGAAGCTACTGTGAATTCATGAAACAAATAAAGAAATTCATACCTTCGTTTGTTGGTTCCACCAAAAATCACTTCTTAGATGAATAAGAACAAAGACAAGCTTTGCTACCTTTGATGGATTGAATTTCTTGTTTGCTTTCTCAAAAAAAGTCCGATTGATTCAAAGTTTTCCTCCTCAGTTTCGGTCTCCATTTCTCCTCCCAATTTATGTCCGATTTCCTCTTTTTTCTCCTCCCACTTTTTGTGTTGTTTTTAGTCTTATTTATAGAAGAATTTTGATCAATTCTAGTCATTCACAGAATATAACATTGATTAAGAAAAGTAAACCGAAACCTAATTGCATTAGGTTTCAAAAAAAATTTGCGACAAAAATTTTGCTGGCAAAAAAATCTGCTGTGGAAAAATTGCACTGGCGAAAAAAAACTGTTGTGGAAAAAATGCACTGGCGAAAAAGCTGCCGCAGCTGGGGGCGAAATTGGCCTGCGGGCCATTTCGCCGTAAGCCATTTTTTGTTTATTATTATTATTTTTTATTAATAAAAATTAGATACTAAAGCAAATATTATTTAATTAAGATAACAAAAATTATTTTGGACTAATTAAAATATATTGGATCGGTATGGGTCAAAAATTAAGGGTCTATAGTTTGCTCTTTGCTTGAACGGTCTGAGACTTTAGTAAAAGAGAGTGAAAGGCAATAAGACTTAATTTTTGAGACGGTTGAGGTTTTGGGTTCTAGACCTGAGAGATTTGGATACTCGATCCTAAACTAGACTTGGATACTCGATCCTAACTGGATTCAGATACTCGATCCTAAATTGGATTTGTATACTCGATCCCAACTTGATTCGGATACTCGATCCTAAACTGGACTGGGATACTCGATCCTAAATTGGATTGGGATACTCGATCCTAATTGGATTGGGATACTCGATCCTAAACTGGATTTGGATACTCGATCCTAAATTGGATTGGGATACTCGATCCTAACTGGACTTGGATACTCGATCCTAAACTGGATTTGGATACTCATCCTAACTGGATTGGGATACTCGATCCTAAACTGGATTTGGATACTCGATCCTAACTGGACTTGGATAATCGATCCTAAATTGGATTGGGATACTCGATCCTAACTTGGATTGGGATTCTCGATCCTAAACTGGATTTGGATACTCGATCCTAAACTGGGTACTTTGACTCAAGATTTGAATTTGATTTGGGTACTTGGACCAGAGATTGAATTTGATTTGGGTACTTGGACCCGAGATTGAATTTGATTTGGGTACTTAGACCCGAGATTGATTGGATTTGGGTACTTGGATCCGAGATTGATTTGATTTGGGTACTTGGACATGGGAATGGATTAAATTTGGGTACTTGGACTCGTGACTGGGTACTTGGACCTGAGATTGAATTGGATTTGACTGACCTTTTATCAGTTGAGGATTCTTACTGCTCCGGCTATTCTATGCATTACTGTTCTTTACCCTAAAAATGGATCTTCGTTGTTGGTCCTTGGATCTTCATCCTTAGCATCGAATCTTCACCTTTGAAAATGGATCTTCATCCTTAGAGATCGGGACTTCAACCTTGAAATTGGATCTTCATCTTTTAAATTGGATCTTCATCCTTGGAATCAAGATCTTCATCCTTGGAAATCGGGTCTTCACCCTTGAAAGCGGATCTTCATCCTTGGAAATTAGATCTTCATCCTTAGAGATCGGGTCTGTACCGTTGAAATTGGATCTTCATCTTTTAAATTGGATCTTCATCCTTGGAATTAAGATCTTCATCCTTTGGAGGTCGGGTCTTTACCCTGGCTTCAGCTCTTTTAGTTGAACTGATCTTTCATCTTTTACATCTTCATTCTTTTGATAGTTCTAATGTTCCATTCTTTTGTTCTTTCTTTTTGAAAAAATTCAGCTATTTTTAGTTGGCTCTCATATCTTCTCCTGCCCCCATGCATGCTTTGATTGATGTTTTTGTTGTCTAGTTCTTCGCACAAGCACGTATTTCTTCTCTTTGCAAGATTACTGGAGCTTTCTCAAGCAATGGGCTTTCTATGCCCCCCTGATTTGATATCTTCTTTTGATTGTTTACTTCACAAAGTGTTTGCTGTTCACCTTAATAAAGAATAAACAACATAAGACAAGAAAGTGCGATGTGATATGCTCATGTATGCATGATATGCATGAATAATACTTACAGTGGTTCCATCAACTCACAGACCAAGATTATTGGCTGAAATGCTCTCACAGATTTCTTTCAGATGCCCGTTCAGTTCTTGCACTTGAATGATAGAAAGCTTTGCATTTATGGCTTTTATCTTTAAGATGTTGAAAACATGAATAATGGAGACCCCAAGAAGCAGAGTCAGGGATTTATCTATTTCAAACTGTGTCTCAACATGTCAGTTGATAGCTTCTTCATGACCTTGCCAATAATCATTTCCTTTGCCCAATGTGTCTTTTAGAGGTTCAACATACTTCCCTTAACTTGAAGGCTTTGTGTGACAAAAATATTTTTATATTTTTTGAATTTTGATTTTGAAATCAAATGTTGTCTTTGCCAAATCAATGTCAATGTACCTCAGGACTTGATTTTCCAAATTAACATATCTATAACATGACAACCCTAGTTACCATACTAAACTCGGGAATCATTTCTATTTAAGCAAGAATTGTTGCACTTCAGATAGGCACATACACATTACTTGGCCAAAGTCTCATTTAAGTTTAAATATTGTCTATCTCATATGCATGCTTATCCAAACTATCTCCACTAATAGACTCTACCTACCAAGAGAGATCAATAGGTCTTTGATAGGCTTGAAATGCACGGGTTAAATAAAGGCCATTTTGAGATTGAAGCTGGTGTGACACAATGGACAAACCCTCACACTACAAATTTCTTATTGGAACTTTAGACAGTTGGGACCAATCTTGCTAGACTCCAAATTCCTTCTATCTTCTTGGCATTAATCTGGATCTTGATTAGCATAGTTTTTGCCCTTGCATAAAGTTTAAGACCTAAATTCGTTTCTTTTCTTCTTTTCCCTTTTCTTTCCTCTTTATTTTTCTTACTCTTCCCTTTCTTTTATCATTTTGTCCTTCTTTCTTATAGGACTATCAAGTACAGAACTTTCAAGAACTAAATGGTCTTTCTCCTTTTTCTCCAATTTTGATTTAATCTTTGGTTGGGTTGGACCAATGGAAGCCTTTTGCTGGTTTAGGTAAAAGAAAACTCAGTTGGCTTTCTGAACCGTCTTTTTAGGTTTTATTATTTTCTTTCTCTCTTTTTTTTTTCACTTTTCCTTTTTTTTTCTTTTTTTTTCTTTTTTTCTTTTTTCTTTTCTTTTTTGTTTGTTTGTTTGTTTTTTTTTTGTTTGGTTTTAGCTCTAAAAGAGTTGTCTTATTTGTACCAACTTGGGCTTCCAATAATGGATGAGTGGAGTAACATAAATCTTCTTTAACAGGGATGAATCATTTGTTACTCTGATGTTGTCTTGATATATTGGAAATACTAATAAAACTTCAATTACCCTTATGGTATTGAGAACTTCAACCACTCTTATGGTCTTGAGAACTTTCAACTATCTTCATGGTCTTGAAAACATCAACTACCCTTATGGTCTTGAGAACTTCAACTATCTTCATAATCTTGTGAACTTCAACTATCTTTACAGTATTAGCTATGCATTCCATTCCTTGATCTTCTTGCCTTTTCACCTTAATGATCATAAGACTTGTCAAAAGTATCACTACAGTTTAGGGTAGGTTATTGGGGTTTGTAAGCCAATGAAAAGAAAGCTAAAATTTTATGAAGGCTCAAAGGGATGACTAGGGATTGATATTTAATAGGGTGGATACTAGTTGTTGGTTAACCAAACAACGCCTAGATCATCTCTCTCTTAAATAAGCAGAGTTTAATTTCGCCTCGAAAGTTTGTCAAAGCATGTTCTAAGACTGACTAGGACCTAAACAAAGGTAATTATGCAGGAGCCCTCTCTAAGTAAGAATACACAATTCAATGCTATAGAGCAATTCCCTCACCTAGTAAAGTCATTCAAGTCATGATGCCTAGACACATCAATTTATAAACATCAAGCTAGATTCCTCATCAGTTGAACACCAAAATGAACAAAGACCAACAAAAATTTTGATGAAAGTAATTTATTCAAACAAATTTAAATTTGAAAAACAAGATTGTTCTAATTAAACATTAAAGAAAATAAAATAAGAGAAACAAACAAGCCAAGGGAAGTTTGTTGAGTTAAGTTTCTTCTGTTTTCACATCTTCAATATTTCCATCTTGAAAGGATGATAAAACAAAATCTTCTTCCAATCCTTTTCCCACCATGAAGGTTGCCTGTGGAGGTACTCTTCCAAACTTAGGCAAAGGATTGTTCTTGGTATTGGGCTTGTCCGGCTCTGGTAGCTTACCACTATCGATCAAAATCTTGGATCTCATGCCTTAGACGAGCACATTTATCTGTTTCATGCCCTTGCATTTGATGAAATTAGCAGAAGGCCTCGGCATTGAAGTTTGGTGACAGTGGATTATGTAACGGTCGAGGAGCTAACGGTTGTAACAACTTTTCTTTTGCAGCTTGCTAAAAACCCAAGATAGAGGTTTCCCCAATTCTGAGAATTGTCTTTTATTTTCTTGACCGGTCACATTAACATCAACTTCTTTTTGCGTGCTTTGATTGCTAGGCTGATAATTCCCTTTCTCATTCCTTCTTATTGAAAAGCGATTTTTCTCCCTTTTCCACTCTTCAATTCGTAGACCAGCTTGGAGAAGATCTTTGAAGTCACGGATGAGTGTATGAGACATCCTTTCACGAAGACTAGGCAGGACGCCTCTCATGATCATCCTTATTTGATCAGATTCATCGGGCTTTTTCTTGAGCAAAGCGGCCTTGTTTCTCCATCTCTTCATATAGTCCACAAAATTCTCATTTGGCCTTTGTCTAATGGACTCCACTTTCATTAAGGTAACTTCCATCTCGACATTATACCCATATTGTTGGATGAAGGCTTTGTATAGCAGATCCCAACTCTTTTGTGTTCCTTCTTCTAAGGTATTGAACCAATTGTGGACAATAGGGTCCAATGAAAGCATGAAGTACCTTAGAGTTTGAGCCTTAGTAGCTCGGGCAGACTGCATTGCAGTGACATACTGCTTCACATGGAGATGAGGATTTTCGGTTCCATCAAACCTCGCAAAAGATGGCATTTTGAATTTGTATGGAACTTCTTCATCTAGCTCAAATAATTTGTCGATCTCGAACATTTCTTCAGTTTTCAGTTTCTTCTCAAATTTCTTTTCTAGATCCGTGATCATCTTTTCAACATTAGGATTTTCAGTCTTTTCAAAAGTTGCCTTCTCAACAACCTTCGGCTCCTTTTTGTCTTGAAGATCTTGGTAGTATTGAGCCCAATAATCATCATCAATGATCACCTTATCATCATCAAAAGCTACTTCATCAACTTTAGCCTTCCCCTTGACTTTCTTGGTGCTAGCAATTGCTTCGACATTGTTTCCTAAAATTGCAGCTAGTTGATTCTTTATGGTCTCGGCCATGGCCTCTTTTATTTCTTCCATCTTGGCATTGAGGGCATCATCCACCATTCTTTGAATTTGTTTGGGATCCATTATATTTGGTGAGCAAGTGATTGAGTCATTGCTAGATTCTTCGTCTTCAGCATAGGTCGGATTGTCGTAAGCTTTTGAACTATCGTAATCCAGGGCTATGAGCCAGAGAGGATCAATGATATGAGATGCAAATTTATGCATGTATGCACAAACAATCAAGGATAATTAGGATGCTCCTTCCAACCTTATAACATCCACACACGAATGTCGAGTCTCTTTTCCTAGGTATATGGTTAACAAAATACCAACATGGGGTATCTTGTTTCCGAATAATTTCCTCGGATGTTTCAACCAATAGTTATATTTTCGAAAATGGAAATCATTTCATAATAATTCCCATTAATTATGTTTTAATCCATTCAACTAACTAAAGTAGCTTTTATGCTATATTGGATTAAAACTAAATTAAGAGGTTTATTATAAATAGATTTCTCACTTGAAAAAAGTAACTAATGACTCATGCCAAAAACAAGCCCATGATTAATTATTCTTAGTATAAACTAGGCTCACAATTGATTTTTTGTATTTCTTAATTGACCTAAATAATTTGCAAGCTCTTTGAAAATAATTTTGTTTCTAAGCCCATTGTAAAAATATTTTAGAAAAAATGGATTTTGGGCTTAGCATTTAGACCATGAGCAAAAAGAATTTTTGATTTGTTTTTAGAAAAGTCTTATGTCCAAAGACCATCTTAAAATGTTTTGAAAATAGCTTTGGCCTTTTGGACTTTAAAGAAAAATTCATTTTGAGCTTACAATATACTTAGGTCATATTAGAAAAAGAACAAACCAAATAAGCCATGATTTAAGCCAAGATAAATTAACCATAGTCAAACAACATGCATTTGGGGTAAAACCTAAGGAAAGTAACTAGGCCAATTACATGAGCTTTAGTCTTTGGTTAAAAAGGCTTAGGTTCCCATAGCAAGTATATACCGAATGGTATGAGGCTATGAGTGGTTATGCCATGCTCGATCTCCATATCTTGAGAGAAAGTATGGTATCCCTTACATAACACAACACGGGCAACATGGGCATCCTAACTCACGCACACGATGCAATATAATATGATGCAATGGATAATATCATTATAAGAAAGAATATAAAAATATAAAGAACAACAGAATCAACTTCTCTTATCCCCAGTGGAGTCACCACTGTGAGCGAGGATTTTCGCCCCCACTCCCGGTGGAATGGTTTTTGCGACTTCGGTACTGTTTAGGCTCGGGGCCTTAGAGAACTCAAACTTAAGTCCAGAGAAAATGGAGTCGCCACCCGAATGGGCTGGAAAAAAGAAAGGGGTGGATGACTCGATTCCTAAGGAATCCCCAACCCCCTAATGGATTCGGAAAGTTGGATATGTGTGGAGAAGGTGAGAAATGGCCCAGCACCCCCACAATGCCCGGTTCATTGGAACTGGCCTTCTTTACAGGTCTTAATATTATAAAATTCTTAAATATAACAACATTATCCATATTACACACAATAATTAAAATAAAGCATCAATATATTGAAAATCAAAATAATGTCCAAGCAAAACAAATAAATGGACACCCATCAGAGGATGGAAACATGTCCTTACATAATCCATGCCTAAATAGGACACCAACCAAAAGGTAGAAACATGTCCTTTACATTAGTTCTAAAATAGAAAAGCAATTTAAATTACATGATATTTAACTAATGAGGTACCTACCAAGTGGAAACATACCTCTTACAATATTTGAAAATCTAAATAAATCGATAAAAGTAAATAACCATTCATCATAAATAAATCATTCATCAAAGATATCAATCACAATATAAAATAAACATCTATCCATGATAAACTAAATAAATCAAGCATTGAACTTAAATAAAGCAACAAAGCATTGAAAATAAATTAAAGCATATAATAGACCACATAATCAAAGTATAATCAAATATAAAATTGAATAAGGCAAATAAAGAATCAAATTAGTGCTACTGTTTCTATTTAAGATTCTTTATTTCATGTGTTTAGGGTTTTGAAATTTATAGGTTTATGTTACTGTTACTTTTAAAAGAATTGAAATGGAGCAAAGTTTCATAATTTAAGAGGTTGATAAGGTTTTTTGATTAACCACATTAGTGTTTGAGAAGTGAAATCATGAAATTAGGGTTTGAACACTTTAAAACATTTAGATTTGTGATTTATGGTTAATGAATTGTTGTTTTGACTTACTGTGTTTGAATTTTAATATTTATGTTTATAAGGTTTTTTAAGTTCAAAGGATTAGGGTTTAAAAAAATTAGGGTTTAAGGGAGTTAGGGTTTACTGTTTTGGATTTTGGAGTTGAAGGGTTTTAGAATTTTAGAATTTGGGTTTCGAAGAATGCATTAGGTTTTAGAATTTGGAGATCAATTGATAATTTTATGAAACTTTATGAAAATAAACAAAATGATTTAAGGTTTATATAAACAGAAAAGATGTTTTTAGGGTTTGTGGAAAGAAACAGACTCAAATTTAGGATTTTGAAAAGAAATAGGTTCAATTAGGGCTTTAAGATTTTGAGGAATAAAAATAACAATTTTAATATTTTTGGAAAACAAATAAACGAATTAAGGTTTTAAGCTTTAGAAAAGGTAAATTAAAGTTCTTAGGGTTTTTTGATTTTGAAGAAATAGAAACAATTATTTTTGATCTATAGTGATGAAGCTACTGTGAATTCATGAAGCAAATAAAGAAATTTATACCTTCGTTTGTTGGTTCCACCAAAAATCACTTCTTGGATGAACAAGAACAAAGACAAGCTTTGCTGCCTTTGATGGATTGAATTGCTTGTTTGCTCTCTCAAAAAAAGTCCGATTGATTCAAAGTTTTCCTCCTCAGTTTCGGTCTCCATTTCTCCTCCCAATTTTTGTCCGATTTCCACTTTTTTTCCTCCCCCTTTTTGTGTTATTTTTGGTCTTATTTATAAAAGAATTTTGATCAATTCTAGTCATTCACGGAATATAACATTGATTAAGAAAAATAAACCGAAAACTAATTGCATTAGGTTTCGGAAAAAATTTGTGTCGAAAAACATTCGCTGGCAAAAAAAAAAAAAACAGCTGCGGAAAAATTGCACTGGCAAAAAAAAAAAAACTGCTGCGGAAAAAATGAGCTGGCAAAAAAGCTGCCGCAGCGGAAATGGCCCAAGGCCATTTCGCCGCAAGCCAATTTTTTTTATTATTATTTTTTGTTTATTTTTTATTAATAAAAATTAGATACTAAAGCAAATATTATTTAATTAAGATAACAAAAATTATTTTGGACTAATTAAAATATATTGGACAACACAAAAATGATTTTGGACTAATGAAAATATATTGGACCGGACTGGGTAAAAAATTAAGGGTCTACAATTTGCAAAGTAAAATACATAAACACATACCTTTGAGCTGGGATTTTCGTCCCCACTCCCGGTGGAATGGTTCTTGCGACTTCGGCACTATTTAGGCTCAGGGCCTTAGAGAACATGGACCTAAGTCCAGAGAAAATGGAGTTGCCACCCGGACGGGCTGGGAAAAAAGAAAAGGGCGGATGACTCGATTCCTAAGGAATCCCCAACGCCCTAATGGGTTCGAAAAGTTGGGTACATGTGGGGAAGGTGAGAAATGGCCCAGCACCCCCACAACGCCCGATTCATTGGAACCAGCCTCCTTTACAGGTCTTAATATTATAAAATTCTTAAATATAACAACATTATCCATATTACACACAATAATTAAAGGAAAGCATCATTATATTAAAATCAAAGCAATGTCCAAATAAAGCAAATAAATAGACACCCATCCAAGGATGGAAACGTGTCCTTACATCACATGCCTAGATAGGACACCCACCAAAAGGTAGAAACATGCCCTTTACATAGGTTCTAAAATAGAAAAGCAAATTAAATTACATGATGTTTAACTAATGAGGTACCCACAAAGTGGAAACATACCTCTTACAACTTTTGAAAATCTAAATTACTTGATAAAAGTAAATAATAATTCATCATAAATAAATCATTCATCAAAGATATTAATCAAAATAGAAAATAAATATCCATCCATGATAAATTAAATAAATCAAGTATTGAAATTAAATAAATTAAAGCGCAAGAGATAAATCAAAGCATAATTAAGTATAGAATTAAATAAAGCATATAAAAGTCCAATTATAGCTACTGTGACTTTTTATGGAATTAAAATAGATTAGGGTTTTATGTTTTAAAAGGTTGGTAAGACTCTTTGATTAACTAAATTAATATTTAAATGGTGAAATCATGAAACTAGGGTTTTAGACACTTTAAAATATTTTTGATTCATGGTTTTAAATGGTAATTTCAAGTTACTGTGTAAATTTGTGTTTTTATGGTTTTTAATGTTTTAAAGGATTAGAGCTTAGAAAAATTAGGGTTTAAAGTTTTAAAGGGTTGGGTTTACTATTTTAGGTTTAAAAGTTGAATTTTGGATTTTAGGATTTAGAATTAGGGTCTCAAGTAATGAATTTGAATTAGGGTTTAGAAAGACAATTTGATGATTTCATGAAGTTTTGTGAATTTAACAAACGGATTGAAGTTTTTATAAATAGAAAAGATGTTTTTTAATGTTTTTTGAATGAAATAGAACCTAGTTTAAAATTTTGAAAGAAACAGAATCAAATTTTGGTTTTGTTGAAAAAGATGTTTAATTAGAGTTTTAAGATTTTTAAGAAGAAAAAATAACAATTTTAAGTCTTTTTGGAAAATAAAGTAACGTTTTAGTGTTTTTAACTTTGGAAAAAACTAAATTAAAGTTCTAAGGTTTTTGATTTGAAAAATAAAATTTCATAGATTATGCTACTGTGAAAAAATAAAACAAAAATTATAATCTCATACCTCCTTTTGTTGATTCTCCAAAAATAATTCTTCTTGGATGAACAAGAACAAAGACAATTGTTGCCTTTGAATTGCTTAAATCGTGTCCCTGCTGTTCCAGAAAAAATTGAATTGAATTGCTCCTTTTCCTTCCTTGATTTGGTTTCAAATTTTCAAGTCCCTGTTGGTTTTCGGCCTCCCCTAAATTAATTGGCTTTGGTCCTTATTTATAGTGGTTTGATGTGGTCTATTCCCTGTTGGTTTTCAGCCTCCCCTAAAAACTGCCGCAGGAAAAAATGCGCTGGCAAAAAAAAACTGTAGCAGAAAATTGCGGCAGTGGGCGGGCTGGGGGGTCGCCCTCAGGAATTTCCTGCGGGCGACCATTTGGCCTGATGGATTTTCCTGTGGGCGAAATAGAAAATCTATTTCGCTTGCAGGAAAATCCTGCTAGCGAAATAGTAAAGCTATTTCTCACGCAGGAATTTCCTGCGGGCGAAATGCCCACGGGCCCGTGTGACGATTTTTTTGTCGTCGATTTTTTTACTTAGATTTTTATTTGTTTATTTTTATTTTTTATTAATAAAAATTAGATAATAAAGTAAAAAATATTCAATTAAAATTATTTTGGACCAATTAGACAACAAAAATCATTTTGGACTAAATAAAACATATTGGACCGGATTGGGTCCAAAATTAAGGGTCTACAGTTTGCCCCCTACTTGAATTATCTGAAACTTTAGTGAAAGAGAGTGAATAGTAATAAGACTTAATTTTTGAGATGGCTTAGGTTTTGGGTTCTGGACCCGGTTTGAGTTCTGCACGCAAGGATAAATTCTAGGTTCTAGACCTAAGGAAAATTTGGGTTCTGGACCCGGTTCGAGTTCTAGACTCAAGGATAATTCTAGGTTCTCGACCTAAGAAAAATTTGGGTTCTAGACCCGGTTCGAGTTCTGAACTCAAGGATAATTTAGGTTCTCCACCTAAGGAAAATTTGGGTTTTGGACCTGGTTCGAGTTCTGGACTCAAGGATAATTCTAGGTTCTCGACCTAAGGAAAATTTGGGTTCTGGACCCGGTTCAAGTTTTGGACTCAAGGATAATTCTAGGTTCTCGACCTAAGGAAAATTTGGATTCTGGACTCGGTTCAAGTTCTGGACTCAAGGATGATTCTAGGTTCTCAACCTAAGGAAAATTTGAGTTCTGGACCCGGTTCGAGTTATGGACTCAAGGATAATTCTAGGTTCTAGACCTAAGGAAAATTTGGGTTCTGGACCCGAGAGATTTGGATACTCGATCCTAAACTAGACTCAGATACTCGATCCTATCTGGATTTGGATACTTCATCCTAAATTAGATTAGGATACTCGATCCTAACTGGACTTGGATACTCGATCCTAAGTTGGATTGGGACACTCGATCCTAAATTGAGTTCGGATACTCGATCCTAAACTTGATTTGGATACTCGATCCTAACTGGATTTGGATACTCGATCCTAATTGGATTTGGATACTCGATCCTAAATTGGTTTTGGGATACTCGATCCTAACTGGATTCGAACACTCGATCCTAACTGGATTTGGATACTCGATCTTAAATTGGCTTTGGATACTCGATCCTAAATTGATTTGATTTGGGTACTTGGACCCGAGATTGGATACTTGGACTCAAGATTGGGCACTTGGCTTGGGTACTTGGACCCGAGAATGAATTTGACTAACCTTTTATTAGTTGAGAAGTCAGACTGCTCTGGATGTTCTATGCATTGTGATTCTTCACCCTCAGAATGGATCTTCATCCTTGAAAATTGGGGTCTTCACCTTTGTAAATAGATCTTCATCCTTGGAGATTGGGTCTTCTTTGTTCTTTGAAGATGGGAGTGACACGGCCAGTGGCTTGGCCGTGTCTCCTGGGTGTATTAGCTTTTGTGTCTTTTCTTTGGTTCTTCTTTGTTTTTGGCTTAGGATGGGACACGGCCAGTGGCTTGGCCGTGTCGCCTGCCAGTGTCACCTACTGTCTCTTTTCTTTCTTTGCTTGGTCCTTCTTGACTTTGCCCCTTAGGTGAGACACGACTAGTGGCTTGGCTGTGCTTCCTGCCCGTGTCATATTCTGCCAAGATTTCCTTTGAGGTGACACGGCCAAGCTTGATTTGGCTTGGCCATGTCTTGCTTGATCCATGCTCTTCTTTCCTTGTTTTGATCTTTCAAGGGAGTTTTTTTTTCACTTTAACCACTTTTCCCTTGCAACTGCTTTTTCCTTTTTTCTCCAATTTTGATTGGATCTTATATCCTCTCCTTGCCCCCTAAGGATTTTTTCTTTCATGCCAGCTTTGATTGATGTTTTTCTTGTCTAGTTCTTTGCATAAGCACGCATTTCTTCTTTTGCAAAATGACTGGGGCTTCCATAAGCAAATAGGCTTTCCATGCCCCCTTGATTTGATATCTTCTTTTTGATTCTTTACTTTGCATGGTATTGATCTGAATTACCTGGTACGTTCCCAATTACATGATAATTTATGCTATATGTATGCATAATTATTCATGCTCTTACCTTTTATCCTTCTTGGCTCATAGCAGATGCTCGAAGAACAGAAAAGGAAACTTCAAGAAGAGTTGGCTACAAGTCGTCATTAGGCTTCTCATTTTGAAAGTTTATATCATCAATCCGAACAATATTTCCAAGACTTCTGATTTCAGAGGATGAGAGATCCCAACGCTTCTTCATCAAGAGGCCCCCAGACTGATGAACATGAGATCCTTTCGTCTGCTTCTGATGAAGACCATGAAAAATCGAAACTCCAAGGCAATAGGGATTTTAGTGCTTCTGCTTCGGGTGATCCCGGGACAAGTAATTTGCCCCCTCCTCCAACAGGTGATGACATTTTCAGGTCTTTATTTGGTGACCTACCACCACCCTCTTAGTGATATGTAAACATTGTAGCAATTGTAAAACATTGTACAATAATAAAAACTATACAATTTTCCTCTTTACTGTAATCCTTCTTTTCCTTTTTTTTTTTCATATTTTTCATTACTGCAAATTTTTTTTATATAGTACATCATAATTAATATCCACTTCTTTTGTTAAACCAAATCCAAAGTGGAAAAAGAAATTGTGACCACTTCCTTTCCTTATGCCATATGGTCTTATCCTTTCCCATCATCTTTTCCATTTCACTTTTGGAAAAGGTTTATTTTCTTCTATATAAATCAACTTGCATGCCCCTTTTAGTACAAAATCCAAAATTCTTTTCCCTTTCAACCTGACAATTTTGGTTCTCCTTTATTCATTAATCATGACCTAGCACCATTTAAAGAAAATAAAAATTCTATTTAAGAATATGGATGCCATTAATTGGAAGCAAATTTCATGGTCAAAGCTTGATGTTTTAAATTTTTTTCAAAATGTCAAATTGGACCACTCCTTCTTACATGCCGTGGCTTCCTTGTGGGATACGGATTCTAGGGTATTTAGAATTAATGGCTTTGAAATATGTCCCTTGATTGAAGAATTTGAGGCCATCCTTGGACATCCCAATAATCAACAAATGGCGTTACCCACATTGATTTCCAAAACTCAATAGAAGATGCAGATGTTATTTCAAATTCCAAAAGCCGAAGTTCTTCAGTTGATGAGAGGTGAAAAAATTCTACTTGCTCCTTTGATTGACTTTTGTTTTTCTCATTTGGCTCCTACTAAGGCATGGGGACACATGCTTTGTCTTTGCTTGCTTGGCCAATTCTTGCTTGTTTCTTCTGAAGTCAATATTGATCCACGAGTATTGGATATTATGGACCAAATGGAAGGAGGCTTGTCGCCGATACCTGTGATTTTAGCCGAGACCTTAGTTGGATTAGACCGATTTAAATTGGGATTGTCAAAGAGACTGACTGGGAGTCCGTTGCTGCTTCAGGTAATTACCTAAACTTCCCTTTCAGGTTTTCAATTTAGGTTTTCTCTCTTTTTTTTATTGCTCTAACTTTTGCCTAGTCCGTCCATGTGGGTTTTCGGAACTAGTGAGCTGTCCTAATTTTTGCCTAAGCTGCCCTTGCGGGTTTTCAACTTAGCGGACCCCTTTCTTTTTTTTTAATTTAATTCTTTCTTCACAGATTTGGCTTTAGGAGCATCTTTGTTTGCTTGATACTCCCTCCATGGATTTTACCAGATACCTACCACGTCATCATTCTGCTAGGAAGCTACTCCATCCTACTTCTTTATACGCTGACTGGGTTGACTGGATCCACTCACGCTCTGAAGTTAATATCCGTTGGTTGGTACCTTGGTGGAAGATTTCTCATATCACCATGCGGACATACTTGATGTACGTTCCCCTTGCTGCTCTTCGTCAAGGTACATGCTATGATCCTCGCCGACTTGGGTGTCAGTATGGAGCTGAGCCTCGTGATTCTGACTTTGCTCCTGACCTAGACATGCCTTGCCTGACTGAAGCCTACTTGGATCGGTTAAGGCAAAGCTGGCCTGCATGTTACACTTATCGACTGTCATAGATTTTATATTTGTCAATTCAGAAAGTGTATTGTTAGGATGAGAAAAATAATTAAAGTAATAAAAGATGCTTCTTTTCCATTTATAATTTGTCATCACCTTTTGCAATTATGATTATTATTTCATCCATATCTGGTCAAATACTTATAATAGCGCACATAAAACAAATTTAATCATTCATTCTGTTTTATTAAATTGGGGAACAACCAAACATAAAGCCAGCATACACAAGATCACTCCTGTTGCCAATTAGCCCTTTTGGGTTTTCTAATTGATGATTTTCTCTCATTTAGCCCTAATTGTTGCCTAGCCAGCCCTTTTGGGTTTTCAGAACTAGAGGACTGCTCTAACTTTTGCCTAGGCTGCCCTTTTTGGGTTTTCAACCTAGTGAGCTTCTTTTTTTTTCTTTTTTTTCTATCATACATAAAACCTCTTCAACCTGTCAATGTTTACTGGCTCACTAAATTCGTTCCCATCCATGTCTGATAACTTCACTGCACCTTTGCTCATAACTTGTTTCACAACATATGGCCCTTCCCAGCTAGGTCTGAACTTTCCTCTTGGATCTGATATATTAGGTTACATTGCTTCAACACCAAATCCCCAACTTTGAATTTTCTGACCTTGACCCTTCTATTGTAGGCTCGAGCTATCTTCTTTTGATACAGTTGGTGATGATACAACGCCTTTAATCTTCTCTCTTCTAATAGAGCTAATTGTGTGTATATGCTCGCTACCCATTCCGTTTCAGGTAGTTCAGCTTCCAAGACTACTGTCAGTGATTTGATCTTAATTTCAATTGGCAATACCGCTTCCATCCCATAAACCAAAGAGAACGGTGTCATTCCAGTAGGTGTTCACACACTTGTCCTATATCCCCATAAAGCAAAGGGAAGCATTTCTGACCAGTCCCTGTAAGTCTTGGTCATCTTGGACAGAATTTGCTTAATTGTCTTGTTTGTTGCTTCCACAGCACCATTAGCCTTTGGTCTATAAGGAGAGGACCGATGATGATGGATTTGGTACTTCGAGAATAAATCTTTAACTGCTCCTTGAAACTGTACCCCATTGTCTGATATCACACTGTGCGGGACCCCATATCTGCAGATGAGGTTCTTTTCGATAAACCTAGCCATTTGACTTACACCTAGCTTGTTGAAGGATTTGGCTTCGACCCATTTTGAAAAATAATCAACTGCTACTACAATGAAACGGTGACCATTTGAGGCTGTCGGATGTATCTCTCCTATAATGTCGATACCCCAGGTGGCAAATGGCCAGGGTGAAGACATTGAATGCAGTTCTTCAGGAGGCATATGATTCAAGTTACCATACATCTGACATTGTTGGAACTTCTTTACAAACTCAATACAGTCTTTCTCCATGGTCAACCAATAGTAACCTTGTCGAATAATCTTCTTAACTAGGGCCAAACCACTCATGTGCGGACCGCAACTTCCCGCATGTATTTCTGACATGATGCGCTCCACTTCAGGCTTTCTTAAACATCTCAAATGCACCCCATCAGGCCATCTTCAATATAACTCCCCATGGAAGGTGAAGTATTGCAACGACCACCGCCTTATGGCTTTTCTCTCTTTCTTTGTTGCCCCCGGCGGGTATTCTCTTTCCTCCAAAAATCGTCTTATAGTATCATACCACGCATCATGGTCTGTATCAATTTCCATGATTGTCTCATATTCATAGCAAGGAGTTGATGAACTGGTCAAGATTAGAGGCTTAAGGAATAGGCTGGTAGGATTTTCCCATACCGAAGCCAATGTGGCCAGGGCATCAGCCATCTGATTTTCTTCTCTTGACAGGTGTATAAACCTACACTCCTTAAAATTCTTCTTTATCATGGTTAAGTAACGATGATATGGTTTTAATTTTTCCTCTTTCAACTCCCACTCTCCATTTACTTGGGATGCTACTAGCAAAGAATCACCATAAACTTCCACCTTATCCACCTTCATAATCATTAGGGTTTCCAAACCGAAAATACAAGCTTCGTACTCCACCATATTATTGGTTGCCCTAAATTTCAACTTCTTTGCTAAAGGGATAAGTTCCCCTTCGGGTGATTCTAGTATAACTCCCAAACCTGCCCCTTTCCTGTTTACTGCTCCATCAAAATACATTTTCCACCCTTGTACTTCAATTGCTTCTAAATGTTCATTTGGAAACTCCAAAATTACCTCTTCACTTTCTGGTAATGGTTGTTGAGCCAGGAATTTTGCCACCACTCTACCTTTGATTGTTTTCCTGGTTACATGCTCAATCTCAAATTCCTCTAATATTATCAACCATTGACCGTATTTCCCAATTAAAGAGGGTGTCTCCCTTAAGTACTTCATTGGATCCAACCTGGAAATTGCTTGCACACTATATGATTGAAAGTAATGCCGCAACTTCTTAGAAGACCAAACCATGGCTATACAAGTCTTTTCAATGACACTATACTTAATTTCATAAGGTAGGAGCTTTCTACTCAAATAGTAAACAACATGCTCAATCCCCGACTCATCTGCTTGGGCTAGCATGGCTCCTATCGACTCTTCTTCTACTGCTAAGTATAGTAATAGAGGTTTGCCGGGTTTAGGTGGTTTCAAAATAGGTGGATTCAACAAATACTCTTTTATTCGATCAAAGGCCTTTTGACATTCTTTATTCCATACGACCGGCTGATTCTTTCTAAGAAATTTGAAGATAGGCTCACAAATTGTTGTGAGCTTTGCTATAAATCTGATAATGTACTGCAGTTTACCAATGAATCCCCGAACTTCTCTCTCTGTCTTTGGGACTGGCATATCTCTGATTGCTTTGACTTTGTCAGGATCTATCTCAATACCATTCGGACCAATTACATGTCCCAATAATTTGCCTGAAGTAACACCGAATACACACTTCTTCGGGTTTAATCTTAGTTTATATTTTAAAGCTCTATCGAAGAATAATTCTAAATTTTGGAAGTGTTGCTCCCTTGTATCCGACTTCACCATCATGTCATCAACATATACTTCAACTTCTTTATGCATCATGTCATGAAATAGTGTGGTGGCCATCCTTTGGTAGGTTGCTCCAGCATTCTTTAAGTCGCATCACCCTATAACAAAATATACCTCATGTAGTAATGAAGGCAGTTTTGACTTTATCCTCTTGGGCCATTAACACTTGATTGTATCCGGAAAATCCATCTACAAACAAGTGTAGCATGCTAGAGGCCGCACTATCAATGAGAACATCTATATGAGGTAAAGGAAAATCATACTTAGGGGAAGCCTTGTTCAAATCTCTATAGTCCGCACAGACCCTTATTCTTCCATCTTTCTTTAGCACGGGTACTATGTTGGCTAGCCAATTTGGGTATTCTATCACCTTAAGGAACTTCACTTTTATTTGCTTAGTGACCTCTTCTTTAACCAATTCAGCCTACTCAGGTCTTACTCGCCTAAGATTTTGTTTGACAGGTTTAATGTGAGTGTAAGTAGGAATATGATGCTGGACTATGTCTCGATCTATCCCCGGCATATCTTCATAAGACCAGGCAAATACTTCTTCATATTTTTTGAATATTTTTTCAAATCTCTCTCTCTCATCAAGAGTAAGGTCGGATGCTATACTAATGTTTTTAGGATTTTCAGTTGTTCCCAAATTTAATGATTGTGTGTTAACAAAATTAATATTAAAGATGCTCATGTAACTGTTATTTGAATGTATGCAACCATCAGGAGAAACATCACACAAGTAAGCAAAATTAGACTTTATTGCATTCATTTTGGAAAATAAAACATCATCATCCTCATTCAAAGCAGATAAATTGAAATCAAAATCAAAATCACTGTTGTCAAAATCGTTAAGCAGGATGTCTTCAAACTTTTCTTCAACCAGGGCATCAATCTCTTCCGGAGTCTTCTCGAATTTCAGGGTAGCTTCATTCTTCTCTTTTGGATTGGATTCTTTGTTGGTTGACAAGGTGAGCTCTTTCTTCACTTGCTCCACTAGCTCAGCAACATTTGCAAAAATTTTAAAACCTGGAATTAACTTACCCATGAACATGATTGGATCAGGCCTTCCTTGGAGTGGTCCCATATCTGGAGCTTTGACAAAGATCTCTTCAAGTGGTAGGAAGCTCATCTTCTCACTTTTCTTTGGCTGGATATCATTGTCTTCATCATATCCTAACCCCTTCTTGGAAGTTTGAGTTATAAAATCTGGTAACTTTGTGAAACCGGCCTTACCCTTTCCAAGACCAGCTCCGGGAAGGTAGTTCATGTTCTTCATCATATTTAAGACTTTGAAGTCCACTACTTCATCATCAGAAATTGCAGCCACTTGAAAACCATTGAGAGGGCTCTCAACCATTAGAGTGTTAACAATCTCATTATCTTCAGCTTCAATGACCACTGTCTCATTTCCATTGGGGAATTTGATCTTTTGATGAAGGGTGGAAGGAACTCCACCAAGAGGATGAAACCATGGTCGCCCCAAGAGTAAGGAAAAGGTAACTGGTATGTCTAAAAAAACAAATTCAACAATAGATTCAATTGGCCCAACCTTGACGGCCGCTTTGAAAGTCCCTTCGGCATGCCTCTTAGTGTTGTCATAAGCACGAATTGTCACCTCGGTTGGGTTTAGATCTCTTGTTGACATGGGTAGCTTTGGCAATATCATAAGTGGACAAACATTTATGGCGGACCCATCATCGACCATTACACATGGACTCCTCTTCCCCTTGACTTTTATTTTGATAAAGAGAGGGCGGATGTGGTCTCTCCCCTCCTCCGGTAAGTCCGCATCTGAAAAATAAGCTGCTCCCATACTAACTTCACTCTTTTCTTGGACCTCTTCGCATTTCATTACTTCCCCAATTTTTATGAAGTTGATCAACTCCTCTGGTGTTGTGGAGGTAGAAATTGGCATGCTAGCTAAGGCTTTGGCCATAGTTTCTCGGTGCTTTTTAGAAGTAGCTAATAAGTCCCAAATGCTAACACTTGCTTGGGTTCTTTTCAATTGCTTGAGCACAACATCATCTTCTTCTATTTTGACTTCCTTCCCCTTAGTAGTTTCTATTTCCTTAGGTGGTGGCCTTGCGTAAGGCTTACTAGATCTAGTATTCATTACCTCATCTTCTTCGGGCTCGGACCAAGCCCACTCCTCCTTCTTGGATACAATATCATCATCACTGTCACTTGAATCCCAAAACCCGTTGACAACACAAATTGCTACTTCTCCACCCATGATAGCTTGTTCAATTTTGACAAATGCCTCTTCTTCTTTGGTTGCTTTTTCATCCACATCTTGAAAAGAAGACATGACAAAGTCCTCATGTAAACCTCCTCAAATCATGAAGGTCGGCGGTGGTGGTACCCTATTGAATTTTGGCAATGGGTTATCTTTGGTGTTTGGCTTGTTGGGCTCGGGTAGCTTCCCATTATCAATTAGATTTTGAATCTCATGTCTCAACCTTACACATCTATCCGTGTCATGCCCTTGCATTTGGTGAAATTGACAAAATGCTTTGGTGTCAAAGTTAGGTGGGAGAGGGTTAGGCAAAGGACGAGGATTTAAGGGTTGTAACAATCCTTTTCTTTGAAGCTTGTTGAGAACCCAAGACATCGGTTTTCCCAATTCTGAAAAGTCATTCCTTGGTTGAATTTCAAGAGTCCCGAAAAGTCATTCCTTCTACTTTTGGTGGTAAGGAAGAGCAGAAATATGATATGCCCATGTTGCACAAAGACAAAGATTATTACCAAGTTCCTATAGTACTGGAGGATCACCCCAAGGCAACCTTCACATGTCCCTTTGGGACAATTTATCTTCAAAGAATAATATTTAGGGGTTGCCATACATTGGGCGCACTTCAATGTTGCATGTTGTTCATCTTCTCATCATGGGCTGCAATTGCATTATGGGTGGAAGGAGCCCTACATATCGCATATGGGAGCGGTGAAAATCAGGTTTCATCTAAACTCTCTTTTAGTTTATGCATGCTCACATTGAGGACAATGTGAAATTTTAAGTGTGGGGTGCATATTGTGTTTTGTGTTTTTACTTTAAGTTATTTTTTTTTTGTGTTAGTTTAGTTAATGTTTTTCATGTTTTCTTTGAATAAATGAATTTTGGAAAGTTCAATTGTTATAAACATTGTTGATAGATGATCTTTGAATTTTTGAAGCATGAATTTGAGAATTGAGTAGAATTGGTGCTTATTGTCAATTTTGTTGATTTTTCCTTGCATTGCCTTTAACCTAGTGAGAAATTGAGCCATCAACCTATTATTCTTGCTGTGGGTGGACATCTTTGATTGATAATTTGCTAGAACTTGCTTTGACATACATTTTAAAACTATATAAAAAAATTTCAATTAAGCACCAAGATGATTAAGGCAATTAGGTGAACCCACTTTGGCTTAAAAAGATCAACCCTATTTTTAACCTTAGTTAGCCAATTTTGAGCCTATTTCGTTTTTCCTTTTCTTTCTTTTTCACAACATCATTAGCTTGAACCTTGCTGTTTTAACTCTTACCCTTTCATTATGTCAAGAGCATTTTAAGAGCATTTATGACCAAGTGTTGTGTTGAATTAAGTGTGGGGTTAAATTTAGTAGGGTTAAGATTGCAAAAAAAAAAAGAGAAATCAAATAAAAAGAAGAATAATAATAAGAATAATTGTTGTTCTTGTTAAAAGGGTTTGAATATGTTACAAGATGTAATAAGTGAGTTCCCTTGAAAAATTCTGTCAATGTCAAGGGGTAGATAAGAGGAAGCTATTTTGAGATCATTGGATTATACATATGATCGGTTACTTCATTCTTGAAGTGCTCTTGAACTTAATGATTAAGCTCACATTTCCTAAATGCCATGCCTTTACCCTAACCCCATTATAACCTAATAAAAGACCTTTTGATTGATGCTTGATTATAATTAAGTGGTGTAGATTTGATAGATAAGCAAGCCTATGGCAATAATCTTTCATTGATTGTTATGAGTGTAAACACCACCTTGATCAAACACTTTCTAAGAGTTGGTGAAGGAGTGACAATGTAGGTTATGCATGAAAAGCCACTTAATTGCATTGGTATCAATTTTGTTCGATTTGATATTGATTGCGGATATAAGGATAGGGAAGTCTTGATGCATTTTTATATCTCTTGAACTTGACAAAATTTTTGTGTTTAGTTTATTTTGATTTTAGCCTTGCTTGGGGACAAGCAAGGATTTAAGTGTGGGGTATTTGATAAGAGTATTTTTATACTTGTTTTTAGTATGATTTTAATGTGTTTTTAGTTAATGTTTCATTTGATTTTGGTTTAAAGTTTGTTTTAAGTGTTTGTTTTAGGTTAAAGTGGAAAAATTCCCTTGGATGATCAAAACAATCAAGAAAGAGCATGAATCAAGCAAGACATGGCCAAGCCAAAGCAAGCTTGGCCGTGTCCCTCAAAATTTCTTCAAGGCAGTAGATGACATGGCCAAGAGACACGGTCAAGCCACTGGCTGTGTCTCACCCAAGGAATAAAACCAAGCAAAGAAGGAAAGAAGAGAAGCAGTAGCTGACACACCAAGGTGACACGCCCAAGCCAATGGCCGTGTCACATGACATGGCCACAAGCTTGGCCACCCATTGGAAGCAAAGAAGAAAATTGGCAAAATGAAGAAACAGAAGGTGACACACCCAAGTGACACGGCCAAGCCACTGGCCGTGTCACATAACATAGCTAGGAGCTTGGCTGTGTTACCTCATGAAACAAAGAGAAAAGAAAGAAAGGAAGAGGGGCAGAAGGTGACACGGCCAGCAAGCTTGGCCGTGTCCCAAAGCAAAACAAGAGACACGACCAAGCAACTCATGGCTTGGCCGTGTCACCCTATAAAAACTTGAATTCTTCTGCACAAATTGAGGGACAAGTGGGAGACAAACCAATTACTTTTGCCAAAAGAAATACAAAAAAAAGAGAGAGTGGGGAATAAGAGAGAGTGGTGTGAGCTGGTGTGAGTTGGAAAGCATGGGCTTGGAGCTTTGGAGGGAAATAAAATGAGAAGAAGAGGGAGATTGAAAGAGAGTTTAGGCTTCTGCAGAAGGCTGCAGGTTTGTGTAGGAAACATAGAACAGAGGCAGAGAAGAGAGGTTTGAGAGGAGGAGGCTGGGCATACACATTTTGGGCAAGGAGGTAGTGACACTTTCCTTGACTCTTCATCTTCATCCTCCATTTCCATCCTCTCCAGCATCTCCATCTTCCATTGGCAGCTCCTGAAGATTGAAGAAGCTATATTGAAAGGGGTTTTTCTATTTTCTACTTTTAATTCATTTTAATGTCATTGTTGTTGTTGTTGTTGTTGTATTAAGTGTATTGAGCATGAACTAAATCATTCCCTATCTAGATATTGAAGAACCCTAGCTTATTTATATGATTGAATGATTTTAATTGATGAAGTTGTTTTATTCTTATGATGCTTAATGATTATTGCCAATTGATGATAGCATGCTTATTGATTGGTTGCCATTTTCATATTATTGACTTGAGAAAGCTTGATATGAATTGATTACTCATAAGGGTTGAGGATTGATTGGGGTGCTAGAGATAGACCTACAAGAACCTTTGGTTTATAGTTCCTTATTCTTAATGCAAGATCTATTTAATTGTGTTTGAGAAGAGATTCCGGCACTCTACTTAGTGATTAGGGATTAATCCACTCGAGAGTGCTTTTAGTCTAAGTTAGAGGAATGCCAACTCAACTCATCAACTCTATTATGTGATGTAATTGAGGCTAGGGGGATTCAATATCTAGATAGTATCATTATCATCAAACCTTTTTACACAACACGCAATTTATCTTTGCTTGCATTTATTTAAGTTAGTTGTCTTTAATTACAAAACTTCACAAAAAATATTAATTTGCTAAACAACAGTTAAGGTTTGCACTAGTGCTTGGCCTTGTCCTCAGTGGAACGATAACTCACTCACTACTTTATTACTTGGACGACTCGTGCACTTATGGTATTGCTATAGCGCAGCTCGCGTGCACCATAACACATTATTTCAAAAGTAGATAACTTCTTTAATTATGCCCATACACACTGAACTCAGATTCTAGGTTAGGATAACGGGTCACCGTTGGCAATTTAATGCCCACTGTATAAAATTTTGGCCAACGGCCCACTATGGCATGATTGCCCACTGAGTATGATGAAATAGAGTGTCTATTGATAGCACAGAGTGCCCACTATCACTTTGGATATCCTCCCTTTGGCTAGCCATTCAATCCCAAGCTAGATCTAAAATCAGTATGATTAGGATAATTCATTAGTTTGTAGTTAACACTGAATTGTGTATATCATTTCAATGAAATAATACTTTCATCAACATTTTGTATTTTATATATTTGTCACAAATTCAAAGTTTATCACTCTTTTCCATACTTTTAACACATACACATGAATTCTCAACACAAAAGTAATAAACATAAACATATTAGCCTCATACTAGGCCCATATATCACAAAATACAAGTAAAAAACATCATCCAGGTACCCCATGGCCGTGGCATCTCAACCCCATGCCCGTGGGATACAAAATGAAGTTGTTAAATGTCTTTATAGACCCCCACAGTTGTGGCCTTCAAGGGCCACGGCTGTGGCATTTAGAACGGCTCTGTTTTATCAAAATTTTTAAAGAAACAACCATATTTTCAACCCCATGGTCGTGACACTTAATTGCCACGACTGTGGCATTGATTTTGGGTCTATTTTCAGAGTAATTCTTCCTCCAGCAGTCTCGACTTTGATACCACACCCATGGCACCTTTAATCCACCCCCGTAGCATCCTAAAATCATGTATTCTGCACTTTTAACTTCATAAAACACAAATATATTCAAGATCTAAGATAAAAAAATGTATCAAAATCAAAGTTTTGACATAAAAAGAATTTATTTCTAGTACCTTACTTAAACTTTAATTAATCAAGCATTTAACAAATGATCTAATCAACAACTTTCACAATAATCACTCAAGATTAAGAAAAACAACATCAACAACTTCAATTTCTACATATATTACACAACAATTTATTTATCCAATATTTAACAAATATCTCAGTCTAAATGACCTAATAAACTAATTTAAACATTAAAACTCAAAGAAAAAAAAATATTTGCAAAGGAAAATACATAAACACATACCTCTTCAAGCTCTTCTTCTTCTTTTTTTTTCTCTAATCATTTGTTGATAATCTCTACTTTTCCAACTTAATCTTCTAAAAACTTATATCTGGGTGTGATCTTATCTTAATTTTTGATTAAAATCATGGAAAGAAGGAAGAAAGAAATAGTTTTGACGGTGAAGGTGGTGATGAACGTGAATGATGAAGAGAGAAGAAAGGAGAAACTTCTACATAACACACCTATCCACACACACACACACACATATATATGGCTTAATCTAGTTTGGTCAATCTCATCTTAGTTATGGTGCACCCTCTTTCTTATCCTTTGATTCTAATTTGATTTTAAATCTCGTAAAACCATAAAAATAAATAATTTCTTCGGTAAATTTTTGATATCCAATATTTACATAACTTATCCATAACACTTATATCACAATTCACTATTAATTATCAATATTAAATTAAAAGTTTAATATCTAAAATTTTAAACATTACATTAAATAAATAAAAAAGAGTCAAAGAACTTAAGAGAAAATCTACAATTTCTTACTTTGTTCATGACTTTTGAGTTTCTGAAATTTTATGCTCAATCTTTTAGCTGTGGATTTTTATGTTTTAGGTCTGTGAAATTTTTGTTTTGAAACTTCTTGGATTAGCTGTCATGTTTGTGAATTAGTTTTTGATGGAGAATGTAGTGTTTTTTTATTCGAATATTGTAAAACTTTTCTCTATTTTTTTTTGGATATAGAGGGGTCATTCATTTATGCTTATTATAGTGATTTAGTTTGCTTGAGGCCAAGCAAAAACTCAACTGTGGGGGAATTTAATAAGTGTATAGTTAATGATATTTTTGCCCCTTTTTCTTAGTATATTTATTATCAAATTGAGTTTAATTTGTTTGTTCAAGTGTTTATTAGGGTTGATTCCAGAAACTTTTTACATGTTGGGACCTTATGGTTATTTAGGCTGGAATCACGGATGAAAGACAAGGAAAAGAGCTATTTTGGGCAAATTCTTCAAGTGACACACCCAATGACATGGGCATGTCAATGGCCGTGTCATTCAACTACTTTACAGAAGCTTCAACATGCCCAGGGACATAGGCGTGTCACTGGTCGTGCCATTGATCCAGCATTACAGAAGCTGTGACACGCCCAAGGACATGGGCATCTTACTGATCGTGTCCTTAACCCAGCATTGCAATAGCCATGAAACACTCAAGGACATGAGCGTGTCACTTCCCATGTCATCAATGGTGAAAAATAGCATCATTGACACGCCCAGAGACATGGCCGTGTCACTGGGCGTGTTAGGCTAAATCTCTGGGCTATAAAAGCTAAACTAAAGTGCAAATTTAGGATCTAGTTTTTTATCACTTAGAGTTGACTTCCTCAAAAAGAAAAAGAGTTTAGCAGCTAAGATTGAAGGTGAAGATTCAAGTTAAACAAGATTTAAATTAAGAATCAAAGATTGAAGTGAAGAAACACAAATCATTCATTATGGATTGTTTGAATTCTTTTACTTATTTCTTTTGTTATGGTTTTCTGGTTATTAATATGAACTAAATCATCTCTATCTAGATCTTGATGAATCCTAGCTTTATTGTATGGATTGAATAGTTCTTATTAAATTAAATTATTTAATTGAGTTGTTTTATCCTTTTGATTATTAATTTCTTATTTCTAATTGATAATAGCATGCTTTTTGATTGGATACAATTTTCATATTATTGACTTGAGAAAGCTTGATATGAATAGAATTCTCATTATGATTGAGGGTTGATTGGAGTGTTAGAGATAGACTTACAAGATCCTTTGCTTTATAATTTCTTGTTCTTATTGCAAGATCTATTTAATTATGTTTGAGAAGAGATTCCAACATTCTACTTAGTGATTAGGGATTAATTCACTTGAGAGAGATTTTAGTCTAATTTAGAGGAATGCTAATTCAGCTCTATTATTTGATTTAATTGAATTGATATTCATAAATATTTTTATGGCTAGGGGGATTCAAAATTTGGATAATATTTTCATCATCAACTCTTTTTGCACAATATCAATTTTTATTTACTTTAATATATTAAGTAACTCGTCTTTTATTTTAATCATCACAAAAACTATTGATTTGCTAAACAACAGTTGAGATTTGCACTAGTAATTGACCTTGTCCCTAGTGGAATGATAGCTTACTTACTACTTTATTACTTGCACAACCTGTGCACTTTGTGGTAATATTGCAATAGCAAAAATTTAGTATAGTATATTTAATAGAAAATCTCTAGGAAAATTTCATCATAGTTTTATCTGTAATTTCAGTAAATCTCAAATTCAAACATCACAACCTGCAAATAAAAATTTAACACTCCCAAGAATTTCATTCATTCACAAATTCCTCTCAATTCTTTAAAACATAATAAAAATAGATTCAAATTATTTATTTTAATTAAATAAACACTTATATATATACATCATAATTTCAATTCCTCATTTAATGCACAAGAGTTGAGAATCAATATACATAAAACTGAAATACTTATAAAACATAATTTACATGTATACAATTGGCTTTGTAGATCTTGTGGCACCAAAAATCTCCAAAGATTACTCAAAACCTGTAACACTCCTATACCCCGTATACGTACACAACATGCTAATACGATTGTAATATACGTATACTGAATATAGAAATGCCACGGTTTACTAAACAAACGACTCACTTCTTTCTACAAAAATATACATAAACTTAAACACAATAATTAAAAACATTCATTTAATACGCAGCGGAAAATATAGTTATATTTACAAATACAAATACATCAAAAAACAAATTTTACAAAACATAAAGTTTATACATATTTGGCAGTCAGTCTTTGATCTTTAAGCTCACTATCCACACTTCAGAATCTAAACTTCACTTGGCCTAGAGGAACTCTCCGGTTCTACCCTGTCACCTGCGCGATGAACCACAATCGCGCTAAGCCATAGGCTTAGTGGTACAAACCACAATGATAATATGTTTCAATGCAATGCCAATATCATATGTTCAAACATTATAAACAATGCATAAGAATATCACATTTAAACAAAGACAAGCATAGGCCCAAAAGACACTAATATGTTATTCAAAGTTCAGAGTTACTGCTTTGGTCCATAATCACAATCATCAAGCCCGTAGGCGATATATATATCTCTATCCATGGATAGTGTAACAGACCCAGTCTCTTGGACATCAACCCGGCTAAACTCGAGGAGATCCTCAACCCAGCTAGACTGTTACTGTTTTTGAGGCTTACGACCCAGTCTTTTCACCCCAAAAACATCACATTTCACATATTTCACATTTTTCAACTGGAATCGGCTTACGACCCGGTCTTTTCACCTATCCAATGATTCATAGGCATGCCGCCAAACTCAGAACTCTGAAAATGGAATAACATATTAATCACACAATTATTTCATTTATCTCTTTATCAATCTCTTTCTCAATTCATTTCTCATTTCATTTCTCATTTCATATTCCATAATCAAATAGGCAACCATGCCCCAATTATTTCATTTACATTGTCATAGCCAACCACAATGGCTTCATATCACATCATATCTCAATTCACATTATGCCAAAACTTAACATTATTCATATGCATCAACAATGCAATAAGTTACTTAACACATTTGATCATATAATATATGCAATAATGTATGGTTTGTACTTACCTCAAGAGCAACTCACCCCACACCAAACTCGTCTTCCAGGGATCCTTCAACACTTGAATTATGGCAACTCAAATCTCTTCAAAATCTAAACCAAAGGTGATCATTCACACTCACTTAGAGATACACATGAGATAATAAGGTTAAGAATCAACTAGGGCAAACTCTACACATGACACACTCAACAACACGGGCGTGTCCCTGACCGTGCCCTAACTCCACAACACAGAAGCTTTAACACGCTCAGAACCACGGGCGTGTCACTGAACGTGTAATACATTCTGTCTCACAGAAACATTAACACGTCCAACAACACGGGCGTGTTCATGGCCATGTCAATCCACCAACATCACAGTAGCTATGACACGCTCAGTGACATGGGCGTGTCACTGCTCGTGTCACCCATCTAAGAACATAGAACCATTGACACGCCTAAAGACCTGGCCGTGCTCATGGGCGTGTCAGGCCAAAAATCCAGATTCCAGCAACATAAACAACACATCCAACAAACCTCTTACTTCCACCATTTTCCACTTCAAACAAACTTAGTTAAACACACTCAAAAACCATAACAAACTTGCAAAAACACCAAAACAACTCAAAACATACACATCCAACACAAATCATAATCACCACCACCAACACAAAACACAACTGCAATGCTTACTCTTCCAACAATCTTACTCTTTCCTTCAATCCAACCCCAAAATCCAAAATCAATTGAACCAAATACTCTTAAACACACCACAATCAAACAAACACATATCAACCACAACCTCAACTCACAAACTCAAAGAAAATCAAAGAATCAAGTGGAAAACTTACCAAAGATGAAGAAACTCTTAAATTTCCAACTTGATCACTTGAAAACTTCCTTCAATCTTGAGTTTGGAAGACCAAATCTCTTTCTTGCTCTCTTGTTTCTTTGATGGCCGGCCAACACAGAAAAGAAGAAGAAGAAGAAAATACACGAAGAAGAAAGAAAGAAAACAAAGAAAGAAAACAAAGTCAAACACTCAACCTTCTCTCTCCTCAAAACCCTCTCCTCCAAGCATTATAATATTAAAATATTCTAAATATCTCCATCCACTTCCACTCACTCAAATTCCACTTAATTAATTTAAAATCATTAACTAATCATCTTTTGACTTCACATTTTGACTTGTATATGTTGTATATATCACTATATATACAACATATACATTCTCTCTTCACTTCCTTTCTCTTTCCAATTAAACACATACACAATTAATCCAATTACAACAATTATTATACCAAACTTCTAGGGCATACTTTGGGATATTACACAACCTGAATATCTCTTATCATCAATTCTCTCACCTATGCGATTCATACAACTACTATAAACAATGCATCTTAGTGGTATGTATTCAACAACAATGTTTATACATTTAAAAACTTATCCTCTTAATGTAATTTGCAATTTCAAGATAATTATTGTTTGTTTTCCAATTTAATCATCATATATATGTATTCAATCTCACTAACACACACATTTACACATACACACAAATTGGGCAAAATATCCTCTATATAATTTTCAAGTCTACTTATCAAAATATTACTCACTTGGCCCAACTCTACTTGGGTTCATTATCATTCTCATTCTCATAACCTATGTAATGCCCTAGAAATTTTAAGCATAGATTTTCTTATAATAAGTGTATATGCAATATATAGGATTGTTTGGAGTGTTATAATTGATTGGAATGTATGTGCAATGGCTATTTGGTTCTTACGGGCATGAATTTAGAGTGCCATGGCAGAGATAAAGATGTTAGGATTATTTTGAAGAAAATTTTCAACTTGGCAATGATTGTGTGATTCACATCGGTGTGTTAAGGAAAAGACACAGGCGTGTGTATAAAAACAAAACTGTTGGAGGAAATTGTTAAGTGAGGCAGTGTTAGTTTAGGACACACGGGTGTGTTTATTGGATTAACATGAGCATGTCTCTTTAAAAAAAGTAAAAGTATTAAAAGTCAAAGAAAATTAAGGAATAAACATATAAAGATGTAGATAGGAATGAGAGATAGAAATATCTAGATATTTCCTAATTGATTGTTATTTTATTTAATTTTATTATTTATATATATTTATATAAGTGTGTGGATGGAAGAAGATGGGAAAATAAATTAGAAGGGAGGGTGTATCATAAGTATGGTGAGCACACCTTTACCCTATCAAGACCCAAGATATTATTTAAAGAGAACCTAGAATCTTCTTTCCTCTTCCACCATCTTCAGTCATGCCACTCCTCACCACCACCACCAAACTTCATTTCTCTTCTTCCTTATTTCAATAATTCAAGCAAGAATTAAGGGACAATCACATCTTGTTGCAAGATTCTAAGATAGACAAGTTTATCCACAAGTGATCAAAGGAAAATAAAGAAAAGAGAAAGAGAGGATTTCTGGAAAGAGGTATGTGCTTATGTATGAGAAATTTGTAAATAGTTAGATTTCTTTGAAATTTAATGCTTGAATAAGTTAATTGGGTCATTTTAATTGAGATATTTGCTGAAGAATTGAATAAATGAAATGTTGTGCAATAAGTGATTGAGGAATCTTTTATATGAGAAACTTGGTCTTTATCTCAATTTTCTAAGAATTATTTGTATTGATAATGTTTTTAGTTAAGAGTGATGGTTGTGAAGTATTATAAATTAAGTTAATTGCTAAAGATTTGATTAATTGAAGGTTTGAGTAAAGTGCTATAATTGAATCCTTTTTATTTGAAAAGTTTGGTTTCAGTTCATTTTTACTATGTTTATTAAATGTGTTTAAGTTGTTTTGCTTTAAAATGTAAGGTGGAACAACTTTAGCTTGCTTGAAAGTGAATTTTTGAGTTTGGAGAAATTTAGGAAAAATACATGGGCGTGTGTTTAAAAAACACACGGCCGTGTGAATTTTTTAGCTACTGAAATTTTACATATAGTAACGTTTTAAAACACACTGGAGTGAGTGTTCATTAGACACGCCCATGTCCACTCTGTAACTCTAGTTTTCTTCTTTTTTAACCCCAAAATGCTTCATTTCTTTTCTAAATACAATTTTTCTTTCAATTGATATTTATAATGCAAGTTTTTCTAAAAAAAATGTGCAAAATCTTCCAATGTGGAAAATCAGTGCTTGTATTTTATTTACTTTGCTATTAAATGAATTTATTTTGATCTTAACTACTTAAAGAAGCTTATATTTTTATTAAATAAGTCATTTATGAAGAAATTGTTTATAAAGTGATTTGTGAAGAAAGTTATAGCAAAACTGTGATTCTTTGAATTTAAACTACCTTTGTAATATATAAAGAGTGATTATGTATTTCTTTAACTTAAATTATGTTTAATTTATTATTGATTTATTCAAATGATGATTTAGGGTTATAGATTTTACTCTTGATCGAAAGGGTTGAAATGATTATTTAAAGTTATTAGAATATTAAGTAACTCTTTATGAAGAAAACTATGTGATTAATACTGAATGGTTATTCAAAAGTGTATGTTAGTTGGAAAATTGGAATATTTGTTCATTTGTGATGGCTTAGAAGTTCAAATGAGGCTAAATGATTATGGATATCTTAAGGTGAACAAATGATGTACAAATAAGTTGAAGTGAGAAAGAAAAGAATGAAAGTGTTACTGTATAAGGATTAAAATATGATTTGATTATATTCTTATGAAGAGTTTGATTTAATTGTGTGTTTAGTATAGCGGGTGAATGTAGTGGTGAATTGTTAAGTTATACTTGGCGATACATGAAATTGTTGTGAGATTGTTATAAATAAGGATGAGCGTAGCCTCAAGAGTGAAGTGAGAAGGCAAATTTTATATAAGAAGAATTTGATACATAACCATTGATGAGTAGAATATGTTCAAAGTTAGCAAAAGGACTAAAGACAATTAAATGTTGGAATACTTGTTTATGATTAAGTGATGGAAAAGAGGATAGTGACTGTTATCTTTATAGAGAAAGTTGGGTTGACTAAGTCATATTACAGTAAAGTATAGTAATATTTAAAAAATTATGTACAAGTTAAAGAGTATAAGAATAATGAAAATGAAAGTTTTATGGAGAGAGAAATGTAGTAAGAAGAGTTTCTTGAGTAGAGCAGATATAATGTTTAAATCCTAGTGGCAATTAAGAAAAATAAAGAGTTAGTAAAAAAAGATGACAATATTTAACACAGAAAAGGGTAGTGAGTTAAAATAAAATTCTATATATACAAGATATGGATAGTGGATAAAAGATTATATATATTTGAAGAGGATTGTGCAGTGTATTAACTAAGTATACATATATGATATCGTGAAGAGGAAAATATAACTTATGAAATGTATTGAGTTAGAAAGAATTAATTAATCAAAGTGAAAATAAATGTATGATATTGTAAAAATGCAAATAAACAATAAAAGAAGTGTTTTATGGTAATTAATATGATTATTAAAAAATATTTAAGATCAATGAAATAAGTATATTGTCTAATGTTATTGTTAATAAACCTAGTGTTCAAATTGAATGGCTAGCCAGAGGGTGAATATCTATAGTGATAGTGAGTACTTTGTGCCATCAGTGGACACTAAGTGTCACATATTCAGTGGGTATTCATGCCGTAGTAGGCCAGTGGCCAAATTCTACACAATAGATATTTACTTACTATCAGTGATCTGTTATCCAAATCCAGAATTTAAAACTCAGTATAAGTGGGCAAAAGTGTAATAACAATAAAGCATATTGGTAATACAATTATAGTAATATATGAATTGAGGATATTGATATATATATGACAATAAGTGTTAAGATATAGGAATGTTATATTGAAATGAACCAAAATACTAAATCATATATATATATATATCTATTTATATATGTATATTTATATATACTTAAAGAATGATTGAACATGTTGTGAACGGGGATTTTCGTCCCCATTCCCAAGTGGAATGGTTCTTGCGACTTCGGCACTGTTAGGCTCATGGCCTTAGAGAACACATGCCTAAACCAAGAAAAAATAGAGTCGCCACCCAAATCGGTTGGGAAAGAAAGGAAAGGGGTGCATGACTCAATTCCTAAGGAATCCCCAACCCCCTATTGGGTTCGAAAAGTTGAGTATGCATGGGAAAGGTAAGAATGACCCAGCACCCACATAACGCCCTGTTCATTGGAACCAACCTCTTTTTTAGGTCTAAATATTTTTAAATTCTTAAATATTATACTATTATCCATACTACGTGCAATGAAAAGTGATAAGTGTATAATTGATGATATTTTTTCTCCTACTTCTTAATATATTTATTGTCAAATTGAGTTTAATTTGTTTATTCAAGTGTTTATTAGGGTTGATTCCATGAACTTTTGACACCTGAGGACCTTAAGGTTATTTAAGCTGGAATCAAGGACTAAAGACAAGGAAAGAAGCTATTTTGGCCAAATTCTTCAAGTGACACACCCAGTGACATGGGCGTGTCAGTGGCTGTGTCATTCAACTACTTTACAGAAGCTTCGACATGCCCAGAGACATGGGTGTGTCACTGAACGTGCCATTACTCCTGACTTATAGAAGCTGTGACACACCTAATGACATGGACGTGTTCCTGATCATGTCCCTAACTTAGCATTACAGTAGCAATGACACGCCCAAGGACATGGACGTGTCACTTCCCATGTCATTAAAGTTCGAAATAGCACCGTTGACACACCCACAGACACGGGCGTATCCATGGACATGTCAGACAAAAATCTCTAGGCTATAAAATCTGAGCTAAAGAGTGAATTAGGGATCTAGTTTTATTTTCAGAGCCAGTCTCCTGAGAAAAAGAGAGTTTTTGGCAGCTAAGAGTAAAGGTGAAGACCCAATTCATGCGAGATTTAATCCAAGATTCGAGGATTGAAGTAAAGAAACACAAATCATTCATTATGGATTGTTTGAATTCTTTTACTTATTTCCTCTGTTTTGGTTTTTTGGTTATGAACATGAGATAAACATTTTATCTATCTAGATATTGATGAACCATAACTTTATTGTATGGATTGAATAATTCTTATTAAATTAAATCATTTGATTGAGTTATTTTATCCTTTTGATTCTTAATTTCTATTTCCAATTGATAATAGCATGCTTATTAATTAGTTGCAATTTTTATATTATTGACTCGAGAAAGCTTGATATGAACAGAATGCTCATTAGGATTGAGGGTTGATTCGAGTGCTAAAGATAGACTTAAAGACCCTTTGGTTTAAAGTTTCTTGTTCTTATTACAAGATTTATTTAATTATGCTTGAGAAGAGATTCCTAGCATTCTACTTACTGATTAGGGATTAATTCACTTGAGAGAGGTTTTAATCTAATTTAGGGGAATGCCAATTCAACTCTATTATTTGATTTAATTGAATTGATATTCATAAATGCTTTTTATGGCTAGGGGGATTCAATATCTGGATAGTATTTTCATTATCAACTTTTGTTGCACAATATTCAATTTTTCTTCATTTTAGTTTATTAAGTAATTTGTCTTTGATTTTAATCATCACACAAACTATTGATTCGCTAAACAATAGTTGAAATTTGCACTAATATTTGACATTGTCCCCAGTGGAATGACATCTTACTCACTATTTTATTACTTGAGCGACCTGTGGACTTACAGTAACACTGCGATAGCATAGATTCGCCACCAAGTTTTTGGCGCCGCTGTTGAGGACAACAATTTTTAATTTTAGTAATATATTCAAGGCTGTTGATTTAGTTTTTATTTTTATTTGTTTTTACATTAGTTCTTGCTTGTTGATTGTCATTCTAGGTACTTCTTCCCCTTTATGACCCGAGCTAGCTCTTCCCAATTAGTTGAATTAGATCAAGAGCTAGAGAGAACATTGAGGAGAAAGCGAAAGGAAGAAGGGGAAGCAGTTTTGGCAGAAACAGAACCAAACTTTGAAGATCTCAGCTCAGATGAAGAACTTGAAGTGATGGCAGGAAATGAGCCAAGGACAATGTAGGAATTTGCTAGACCCACTCTTAATGGGGTCGATTCGAGCATACAGAGACTGATAGTTGCTGTAAACAAATTCAAGATAAAGGCAAATATAATTCAAATGGTGCAACAAACTTGTCAGTTTGATGGGTTCCCAGATGAAGATCCTAATGCACATATTGAGACTTTTTTAGAAATATGTGACACATTCTAGATACAAAATGTCTCCGAAAATACAATTAGGCTGAGGTTGTTCCTTTTCATGCTTAGAGATCAACCAAAGAAATGGCTAAAATCTTTCCCCCTAAACACTTTCACCATATGGGGTCAATTGGTAGAAAAATTCTTAGAAAAATATTTTCCACAGTCCAAGACTGCCAACTTGAGGAATGATATTTCATCTTTTCTCCAGCTAGATGGTGAGACTCTTTATGATGCTTGGGAAAGGTTTAAATATTTATTGAGAAGGTGTCCTCATCATGGGCTTTCGTTGTGGCTATAGATTCAAACTTTCTACAATGGATTGAATTATGCAAGTATGCAGTCCATCAATGTAGCTGACGGAGGTACCATAAATAATAAGACACCTGAACAAGCAAGGGATTTGATTGAAGATATGACCCTTACTAATCATCAGTGGCAAACTCCAAGGGAAAAAGGAAAATTAAGGGTCACTGATTCACATCAATTGGATCCCGTGGTTGCTTTGATAGCACAATTGGAAGCAATGAATAAAAAGATTGATTCTTTAGCTTCATCTTCGGGGAAATCAATGCAAGTGATGTCTTGTGAATGGTGTGGGGGTGGATATCAAATTCAAGATTTCCAAAGTGACAATATGTCTGCTAGACAAGAGCAAGTGGATTTTATTGGTAAAATGCCTAGGCAACAGCAGAACAACCCCTACAGCAACACATATAATCCAGGGTAGAGAAATCATCCTAATTTCCCCTGGAATAATCATATAATCCAAGGCCTCCCCCTGGATTTCAGTAGCCTCAACATCAACAAGCTGCCCCTCCAAGAAAGAGCAATTTAGATGAAATGATGGAGAAGTTTATAGCATCTTCAGAAACTAGATTCCAATCAATAGAAACTACCCTTAGAAATCAACAATCTTCCATTCACAATTTGGAAAATTAGGTAGGGCAAATTGCCAAGTTACTCAGTGAATGACCACAAGGGAGTTTACCTAGCAATACTGAGGCAAACCCGAAAGGAGCAGCTGAAGGTAATTACTCTAAGAAGTGGAAAGGAAATTAAGGGTGGTGTGGTTGAAAAAGAAGCTGAGTCACAAACAAAAGAGGTTAAGACACAGAAAGAAGAAGAAAATAACCCTACTGTCGCTTCGGGTAAGAAGGCTGTAGTGGAAAATGAGAAAGAAAATCAACCTCAAGAACCTAGTCTAGTAGTGAAGGAATACCGACCTCAAGTGCCATATCCAGCAAGGTTGAACAAGAACAAGATGGATGCTCAGTATGATAAGTTCCTTGAACTCTTTAAACAACTGCACATTAATATTCCATTTGCTGAAGCTTTATCGCAGATGCTAAAATATGCTTTTTGTAAGATATTCTTTCTAACAAAAGAAAACTTGAGGAAGTATCTTTGGTGAAATTATCAAAAAAGAATTCATCAATTTTGCATAAGAGGTTGCCTAAGAAATTAAAAGATCCTAGTAGTTTTACTATTCCATGTTTGATAGGTAATCTTGAAGTTCAAAGTGCATTGGCTGACTTGGGGGCTAGCATCAGTGTTATGCCCTACAAGATGTTTAAAGAGTTAGGTGTCGGAGAACCTAAACCAGCACTCATGACCATTCAACTTGCTGATAAGTCAGTAATTCACCCTTGTGGCATAATAAAGGATGTGTTGGTAAAAGTCGGGGATTTCATTTTCCCCAATGATTTTGTTGTCATTGATGTAGATGAGGATGCAGATGTTTCGCTTATCCTTGGCAGGCCATTTTTGAATACAGTCCATGCCCTTATCGATGTCCATGATGGCACATTGACCTTAAGAGTGGGTAATGAGAGCCCACTTACACTCAATGAGGTGGATCCATACAATGATATCATTAAGCATGATACATTAAATTGTGTTACTAATGTTGTTTCCAAGGATCCCCTTGAGTTGTGTTTATTGCAGGATAATGTTGAGGATCAGGAAGCACTAGAGCAGCTTGCTTATCTTGAAGCAAGCAAATCATTTAAGAGTCGAGCATATGAAACCATTGAAATGCCAAAATAATAGAAGCCGCGACCATCTGTGATTGATTCACCCAATTTAGAACTCAAGATCCTTCCGGATCATCTTGAGTATGGATTCTTGGGAGAGGAGAGTAAATTGCCAATTATTTTGAGTTCCTGCCTATCTTCTGAGCAGAAGGTAAAACTCATTGAGTTATTACAAAAATATAAGTAGGTTATAGCTTGGAAGATAGCAAATATCAAGGGTATTAGTCTATCCTATTGCACTCAGAAAATACTAATGGAGGATGAGTTCAAGCCAGTGGTGCAATCAGAATGGAGACTAAATCTTAAGATGAAAGAAGTAGTTAAAGCTGAAGTAATCAAGCTACTTGATGTTGGAATTATATATCTAATTTCAGATAACTCTTGGGTGAGCCCGGTTCAAGTAGTACCAAAGGAGGGACAATGGTGGTTCCTAATGAAAATAATGAGCTAATTCCAATAAGAAGAATTACCGATTGGAGGGTTTGCATCAACTACTAAAAGTTGAATGATGCAACTAGGAAGGACCATTTTTCTTTGCCCTTCATTGATTAGATGTTGGAGAGATTGTCCAAGCATGAGTATTACTATTTTTTGGATGGCCTTTTAGGCTACTTCCAAATTCCTATTGCCCCAGAAGACCAAGAGAAAACTGCATTCACCCGCTCATATGGGACATTCACATATTAAAGGATGTCATTTAGATTATGTAATGCACCTGCAACTATGGTGCATGGTGGCAATCTTTGATGAGCTCATTGAGGATATTATAGAGGTGTTCATAGATGATTTCTCAGTTTATGGCAGCTCGTTCAAAGGTTGTTTGGAAAAACTTGAGAGGGCCTTGATAAGATGTGAGGAAACAAACCTGATACTTAATTGGGAAAAATGTCATTTCATGGTTCAAGAAGGAATCATGTTAGGACACAAGATTTCAAGCAAGGGTAATGAGGTGGACCGGGCTAAGGTGAAAACCATTGAAAAATTGCCACCCCCACATCAGTCAAGGCTATCAGAAACTTTTTGGGACATGCAGGCTTCTATCGGAGGTTTATACATGACTTTTCTAAGGTAGCTCATCCTCTAACAAGACTCTTTGAGAAGGATGTTGATTTTGTGTTTGACAAAGAATGTTTAAGATCTTTCACAACTCTTAAGGAGAAATTGACCCATACTCCAATCATGGTAGCTCCCGATTTGAATTTACTATTCAAACTGATGTGTGATGCAAGTGATATTGCAGTGGAGGCAGTTTTGGGTCAACCCAAAGAGAATCATTTTTAGCCCATTTATTATGCAAGCAAGATGCTGAACGTAGCTCGGGCCAATTACACAACTATAGAGAAAGAACTTCTAGCTGTGGTTTTTGCTTTTGGGAAGTTTAGATCATATCTGATCTTGTTCAAAGTGATTGTGTATACGGATCACTCAGCTTTGAGGTATTTATTTACCAAAATAGATGCAAAGCCTAGGCTAATTCGTTGGATTTTATTATTGCAAAAATTTGATTTGAAGATTCAAGACAAAAAGGGAGCTAAAAATCTGGCAGCAGATCACCTTTCGCTCTTAGAGAACCCAACCTGTAACAAGTTTGAAGATGGGAACATTGATGATCATTTCCCTGATGAGCAGCTTTATGCCATTGTAAGTGAGGTAATTATTTTGACTTTTGATGTACCTTGGTTTGCAGATTTTGCTAATTACTTGGCTGCTATGGAACTTGTTGCGCTCGAATTAAGTACTACTACAAGCGTCACTCGCAAGTATACGAGGTAGCTGTGGCAATGGTGATCGCCCCAAGGTCGTTCCCCCAAGAAGGTGTGGTTCGTAATAGCTTGATTGACAATTTATTTAAATGCAAAAGTTTGTTGTTGGAGTTCAATCAATGCCTAGGGTTATAGGTCCATTCAATCAAAGATCAATTCTCAATTGTCCATTAACATGGCCTTGTACTTAATTTGTTTCTTAAGATTAATTAGTCAATTACCAATTCATTAGTTCTCACATTCATGAAATAGCAATAACCAATTATTTTGCATTTGCAAATTAATAAAACCCTAGAACTTATATTTCTAATTCATTCATGGGGTAGTCGATTGCATAATTCCGATACCAAATTTCACCTCTCGGTCCTTCATTCAATATCTAGAGATCAATAGGTAGCTAATCTATTAACCTAGCATACAATCCAATGCAATCAACCAACAACAAGGTAATAAATGGAAATATCAAATCAAAGACATTCAATCAAATATACTACAAACCCCAGGCATGGGTATTTAGCTCAACATCATCAATTTAAAACATTCATTCAACTCAATATAAAACAAATACAAATTGTTCAATTGCAATATCAATCTCTTAATACAACAAAAACAATATTGAAATGAATTAAAAGAGAGAATAGAAAAACCCCTTGTGAAGATGCCAAGAGTAGGATTACTAGTCTTCCTCCTAGCTCCATTTTGATGTTTGATGAAGAACTCAAGCCTCTTCAATGGTTGATTCCCTTTGCAATGTGGATGGAGATTTCTCAAGTCACCAATCCTTCAATTGATTGTGCCTTTGGAAGATGGAATGGAGCTTTCTCAAGTCACCACTCCTTCAATTGGAGCTTCTTCAACCTTTGAGAGCTTATTGACCCACTTGATCCCAAAGAACCAAATTGAAGCTTGTCAATGGAGGATGAAGAAGATGAAGATGGAGGATGAAGATGAGGGACAAGGAGAGTGTCACTCTCTCCTCATCCCAAGTTAGGAGTGCCCTCTCTTCTCTTTTCTTTTCTTTTTGCTCCAAACCCTAGCCGCTCTCTCCAGTTCTTTCCCTTTTCCTTTTCGTGCGAAAGATTTTATACAAATCCAGGTGACACGGCCAAGCTTGGGTGAGCTTGGCCGTGTCTCTTGCCCCTTTCCTCGATTTCCTTTAGGTGACACGGCCAAGCTTTGGTTGGCTTGGCCGTGTCCCGTAATTTCCATGGGACACGGCTAAGTCAATTAGCCGTGTCCCTCACTGTGATTTTTCTTCTCTTTCTTTCTTTTCTTTGAGCTGGGAGTGTGACACAGCCAAGCTTTGGATGAGACATGGCCGTGTTTGAACTTTTTGGAGGGACACGGCCAAGGACACGGCCGTGTCCCCTGGGTGTGTCCTCTCCTGCTTGATTTTCCTTTCTTCTTCTTTGGAGTGTGACACGGCCAAGTTAGGATGAACTTGGCCATGTCTGGCATTTTTGGAGGGACACGGCCAAGGACACGGTTGTGTCCCCTGGGTGTGTCCTCTCCTGCTTGATTTTTGCTCTTTCTTGCTCTGTTCTTTGGTTTTGCTCATCAGGTGAGACACGGCCAGAGACTTGGCCGTGTCTCTGGGTGTGTCTCTTCATTTTTGCTCTGTTTTTCACTGTTTTGATCTTCCAAGGGTGTTTTTGCTCTCAAACCTAAAAAAACACAATAAACAAACTTAAAACAAAAATCAATCAAAACATTAACTAAAACACACATAAAATCATACTAAAAACTAGTATAAAAATGACCTAAACAACTACCCCACACTTAACTCCTTGCTTGTCCTCAAGCAAGACTAAAATCAAAACACACTAACTAGATGAAATTTGTTAAGTGCAAGAGTTATAAAGATGCATCAAGACTTCCCTATCCCAAATCCGCAATCAATATCGAATCAAACAAAATCGACACTCATGCAATTAAGTGGTTCTCTATGCATAACCAATGTTATCGCTCCCTCACCAACTCTTACAAGTGTTTGATCATGGTGGTGTTTACACTCATAACAATCAATGAAAGATTATTACCATAGGCTTGCTTATCAATCAAATCTCCACCACCAAATTTCAATCAAGCATCAATCAAAAGGTCTTTCTTTTGGTTGTAATGGGGCTAAGGTAAAGGCATGACATTTAGGAAATGTAAGCTTAATCATTAAGTTCAAGAGCACTTCAAGAATGAAGTAACCGATCATATGTATAACTAACAATCCCAAAACACCTTCCTCTAATATACCCATTGACATTCAAGAGCTTTTCAAGGGAACTCACTTATTACATTTTGCAATGATTATTCCCAAACAAATTCCAAACCCTGTCAACAAGAACAACAATTATTTTTTTTCTTTTTTTATTTTATATATATATATTTTTCTTTTTCTTGTACACAAGTTTTTGTACAAGTTTTTATTTTGCTTTGCAATCTTAAACCTACTAAATTTAACCCCACACTTAATTCAACACAACACTCGGTCATAAATGCTCTTGACCTAATGAAAGGATAAGAGTTAAATAACAAGGTTCAAGCTAATGGTGTTGTACAAAAGAAAGAAAAGGAAAAATAAAATAGGCTCAAAATTGGCTAACTAAGGTTGAATATAGGGTTGGTCTTTTAAGCCAAAGTGGGTTCACCTAATTGCCTTAATCATCTTGATGCCAAATTGAAATTTTTATGTAATCTTAAAATGTATTTCAAAGCAAGTTCTAGCAATTTATCAATCAAAGATGTTTGCCCACAACAAGAATAATAAGTTGATGGCTCAATTCCTCACTAGGTTAATGGCAATGCAAAGAAAAACCAACAAAATTGACAATAAGCACCAAATCTACTCAATTCTCCAAATCATGCTTCAAAAATTCAAAGGTCATCTATCAACAATTTTTATAACAATTGAACTTTCTAAAACTCATTTATTCAATGAAAAACATTAAAAACAGTAACTAAAACCTAAACAAAATGCAATTAAAAGTAAAAACATAAAACACCAAATGCACCCCACACTTAAAAATTCACATTGTCCTCAATGTGAGAATGCAGACTACAGGGAGAGTTTAGATGATACCTGATTTCCATCGTTCCCATATACGATGTGTGGGGCTCCTTCCACCCATAATGCAATTGGAGCCCATGACTGAGAGGATGAACACCATGCAACTTTGAAAAGTGCCCAATGTATTGAAAAACCTAGGTAGCATTCTTAGGGGAGCAATTGTCCAAAAAGAATATGTGAGGGTTGTCCTAGCTTTATTTTTTAATGCTATAGGGACATAGTAAGAACCTTTTTCAGTTTGCAACATGGTTTTATATGGTTTCTGCTCGTTCTCACCACCAAGAGTGGGAGAGATGATAATTTGATGCATACTGCATTCCCCAACCAAAACATCTTTCAAAATTCCTGGGGTCTTTTTAGGTTCAACCAAGTTTGGTTGAATGTGCTCTACATTCTCTTTAGCAATTTGAAGTTCTCCCTCAACAATCTCATTATTCACTAGTAAATTGCCCTCATCAATTTCTAATTTGGAAGAATTAGGCTCTACTTCTATGGTCATGGCCACCTCAAGCTTATCTACACTATCTTCACTATAGGGCATGTCATGAAGTTTAGAAAGTTGCATACCTTGTTTCTCTGCATTCAGCTTACTTGGTAATGGGATTGATGGCATACAAGGATTTGGAAGTTCATGCAATTTTGTCGAAGTCGATGCTTCCAAATTCTCCTCCTCCTTTGATTGAATTAACTCCTCTATGTCTGATTGCATTTCCTCGCCATCTTCTTCTTTGTTAGTTCCTGCATCAAAGGAATCACAAAAATCATTATATATCACCTGTTTATTCTTAAAATTTGTGATTACTTCTATTTGCTCCAATTGGATAGGAAATTCCTCCTCTTGGTGTGCTTGGAGTTGATGCGCCAGTTGCCCAACTTGCTTTTCCACCCTCTTCAATGATTCCTCCAAAGAATCAAACCTCTCATTTCTTCCTTCCTGAATTTCTGTGCTAATTTGAAGGTAAGCATTCAAATCATCTTCCACTGTGGATTTCTCGAATTTATCATGGTTTTGTGAGCTAATTTGAATGAAGGCATTCAAACTATCTTCCAACGTGGGTTCCTTAAGTTTACTTTGATTTTGCGCGCTAATTTGAATGAAGGCATTCAAACAATCTTCTAATGTGGGTCACTTAAGGTACTCTTGATTTGAATATTGTTCTTGAGAGTAAGAACTTCTTTGGTAAGGTTGAAAAAAATTTGGAGGTAGAATGTGATGCTGGTTTTCCCAAGAAAAATTTGGGTAGTTTCTCCAATTTGGATTACAAGGATTGGAATATGGATTACTTCTACCCCTTTGCTGGAAACTTTCATAGGCATATTCTTCCACTTGCCTCTCTTGATATTGTCCATAACCAAATGAACACATGTTTGCGCTATGTCCTGCAATGCCACATGCTGAACATACTTCACGAGTAGGCTTAGGAGTTCTTCCTCCGGCATTTAGCATCTTAAGTTGGTTCGTTAATTCTGCTAATTGCCATGCCATGTCAGAGTCTGGGCTATCATCATAAACCCCTGAGTACATTGAAAATTGCATATTTACACAAGGCACTTAGCAACTTAAAGAAAACAAACAAATAATTAAATTGAAAGAAAAACAAAATAAAAAAACAAACAAGTCACAAAAATAAACAAACAATGAAAAGAAAAATCAAACTATCACTACTAAACAACCTTCCCCGGCAGCGGCGCCAAAAACTTGTTGCGCTCGAATTAAGTACTACTACAAGTGTCACTCGCAAGTATACGATGTAGCTGTGGCAATGGTGATCGCCCCAAGGTCGTTCCCCCAAGAAGGTGTGGTTCGTAATAGCTTGATTGACAATTTATTTAAATGCAAAAGTTTGTTGTTGGAATTGTAAAAGATAATTTAAACCTAAGATTAACGTACGTAGGGTTTGATGTGTGTAATGGGTGCACAAGATCAATTCAGTTCTCGGGAAAGTGCCTAGGGTTATAGGTCCATTCAATCAAAGATCAATTCTCAATTGTCCATTAACATGGCCTTGTACTTAATTTGTTTCTTAAGATTAATTAGTCAATTACCAATTCATTAGTTCTCACATTCATGAAATAGCAATAACCAATTATTTTGCATTTGCAAATTAATAAAACCCTAGAACTTATATTTCTAATTCATTCATGGGGTAGTCGATTGCATAATTCCGATACCAAATTTCACCTCTCGGTCCTTCATTCAATATCTAGAGATCAATAGGTAGCTAATCTATTAACCTAGCATACAATCCAATGCAATCAACAAACAACAAGGTAATCAATGGAAATATCAAATCAAAGACATTCAATCAAATATACTACAAACCCCAGGCATGGGTATTTAGCTCAACATCATCAATTTAAAACATTCATTCAACTCAATATAAAACAAATACAAATTGTTCAATTGCAATAACAATCTCTTAATACAACAAAAACAATATTGAAATGAATTAAAAGAGAGAATAGAAAAACCCCTTGTGAAGATGCCAAGAGTAGGATTACTAGTCTTCCTCCTAGCTCCATTTTGATGTTTGATGAAGAACTCAAGCCTCTTCAATGGTTGATTCCCTTTGCAATGTGGATGGAGCTTTCTCAAGTCACCAATCCTTCAATTGATTGTGCCTTTGGAAGATGGAATGGAGCTTTCTCAAGTCACCACTCCTTCAATTGGAGCTTCTTCAACCTTTGAGAGCTTATTGACCCACTTGATCCCAAAGAACCAAATTGAAGCTTGTCAATGGAGGATGAAGAAGATGAAGATGGAGGATGAAGATGAGGGACAAGGAGAGTGTCACTCTCTCCTCATCCCAAGTTAGGAGTGCCCTCTCTTCTCTTTTCTTTTCTTTTTGCTCCAAACCCTAGCCGCTCTCTCCAGTTCTTTCCCTTTTCCTTTTCGTGCGAAAGATTTTATACAAATCCAGGTGACACAACCAAGCTTGGGTTAGCTTGGCAGTGTCTCTTGCCCTTTTCCTCGATTTCCTTTAGGTGACACGGCCAAGCTTTGGTTGGCTTGGCTGTGTCCCGTAATTTCCATGGGACACGGCCAAGTCAATTGGCCGTGTCCCTCACTGTGATTTTTCTTCTCTTTCTTTCTTTTCTTTGAGCTGGGTGTGTGACACGGCCAAGCTTTGGATGAGACACGGTCGTGTTTGAACTTTTTGAAGGGACATAGCCAAGGACACGGCCGTGTCCCCTGGGTGTGTCCTCTCCTGCTTGATTTTTCTTTCTTCTTCTTTGGAGTGTGACACGGCCAAGTCAGGATGAACTTGGCCGTGTCTGGCATTTTTGGAGGGACACGGCCATGTCCCCTGGGTGTGTCCTCTCCTGCTTGATTTTTGCTCTTTCTTGCTCTGTTCTTTGGTTTTGCTCATCAGGAGAGACACGGCTAGAGACTTGGCCGTGTCTCTGGGTGTGTCTCTTCATTTTTGCTCTGTTTTTCACTGTTTTGATCTTCCAAGGGTGTTTTTGCTTTGAAACCTAAAATAAAACACAATAAACAAACTTAAAACAAAAATCAATCAAAACATTAACTAAAACGCACATAAAATCATACTAAAAACTAGTATAAAAATGACCTAAACAGAACTCCCTAAAGATATAACTTATCAAGAGAAGAAGAAATTCTTTTCTGACTTGAAATATTACTTCTGGAGGTGTTTTGATCATATATGTATATATATTTAAGTTAATTTTATTGGCTTTAAGTTAATTTTTCTTTTAATTTGTGTTTAAAGTTTGCTTGAAGTGTTTGATTTAGATGGAAGCTCAAAAGAATGAATTGAAGGATCAAAAAAGGTGAAAAAGCATGTGACACACCAAAGAGACACGACCAAACCATTGGCCATGTCCCTCATCCAAGGCAACACACATGACACGGCCTGAGTTGACAATACATTGGCTGTGTCCTTGAAAACAAATTGGCAGAAGCAGACACTGGAAGAAGACACGGCCATGCCACTAGCCGTGTCTCACTTTATGAAACCAAAGAGTGAAACCAAAGAAGCAAAGGCAGACATGAACACACCTAAGAGACATGGCCAAGCCATTGACATGGCCAAGGCCTTGGGCATGTCTCATCTAAAGAATAGAGCAAGAATGGAAGCACAGCAGAGAACACACTCAAGAGATATGACTAAGCCATTGGCCGTGTCCCACATGAAAAAGAAAAGAGATTTTAAGGTAGCCCTAGACACGGCCAAATGACTTGGCAGTGTCCATAATAAAATGAGTGACACGTCCAAGTCACTCATGACTTGGCCGTGTCTTATGGGAATTCTTTCAATCATTTTATACGAATTGGAGGACAAGATGGGGAACAATAAGTGACATCTTTAAAAAAAACAATTAAAGATCAAAAAGTTTACCTAATTTATGGAAAAAATTATAAAACAAAGAAAAAGGTGGGAGACAAAGTGTGGTGTGTGAGTTGGCAAGAGATGGATGTTTCTTAAAAAATTAAAAGAAGATGAGAGTGGAGTAGTATATACACTTTGGCTATTTTTGAAGAAGGAGTTTTGAGTTTGGTTCTTGATTTTTCAAGAGGAGAAACACCATTCTCTCTTCATCTTCATTCCCATTCATCCTTCATTTCTTCCGTGGACAATATTGGGGATGAAATTGAGTGAGCAAGTTTCTTAGACAATTTGGGTTTGAAGAAAGCTTGATTGGAGTTGAAGCTTGAGAAAGTTACATTCCATCCTTCAAGAGGAGAGCCATTGATTTAGGGAGCTTGAAAGTTGTTTAGCACACATCAAGGTGGAAGCAAGGAGGAAGACAAGTAGTCCAACTTTTGGCATCTACAAGGGGTTTTTCATATTCTCTCTTTTGACTCATTTCTATATTGTTGTTGTTTTATTATGAACATTAATATTACAATGTATAATTTTGATTTGATGAATATTGAGATGGATATTTGTTTTCAATTGATGATGAGCTAATTCACTCATGCCTTGGGTTATAGTAGATTTAATTATATGACTTGATTTGATAATTCCATTAGTATACCTTGTTGTTGGCCGATTGCATTGGATTGAATATTAGGTTGATAGAATGGCCACCTATTAATCACTTAATATTGAACGATGGACCGAGAGGTGAAATTTGATATCAGAACTATGTAATTAACTACCCTAAGAAAGAATTAGAAATATAAGTTCTAGGGTTTGTTAATTTGCAAATTCAAAACAATTGGTTGTTGTTAATTCATGAATATGAAAACTAATGAATTGGTAATCACTAATTAAACTTAAGTAACAAATTAAAATACAAGGTTATATTAATGGATAATTTGAGAATTAAGCTTTGATTAAATTGATTTACAACTCGAGGCACCATTCCTAGAATTGAATTGATCTTACACAACTACCACTCATTTTACTTTTAAATTAAAATCGATTTTCACCATTCCAACATATCACACTCTTGCTTTTAAATTTACATGCTAATCAAACTATTGCAAACAATTCCTTCCTTGTGAGATGACCTTGGGGTGATCACCGTTGCTACAACTACCTCGTATACTTGTGAGTGTCGCTTGTAGTAGTAATTAGTCGAGAACAATAAGTTTTTGGCACCGTTGACAGGGAGGGCAATTGTTATTTGTAGTTTGATTTTTTTATTTTAATTGTTTAAAGTGTTCCTTTTTGAATTGCCTAGGTTATTTATGAAAGGACAAAGGTCTCAAAGAAATGAACTTATTCCTTATATATATGATATTCATAGACTACCAATGAGCAATTTGAGGAGGACACTGAAGTAGAAATGAGTGACGTAGAGGAACCACCCATGAAGGAGTTTACCCAACTGATCATTGGAGTAATCACATCGTGTATCCTGTTGAGCAACGCAGCAAGGAACTATGAACTTAAAAACACTCATTATAGTATGCTACCATCCTTCCATGGATTACCGAATGAAGATCCTCTTAACTTCATTCGAGATTTCTACACAACACTGCATACTTTTCCTTTGCAAGTACTAACAGAGGATGAGCTTAAAATGAGATGTTTCCTATATAGTTTGAATGGTTAATGACCTTACTAGAAAATTTTTAACCACTTAGATCGAAGTGTACAACAAATTTATGGGAAAATTTTATTCACACCAAAAGACCAAGGAGCTTAGGGGGAGTATTGTAACTTTCACCTAATTTGATGGGGAGCCATTTCATAAGGCTTGGGATCGCTTCAAATCTCTATTATTTTAATACTCTCATCATTATTATCCACAATAATTGCTCAATCAGTTCTTCTATGATGGGCTAACTCAACAATGTCAAAACACAGTGGATAATGCTGCAGGAGGGACAATGGGTGAGATAACAACAGTTGAAACAGTTGCATTATTTGAAATGCTGGGAGCCAATTCTCAACAAAAGAGCATTGGAGAAAGGAGAAGAGGGGCATATGAGCTTAATACAAACTCATAAATGGCAAGGAAAATTGCCGAGTTGACAAGGCAAGTTAAATTGTTGAATTCTAGAGGAAACTTGCCGGGGCCAAGTCAAGAATTATGTGCATCATGTGGTGTGTTACGCCATAATGCAAATGTATGTCCTTCAAAATTAGACCAATTCCAAGAAGAACAAGAACAAGCTTTTGCCAACAAAGGGGAGGGAATGACCCATACTTAAATTCTTATAATCCTGGTTGGAGAAATCACCCTAATTTTGCATGGAAGAACCAACAACAAATTCCACCTCAACATTCATTCCAAACTTATCAAAGGGAACCAATTTCAAGGGCAAGGTTCAAATCATGAGCAAGTCAAGAAACCTTCACTTGAAGACAATTTGAATGCTTTCATTCAAATAAGCACTCAAAATCAAGAGGAGAACAACAAATGATTTTACTCTTTGGAACTCTCACTTAAGAAGGTAGAGACGCAAATGGGTCAATTGGCTAATCAATTACAAGCTAATCAAAAAGGAAAATTTCCAAGCCAACCAGTGCAAGCCAAAGCAATCACAGTCCTAAGAAGTGGTAAGGTACTTGATAACAAAATCGGTGATAATAACATTAATGATTCTTTAGATGCAGGAATAATGGAAGAAGATGGCGGGGAAATACAAGGAGGAAAAGCTCAAGCAATTGAGCCTAAGAAAGTTAGTGAGGAGGCATCAGTGGCACAAAAGCTGCATAAATCTCCAAATACATACAGACAATCAATTCCTTTTCCATGCAGTTTAAAAAATGAGAAGCATGATAAGCAATTTACTGAAATTTATAATATGCTCTCAAAGGTAAGTATTAATCTTCCCTTACTTGAGGTGATTAAAAATATGCCATCATATGCCAAATTTTTTAAGGAGCTTAACACAAAAAAGAAAAAATATGAGTTAAAAGAGAAGGTGATAGTCTCGAAAGTAACAAGTGTTGTTTTACAACATAGGTTACCTCCAAAACTAAAGGATCCTGGAAGCTTTATAGTTAGTATCTCAATGGGGAATGGGAAAGAAACTATTAGTATGTGTGACTTAGGAGCAAGTATAAATTTGATGCCATACTTTGTTTACTTGAAATTAGAGCTAGGGGAACTTAAACCAACTAAAATAGTTTTGCAACGCGTGGATAGAACTCTTTGATACCCTAAGGGAATCGTAGAATATGTTCTAGTTAAGGTAGGTGGTTTAATTGTACCCGTTGTTTTCATTGTCTTAGATATGGGGGAAGAAATTCCTAGAGATTCTAAACATACAATTTTGTTAGGGAGACCTTTTATGGCCACAACTAACACATTAATTGATGTTAAAAATGGAAAATTGACCATTACTATTTTAGGTCAAACTATAGAATTTTTAATTTTTAACACTTCTCCTATTCCCACTATTGCTTTATATGAGGACTGTTCTTTCATTGATTTTACTGATAATGCTGTTGAAGAAGTTTTCTTGTAGGAGAGTGGTGAAGACAAACTGGAAAGGGCTTTAAATTTGGAGGAAGAATTTGAAGGTTCAAATGAGGAGATTCAACCAAAGGGGGTTGAACTTAAAGAACTTCCAAAGCACTTAAAGTATGTTTTTGTTGGGGAAAACAACTCACAACCAGTGATCATTTCTGCTACTCTTGGTAGTGAGAAGGAAGATAAACTTGTGAGGATGTTGAAGAAATTCAAGAGAGCTATTGGTTGGAGGTTGAGTGATATTAAGGATATTAGTCCCTCTATGTGTATGCACAAGATAGTTCTAGAGGAAGGGGCTAAACCAATGAGAGAGGCTCAAAGGAGACTTAACCCTAATATGAGCGAAGTAGTGAAGAAGGAGGTTCTTAAATTGCTTGATGAGGGGGTAATCTACCCCATTGCTGTTAGTGACTAGGTTAGTCTCGTTCACGTCGTGCCAAAGAAAGCAGGTTTGACTGTGGTTTAGAATGAGAAAGGAGAGTTGATACCTACTCGAACACAAACTGGGTGGCGAATGTGCATAGATTATAGGAAATTAAATAATGTCACCAAGAAAGATCACTTTCCTTTACCATTTATTGATCAAATGCTTAATAGGTTATCTGGACAAGCATTTTACTATTTTCTTGATGGTCTTTCAGGTTACGACCAAGTCCTGATAGCACCAAAAGATCAACCAAAGACAACCTTTACTTGTACCTTTGGGACATTTGCCTTTCAAAGGTTGCCATTCGGACTATGCAATGCACCAGGTACAAAGATGTATGCTTTCAATTTTTTCTAATATGCTGGAAAAATGCATTAAGGTGCTTATGGATGACTTCTTTGTTTTTGGTAATTTTTTTGATGATTGTTTGCAAAAATTGACTCGTTCTTGAAAGATGTATTGAATGTAATCGTACCTTGAGTTGGGAAAAGAGTCATTTCATGGTTGATCATGGGATTATTTTGGGTCATGTCATTTCTCACAAAGGGATTGAGGTAGACAAGGCTAAGGTTGAATTAATCATGAATCTACCTCCACCCACAACTATTAAGGGGATTAGAAGCTTTTGGGACATGCTGGATTTTATAGGAGGTTTATAAAAGATTTTTCAAAAATTTCATGTCCTTTGTGTCATTTGCTAGGAAAAGATGTTCCATTTATTTTTTATGACAAGTGCTTAGAAGCTTTTGAAATTTTGAAAGAAAAATTAACTTCCGCTCCTATAATTGTTGCCCTAAATTGGGATTTGCCATTTGAAATTATGTGTGATGCATTGAATTATGCCGTTTGAGCTGTTTTTGGCCAAAGAGTGAATAAATTGATGTGTGTAATTTATTATGCAAGTTTATCTTTAAATGATGCACAAGTGAATGACATAACCACTGAAAGGGAAATGTTAGCTGTGGTGTTTGCACTAGACAAATTTAGATCTTACTTGATAGGTTCTAAAGCCATAGTATTTTTAGACCATACGTCCTTGAAATACCTATTGACCAAACCACAAGCTAAACCCAGGCTCATTAGGTAGGTACTGATGCTGCAAGAATTCGATGTTGAAATCAAAGATCAAAAGGGAAGTGAGAATGGAGTAGCCGACCATCTCTCTAGATTGAACTCTCACGATAATGATGCATAAATTGCTTGTGAAAATGCTTTTGAAAAACTTCCGGATGAACACTTGTTTGCTTTAACTCAAGCACCTTGGTATGCAGATATTGCTAACTATCTCTCTTGTGGTGTTGTGAGAAGGATTTGAATTTTTAGGCAAATAAGAGGTTCTTGCATTCATGTAAGTACTATTTTTGGGATGAGTCATATTTGTTTAGAATTTGCAGGGATGAAATTACAAGAAGATGTGCACCGGAGGAAGAACAAAAATAAGTGTTGCAATTTTGCCACAACATGTATTGTGGAGGAAAGAAGACCACCGAGAAAATTCTTTAAAGCGGTTTGTATTGGAGTACTATTTTTAAGGATGCTCATAATTTCTATACAAGATGTGATAAAAGTCAAAGAGTAGGAAACATTAGCAAAAGGAATGAAATGCCTCTCAATATGTTTATTGTTGTAGAAATTTTTTATGTATGGGGGATAGATTTCATGGCGCCATTTCCCAAGTCATTTGGTTTTGAATATATTCTTCTTGCAGTAGATTATGTGTCTAAGTGGGTGAGGCTATCCCCACTAGGACTAATGATGCTAATGTTGTTTTGAAATTTTTGAAGGAGAATATTTGAGCAGGTTCAGAACCCTAAAGGCAATAGTAAGTGATGGCGGAAGCCACTTTTGCAACAAATGGTTCGAGAAGTTAATGACCAAGATGGGCATCCGACACAAAGTGGTAACACCATACCACCCTCTAACATTCAGACAAGCGGAGATCTCCAACAAGCAAATTAAAGGGATCTTGGAAAAGACGGTGAGCACAACAAGAAAGGATTGGTCAATCTGACTTCTAGAAGCATTATGGGCTTATAGAACTGCTTTCAAAACACCATTGGGAATGAGTCCATATAGATTGGTCTTTGGCAAGGCTTGCCACCTACTCGTGGAATTAGAGCATAAAGCCTATTGGGTAATAAAGACCACAAATATGGACTTAGAAGGAGCAAGGGAGCAAAGAATGTTGTAAATTTCTGAGCTTGATGAGCTTAGAAATGAGGCCTATGAGAGTTCAAGAATCAATAAGGAAAGGGCAAAAGCTATTCATGACATAATGATCCTTCGAAGAACTTTCAAAACAGGAATGAAAGTCCTCCTATTCAATTCTAGAATGCGATTCTTTCCCGAAAAATTGAAGTCCCGTTGGAGCGTACCATTTCAAGTAATTCAAACATTCCCATATGGGGTTGTTGAGTTACTCAGTTTGAAAACCAACAAGACATTTAAGGTAAATTAACAAAGGGTGAAGCCCTATCTTGAAGAAATTGATGTTGCAAAAACTATTGAAGGTTTGATGTTTATAGACAAATGATGTAATAATGTCCAGCTACACGACAATAAAGAAGCGCTCAGTGGAGGCAACCAATCGGTTTATATTTCTTTTCATGGTTAAATCTTCGTGTTTTGTCATTTAAATTTCATTTTGTTTTAAGGGAATAGAATGGGTGCGTTGATCGCTTTTTATTTTTGATGAAGTTTTAGGGTAAATCCGGGAAGATAAGTGCATATCTTAGACTTGGGTGACACATTTTTTTAAATAAGAAAAAGCAAAATAAAAAATTATGGCAGTAGAGGACACGACCACTTGACACTGCCAAGCCACTGGCCGTGTCAAGCAAACCCAGAATTCCCAAACGTGGACACGGCCAGAAGGCTTGGTCGTGTCCTAAGCCATGTCACCCAAACACACCCAAGCACCAGCCCGTGTCCTCAACCCCTTATCCGACACCCAAACAGACAGACCCGAACACGCCCATAGGACATGGCCAAGCCACTGGCCGTGTCCCTCCTAAAAGCCTAAACACGGCCAAGCCATTTTAAGCTTGGCTATGTCACCCTCTTTAAAAACCCAATCGCGTCCTTTTGTTCATCCCTAACCTTGGTTTTCCTTTTTTCTTTCTATCGCCTCTCTCTCTAAACCTCCATCCCCATCTCTCAAAACTTAAAAATCTCACAAAATCTTCCATTTCTCTTACTCAAAACTCAATTAAACCCACTCAATCTTCCAATTTTCAACTCAAAACTCTATAAAATTCATCAAGGCTCGATTTTCACCAAAAAGATCAAGATGCCTATAACAAAAATGGTGTCCCACCACAAGAGACGGCAACCTCCATCATCCACTCCATCATCCTCTTCATCTTCTTCAAAGAGGTCAACTCTTCTAGCACGGGGTTTCTTTTCGACGAGGTATGTGAGCGATGATTCCCTTGACACTCTCCAAATTAGAGATAATTTTGCTACATAAGTTCAAAACCTTAGATGGGAAAAATTAGTTTCCCTTAAACTTTTACAATTCCAAGAACTCACCATAGAATTTTTAACCTCCCTTATGGTTGAAAGAAATGAAATGAAGATTTACACTAGGTTTAGCTTTAAATTGCTTGGAAAACAATGTGTTCTCGATATTGAGCAATTAAATGCTATTTTTTGTTTTCACCAAGAAGGGGAAAAAAGCATTCCTAAAGGTTTTAGACAACAATTTGCATGGGGAGAAATAGGCTCGGGGGGTATGTATGTGGCCAAATCGGCTAAAGCAACCAAATTGATAAATCCCGCCTTAAGTTATCTACATCGACTTATGTCTTGTGGGTTCTTTGCAAGTAAAGAAAGCATGGGTGTGGTGGAACTAAATGAGTTATTTTTCTTAGATTATGCTAGCAATGTTATACCCGTAAGTGCCAGCTATTGGTTGGCCGATGTGTTTGATAGCATAGCAAATAGTAAAAAGGGCGCAATTTGCATAGGTGGATTGGTGACCACCTTGGTTCTAGCACTTATTGATGGATTTGATCCGAGCACTTGCCAAATGACTAAATTTTTTGAGAGTGATTCATTGGATCTTGCTACTCTTGAAAAGATGCACATGGTTGTAAAGAGGAGAGGTGTAACACCCCCGTACCCCATATACGCACACCTCATACACCCGCAATGACACGCGATATACGTATACAGGATAAAGGTGTGCCACGGTTCATTTTAAACAAACAAATCTTTAATCTTTAACGTATAATTATCATAAGTCAGTCCGAGTAAACCTAAAATATTTAACTCATGTCATAGAAATCAATTGAGAAAACATTCCTTTTTAAAATACATATACATATATCTTCATTACCCCAAAAGTTTATCCAAAAACAGTATGTTCCAAACATTTGTTAAATAAGCAGCGGAAAATACATATGTATATATATCAAAATCAATGTTTACAAAATTATAGAATTTATACATGCTGGCAGTTCATCTCTGATCTTGACGTCCACAACTCAACACTGCTATCACAAACTCAAGCCTAGACTCGACTTGGTCTAGACGAGCTCTCCGGCACAACCGGATCTACCCTGTCACCTACGCGATGAACCACAATCGCGCTAAGCGGAAAGATTAGTGGTACAAAATTTGATTTAATATAGATCAATGCGATGCTCATGTACAATATATATGAATATATCAACTCATTGCATTATATCTCAACATATTAATCATTTGCATCATATTTCATAATTCACATTAAAGCAAAGACAAGCATGGGCCCAAAATGAAACTAATATGCTATTCAAAGTCCAGATTTACTGATTTGGTCCATATTGACACCTTGTGTCTAGCCCCATAGGCAATATATATCCATGGATAATGTAACAGACCTAGTCTCTTAGACCTCAACCCGGCTAGACCCTAAGGCCCCAGTATCTTGGTCCTCAACCCAGCTAGACTGTTACAGTTTTTTTGAGGCTTACTATCCAATCTTTTCACCTTAAAAACATCACATTTATCAGCTGGGCTCGGCTTATGACCCGGTCTTTTCACCTGCCCAGCGATTCATTTCATAGGCATGCCACCAAACCCAGATCTCTGAAAATTGAATAACATATTAGGCACACAATTAATTCATTTATCTTATTATCAATCTCTTTCACAATTCATTTCTCATAATCAAACTAGGCTCATTGCCGTAGTATATCATCTTTTCTCATTTTTCTCATTCTTCTATTTCATCTCAATATCGTTTGGTTACATTATGTTTTGACATCTCATATCACATTTTTCCACATTTCTTTTCATATACAATACTTTACTCAATTGCATTGATACATCAACATAACTCACATTATGCATATCATAACATATAACTCATTCATCAACAATTTGTCAAGTAACTTAACACATTTCTCGACAAAATGTGTTAAGTTCCAATGTCATATAAATGTATGCAATCATTCAAAGTTTGTACTTACTTCTATGAGTAACAACACCACTCTATCAACTCCTCTTCCAAGACCTCACTCAAACCTTGGCTTGGGTAACTCAATTCTCTTCAAAACCTAATCCAAAGGTGATCATACACACTCACTTAGAGATACACATAAGAAAATAAGAAAGAGAACTATCTAGGGCAAACTCTACACTTGACACGTTTAACAACACGGGCGTGTCCCTGACCATGCCCTAAACCCATAACACATAAGCTTTGACAGGCTCAGTGACATGGGCGTGTCACGTGTCAAATCTCCTCAAACACATAAACTATGACGTGCTCAGTGACATGAGCGTGTCATTGGACGTGTCAATCAACCAACAACACAGTAGCTATGACACGCTCAGTGACATGGGCGTGTCACTGCTTGTGTCACCAACCCAAAAAATAGAATCAATGACATGCCCAAAGACATGGACGTGTTTCTGGGCGTGTCAGGCCAAAAACACTAAAATCGACACCAACAAAGCCACAACCCCTAATCATCTTCCAATAGCCTTATCAACAAGACACAGACTCAACCAAAATGATCAACAACCCATATAATACTTGAGTAAACCTTAAAACAACTCAATTACAAACATCAAACACAAACACCACCATATTCACAACTCAAAAATACACAATCCACACACTTGCCTCTTTCACCAAACTCAACCCTTTTTCTCTTCAATCCAAACCCAAAAATCAAAGTTACCAAGACAAAACACTTCAAACACACCAAAATAACCATAAACTCATCTACAACAACCATCCAACAAACCCAAGAACACAAACTCAAAAAAAAAAAACCAAGAAACAAGTTGGAAACTTACCAAGAGTGAAGAAAATCCTTAAAACTCCAACTTGATCTCTTGAAATCCTTCAATCTCTTTTCCTTTGGTTAATAAGGGTGGCCGGCTCACTAGAAGGAAAGAAGAAGATGAAGATTAAAGAAGAAGAAGAAAGAAAGAAAGAAAGTCAACCACTCTTCTCTTTTAAGCAAACATCTTTTCCCCAAATCACTCTCCACCATACATTTAAACAATATAATAATCACCCACTAACATCATCTTCCACTAACATTAAACAAATCCATTTAATTAATCAAAATATTTCTTTTGACTTATAAAACCCATTGACTTGTATATATTTTGTATATATCCCCATATATACAACATATACACATCTCCTCTTATTCCATTAGACATATATACACTTTAAATTATTTAATCCAATTCTCACAAATAAGCATTCCAAAATTTTAGGGTATCATTAGGGATATTACAAGAGGGGCTTATGTTATGCATTTAGATGAGCAGGTTGCACCAGAGGATCAGCAAAAGAGGTCATGAGTTGATGAAGAGTCCAACTCAAATTCACTCGGCTTGAATAAAGATGCTCGGACGCCGGATAATCTGGAGATTATTAGTAGGATTGAAGCATTGGAAAGCAATATAGATCGTAATCATGTTGAAGTACTCGCCCAGTTTGATCAAATCAATAGCAACCTCACAAAGATTCTTAGCCTCCACCCTTCAGCAGTCTTGTCGTCATATCCTTCACCATTGTAGAGCATATCATCTTTTGCCCTTTTGAAGACACTTCTTATGTTTCTTATTTTCAATTTTTGAATATTTTAGTTGCTGTTTTTCGTACCTCTGTTTGTTACTAAAACTTTATGTTTTATTTTGGTTATTTTATATTTATTGCTTTTTAATCTTGAACAATTAATGTTTATGGATGAAAGGTAGCACTTGCCTCACAATGAAAATGATGGAAATCAAGTTATACTTTAACTCTTACCTCCTTTGATTTATCCTAGTTTCCATTGAGGGCAATGTCAATCTTAAAGTGTGGGGTGCTAAGTTTTTTGTCCATAAATGCAAGTTGTTTTTTTCATTATCTTGTTGTTGTTAAGTCTTTATTTTAGTCATTTTTGTTAAATGTTTTTCCTTACCATACATATTGTTTAAGTTCAATTGTTATAAGATGGTTGATAGATGACCTTTTAATTTTTGAAGCATGAATTGGAGAATTGAATAAAATTTGTGCTTATTGTTGATTTGGTGGTTATTTATTGCATCACCTTTAAACTAGTGAGGAATTGAGCCATCAACTTATTATTCTTTATTGTGTGTAAACATCTTTGATTGATGAATTGCTAGAACTTGCTTTGACATGCATTTTGACACTACATAAAAATTTCAATTAGGCATCAATATGATTAAGGCAATTAGGTGAACCCATTTTGGCTTAAAGAGACCAACCTTATATCCAACATTAGTTAGCTAATTTGAGCTTATTTTATTTTTTCTTTTCTTTCTTTTTCACAACACCATTAGCTTGAACCTTATTGTTTTAACTATTACCATTGCATTAGGTCAAGAGCATTTTAAGAGCGTTTATGATTGAGTGTTGTATTAAATAAAGTGTGTGGTTAAATTTAGTGGTTCAAAATTATAAATTATTGTCTTCTTTAGTTGAAAACCCTAAAAATAAAAAAAATAAAAAAAAGAGAAAAATCAAAATAATAGAAGTTTTTTTTTCATAGGGTTGGAATAAGTTTGGGAATGATCGTTGCAAAATTTAATAAGTGAGTTCCCTTGAAAAGCTCTTTATTGTCAAGTGGTAGGTGAGTGGAAGGTGTTTTGGGATTGTTGGGTTATACATATGATTGGTTACTTCATTCTTGAAGTGCTCTTGAACTTAATGAATCAACTCATATTTCCTAAATGTCATGCCTTTACCTTAGCCCCATTACAACTAAATGAAAGACCTTATGATTGATGATTGATTAAAATTTAGTGGTGGAAATTTGATTGATAAGCAAGTTTATGGTGATAATCTATCATCGAATGTTATGATATAAACACTACCTATTTAAACACTTCAAGAATTGGTGAGGGAGTGTCAATGATGATGAATCTATGTTATCGCAGTGTTACCGCAAGTGCACGGGTCGCTGAAGTAATAATACAATGAGTAAGATATCATTCCACTAGGGACAAGGTCAAATATTAGTGCAAATTTTAACTGTTATTTAGTGAATCAATAGTTTGTGTGATGACTAAAATAAAAGACAAATTACTCAATAAACTAAAGTGAAGAAAAATTGAATATTGTGCAGCAAAAGTTGGTGATGAAAATACTATCCAGATATTGAATCTCCTAGCCATGAAAAGTATTTATGAATATCAATTCAATTAAATCAAATAATAGAGCTAAATTGGCATTCCCCTAAATTAGATTAAAACCTCTCTCAAGTGAATTAATCCCTAATCACTAAGTAGAATGGTAGGAATCTCTTCTCAAGCATAATTAAATAGATCTTGCAATAAGAACAAGGAACTTTAAACCAAAGGGTCATATAAGTCGATCTCTAGCACTCCAATCAACCCTCAATCCGAATGAGCATTTTGTTCATATCAAGCTTTCCCAAGTCAATAATATGCAAATTGCAACTAATCAATAAGCATGCTATTATCAATTGGAAATAAGAAATTAAGAATCAAAAGGATAAAACAACTCAATCAAATGATTTAATTTAATAAGAACTAATCAATCCATACTATAAAGATAGGGTTCATCAATATCTAGATAGATAAAATGTTTAGCTCATGTTCATAACCAGAAAACCAAAACAGAGAAAATAAGTAAAAGAATTCAAACAATCCATGATGAATGATTTGTGTTTCTTCACTTTAATCATCGGATCTTGGATTAAGTCTCGTAGGAATCGGGTCTCCACCTTCACTCTTGGCTGCCAAAAACTCTCTTTTTCTTAGGAGGTCGACTCTAAATCATAAACTCTCTATTATGTATCCCTAATTTGCTCTTTAGCTCAGATTTTATAGCCCAGATATTTTTGCCTGACACATAAATGGACACACCCGTGTCTGTGGGCGTGTGTGAGTGGGGATTTTTGCTCCTACTCTCGGTGGAATGGTTCTTGTGACTTTAGCACTGTTTAGGCTCGGGGCCTTAGAAAACACGAACCTAGGTCTAGAGAAAATGGAGTTGCCACCCAGACGGGCTGGGAAAAAGAAAGGGGTGGATGACTCAATTCCTAGGGAATCCCCAACCCCCTAATGGGTTCAAAAAGTTGGGTACGTGTGGGGAAGGTGAGAAATGGCCCAGCACCCCCACAACGCCTGGTTCATTGGAACCGACGTCCTTTACAGGTCTTAATATTATAGAATTCTTAAGTATAACAATATTATCCATATTACGTGTAACAATTGAAATAAAGCATCATTATATTAAAAATCAAAGCAATGTCTAAACAAAGCAAATAAATGGACACCCATCCGAGGATGGAAACATGTCCTTACATCATTCATGTCTAAACTAATAGGACACCCCTGAAAGGTAAAAACTTATCCTTTACATTAGTCCAAAATATAAAAGCAATTTAAATTACATGATATTTAACTAGTGAGGTACCCACAAAGTGGAAACATACCTCTTACAACATTTGAAAATAAAAAATAAATCGATAAAATTAAATAACCATTCATAATAAATAAATCACTATTAAAGATATTAAACATCAATCAAAATATATAATAAGCCTTCATCCATGATAAAATAAATAAATCAATCATTAAAATTAAATAAATCAAAGCATATAATAAACTACATAATCAAATCTAAAATTAAATAAAGCAATAAATATATAATTTAGGGTTCGCATCTTAAAATAGGATTTTAGAATTTTAGTTACTAAATTAGGGCTTTGGAAAAAGAAAAGTTAAATATGCAGACTCATAATACACAAATGAATATTGACCCCTTCGACGAGCCCATACGGCGGTCCTGCTAGCTGGTTAGTGGGCGGGGGTCAAGGGGGCAGCGCCCCAGAAAAGTTTGGAAATTGGCTTTTAGGGTTGTAGGTTTTGGTATTGAAAATTAAGATTTTAGGGTTTAAATTAACTAGTTTGGGGTTTTAAATTCAATGAATTAGGGTTTAGAAAAATTTAGGTTTACTATTTTAATTTTGAGAGAATTAGGGTTTTTGGAATTTCGGAAATTATGTTTGATTTTAGGATTTGAGAAAACAAGTTATAGTCTTATAAAGCTTTATGTGATTTTTTAGAAACTGTAAAATAAATTTAGGGTTTGGACATTTAAAAAAACATTTGGGAATTTTGGAAAAAAGTGAAAGGAAAATAGTTTAGGGTTTTTTAAAATCTTTTGGAAATAGGAAAAATATTTTAAGGTTTTTGGAAACAAAAGAGTATTTTTTTTAGGGTTCTTAAGGTTTAGAAAAGACAAAACTAGGGTTCTTAAATTTTAGAAGAAATAGAATTAGGGTTCTTGAGTTTTTAAAAGAAACAAAAGGAATGTTTTAGGATTTTTGGAAAACAAAGAAACGAATTAAGGTTTTTAAGGTATTTAGAAACAGAGAAAATCATTTAAGGTTTTTGGAAATGAAGATCAAGTTATTGCATCTTCAAAGATCAAAGTTTTTTGTATATAATGTAATATCCCAATGTATGCCCTAGAAGTTTTGAATATTATTGTTGTTTGATTTGAATTAAATGTACATATGTTTTAGCAAAGGAAATGATTGTGTTAATGGAATGTATATGTTTTATATATGTTAATATATATAACATATATGTTGGTCAAGTGTAAAGTCAAGGGAAGAAGATATTTTTTATTTGGGATGAGTGAAATTACTTAAGAGGGCAAGAGTTTTAAAGGAAGTGTGAACAAATAGAAAAGGGCATTTGAGTAATTGTGTTGATGGAATTGCTTGGTGGATATTTAAAGAAGAAAAGAAGGTTGAATTGTCTTCATTTCTTTTCTTTTCTTGGTATAGCCGGCCATTTCCAAGGAAGAGAGCAAAAGTGAGATTTGCTTATTCAAGTTTCAAATTGAAGGAGAAATCAAAGGTTTTGGTTGGAGATTTGTGAAATTTCTTCATCTAAGGTAAGTACTCTCTTGTTTTCCTTTGGTATTTTGAAGATATGTTTGAAGTGTGTTGTGATTTGATAATATTATGATTTGGTATGTTTGAGATGAGTTTCTAAATGTTGAAATTGATTGTGAGTTAATTTAGTGTTGGTTTGGTTTTGGTTGAAGATGGTAGGTTAAAGTGATGTTGTTTTTTTAGGGTTTTGAAGTGGAAGGTGATTAAATGTGTTGATGATGGGTTATTAAGGTGAATATTGTGGTAAACATGTGAAATATGTGTTTAGAACATGGATTACATTCATTTGAATTATGCTATATTGTGTATAATGTAATTGAGTGCAACCAAAGGGGACTTGGACATGTTAGGGTTTCAATTCATGAGAGACACGGCCAAAAGCAAGGAGAGACACGGCCAAGTCCATGGAAACTTGGCCGTGTTGGGTGATTTTGGAGGAGACACGGCCGTGTTCCTTGCCCATGTTGGCTTCTGTTGCTTTTGGTTGAGAGACACGGCCACAAGCTTGGCCGTGTCCCTTGAGTGTGTTGGTTACTGTGTTTGGTTTTTGTTCTTCTTACATGATTGAGTTTGAACTTCCATTTGATAATGCATATGATATTGTATGAACAAGGTGATGTAATATGCATTGTGAAACTTGTGAATGGCAATGTGTTATATGAATAATGTATCTTGAAATGTTATACCAATGATGCTATGTGAATAATATGAATTGAGATATAATATGATGATGCTAGGTGAATAATATGAATTGAGATACAACATGATATGAGGCCATTGTGATTGGCTATGATAACTCAAATGTGATGTGAAGCCATTGTGTTTAGCTATGATGATTCAATTGAAAGAACATAAGGCATGTTTGCCTAATTGATGATGAGAATTGAGAATGAAACAATAAATGAATTGTGTGTCTAATGTGTTATTCATTTTCAGAGTTTTGTTGTTGGTGGCATGCCTATTGGTAACATTCTCTTGAAGTTAGGTTGGATTTGATCCTTGAAGCCTAATTGAGATGTTACAACCCTTGAAGCTAGGTTGGATTGGTTCTTGAAGCCAAGTTGGGTTGATACTTAGCATGCTTTGTTCCCCTTGAAGCTTGGTTGAACCTAAATCCTTGAAGCCTAGTTGGGTTTATGATAATGATAAATGTGATAACAAAACCAAAGCATTAACTCTGAAAGTTGAATGGCATATTAGTGTGTTTTGGGCCCATGCTTGTTTTTGTTTAATGTGATTCATGTATGGTAAAATGATTAACTAATGAGATATATGGAAAGGATATTGAAATGTGATATGTTTATATATGTGGTTTATGAAAAATAAAGGTATGTTGTTAACCTTTCATCTATGATACTGATTTGAGTAATCAAATGTGTGACATTGCATTGCATTATAGTATAGTGTTGGTATATTTTGTACTTCTAAGCCGTTGGCTTAGCGCGATATTGTTTGATCGAGCAGGTAACAGAGTTGAACCTGAGAGCTCCTCAAGACCGAGTGAGAGTAGATATTGAAGTGTTATTTTGGGATCTGAAGATCAGAGAAGAGTTGCCAATCATGTATATATTCTATGTTTTGTAAATTTTGATTTATAATATACTTGTAATAACTTCCGCTGTGAATTAATAAATATTTTTATATGGTGTCTTTTGGATTTCTTTTAAATGTTTGAGATTGGTTTCACTTATTTACAAAGATATTTGTTGTGTTTCTTTTTAAACTGTGGCATTTTCTATATTCAGTATACGTATGTTACGATCGTTTAAGCATGCTTGGTACGTATACGGTATATAGGGGTGTTACATATAATCTTATGAATTAGAAAATGAAACTACTGTAAAAAATAAAAAGAAATTAGAGATTCAAACCTTCGTATGTTGGTTCCACCAAAAAGTTATTTTCTGGATGAACGAAGGCAAAGGCAAGATGGCTACCTTTGATGGATTGATTGCTTGCTTATTCTCCTCTAAAAAGTTTGATCGTTTTACTTCCAAGTCCCTTCAATTTTTAAAGTTCGATCTCCCGATCTTTTCCCCTTCTTTCTATGTTTTTCAGTCTTATTTATAGGAAATTTAGATGATTAATTTTATTTTTTTAAGGAAACTGTATTTAATTAGGAAAAGAAAACCGAAACCAAATAGAATTTGGTTTCGAAAAAAATTACATCGGAAAAATTTTGCTGGCGAAAACTGCGTTGGGCTGCAAGGGGCTACGAGCGTTGGCTAAAAATTGCGAGGGGCAGGCTGCGGGCCATTTTGTCCACTGTTTTTGGCGATGAATTTTTCTGTCGCCGATTTATTTTTATTTATTTATTTATTATTATTATTTTCTATTATTATAATACTTTTTAAAAATTATAAAAAATCAATACTAAAACAAATATTATTTAATTAAGATAACACAAAATTATTTTGGACTAAATAAAATTTATTAGACCGAACTGGGTCAAAAATTAAGGGTCTACAGTGTGTCAACGGTGCTGTTTCAAACTTTAATAACATGGGCAATGATGCCCATGTCCTTGGGTGTGTTATTGCTACTACAATATTAAGTTAGGGACACGGTCAGGGACACACCTATGTCATTGTGAGTGTCACTGCTTCTGTAAGTCAGGAGTAATGACATGTTCAGTGACACGCCGATGTCTCTAGGCATGTCAAAGCTTTTGGAAAGTAGTTGAATGACCTGGCCATGGACACACCCATGTCACTAGGCGTGTCACTTGAAGAATCTGCCCAAAATAACTTCTTCCCTTATCTTTCATCCGTGATTTTGGCCTAAATAACCATAAAGTCTCAACGTGTCAAAAGTTCCTGGAATAAAAGCTAATAAACACTTGAACAAACAAATTAAACTCAATTTGACAATAAATATATTAAGAAATAAGGACAAAAATATCATCAATTATACACTTATCAAATTTCCCTATACATGAGTTTTTACTTATCCTCTAGCAAACCAAATTACTATAATAGGTAGAAATGAAAGACCCCTCTATATCTAAAGAAAACAAAAGTTTTTACAATACTTGAATTAGAAAACCCAACATTCTCAACCAAAAGCTAAATCTCAAACATGGTAGCTGAATTAAGAAGTTTCAAAACAAAAATCTAACAGATCTAAAATTTAAAAGTTCAAAGTTAAAAGATTGAGCATAAAATTCCAAGAACTCAAAAGTCATGAACAAAGTGAGGAAGTAAGTTTTCTCTTAAGTTCTTTGACCCCTTCATAAAATGCATTGCGTGAAACATTAATTTTTTTTTTCAAAAGGAGCTCGACTTATTTGAACTGATACTAACTTTTTGACACGAAGGTAAAGATTTGTGATGCCAACCCCCGGTTACTCAGTTAGAATCACCATTCAAATGGCTACTAGCACTATTCATGATTCCAATTCATTTGTTTCAATTCAAGAGTTAAAATCAGCGGAACAGGGATAAATTTTCAAAGCTCCTGAAAAATTATTTTAATTCATTTAATTAATTTTTTTATAAAGTTGTCAGGAACTTAAGATAATAAAGATGTCATACTAAGTTTGACTCACGTATCTAAATAATTCGGCTATGCTAAAAAATGTAACTAAGGTTTTAAGCTTCACATGTGCAGCTCTCATTAATCAAATGCCTAATTCAAACTATCACATTTAGTCTTTAGCAATCAATTAAGAAAACTGAGTCAACCTCAACAAGAGATTGTCGTTCGTTAAATCAATCATTATTTTAATGAAAAGAGGAACCATTTTACTTCATATTATAATAGCAATCTAGTTTACTTGAATCCAAAAATAAATCAAAGAAACTAATTAAGACAAATGTAGCAAATGGAAAAAATGAAAATAAAAGCTCAATTTATAAAATATGCCCCTCCTCCACATATAAGACACACATTGTCCCCAATGTGTGTAAAATAATAAAAAGAACAAAAGAGAGAAAACTGCCTTGACATGTCCTAAATCGACATATATGAATAGGGTTCCAAAAGTGTTGCAATGTTGAAGGAGATATAGGACAAAAAAATGGACATATAGAATGGTGAAGGTTGAAAGACATATATAAAAATAATAATAATAGAAACAAATATGAAAATATTAAAAATAAAATGTACAGTCATTCATAAGAAAGTAAAAAGGAACATAAAAGAAAATAAAATAAATAAACAAAATGAGCTAGTCAGTCATGGGCTCTGCACTGGAATCATTACTAGAGCCAATATCATCACCGCCGGCACTAGCATTATCGCTATCATTGTCATCCAAAATATGAACATGGGGCACTGAAGGTTGGTACGGTGGTGGCGGTGGCTACGAAGGGCTAAATCCCTGATGCCTCCAGAACTCGAGCATAGATTGCTCGAGCCATTGCCTCCTCAGTATCTCATGATCCAGTTGCGCTTGGAAGGATGAGTAGTGCTGCTCTATGGAATGCTGGATCTGATCCTCCTGAGTCAATAACTTATTCTGGTTCAGCTCGATGTTTTTTATCTTTCCTTCTATCCTGCATATCTGGAGTTCAAACTCCATTGGTTTTCGGTCATCATCCCACTCAGTATTTACAAAATGACGTCAGTCTCTAAAAGTAGGGGCTAGAGTAAAAGATTGGCCAGCTGAGGAAGAAGGTCTGACAATGGTGAATGAGCCAGGGATGTTTGTCGGTGGAGGTGGAGGTATGTCGAAAGTGGGAGCAGGAGGAACTGGCTCAAAATATGTGGGTTGCACCTACAGTTCCATCACCTTCTCCCGATTCAACCATTTCAAAGTATCCATTCCCAACAGTTTGGGGAGCCCATCCAAAGTCATCAGAAGACATCCATCCAACACCCCTAAGCTACGAGTGAGTCTCATCACATACATGCCACCATGCAAGTCACCCAGTGCCCCTTTCTTGGACTGCTCATAGAAAAAATACGTGATAGCATGAGCTACGTTGCACCGGATGTTATGGACTATGCAATTCAAGAAGAATAGCTCCCTCAGGCCAACAACTCCGGCACTGCTAAGCCGAGCCATAATGGTGTGAACTAATAGATTATGCACTACTCGATAGGGGAAGGACTCAAAATTTGATGCCTTGGATACTTTCGGCTAATACTTGGTGGCATTTGGTGCAAACGTGCTCCAAACCCTGGGAGGAATGACATCATATTCGCAAAGTCCACCTCAGAGTTAAGATACTTTATGATCTGCACCTCATCCGCAGTAAATAAACCCAAGTGCATGCCAAGTTCATTGATGTTCATGTGAAATCGTTAACCGCCCAACCAAAATTTCATCATTGGCTCAATGATGGAGATCTTATTTTTATCAAATTGAAAAGTGCAAAAGAACTCCAAGGTTAACTCTCTGTAGGAAGGCTCACTGATGGAGAAGAGTTATTCCCATCCCGACTGGTTGATCAATTCCCGAACCTCAGTCATTATGTTGGCTCGCTCCATGGCCTCCCAATCCAAAACCCTAGGTGGTGACCAGTCCTTGTTCCCTAACAGTTCAAATCATCTTTGCTCCTCCGCAGTTAAGAATCGAAGGCATTTGTGGCTGACCATGAATTTTGAGATGGGATTGGTAGCAGGTCGTATTGAGCTACCTTCACCTGTAGCCCGTTTAGTTGGTAATTTAGATGGTATTTATTTGCGAGGACCCATGATCTACAAAACAAACAAGAATAGCCTCAAAACAGAGTACACCAAACAAGCTAAGAAGAGCAACACAATAGCCCAACCCAACAAAACCAACAATATGTAGACCTTTAATTTTGACCCAGTCCGGTCCAATATATTTTATTTAGTCCAAAATAATTTTTGTGTTGTCCAATATATTTTAATTAGTCCAAAATAATTTTTATTATCTTAATTAAATAATTTTTCCTTTAGTATCTAAATTTTATTAATAAAAAATAAAAATAAACAAATAAAAATAAAAATAAAAAATCGGCGACGGAAAAAATCCTAACCGAAAACTAGCGCATGGGACGAATGGCCGTGGGCCATTTTGCCAGCAGGAGTTTCTTGCGGTGAAATGGCCCACAGGCCAGTCCTCGCACCTGCTGCAGCCAACTGCGACAATATTTTTTTGCCAGCGTAATTTTTCCGCAGCAATTTTTTTTTCGCCAGCAAAATTTTTTCGACACAAATTTTTCCGAAACCTAATGCAATTAGGTTTCGGTTTCCTTTTCTTATCAATATTAGCTTCCGTGAATAACTAGGAATGAACCATAAAATTATTTTATAAATAAGACCAAAAACAACACAAAAATCAATCAAGAAATCGAAGGAGAAATTGATCAAAAATTGGATCGAATTCGGGAGAAATATTTAGACCGAAACTAAGTGGGAATGGCAGTGAATCAACCTGATTTCATTTTTTTAAGAGTAGACAACAATTCAATCTATCAAAGGCAGCAAAGCTTGTCTTTGTTTTTGTTCATCCAAGAAGAAATTTTTGGTGGAACCAACAAACGGAGGTATGCATCTAAATTCTATTCTTCACAATAGCTAAATCATCCCATTGTGTCTTTTAATTCAAAAACCCTAGAACCTCAATTCACTTTTTCTAAAGTTTAAAAATCTTAATTCGTTGCTTTGTTTTCCAAAAAATTTAAAGTTGTTAGTTTTGTTTCTTCAAAACCCCAAAACCCTAATTTGCTTTCCAAATTTTCAAAACCCTAAATTGAGTTCTGTTTCTTTCCAAAAGCCCTAAAAACTTCTTTTTTGCTGCTATAAACTTTAAATTATTTTGTTTACTTTCATAAAACTTCATAAAATAATCAATTATTTTTCCAAATTCTAAAAACTAATTCATTATCCAAACCCTAATTCTAAAATCCTAAAACCCTAATTCAACTCCAAAAACCCAAAACAGTGAACCCTAACCCCCCTTAAAACTTTAAACCCTAATTTTTTCTAAATCCTAATCCTTTAAAACTTTAAAAACCATATAAACATAAATGTTATAATTTTACACAGTAAGCTTAAAAACATAATTTAGTAGCTAATAGTCATAATCTAAATGTTTTGAAGAGCCCAAATTCTAAATTCATGATTTTACATCACAAATCCTAATTTGGTTAATCAAAGAATTTTACCAACTTCTTGAATCATAAAACTTTAATTCATTTTAATTCTCTTAAAAATACAGTAGCTTAAACCCATAAAATTCCAAAACCCTAAACACATGGGATAAAGAACCTTAAATGGAAACAGTAGCTCTAATTTGAATCTTTACTTGCTTTATTCAATTTTATATTTGATTGTGCTTTGATTTATTTTATATGCTTTAACAAATTTAAGTTCAATGCTTGGTTTATTTAATTTATCATGGAGGGATGTTTACTTTCTATTGATGTTTAATACATTTGATGAATGATTTATTTATGATGAATGGTTATTTACTTTTTATTTAGATTTTCAAATTTTGTAAGAGGTATGTTTCCACTTGGTGGGTACCTCATTAGTTAAATATCATGTAATTTAAATTGTTTTACTATTTTAGAACCAATGTAAAGGACATGTTTCTACCTTTCGGTGGGTGTCCTATTTAGGCATGGGATGTAAGGACATGTTTCCATCCTTGAATGGGTGTCCATTTATTTACTTTATTTGGACATTGCTTTGATTTTAATATAATGATGCCTTTTTTAATTGTTGTGTGTAATATTGATAATGTTATTATATTTAAGAATTTTATAATATTAAGACTTGTAAAGGAGGCCAGTTCCAATGAACCAGGCATTGTGGGGGTGCTGGGTCATTTCTCACCTTCCCCACACATACCCAACTTTTCAAACCCATTAGGGGGTTGGGGATTCCTTAGGAATCGAGTCATCCACCCCTTTATTTTTCCCGGCCCGTCCGGGTGGCGACTCCATTTTCTCTGGACTTAGGTCCGTGTTCTCTAAGGCCCCGAGCCTAAACAGTGCAGAAGTCACAAGAACCATTCCACCGGGAGTGGGGGCAAAAATCCCCGCTCACAGTGGCGACTCCACTGGGGATAAGAGAAGTTGATTCCGTTGGTCTTTATATTATTCTATTCTTTCTTATAATGATAGTATCCATTGCATCATCTTATATTGCATCGTGTGCGTGAGTTAGGACTTCCTTGTCACCTGTGTTGTGTTATGTGAGGGATACCATACTTTCACTCAAGGTATGGAGATCGAGCATGGCATAACCACTCATAGCCTCGTACCATTTGGTATATACTTGCTATGGTAACCTAAGCCTTTTAACCTAAAGACTAAAGCTCATGTAATTGGCCTAGTTACTTTCCTTAGGTTTTACCTCAAATGCATGTTGTTTGACTATGGTTAATTTATCTTGGCTTAAATCACGGCTTATTTGGTTTGTTCTTTTTCTAATATGACCTAAGTATATTGTAAGCTCAAAATAAAATTTTCTTTAAAGTCCAAAAGACCAAAGCTATTTTTAAAATTTTTCAAGATGGTCTTTGGACATAAAACTTTTCTAAAAACAAATCAAAAATTCTTTTGCTCATGGCCCAAATACTAAGCCCAAAATCCATTTTTTCTAAAATCATTTTACAATGGGCTTAGAAACAAAACTATTTTCACCCAACCTTTTCTTACAAAGAGCTTGCAAAAATATTTAGGTCAATTATGAAATACCAAAAATCAATTGTGGGCCTAGTTTATACTAAGAATAAATTAACCACGGGCTTGTTTTTGGCATGAATCATTAGTTACCTTTTTCAAGTGAGAAATCTATCTATAATAAACCTCTTAATTTAGTTTTAATCCAATATAGCATAAAAGCTACTTTAGTTGGTTGAATGGATTAAAACCTAATTAATGGGAATTATCATGGATTGATTTCCATTTTCAAAAATATAACTATTGGTTGAAACGTCTGATGGAATTATTCAAAAGCAAGGGACCCCATGTTGGTATTTTGTTAACCATATACCTAGGAAAAGGGACTCGCCATTTTTGTGTGGATGATATAAGGTTAGAAGGAACGTCCTAATTATCCTTGTTTATTGATTGTTTGTGCATACATGCATACATGCATACATTTGCATCTCATATCATTGATCCTCTCTGGCTCACAGCCCTGGATTACGAGAGTTCAAAAGCTTACAACAATCTGACCTACGCCGGAGATGAAGTATCTAGCAACTACTCAATCACTTGCTCACCAAAAACAATGAAGCCCAAACAAATTCAAAGGATGGTGGATGAGGCCCTCAACGCCAAGATGGAAGAAATAAAAGAGGCCCTAGCTGAGACCATGAAGAACCAATTGATTGCAATCTTAAAGAATCATGCTGAGACATCTGCTAGCACTAAGAAGCCAAAGGACAAAGGGAAGACTAAAGTTGGTGAAGTGGTTTTTGATGATGAAAAGGTGATCATTGATGATGATGATGATTGGGCTCAATACTACCAAGATGCTCAAGAGAAGAAAAAGGAACCGAAGATCGAAACTTCTGATATTAAAAAGATGATTGCTGATTTAGAAAAGAAATTTGAGAAGAAGCTGAAAACTGAAGAAATGTTCAAAGTTGACAAATTATTTGAGCTAGATGAAGAAGTCCTGTACAAGTTCAAGATGCCATCTTTCGCAAAGTTTGATAGAACCGGAAATCCTCATCTCCATGTGAAGCAGTATATCACTGCTATGCAGTCTGCCTGAGCTACTAAGGCTCAAATCTTGACCAAAGTTTGAATACCTGTGCACGCTGCCCTTTTTTTGACCAAATCTTATTTTACACGGTCTTGTAATTTTTCCTAAACAGTGGGTATTTCCTTATTAAAATAGGATTATGATTTTTTTCCTATAAATACTAGCATTACATACATGGATTGAGGAGGTAATTTTTTTTGAAGAAACTAGAGACTTTTAATTATTTTTGAGAGAGTTTTGGTAGGAGATTTTAGGGGACTTTGAGAGCAGCAACAAAAGAAAAGAGACAGAAAACTCTAGCAATGGACGAGAATTTTTGAAGCTTAGACTTAGAAAGCTTAAACTTTTAAGTCTTTGAACAATCAAACAAAAATATAGCAACTCAAAATAAATTAAACACTGTCCAATTCAAGGCAGTAAGGTTCGGCCAGAAAATAAGCACTGAAGCAGGCAGCAGATTGGTTCAATCTCTTCAATTTGGTGGAGCCTTCAAATGTAGGTAAATTACTTTAAATTCAGTTTATTAAATCATTGATCATCTTCATCTTTCAATCCATCATCACGCTGCCTTAGTTATTTAATTCTTCCTTTAATTTAGTTTACACAGTAGCATAAATTAATTCATACAATACCTAAAGTTTTAATTAAAGTAAATAATATAATCATTCAAAACACAAATCTAATTTCTTAAACCCTAAGTTATTCAAACCCTAAATCTTAATTAATTTTATTTTCAAACCTTCACAGTAGTTTTTATAATTTTATTCATTGAGTTATTTTAATCTTTCGATAATAAATTTGGCTTTCTATGTTTGTTTCACCTAAAAAATACTTAAGTAGTTATTACAGTCAATATTAAAACCACACTTAACTTTGATTATGGTAAAGCATCAAATCCTAAATTCAAAACCATAATCTGCAAAATCAAGGTTTCAAACCATAAAACCCTAATATCTTAATATCCAGCATGCTAAGTTTTGAAATCCAAAACCCCTAATTTTATGATGTTAGCCTTAAACCCTAATTTGATTAAATAAAAAATCTTACTACTTTCTTAAAATTATAAAACCCTAATCAATTCCATTTTTCCAAAAAACCCTCACAATAGCCTAAATAATAATAATAATAATTCCAAAATCCAAAAACCCTAAATGTTAATTAAAGAACTCTAAATTGAGATATAAACCTAAATTTGTATCTTTATTTGCTTTGTTTAATTTTAGATTTAATTATGTAGTTTATTATATGTTTTGATGGTTGATTTATTTAATTTTAATGCCTGATTTATTTAATTTATCATTGATGAGTATTTTTTATTAACATTGTAAGAGGTATGTTTCCATATTTTGGGTACCTCATGTCGTGAGCATTATGTAATCTATTCTATTTTAAAGTTTTTAGACTAATGTAAAGGACACGTTTCCACCTTTTGGTGGGTGTCCTATTTAGTTTTAGACATGGACGATGTAAGGACACGTTTCCATCTTTGGATGGGTGTCCATTTATTTACTTTGTTTGGACATTGCTTTAATTTTAATATAACGATGCTTTATTTTAATTGTTGCATGTAGTATGGATAATATTGTTATATTTAAGAATTTTATAATATTAAGACCTGTAAAGGAGGTCGATTCTAATGAACAGGGTGTTGTGGGAGTGTTGGGTCATTTCTCACCTTCCTCGCACATACCCAGCTTTCCGAACCCATTAAGGGGTTGGGGATTACTTAGGAATCGAGTCATCCACCCATTTTTTTTCTAGCCCATCCAGGTGGCGACTCCATTTTCCCTGGACTTAGGCCCGTGTTCTCTAAGGCCCCAAGCCTAAATAGTGCCGAAGTTGCAAGAACCATTCCACCAGGAGTGGAGGCAAAAATCCCTGCTCATAAGTGTCCCAACAACCACAACAAGGGCAAGATTCTACCAGCATAGCACTCACATTTGACCGATGGAAAATTTTCAAATGGAGCAACCGTCCCTGTGTAAAGGAAAACCACCCAACGTGCTAGGGCGACATCCCCTGTGTCAGGACGATCACTTCCTATGGAAATTTTTATTTAACATAAGGACTAGCCTACTAATATTCATCACATCACTTATAATGGCTAGTTGGACCATATTGACTATAAATACCCCAAGAAGCATCTTGTTCAAGAGAAATTTTTTTTATTATAATAGCCTAAGCAATATACTTTTATTTTCACTCACTCTAATTAACTAATTGAATTATTAGAGTGTTTGATGTGAGTATTAAAAACCAAAATTGTAAGTTTGAGTGTTAGCTTGGAAACATCTAGGTTGTGAGAGTGAGCTTGAAAAAACTCTTTTAAGGGTTGTGAGGAGTGATCTCAAACCATTGTAAAGTTTGGTGTGAGCTTGTGAAAACACCAAGTTAGAGTTAAGCTTGTAAAAACTCAAGACTAGTGAAACTTTAAAAAGTTGTTGTGGAAGTGGATGTAGGATTGAGGTAATCAGAACTACTATAATTTCTCTTGTGTTCTTCTCTTCTACCTCTCTTATTTTGATTTAATTTTGATTTTTCAAATTGCCTTCAATCATTCAAATTAACCAAGAAGCAAATGTATATAAATGATTACAAGCTATTCAAGATGAAGTTCAACAAAAATGTTACTGACATGATGAATCGCTCGCTTGCCATCATTAACGAGTTAAAGAAATATGGTAAGATATATGATCAAGATGAAGTCAATAGCAAAATTTTGAGAGCACTTAGAGCAAAGAAGAACTTTGAATCTAAGGTTTCTTCAATTGAAGAAGCTCATGAACTTAGCTCTTTGAGAATCATTGAACTTGTCGAAATTGTACATCGAAAGAGAGGAAGAACAAGGTGAAAAGGATAAGAGGAAAGCACTAGCTCTTAAGGCAATCAAACAAGTTGAAAGCTCATGTAATGAAGATAGTGATGATGAAGAAGAAATGGCAATGTTTTCAAAGAGAATGAATGATTGGAAGAGAAAGAGAAGATTGCAAGCTAACAATGTTACACTTTCTAAATCTTCCATCAAAGATAAAGATAAAAAGAATAAAGTGAAATGTTATAAATGTGGCAAATCCGGTCAAATCAAAGGGATTGCTTCAAGTTGAAAAGAAAAAGAAGTGGAATAAAGAAAAGAAGAAATTATTCAAAGATACATAGGATGACTCTTCCTCAGGTGAAGAAGACAATTGAAGAAACCTTAGATTCAACTACTGAGGATGAAAAAGACTCCAATGAGATAAGTACTCAATCCTTGAATCTAATTGCATATGATGACAATGATAATGATGCCTTAGATGGTAGTGATCTGGTTGAACATATGAACCTTAGAGTAGAAAAGTATTTTTCTAAGATGAAATTTTATAAGGATAAATGCTCTAAGCTAGAAAATGATTTTGTGTGCTTAAAAAAATTCTACATTAGAATTAAAAGCCTCAAATGAACTATTGTTAAAATCCATTGATGAAGTGAATATAAATTCACATAGCTTAGAAAAATGTGATTAAGGAAAATGAAATTTTGAAGCATGAACTAAAAGAACTTAAAGAATCAATTTCAAAATTTCATAAAGGAAAAGAAGTATTAGATACATTAATTGACAATTAAAGATCACCTTCCTTGAAACATGATTTAGGATTTAATGGCTCATCCAATACTACATCTAGCACACCAACATTTGTAAAAGCATCTACAACTCAAACCTCTAGTTTTGAAGTTGTAAAGAACACCAATTTACAAACTAAACCTAAAAATCCTAAAAGGATTACATTAGGTTCAGAAGACTACAAAACTAAAATTTTAAGAGAAAATCGTGCATTCATGTATAATATACATGTATATAAACAAAAAAAAATGCACAAAAACATGCTCATACTTGCAATTGTGTGCATGGTTCATTGAATGTCAATAGAAAAGTGCATATGTATAGAACATTGTATCAATGCACATATTGTCTGAAATTTGGACATAAGAGTGTATTTTAGTAAATTAGGAAGGCTTATCTCAAGTTAGAGGATCCTTCAACCACTAACCCCCAAGGACCCAACTTCATATGGGTACCTAAAAGAAGATGAACACTATTGTTTTATCGGTATGCCTAAAATCTACTAACAGTGAAAGCACTTGGCTTGTGGATAGTGGATGCTCAAGGCATATGATGGAGAATACAAAGTTTTTCACAACACTCACCTATAAACATGGAGGTAATGTTACTTTGGGAAATAATGCTAAAGATAAAATCATTGGCATTGTTTCTATTGACATGCTTGGTAAAAATTTGATTGAAAATGTATAGCTTATTGATGGGTTGAAGCATAATTTGCTTAGTGTAACTCAACTATTTGATAAAGGATATAATGTAAGCTTTGACTCTATAAGATGCAAAGTTACCAATTCAAATGGTGAAATTGCATTTAAGGAGCTAGAATTAGCAACACATATAAAATTGACATACATTCAAACAGTGCATTTGAATGTTTGATTTCTATTAATAATGATGCTTGGTTATGGCATAGAAGACTAGGACATGCTAGTATGGAGCATTTACAATGCATTAGTAAAGAAGAACTAGTTGATGGTCTCCCCAAAGTAAATTTTGACAAAGATAAAACATGTGAACCTTGTCAATTTGGCAAGCAACATAAAAGTTCAATCCTTGTCTAAAAATATTGTAAGTACATCTAGACTCTTAAAACTCATTCACTTGGATTTGTTTGGACAAAATAGAGTTGCTAGCTTAGGTGGCAAGTTATATGCATTTGTACTTATTGATGACTACTCAAGGTAAAATTTCTTAGCTCAAAAGAATGAAGCTTTCAATCATTTTAAAATATTTGCAAAAAGAGTTCAAAATGAAAAAGGTTATGTGATCACATCTATTAGAAGTGATCATAGCAAAGAATTTGAAAATAAAAATTTTGAAAACTTTTGCAATGAATTTGGTATTTCATATAACTTTTCGGCTCCTATAACACCACAACAAAATGGTGTGGTTGAAAGGAAAAATAGAACTATTGTTGAAATGGCTAGGACAATGATCAATGAGTATGAGTTACCATATAATTTTTGGGCGGAAGCCTTTAATACCACTTGTTATATTTCAAATCGTGTTTACAAAAGACCCTTGATAAACAAAACTTCTTATGAGCTATGGAATGGAAGAATGTCTAAAATTTCATACATTAGAGTATTTAGATGCAAATGTTTTATATTGAATACCAAGGATAATCATGGAAAATTTTCATCCAAATCGGATGAAGGCATATTTTTAGGATATTCATCATCTAGCAAAGCATATAGGGTATTTAATAAGAGAATTCTAGTAGTTGAAGAATCAATGCATGTTATTTTTTAATAATCCTCTAAACTTGATAGGATAAGTACTCAATCCTTGAATCTAATTGCATATGATGACAATGATAATGATGCCTTAGATGGTAGTGATCTGGTTGAACATATGAACCTTAGAGTAGAAAAGTATTTTTCTAAGATGAAATTTTATAAGGATAAATGCTCTAAGCTAGAAAATGATTTTGTGTGCTTAAAAAAATTCTACATTAGAATTAAAAGCCTCAAATGAACTATTGTTAAAATCCATTGATGAAGTGAATATAAATTCACATAGCTTAGAAAAATGTGATTAAGGAAAATGAAATTTTGAAGCATGAACTAAAAGAACTTAAAGAATCAATTTCAAAATTTCATAAAGGAAAAGAAGTATTAGATACATTAATTGACAATTAAAGATCACCTTCCTTGAAACATGATTTAGGATTTAATGGCTCATCCAATACTACATCTAGCACACCAACATTTGTAAAAGCATCTACAACTCAAACCTCTAGTTTTGAAGTTGTAAAGAACACCAATTTACAAACTAAACCTAAAAATCCTAAAAGGATTACATTAGGTTCAGAAGACTACAAAACTAAAATTTTAAGAGAAAATCGTGCATTCATGTATAATATACATGTATATAAACAAAAAAAAATGCACAAAAACATGCTCATACTTGCAATTGTGTGCATGGTTCATTGAATGTCAATAGAAAAGTGCATATGTATAGAACATTGTATCAATGCACATATTGTCTGAAATTTGGACATAAGAGTGTATTTTAGTAAATTAGGAAGGCTTATCTCAAGTTAGAGGATCCTTCAACCACTAACCCCCAAGGACCCAACTTCATATGGGTACCTAAAAGAAGATGAACACTATTGTTTTATCGGTATGCCTAAAATCTACTAACAGTGAAAGCACTTGGCTTGTGGATAGTGGATGCTCAAGGCATATGATGGAGAATACAAAGTTTTTCACAACACTCACCTATAAACATGGAGGTAATGTTACTTTGGGAAATAATGCTAAAGATAAAATCATTGGCATTGTTTCTATTGACATGCTTGGTAAAAATTTGATTGAAAATGTATAGCTTATTGATGGGTTGAAGCATAATTTGCTTAGTGTAACTCAACTATTTGATAAAGGATATAATGTAAGCTTTGACTCTATAAGATGCAAAGTTACCAATTCAAATGGTGAAATTGCATTTAAGGAGCTAGAATTAGCAACACATATAAAATTGACATACATTCAAACAGTGCATTTGAATGTTTGATTTCTATTAATAATGATGCTTGGTTATGGCATAGAAGACTAGGACATGCTAGTATGGAGCATTTACAATGCATTAGTAAAGAAGAACTAGTTGATGGTCTCCCCAAAGTAAATTTTGACAAAGATAAAACATGTGAACCTTGTCAATTTGGCAAGCAACATAAAAGTTCATTCAAATCTAAAAATATTGTAAGTACATCTAGACTCTTAAAACTCATTCACTTGGATTTGTTTGGACAAAATAGAGTTGCTAGCTTAGGTGGCAAGTTATATGCATTTGTACTTATTGATGACTACTCAAGGTAAAATTTCTTAGCTCAAAAGAATGAAGCTTTCAATCATTTTAAAATATTTGCAAAAAGAGTTCAAAATGAAAAAGGTTATGTGATCACATCTATTAGAAGTGATCATAGCAAAGAATTTGAAAATAAAAATTTTGAAAACTTTTGCAATGAATTTGGTATTTCATATAACTTTTCGGCTCCTATAACACCACAACAAAATGGTGTGGTTGAAAGGAAAAATAGAACTATTGTTGAAATGGCTAGGACAATGATCAATGAGTATGAGTTACCATATAATTTTTGGGCGGAAGCCTTTAATACCACTTGTTATATTTCAAATCGTGTTTACAAAAGACCCTTGATAAACAAAACTTCTTATGAGCTATGGAATGGAAGAATGTCTAAAATTTCATACATTAGAGTATTTAGATGCAAATGTTTTATATTGAATACCAAGGATAATCATGGAAAATTTTCATCCAAATCGGATGAAGGCATATTTTTAGGATATTCATCATCTAGCAAAGCATATAGGGTATTTAATAAGAGAATTCTAGTAGTTGAAGAATCAATGCATGTTATTTTTTAATAATCCTCTAAACTTGATCAAAGAAAAGGTAGTGCTCTTGATGATCTTGTTGGTACATTTGAACATCAAGAAATAATTGATGTTCCAAAGGATAATCATGAGGAACAAATAGAAGACACTCAAGAGCTACCTAAAGATTGGCAATACAAGAAGGATCATCCAAAAAAACTCATCATTGATCCAAATTTAAATTCGTAGATGCTAATGTTGCTTTTGTTTCTTAGACTGAGCTAAGGACTATTGAGGAGGCTCTTAGTGATGAATGTTGGGTGATTGCAATGCAAGATGAACTCAACCAATTTGAAAAAAATAATGTGTGGAAACTTGTTCCTAGACCTAAAGACCATCCAATTATAGGATGTAAATGGGAATTTAGGAATAAGCTTGATGAAAACGGTCTCATTACTAGAAACAAGGCTAGATTGGTAGCAAAAGGCTATAAACAAGAGGAAGGCATTGACTATAATGAGACATTTACCCCTGATGTCAGATTAGAAGCTATTAGAATCTTACTTGTATTTGCATGTCATATGAATTTTAAACTTTTTCAAATGGATGTCAAAAGTGCTTTTCTAAATAGTTTTATAAATAAGGAAGTTTATGTTGAACAACCTCCTGGTTTTGAAGATTATATATTGATGACATTATATCTGGTGCCACTAATGAATCTTTCTGCAGGAAATTTGCTTCTTGTGTGACTAGAGAATTTGAAATGAGCATGATGGGTGAACTGAAATTCTTTCTTGGACAACAAATCAAGCAATGCAAAGATGGAATTTTCATCAACCAATCCAACTACACAAAGGAAATCCTCAAGAAATTTGGAATGGATGGCTGTAAAACTAGCAAGACTCCCATGAGCACAACTGTGAGCGGGGATTTTTACCCCCACTCCTGGTGTAATGGTTCTTGCTGCTTCTACACTGTTTAGGCTCGAGGCCTTAGAGAACATGGGCCTAAGCCCAGAGAAAATGGAGTCTCCCCTCGGACGGGCTGGGAAAAAGAAAGGGGTGGATGACTCAATTCTTAAGGAATCCCCAACCACCTAATGGGTTCGAAAAGTTGGGTACGTATGGGGAAGGTGAGAAATGGCCCAACATCCCCACAATGCCTGGTTCATTGGAACCTGCCTCCTTTGTAGGTCTTAATATTATAAAATTCTTAAATATAACAATATTATTCATATTACATGCAACAATTAAAATAAAGCATCATTATATTAAAATCAAAGCAATGTCCAATAAAGCAAATAAATGGACACCCATCTGAGGATGGAAACATGTCCTTACATCGTTCATGTCTAAAACTAAATAGGACACCCACCAAAAGGTGGAAAATGTCCTTTACATTGGTCCAAAATATAAAAGCAATTTAAATTACATGAAAATTAAATAATGAGGTGCCCACAAAGTGGAAACATACCTCTTACAATTTTAATACCAAAACAAACAAATAATAATCATAATAATAAAGAAAATATCAATCCATGATAAATTAAATAAATCAAGCATTGAAATTAAATAAATCAACCATCAAAATATATAATAAACTACATAATCAAATCCAAAATTAAATAAAGCAAATAAAGATACAAATTTAGGTTTATGTCTCAATTTAGGGTTCTTTAATTAATATTTAGGGTTTTTAGATTTTGAAATTATTATATTTATTATTTAGGCTACTGTGAGGATTTTTGAAAAAATAGAATTGATTAGGGTTTTATAATTTTAAGAAAGTAGTAAGGTTTTTTAGTTAATCAAATTAGGGTTTAGGGCTAACATTGTGAAATTAGGGTTTCGGAACCCTAAGACATTTAGGGTTTGGGACTCACGGTTACTGGATTGTGGTTACTGAGTTAAGAATTAGGATTTAGATTTACTAGATTGGTTTTTAAGTTCACTGGATTAGGGCTTTAGGGTGTTGATGAACTTGTCATAAAGTTTTGATGTTTTAAGAATTAGGGTTTAGGAAAACTAGGGTTTACTGGATGGGAAAATTAGGGTTTAGAAAAACTAAGGAATTAAGACACCGGGGGTTAAGGTTTTAGGAATTAATAAGATAGTTTAGGGTTTTTAGAAAGATGTAATTAGAATTTTAGATTTGAAAAACTTGTTTTAAGGCTATTAAAGTTTTAGGGTTTTACGGTTAAGATATTAGGGTTTATTGTTTGAAATCTCAATTCTGTGGATGATGATTTTGAATTTAGAATTTGATGCTTTTCTGCAATCAAAGTTGAGTGTGCTTTAAATATTGACTATATCAACTACTTATGTATTTTTAGGTGAAAACAAATATAGAAAGCCAAATTTATTGTTGAAAGATTAACATAGCTTACTGAATGAAATTATAACAAAATAGCTACTGTGAAGGTTTGAAGACAAAGTTAATTAAGATTTAGGGTTTGAATTACTTAGGGTTTATGAAATTAGATTTGTGTTGAATGATTATATTATCTACTTTAAGATCTTAAGTATTATATGAATTAATTCATGCTACTGCCTAAACTAAATTGAAGGAAGAATCAAATAACTAAGGCAGTGTGATGATGGCTTAAAAGGTGAAGATGATTAATGATTGAATAATCTAAAGTTAGAAAATTTTGCCTACATTTGAAGGCTCCATAAAATTTGAAGAGATTGAACCAAGCTGTTACCTGCTTTAGATTTGATTTTGGTTGAGCAAAACAATCTGAAGATGATTGCTTCCTTTGGTTGTTGTCTTCGATTTCTCCTTGCTTGATAGGATTTTCTTTTGGCTGAAAGAATTTTAAAGTCCTAAGTTTGGTTCTCAGTTTCATCCTCCAAAGTCAGAAGTCCAAAGTCCCGATCTAGATCCCTTATTGAAGTGTTCTAATGTGGTATTTATAGGAAAAAATCCAAACCTAGTTCTAATTGTCTAAGGAAATTAAAATCATTTAGGAAAAGAAATCAAAACTAAATAGAATTCGGTTTTGGAAAAAACTGCACTGGAAAAAATTATACTAGAAAAAATTGCACTGGCAAAAAATTGCTGCGGGCTACAAAAATTGCGAGAGCTGGGGCGGGCCAACCAATTCGCCGCAGGAATTTCCTGCGGTGAATTGGCCCAAGCCAATTCACTTTTGGCGACAAAATTTTTCCTCGCCGATTTTTATTTATTTATTATTATTATTTTTTATTTTTTTTAACTTTACTAATATTATCTTTTTTATTTTTATTAAAAATTATAAATAATAAATACTAAAATAAATATTATTTAATTAAAATACTACAAAATTATTTTGGACTATGTAAAAAATATTGGACTAGACTAGGTAAAAAATTAAGGGTCTATAGTTTGCCCCCTGCTTGAGCGATCTGAGACTATGGTAAAAGAGAGTGAAAAGCAATGTGATTTTTGACAGGGTTTGGAGCCATGCTAGACTTCCAAGGTTGGTTTGAGCTCTGGACTCAAAAATAGATTTAGGATTTGGGTTTTGGACTTGGCGTAAGTTCTGGACTTAAGGGTAATTTGGATTCTGGACCCAAGCTAAGTTCTGGACTTAAGGGTAATTTGGGTTCTGGACCCGAGCTAAGTTCTGGACTTAAGAGAGCTTTGGGTTGTAGACCTGAGCTAAGTTCTGGACTTAAGGGTAATTTGGGTTATGGACCCGAGCTAAGTTCTGGACTTAAGGATAATTTGGGTTTTAGACTCGAGCTAAGTTCTGGACTTAAGAGATATTTGGATTTTGGACCCGAGCTAAGTTTTGGACTTAAGAGAGATTTGGGTTCTTGACTCGAGCTAAGTTCCGGACTTAATAAGGAATTTAGGTTCTCGACCCGAGCTAAGTTCTGGACTTAAGAGAGATTTGGGTTCTAGACCCGAGCTAAATTTTAGACTTAAGAGAGATTTGGGTTCTGAACCCGAGCTAAGTTCTGGACTTAAGAAGGAATTTAGGCTTTGGACCTAAGCTAAGAGATATTTAATTGTCTGCAAAGAATAATTGTAGTCAGCAGGATACTAAAGGAATTTGTAAAAAATTTAGCTAATTTTTACTATGCCCATATCTTCTTGCCCCCTGTGTGTAAAATTATTTTAAAAGTGCAAAAATATTTATATACACGCAAATATCTGAATGATTGAATTGAATAATTGAGTTTTCTATTTATTCACTGTGTAGTTACTATATATGCACTATTTACCAACTATTCATTCACTATTTGTAAATAGTCATTTACTATTTTTTTTATGAGAATATTGTTTTTCTCTTTTTATTTTTGTCTTTTTCCCTTTCAATTTTTCTATATAAACCTTGGCTCATTTCTTCATTTCATCCATACTTATATAAATTTTGAATTCAAAGGGTTTAGAGAGTTTAGCATAGAGTTGAGAAGAAAATGCATGCTTCAAGATTAGGAACTCGATCTAATACTGAGTTATTGGAGTTTATTCGATAGCATGAAAATGGAAATATAAGTCTACTAGCAAGGATGCAGCTTCATTGAAGTTCAAATCAAAAGACCAAGGTAATAATTCAATTATTTAATTTAACAACAAATTATTTTTCATTTTTTTGTGTTTTTGTGTGTTTTTCTTTTTTTTTTGTTTCTTTTTCTCTTTTTTATTATTTTTTATTATTTTTTAAAATTTAGGAAAAATAAATTAATTAGATGAATATATTTAAGAATTTAACAAATAAGTAAATAGATAGACTAAAAATTAGTGGTATTGATATGATGATATATTTACCTTGTGTTAACTTACCTGGCTCTATGTTGGTGTGATCATTGCATTATCCGGGGTGAAGGGTGTGTTTATAAAGCCCGACAATGGTATGATGTAGCGCCTTCTCAGGTAAGATGGATTATCTGAGATTGTGGTTTTGAATGCTTTATCTTGCAATTACTATCCGAGGAGTGTCCGATAGACAGGAGTGTAGTTCAAGCATTGTCAGAGCAGTGGATGGACACGACCCATACTTTTCACCTACCTACAGGAGAAATGACCATTGGCCCAGTCGATTATACAACCATAACTGGTATCCGGTACTATGGCCCTCCAGTCCCTCTTACCAATGATATTCTAATATTCGAAGAAGTCCACCAATTAATCGGTATGGAACCATCATTTAAAGAGCCTTTCAAGATAAAAATTGAACCAATTCAGAGTTATTGGATGAACTACGAAGGACGGGTTTGTAGAGAAATGGTCAAACAATATGCTTGAGGATTTTTACTGTATTTGCTTGGGTCGACCATTTTAGGCAGCACCGAATTCACCATCCATTTGTCGGTGTTGAGGGCCCTTACTTATATGAGTACGGTACCGCTTTACGGCTGGGATGAAGCTGGCCTTGCCTGTCTTTACCATGGACTTGACAAAATTTGCAGAAATAAGAAGTCTTTTGTTGGCTTTATGGCTATTGTCGAGGTACTCTTCTTCCACTAATGTCAATTCCATTCTTATTCTTGCATGAATTTGATTTTTATTATTGTTGTAGATATGGGCATATGAGCATAATCTTGTGAGGGTACCTGGCATTTCCCGAGAGAGACACAGGTATCCGAGATTAAATTTTTGGTTGTCAGATCATGTAGAAGTTCCCGGTTCTCACCATGTGCACACCCAATACTATCTCTTGAGTTACTTAACCTGGGGCAAGGTAAAATAGCATTAGTATCCTTTAAAATTTATATAAAAGTTCACTTACCTTATAAAATCTTGTAGGTCGATTTGGCCTGGTGGAACACAGAAGAGCGGACGAACTAGACTTCCTCCATGAATGCCACACTGCCTTTTCAACATACCCATCGAGTCATTGTCGGCCCTGTGTCTAGTGGCTGGTTTCTCGTAGAGAGAGAGTATATGAGTGGTTTCTTGGTCCCGAGTAATAGAGGATCCTGATGCATTGCCCGGAGTATACTTTAAATATCACATCAATGCCGAAGAATGCATGGTGGTAGGCTCGGCACGGTTATGATGTTGAAACCTTTCTCTATCCACAGGGAGCATCTTATACTGAGTTTATTCAATAGGGCTTTTGAACTTTGATGTATCCCCTGTTGGTGTATGGGAGATTCCCAAGGAAAATGAGGATAGAGATGAGGAGGAGTATCATGAAGAGAGTAGAGAGTCTGTCTCACATCTCGGGGCTAGCACTTCTTAGATAAACTTTTAACATTTTTTCCATTACAATTGCTTCTTTCTTAAATTGTTTTAACTTTTTTAATGATTCTTACAGGCTACTAACTCATTTGGTCATGAGGCTAGCCCTTCTTTTACTGCTCCTCCATTTGCTCATTTTAATCAACCGGAGATGCCATCTCATCCATAGGGCATTGATATGAATTACCTGGTAGATTTTCTTTTTCCATGATAATTTATGCATATGTATGCATGATTATGAATGCTCTTACTCTTTTCCTTTCTGGCTCACAGCGGATGCTTGAGGAACAAAACAAGAAAATTCAAGAAGAGTTGGCTACTAGTCGTCAATAGGTTTCCCATTTTGAAAAATTGTATCACTAGTCAGTGCAAGATTTTCGAGACTTCCGGTTTCAGGGGATGAGAGATCCTGATGCTTCTTCATCTAAAGGCCCCCAAGCTGATGACCATGAGATCCTTTCATCTTCATTGGATGAGGACCGTTATAGATCTAAATTTCAAGGTAATAGAGATTCAGGTGCTCCTACTTCGAGTGGACTCAGGATGGGTGATATTCGTCCTTCTTCAACAGGCGATGACTTTTTTAAGGCTTTGTTTGATCATGAACCACCACCCTATTCTTAGTGATTGTGAGAGGGGATTTTTGCCCCCACTTCAGGTGAAATGGTTCTTGCGACTTCGGCACTGTTTAGGCTCGGGGCCTTAGAGAACACGGGCCTAAGCCCCGAGAAAATGGAGTCGCCACCCGGACGGGCTGAGAAAAAGAAATGGGTGGATGACTCAATTCCTAAGGAATCCCCAACCCCCTAATGGGTTCAGAAAGTTGGGTACGTGGAGGAAAGGTGAGAAATGGCCCAGCACCCTCACAATGCCCGATTCATTAGAACCAGCCTCCTTTGCAGGTCTTAATATTATAAAATTCTTAAGTATAGCAATATTATCCATATTACATGCAACAATACCACTATCTCATCTTCATTATGGAACTTGATCTTTTGATGAAGGGTGGAAGGAACTCCATCAAGAGGATGAAACCATGGTCGTCCCAAGAGTAAGGCAAAGGTAATAGGTATGTCCAAAACAACAAATTCAACAATAGATTCAATTGAACCAACCTTGATAGCAGCTTTGAAAGTTCCTTAGGCATGTCTTTTAGTGTTGTCATAAGCCCGAATGGTTAACTCGGTCGGATTTAGATCCCTTGTTGGCATGGCTAGTTTTGGGAATATTTTAAGTGGGCAAATATTTATGGTGGACCCATCATCAGCCATTACACATGGAGTCCTTTTCCCTTTGATTTCTATTTTCATAAAGAGAGGGCGGATGTGATCTCTACCCTCTTTCGGTAAATCTGCATCTGAAAAAGATACCGCTCCCATATTAACTTCACTCTTCTCTTGAATATCTTCACATTTAATTACTCCCTCAATTTTTATGAAGTTGATCAGCTCCTCTAGTGTTATGGAGGTGGAAATTGGCATGATGGCCAAGGCCTTGGCCACAGTTTCTCGGTGCTTTTTAGAAGTAGCCAATAAATCCCAAATGCTAACATTTGCTTGGGTTCTTTTCAATTGCTTGAGCACGGTATCATCTTCCTCTTCTTTATTCCCTACTTCAACTTCCTTTCTTTTATTAACTTCTACCTCCTTAGGCGGTGACCTTGCATAAGGCTTACCGGATCTAGTGTTCATTTGTAACATCCTAAAATTTTTGAAAATTTCTAATTTTTAGAAAAATTGGATAAAATAAATTATAATTTAAAAGGATAAATTAAATTAATGGTTTTAAATGAAAAATGAAGGAATTTTAAATGAAAAAGTGGAATATATATGTGATATATATGTAAAATATACATAACATATATAAAAGTCAACACTTTTTAAAAGAAAAGGGTATCTTGGTAATTAAATCTTATAAATTCAAAATTAATAAAATAATTCAAAAATAAATCATTTTTGAATGGAAGAGGGAAATTAGGACTTTTAATTTATTAAAAAATAATTAAATATTAAATTATTTTAATATATATATATATATATGTGTGGTTAAAAAAAAGATGAAAGGAAAAGAAAGGTAAAAGTCTTCTTCTTCTTCTTCTTCAAGGACGTTCCATGGCAGCTTGAAGACCAAAGATTTTGATTCTTCCCTACTCCATAAATTGAAGAAATTAACAAGTTGCAAGTGGATTTTTGGTGATTTCTACAAAAATTAGTAAGTTTCCATCTCTTTTTCTTTGAATTTCATGGAAGATGAGATTATGTGAGTTTTGAGATTTTGATGTTGTAGACCCTTAATTTTTGACCTAGTCCGGTCCAATATATTTTAATTAGTCCAAAATCATTTTTGTGTTGTCCAATATATTTTAATTAGTCCAAAATAATTTTTGTTATCTTAATTAAATAATATTTGCTTTAGTATCTAATTTTTATTAATAAAAATTTAAAAATAATAATAATAAACAAATAAATAAAAATAAAAATCGGCGACTGAAAATTTCATCGCCGAAAAGGGTTGCGCCGAAATGTCCCAAGGCCATTTCGCTCGTAGGAAAATCCTGCGGGCGAAATGGCCAGCAGGCCAATTTTCACTCTGCAGCCCTCAACCAGCTGTGGCAGCTTTTTCGCCAGCATAATTTTTCCGCAGCAGTTTTTTTTCGCTAGCAAAATTTTTTCGGTGCAAATTTTTTCAAAAATAAATACTATTAGGTTTCGGTTTCCTTTTCTTAATTAATGTTAGATTCCGTGAATAACTAAAATTAATCTTAAAAATCTTCTATAAATAAGGACAAAACAACACAGAAAGGGGGGAGGGAGGAGCAAAAATTGAGGAAAACATTGAAAGGAAATTGGATTTTAAAATTCCTTCTGGCAGTGAAATCAATCAGACTTTTTGAGAGAAGCAAACAAGCAATTTAATTCATCAAAGGCAGCAAAGCTTTTCTTTGTACTTGTTCATCCAAGAGGCAATTTTTGGTGGAACCAACGAACGAAGGTTTGAATCTCTAATTTCTTTATTTTCTCACAGTAGCTTTAATAAATCGTTTCTTCTATTTCCAAAAACCCTAAAAATCATTCTTCTGTTTCTTCTAAACCTTAAATCCCTAAAATGTTTCTTCTAAATCTAAGAACCCTAATTTATTTCTTCTGTCTCCAAACACCCTAATTCGTTTCTTTTGTTTTCAAAAACCATAAAAACCTTAAATCGTTTCTTTTGTCTCCAAAAACTTCAAAAACCCTAAATCATTTTATTAATTCCCAAAACCCCAATCTCTATTCCAAAAAGTCAGTAGCCTTATTTTTAAGAATCAAAAGCTTTAACCCTAATTAATCCTTCTTTCTAAAATCACACAGTAAGTATTATTCTTTTAAAAATAACATAGCTTCTTCAAATTTCAAAACCCTATTTTTTAAAAAAAAATCTTAAACCCTAAAATCTTAATTTTCAACACAAAAATCTACAATCCTAGCTGCCCCTTTGACCCCCGCTGGCTAACCGGCTACCGGGACCTTCGTATGGGTTCGGGTCATTATTTATTTATGTATTATAAATCTTTATGTTTTACTTCCATTATTATGATTATTCAAAATACAAACATTAAACCCAAAACCAATTAATCTAAAATTTAAGTTTTCCTAAACCATAATTCCCTCAAAACTAATACGTTAACCCTAATTTTCCCAAACCCTAATCATTAAAACTTTTAAACCCTATAAACCTAAATATTAAAACTCAAAAATAGTAAGTCGAAAAACAACAATCCGGTAGCCAAGAGCTATAAACCTAATGTTTTAATATTCTAAAACCATGATTTCATAATTTTACCCCTCAAACCATATTTTGCTCAATCAAAGAACCTTACTAATTTCTTAAGTTATAAAAGCCTAATCCCTTTCAATTCTCTTAAAACTTATAGTAGCCTAAACAAATAACAATAATAATATCTTAAGATTCCAAAACCCTAAATGTTAATTAAAGAAATTTAAATAGAAACAGTAACCCTAATTTATACCTTTACTTGCTTTATTTATAGATTTAATTATGTAGTCTATTATATGCTTTGGATGATTAATTTATTTAATTTTTCATGGATGGATGTTTATTTTATATTTTGATTGATATATTTGATGAATGATTTATTTATGATGAATGGTTATTTACTTTTATCGATTTATTTAGATTTTCAAATGTTATAAGAGGTATGTTTCCACTTGGTCGGTACCTCATTAGTTAAATATCATGTAATTTAAATTGCTTTTATATTTTAGAACCAATGTAAAGGACATGTTTCTACCTTTCGGTGGGTGTCCTATTTAGGCATGGATTATGTAAGGGCATGTTTCCATCTTCGGATGGGTGTCCATTTATTTGTTTTGCTTGGAAATTTATTTTGATTTTCAATATATCGATGCTTTATTTTAATTATTGTGTGTATTATGGATAATATTGTTATATTTGAGAATTTTATAATATTAAGACCTGTAAAGGAGGCCGGTTCCAATGAACCGGGTATGGTGGGGGTGCTGGGCCATTTCTCAACTTCCCCACATGTACCCAACTTTCCGAACCCATTAGGGGGTTGGGGATTCCTTAGGAATTGAGTCATCCACCCCTTTCTTTTTTCCCGGCCCATCCGGGTGGCGACTCCATTTTCTCCGGACTTAGGTCTGTGTTCTCTAAGGCCCCGAGCCTAAACAGTGCAGAAGTCGCAAGAACCATTCCACCGGGAGTGGGGGCAAAAATCCCCACTCACAGTGGAGACTCCACTTGGGATAAGAGAAGTTGATTCCGTTGGTCTTTATATTATTCTATTCTTTCTTATGATGATATTATCCATTGAATCATATTAGATTGCATTGTGTGTGTGAGTTAGGACACCCATGTTACCCATGTTATGTTATGTAAGGGATACCATACTTTCACTCAAGGTATGGAGATCGAGCATGGCATAACCACTCACAGCCTCGTACTATTCGGTATATACTTGCTATGGGAACCTAAGCCTTTTTAACTGGAAGACTAAAGCTCATGTAATTGACCTAGTTTCCTTAGGTTTTACCCTAAGTGCATGTTGTTTGACTATGGTTAATTTATCTTGGCTTAAATCATGGGTTATTTGGTTTGTTCTTTTTCTAATATGACCCAAGTACATTTGCAAGCTCAAAATAAATTTTTCTTTAAAATCTAAAAGACCAAAACTATCTTCAAAACATTTCAAAATGATCTTCGGATATAAGACTTTTCTAAAAATAAATCAAAAATTCTTTTGCTCATGGCCCAAATACTATACCCAAAATATGTTTTTCCTAAAATCTTTTTACAATGGGCTTAGAAACAAAATTATTTTCTCCCAAACTTTTCTTTCAAAGAGCTTGCAAAAATATTTAGGTCAATTACGAAATACCAAAAATCAATTGTGAGTCTAGTTTATACTAAGAATAATTAATCATGGGCTTGTTTTTGGCATGAATCATTAGTTACTTTTTCAAGTGAGAAATCTATTTATAATGAACCTCTTAATTTAGTTTTAATCCAATATAGCATAAAAGCTACATTAGTTGGTTAAATGGATTAAAACCTAATTAATGGGAATTATCATGGATTGATTTCCATTTTTGAAAATATAACCATTGGTTGAAACATTCGAGGGAATTATTCAAAAATAAGATACCCCATGTTGGTATTTTGTTAACCATATACCTAGGAAAAGAGACTCGCCATTCGTGTATGGATGTTATAAGGTTGGAAGGGACGTTCTACTTATCTTTGTTGGTTGTTTATGCATACATGCATACATTTGCATCTCATATCATTGATCCTTTATGGCTCACAACCCTGGATTACGATAGTTTAAAAGCTTACGACAATCCGACTTATGCCGGAAGCGAAGAATCCAGCAACGACTCAATCACTTGCCCACTGTTTAGTCCATTTTTGTACTAGTTTTTAGTATGATTTTATGTTTGTTTTAGTTATTGTTTTGATTAATTTTTGTTTAAAGTTTGTTTAAAGTGTTTGTTTTAGGTTTAGGTGGAAAAACACCCTTGGAAGATCAAAACAGTGGAAAACAGAGCAAAAATGAAGAAACAGTAGCTGACACGCCCAAGAGACACGGCCAAGCCTCTGGCCGTGTCTCACCTGATGAGCAAAACCAAAGAACAAAGCAAGAAAAAGCAAAAATCAGGCAGAAGGTGACACACCCAGAGGACACGGCCGTGTCCTTGGCCGTGTCCCCCCAAAAATGCCAGACACGGCCAAGTTGACCCTGGCTTGGCCGTGTCACACTCCAAAGGAAAAGAGAGGAAAATCACACAGAAGCAGACACGCCCAGGTGACACGGCCAAGCCTCTGGCCGTGTCCCATTTCATGCCAAACATCCAAGGAGCAAGCAAAGAAGGAAAGAAAAGAGACAGTAGCGAACACACCCACCTGACACGGCCAAGCCAGTGGCCGTGTCACCTGACACGGCCACAAGCTTGGCCGTGTCTCCCTTGTGACCAAAGAAAGAAAGCAAAGAAAGAAAGACAGGCAGTAAGGGACACGGCCAGCTGACTTGGCCGTGTCCCATGAAAAATCAGGAGAGACACGGCCAAGCTTGTCTTGGCTTGGCCGTGTCACCCAAAAATATTTTGATTTCTTTTACAGAAAGTGGGGAACAAAGTGGGGAACATTGCTTTTTGCTTGCCAAAAGTAATACTAAACAAATATTTAGTGGGGAACAAAGTGAAATGGTGTGAGTTGGAAGGCATGGGTGTTGATTTTTGAATGAATTAAAAGGGATTGAAGAGGAAAATAGAGGGAGCTTGGTTCTTCTTCCACCATGGCTGCAAAAAAACGTGGGAGAGGGAGAGAGTGACACTCTCCCTTGTCCCTTCACCTCCAAACCTCCATTTCCATCCTCTCCACCTTCTCCAACTTCCATTGATAGGATCTTTGAGGTTCTTTGGGATAAATTGGGCTACAAGTTCTCAAAGGTTGAAGAAGCTTCATTGAAGAGAGTGGTGACTTGAGAAAGCTCCATTCCATCTTCCAAAGGCATATCCATTGAAGGTTGGTGACTTGAGAAAGCTCCATCCAAAGGTTTGGTGACTTGAGAAAGCTCCATTCCACATTGCAAGGGGAATCAACCATTGAAGAGGGCTTGAGTTCTTCATCAAATACATCAAGTGGAGCTAGGAGGAAGACTAGCAATCCTACTCTTGGCATCTTCACAAGGGGTTTTTCTATTCTCTCTTTCGATTCATTTCTTATTGTTGTTGTTGTATTAAGATATTGATATTGCAATGAACAATTTGTATTTGTGTTATATTGAGTTGAATGGATATTATAAATTGATGATGTTGAGCTAAATACCCATGTTTAGGGTTTATAGTATATTTGGTTGAATGTTTTGATTTGATATTTACATTGATGTTCCTTGTTGATTGGTTGATTGTATTGTATTAAATGCTAGGTTGATAGATTAGCTACCTATTGATCTTTGAATATTGGATGACGGACCGAGAGGTGAAATCCGATATCAGAACTATATAATCGACCACCCTATGAATGAATTAGAAATATAAGTTCTAGGGTTTATTAATTTGGTAATGTAAAAGAATTGGTCATTGTTAATTCATGAATGTGAGAACTAATGGATTGGTAATTGACTAATTAATCTTAAGAAACAAATTAATTTACAAGGATATGTTAATGGACAATTGAGAATTGAGCTTTGATTGAATGGACCTATAACCCTAGGCACCTTCCCAAGAATCGATTTGATCTTGTACACCCATCACACACTTCAACCTACGCACGTTAATTTTAGGTTTAAATTATTCTTTCCATAATTCCAAACAACAAACTCTCGCATTTAAATAACTTGTCAATCAAGCTATTACGAACCACACCTTCTTGGGGAAACGACCTTGGGGCGATCACCTTTGCTACAGCTACCTCGTATACTTGCGAGTGACGCTTTGTAGTAGTACTTAATTCGAGCGCAACAAGTTTTTGGCGCCGCTGCCGGGGAAGGCTGTCGCAGTAGTAATAGTTTGATTTTTCTTTTCATTGTTTGTTTATTTTCTGTGAATTGTTTGTTTGTTTTCTTTTAATTGTTTATTTGGTTTGTTTGAATTTTTTTGTTATTGGTTTTCATTAAGTTACTGAGTGCCTTTTGTAAAGATGCAGTTTTCAAGGCACGGAGGAGTTTACGATAGGAACGACGATTCTGAAATGGCATGGCAATTAGCAGAATTGACGAATCAACTTAAGGTGCTAAAGGCAAGAGGAAGAGCACCTATGCCACGCCAAGAGTTATGTGCAGCATGTGGCAATGTAGGCCATAGTGCAAACACGTGTTCCATGAGTTTTGGACGATACCAAGAATGGCAAGAGGAAGAATATAACTACCAAGGTTTCCAGCAAATGGGAAGAAATGACACATATTCCAATCCTCATAATCCCAGCTGGATGAGCCAACCAAATTTTTCTTGGGAAAATCAACAGCAAATTCCACCTCCAAATTTTTTTCAACCTTACCAAAGAAATCCTTACTCTCAAGAACAATATTCAAATCAAGAGTACCTTAAGACACCCACATTTGAAGATAGTTTAAATGCCTTCATTCAAACTAGTGCACAAAACCAAGATAAACTTAAGGAACCCACTTTGGAAGATAGTTTGAATGCCTTCATTCAAACTAGCTCACAAAACCATGATCAATTCGAGAAATCCATAGTGGACGATGATTTGAATGCTTACCTTCAAATAAGCACACAAAATCAGGAAGGGAGCAATGAGAGGTTTGATTCTTTGGAGGAATCATTGAAGAGGATGGAAATGCAAGTTGGGCAACTGACACATCAACTCCAAGCACAACAAGAAGAGGAATTTCCTAGCCAATTGGAGCAAGTCGTGGTAATCACAAAATTGAGGAGTGAACAGGTAATATATAACGATTTTTGTAATTCCTTTGATGCAGGGACTAATCAAGAAGACAATGGCGAGGAGATACTGCCCAACATGGAGGAACCAAGTCAATCAAAGGAGGAGGAGAATTTGGACTCATCAACTTCATCACATTTGTATGAACCTCCGAATCCTTTGCACTCAATTCCATTCCCAAGTAGGCTAAAAGAAGAGGAGCAAGAAGAAGAACATGAAATGCCCAATGTAGAGATTGAGGAGTGTAAGCTAGTCTTAGATGTTGAGGTTGTTGAGAGGGGACTTGAAATTGTTAAAGTGGATGAAGAAGTGATTCAACCAAACTTGGTTGAACTTAAAGAGTCCCCAAAAATCATCTCTTCTACTCTTGGTAGTAAAGAAGAGCATATACTGGATAGAACCATGTTGCACGATGAACTAGGGTTTTACAAAGTTCCTATTGCACCGGAGGATTACCCTAAGATGACCTTCACATGTTTTCAAATAATGCTACTTAAGCTTAGCAATACATCGGGTATCCTTCGGAATTGTATGCTGACCATCCCTGCAGACATGAGCGACAATTGCATTATGGGTGGAAGGAGCATTGTACATCGCATATGGGAACGATGGAAATCAGGTTTCATCTAAACCCTCCCTGTAGTATGCATGCTCACATTGAGGACAATGTGAATCTTTAAGTGTGGGGTGCATTTTAGTGTTTTGTGTTTTTACTTTTAATTTCATTTTGTATTTTTGTTTAAGTTTAGTTAATGTTTTTAATGTTTTTCGTTGAATAAATGAAAAAAAAAAAGTTCAATTGTTATAAATTGTTGATTGATGACCTTTGAATTTTTGAAGAATGAATTTGAGAATTGAGTAGGATTGGTGCTTATTGTCAATTTTGTCGGTTTTTCTTTGTATTTCCATTAACCTAGTGAGGAATTGAGCCATCAACTTATTATTCTTTTTGTGGGTGAACATCTTTGATTGATGACTTGCTAGAACTTGCTTTGACATACATTTTAAGATTACATAAAAATTTCAATTTGGCATCAAGATGATTAAGGCAATTAGGTGAACCACTTTGGCTTAAAGAGACCATTAAAGAGACCAACCCTATATTCAACCTTAGTTAGCCAATTTTGAGCCTATTTTATTTTTCCTTTTCTTTCTTTTTCACAACACCATTAAGCTTGAACCTTGTTGTTTAACTCTTATCCTTTCATTAGGTCAAGAGCATTTTAAGAGCGTTTATGACCGAGTGTTGTGTTGAATTAAGTGTGGGGTTAAATTTAGTAGGTTTAAGATTGCAAAGCAAAATAATAAAAAAAAAAGAGAAAAAAAAAGAAAATACATATATAATAATAAGAATAATTGTTGTTCTTATTGAAAGGGTTGGAATGTATCATTGTAAGATTTAATAAGTGAGTTCCCTTGAAAAGCTCTTTAATGTCAAGGGGTAGATGAGAGGAAGGTGTTTTGGGATTATTGGGTTATGTATATGATCGGGTACTTCATTCTTAAAGTGCTCTTGAACTTAATGATTAAGCTCACATTTCCTAAATGTCATGCCTTTACCTTAGCCCCATTACAACCCAATAAAGACCTTTTGATTGATGCTTGATTGTTATTTTGTGGTGGAGATTTGATTGATAAGCAAGCCTATGGTAATAATCTTTCATTGATTGTTATGAGTGTAAACACCACCATGATCAAACACCTGTAAGAGTTGGTGAGGGAGCGATAACATTGGTTATGCATGGAAAGCCACTTAATTGCATGAGTGTCGATGTTGTTTGATTCGATATTGATTGCGGATTTAAGGATAGGGAAGTCTTGAAACATTCTTTATAACTCTTGAACTTAACAAAAAATCATCTTGTTTATTGTGTTTTGATTTTAGCCTTGCTTGGGGACAAGCAAGGAGTTAAGTGTGGGGTATTTGTTTAGTCCATTTTTGTACTAGTTTTTAGTATGATTTTATGTTTGTTTTAGTTATTGTTTTGATTAATTTTTGTTTAAAGTTTGTTTAAAGTGTTTGTTTTAGGTTTAGGTGGAAAAACACCCTTGGAAGATCAAAACAGTGGAAAACAGAGCAAAAATGAAGAAACAGTAGCTGACACGCCCAAGAGACACGGCCAAGCCTCTGGCCGTGTCTCACCTGATGAGCAAAACCAAAGAACAAAGCAAGAAAAAGCAAAAATCAGGCAGAAGGTGACACACCCAGAGGACACGGCCATGTCCTTGGCCGTGTCCCCCCAAAAATGCCAGACACGGCCAAGTTGACCCTGGCTTGGCCGTGTCACACTCCAAAGGAAAAGAGAGGAAAATCACACAGAAGCAGACACGCCCAGGTGACACGGCCAAGCCTCTGGCCGTGTCCCATTTCATGCCAAACATCCAAGGAGCAAGCAAAGAAGGAAAGAAAAGAGACAGTAGCGAACACACCCACCTGACACGGCCAAGCCAGTGGCCGTGTCACCTGACACGGCCACAAGCTTGGCCGTGTCTCCCTTGTGACAAAAGAAAGAAAGCAAAGAAAGAAAGACAGGCAGTAAGGGACACGGCCAGCTGACTTGGCCGTGTCCCATGAAAAATCAGGAGAGACACGGCCAAGCTTGTCTTGGCTTGGCCGTGTCACCCAAAAATATTTTGATTTCTTTTACAGAAAGTGGGGAACAAAGTGGGGAACATTGCTTTTTGCTTGCCAAAAGTAATACTAAACAAATATTTAGTGGGGAACAAAGTGAAATGGTGTGAGTTGGAAGGCATGGGTGTTGATTTTTGAATGAATTAAAAGGGATTGAAGAGGAAAATAGAGGGAGCTTGGTTCTTCTTCCACCATGGCTGCAAAAAAACGTGGGAGAGGGAGAGAGTGACACTCTCCCTTGTCCCTTCACCTCCAAACCTCCATTTCCATCCTCTCCACCTTCTCCATCTTCCATTGATAGGATCTTTGAGGTTCTTTGGGATAAATTGGGTTACAAGTTCTCAAAGGTTGAAGAAGCTTCATTGAAGGGAGTGGTGACTTGAGAAAGCTCCATTCCATCTTCCAAAGGCATATCCATTAAAGGTTGGTGACCTGAGAAAGCTCCATCCAAAGGTTTGGTGACTTGAGAAAGCTCCATTCCACATTGCAAGGGGAATCAACCATTGAAGAGGGCTTGAGTTCTTCATCAAACACATCAAGTGGAGCTAGGAGGAAGACTAGCAATCCTACTCTTGGCAATCTTCACAAGGGGTTTTTCTATTCTCTCTTTTAATTCATTTCTTATTGTTGTTGTTGTATTAAGAGATTGATATTGCAATGGACAATTTGTATTTGTGTTATATTGAGTTGAATGAATGTTATAAATTGATGATGTTGAGCTAAATACCCATGTTTAGGGTTTATAGTATATTTGGTTGAATGTCTTGATTTGATATTTACATTGATGTTCCTTGTTGATTGGTTGATTGTATTGTATTAAATGCTAGGTTGATAGATTAGCTACCTATTGATCTTTGAATATTGGATGACGAACCGAGAGGTGAAATTCGATATCGGAACTATATAATCGACCACCCTATGAATGAATTAGAAATATAAGTTCTAGGGTTTATTAATTTGGTAATGTAAAAGAATTGGTCATTGCTAATTCATGAATGTGAGAACTAATGGATGGGTAATTGACTAGTTAATCTTAAGGAACAAATTGATTTACAAGGTTATGTTAATGGACAATTGAGAATTGAGCTTTGATTGAATGGACCTATGACCCTAGGCACCTTCCCAAGAATCGATTCGATCTTGTACAACCATCACACACAACTCCACGCACGTTAATTTTAGGTTTAAATTATTCTTTCCATAATTCCAAACAACAAACTCTCGCATTTAAATAACTTGTCAATCAAGCTATTACGAACCACACCTTCTTGGGGAAATGACCTTGGGGCGATCACCTTTGCTACAGCTACCTCGTATACTTGCGAGTGACGCTTTGTAGTAGTACTTAATTCGAGCGCAACAAGTTTTTTTGTTTAGTCCATTTTTGTACTAGTTTTTAGTATGATTTTATGTTTGTTTTAGTTATTGTTTTGATTAATTTTTGTTTAAAGTTTGTTTAAAGTGTTTGTTTTAGGTTTAGGTGGAAAAACACCCTTGGAAGATCAAAACAGTGGAAAACAGAGCAAAAATGAAGAAACAGTAGCTGACACGCCCAAGAGACACGGCCAAGCCTCTGGCCGTGTCTCACCTGATGAGCAAAACCAAAGAACAAAGCAAGAAAAAGCAAAAATCAGGCAGAAGGTGACACACCCAGTGTAACACCCCTTCCCGACCTACGTGTGTAAGCTGAGTAGAGGCGCCACCCTATCCTAATGTTGCTACCACTTTTACTTAGTCAAATTTTTGTTCCGATTTTTATAGAAATTTTGCCATAGTTTTGCCTAAAAATTCAATCCCAAGTGTCGACAAAACTGGTTTTTTTCTAATTTTTGAAAATATTTTTACACAAACCAATGCAAACAAAATCATTCTCAGTACACTTCCAATAAATCCCCCTTATAACCTCAACTACAACCTGCAAAAAGGATTTACACTTCTAGTACAAAATAAAGTAAAGGTTTATTATGAAATACAGCAGATAAAATCTTTGTTCACTATGCAACGGAAAGTAACAATATTTACAAATTCATATACATCAAAACTCAAGTTTTACAACACATAAAATTTATACATGTTTGGCAGTCAGTCTTCGATCTTAAAGCCCACTATTCACTCTTCAAAATCTAGGCTCGACTCGGCCTAGAGGAACTCTCTGGTTCTTCCTTGTCACCTGCGCGAAGAATCACATTCGCGCTAAGCCAACGGCTTAGTAAGATAAAACATGCTAATGGTATGCTTTAATGTAATGCAATGCCACATATGTTATTGATAAGATCAATATCATAAATATAAAGTTAACCACATAATTATGCATTTCACAAATCATAGTCATATGAGCATACCACATTTCAACATCTTTCCACATTCAACATTAATCAATCATACTCAATAACCAACATCTCATTTCATTAACTCATAACATTATTTAGGACATTCATATAACCCTGACACCTATGGGCCCAACAAGTATTTAATATGATATTCAGAGTTCAGAGTTACTGCTTTGGTTCATAGTCACAATAATCACGCCCGTAGGCAATGTATATACATGTATCTCTATCCATGGATAGTGTAACAGACCCAGTCTCTTGGATCATCAACTCAACACATATGAGGAGATCCTCAACCCGGCAAGACTGTTACAAATCATATATCTCATAGTGTAACAGACCCAGTCTCTTGGATCATCAACTCAACACATATGAGGAGATCCTCAACCCGGCAAGACTGTTACCTTTTATCATTTCTTAGGCATGCCACCCAAATCCAGAACTCTGAAACTGAATAACATATTAAACAAACAATTCATTTATTATATAGTTACCATTTCCATTCTCAAATTCTCATCACATTTAGGCAAACATGCCTTCTTTCTTTCAATATCATCATCATAGCCAATCACAATGGCATTGCCTCATATCATGTCTTATTTGAATTATCATTTCAATTTCAATGTATATTATTCATGAAACACATAACCATTCACAATGCATAACATAACATTGTTCAATCTCAACAATGCAATTAGGGCAAAGAACAATTGATATGATTCATATGAATAGTACATTCTGGTTTTAAACTCCATTTTATCCTTATTTTGAAAAATTGTATAAAATAATCTACTTGACTAAAAATTCTAAAATTTTTACAGAATTTAGTTTTGTATCTAAAAATCATTCCTTTAAAATTTCAGATCAAACTGAACACAAAATCTTGGTCAAATAGTTCACCTAACCAGACTGCCCCAATTGCCCTGCATCCTGGCAGCAGTTCTGAACTTTGTGAATTCCATAAATCAAATTCAATCAACGTGGTTCCAAATTATTTTTCTCAAATACTAGACTCACTAAGCAACAACATATCCAAAATTCGACTGGATATGATTTTTCTACATTTTATTAAAAATCCCGAAGTATAGCTGTCTCAGTTAAGGTACCTGCTGGAACAGGTCTAATAAAAATAATCTTTCTAAACTCATAACCATTCCAAAATCGAATCAACATATTTTTCAGTCATTCTACACTCATAGAGGCACAACATATCAAAAATTCACTTCAAGAACATTTTTCTATAATTAATTAAAAATCATACAAATCACAGCCTTTACTAATTGTAAAACAGAAACAATTTCACTAAACACAACTCTTACTCAACACAATCACTTCCAACACCTTCACCAACTCAACTTCTCATCATCAAACCAACAAACCCTAATTCCTTTCTCACACCACTTCAAAAGAATTGAAGAAATTAAAGAAAAGATCTTACCTCAAATGAAGAAATCCACAAATCTTTAACCAAAACCCTTGCTTCCTTCTTCAAAATGCTTCAAACCTCAAGATCACCTCTCTTTCTCTCTTTGTCTATGGAGAATCCGGCCACTTCAAGAAAGAAAGAAGAAAATGCACAAGTCAAACACCTTTTCTTCTTTTAATCTCCACCATGCATCTTACAAGGAAAATTACCAAAACACCCTTAACCATATAACTAACTCTTTGTCTCATATAAGCCCTTTATAGTAATTTCATTAACAACCAAAAATATCTTCTTCCACTTAACCATCACCTTGACTCTTCATTTGACCAATGTATATGTTAATTATATCATCATATAAACAACATATACATTTGTCTCTAAACCCTAAATTTCTTCTCCAAAACACATATACATATACATTCTCTTCCCATTTCTTTTCTCTTACAATTTAACACATATATGCACAAACATTCACTTCCCAATATATATATCAACAACCACAATAACAACAACATACTCAAAACTTCTAGGGCATAAATGAGGATATTACACCCAGAGGACACGGCCGTGTCCCCCCAAAAATGCCAGACACGGCCAAGTTGACCCTGGCTTGGCCGTGTCACCTGGGCGTGTCTGCTTCTGTGTGATTTTCCTCTCTTTTCGGCCAAGCCAGGGTCAACTTGGCCGTGTCTGGCATTTTTGGGGGGTCACGCCCAGGTGACATGGCCAAGCCTCTGGCCGTGTCCCATTTCATGCCAAACATTCAAGGAGCAAGCAAAGAAGGAAAGAAAAGAGACAGTAGCGAACACACCCACCTGACACGGCCAAGCCAGTGGCCGTGTCACCTGACACGGCCACAAGCTTGGCCGTGTCTCCCTTGTGACCAAAGAAAGAAAGCAAAGAAAGAAAGACAGGCAGTAAGGGACACGGCCAGCTGACTTGGCCGTGTCCCATGAAAAATAAGGAGAGACACGGCCAAGCTTGTCTTGGCTTGGCCGTGTCACCCAAAAATATTTTGATTTCTTTTACAGAAAGTGGGGAACAAAGTGGGGAACATTGCTTTTTGCTTGCCAAAAGTAATACTAAACAAATATTTAGTGGGGAACAAAGTGAAATGGTGTGAGTTGGAAGGCATGGGTGTTGATTTTTGAATGAATTAAAAGGGATTGAAGAGGAAAATAGAGGGAGCTTGGTTCTTCTTCCACCATGGCTGCAAAAAAACGTGGGAGAGGGAGAGAGTGACACTCTCCCTTGTCCCTTCACCTCCAAACCTCCATTTCCATCCTCTCCACCTTCTCCAACTTCCATTGATAGGATCTTTGAGGTTCTTTGGGATAAATTGGGCTACAAGTTCTCAAAGGTTGAAGAAGCTTCATTGAAGAGAGTGGTGACTTGAGAAAGCTCCATTCCATCTTCCAAAGGCATATCCATTGAAGGTTGGTGACTTGAGAAAGCTCCATCCAAAGGTTTGGTGACTTGAGAAAGCTCCATTCCACATTGCAAGGGGAATCAACCATTGAAGAGGGCTTGAGTTCTTCATCAAATACATCAAGTGGAGCTAGGAGGAAGACTAGCAATCCTACTCTTGGCATCTTCACAAGGGGTTTTTCTATTCTCTCTTTTGATTCATTTCTTATTGTTGTTGTTGTATTAAGATATTGATATTGCAATGAACAATTTGTATTTGTGTTATATTGAGTTGAATGAATGTTATAAATTGATGATGTTGAAAAAAAAAATTTTAAAAAAAAAAAAAGATAAAAAAAAATTCATTATCAAAAACTTGTTGCGCTCGAATTAAGTACTACTACAAAGCGTCACTCGCAAGTATACGAGGTAGCTGTAGCAAAGGTGATCGCCCCAAGGTCGTTTCCCCAAGATGGTGTGGTTCGTAATAGCTTGATTGACAAGTTATTTAAATGCGAGAGTTTGTTGTTTGGAATTATGGAAAGAATAATTTAAACCTAAAATTAACGTGCGTGGAGTTGTGTGTGATGGTTGTACAAGATCGAATCGATTCTTGGGAAGGTACCTAGGGTCATAGGTCCATTCAATCAAAGCTCAATTCTCAATTGTCCATTAACATAACCTTGTAAATCAATTTGTTCCTTAAGATTAACTAGTCAATTACCCATCCATTAGTTCTCACATTCATGAATTAGCAATGACCAATTCTTTTACATTACCAAATTAATAAACCCTAGAACTTATATTTCTAATTCATTCATAGGGTGGTCGATTATATAGTTCCGATATCGAATTTCACCTCTCGGTTCGTCATCCAATATTCAAAGATCAATAGGTAGCTAATCTATCAACCTAGCATTTAATACAATACAATCAACCAATCAACAAGGAACATCAATGTAAATATCAAATCAAGACATTCAACCAAATATACTATAAACCCTAAACATGGGTATTTAGCTCAACATCATCAATTTATAACATTCATTCAACTCAATATAACACAAATACAAATTGTCCATTGCAATATCAATCTCTTAATACAACAACAACAATAAGAAATGAATTAAAAGAGAGAATAGAAAAACCCCTTGTGAAGATTGCCAAGAGTAGGATTGCTAGTCTTCCTCCTAGCTCCACTTGATGTGTTTGATGAAGAACTCAAGCCCTCTTCAATGGTTGATTCCCCTTGCAATGTGGAATGGAGCTTTCTCAAGTCACCAAACCTTTGGATGGAGCTTTCTCAAGTCACCAACCTTTAATGGATATGCCTTTGGAAGATGGAATGGAGCTTTCTCAAGTCACCACTCCCTTCAATGAAGCTTCTTCAACCTTTGAGAACTTGTAACCCAATTTATCCCAAAGAACCTCAAAGATCCTATCAATGGAAGATGGAGAAGGTGGAGAGGATGGAAATGGAGGTTTGGAGGTGAAGGGACAAGGGAGAGTGTCACTCTCTCCCTCTCCCACGTTTTTTTGCAGCCATGGTGGAAGAAGAACCAAGCTCCCTCTATTTTCCTCTTCAATCCCTTTTAATTCATTCAAAAATCAACACCCATGCCTTCCAACTCACACCATTTCACTTTGTTCCCCACTAAATATTTGTTTAGTATTACTTTTGGCAAGCAAAAAGCAATGTTCCCCACTTTGTTCCCCACTTTCTGTAAAAGAAATCAAAATATTTTTGGGTGACACGGCCAAGCCAAGACAAGCTTGGCCGTGTCTCTCCTTATTTTTCATGGGACACGGCCAAGTCAGCTGGCCGTGTCCCTTACTGCCTGTCTTTCTTTCTTTGCTTTCTTTCTTTGGTCACAAGGGAGACACGGCCAAGCTTGTGGCCGTGTCAGGTGACACGGCCACTGGCTTGGCCGTGTCAGGTGGGTGTGTTCGCTACTGTCTCTTTTCTTTCCTTCTTTGCTTGCTCCTTGGATGTTTGGCATGAAATGGGACACGGCCAGAGGCTTGGCCGTGTCACCTGGGCGTGTCTGCTTCTGTGTGATTTTCCTCTCTTTTCCTTTGGAGTGTGACACGGCCAAGCCAGGGTCAACTTGGCCGTGTCTGGCATTTTTGGGGGGACACGGCCAAGGACACGGCCGTGTCCTCTGGGTGTGTCACCTTCTGCCTGATTTTTGCTTTTTCTTGCTTTGTTCTTTGGTTTTGCTCATCAGGTGAGACACGGCCAGAGGCTTGGCCGTGTCTCTTGGGCGTGTCAGCTACTGTTTCTTCATTTTTGCTCTGTTTTCCACTGTTTTGATCTTCCAAGGGTGTTTTTCCACCTAAACCTAAAACAAACACTTTAAACAAACTTTAAACAAAAATTAATCAAAACAATAACTAAAACAAACATAAAATCATACTAAAAACTAGTACAAAAATGGACTAAACAAATACCCCACACTTAACTCCTTGCTTGTCCCCAAGCAAGGCTAAAATCAAAACACAATAAACAAGATGATTTTTTGTTAAGTTCAAGATTTATAAAGAATGTTTCAAGACTTCCCTATCCTTAAATCCGCAATCAATATCGAATCAAACAACATCGACACTCATGCAATTAAGTGGCTTTCCATGCATAACCAATGTTATCGCTCCCTCACCAACTCTTACAGGTGTTTGATCATGGTGGTGTTTACACTCATAACAATCAATGAAAGATTATTACCATAGGCTTGCTTATCAATCAAATCTCCACCACAAAATAACAATCGAGCATCAATCAAAAGGTCTTTATTGGGTTGTAATGGGGCTAAGGTAAAGGCATGACATTTAGGAAATGTGAGCTTAATCATTAAGTTCAAGAGCACTTTAAGAATGAAGTACCCGATCATATACATAACCCAATAATCCCAAAACACCTTCCTCTCATCTACCCCTTGACATTAAAGAGCTTTTCAAGGGAACTCACTTATTAAATCTTACAATGATACATTCCAACCCTTTCAATAAGAACAACAATTATTCTTATTATTATATATGTATTTTCTTTTTTTTTCTCTTTTTTTTTTATTATTTTGCTTTGCAATCTTAAACCTACTAAATTTAACCCCACACTTAATTCAACACAACACTCGGTCATAAACGCTCTTAAAATGCTCTTGACCTAATGAAAGGATAAGAGTTAAACAACAAGGTTCAAGCTTAATGGTGTTGTGAAAAAGAAAGAAAAGGAAAAATAAAATAGGCTCAAAATTGGCTAACTAAGGTTGAATATAGGGTTGGTCTCTTTAATGGTCTCTTTAAGCCAAAGTGGTTCACCTAATTGCCTTAATCATCTTGATGCCAAATTGAAATTTTTATGTAATCTTAAAATGTATGTCAAAGCAAGTTCTAGCAAGTCATCAATCAAAGATGTTCACCCACAAAAAGAATAATAAGTTGATGGCTCAATTCCTCACTAGGTTAATGGCAATACAAAGAAAAACCGACAAAATTGACAATAAGCACCAATCCTACTCAATTCTCAAATTCATGCTTCAAAAATTCAAAGGTCATCAATCAACAATTTATAACAATTGAACTTTTTTTTTTCATTTATTCAACGAAAAACATTAAAAACATTAACTAAACTTAAATAAAAATACAAAATGAAATTAAAAGTAAAAACACAAAACACTAAAATGCACCCCACACTTAAAGATTCACATTGTCCTCAATGTGAGCATGCATACTACAGGGAGGGTTTAGATGAAACCTGATTTCCATCGTTCCCATATGCGATGTACAATGCTCCTTCCACCCATAATGCAATTGTCGCTCATGTCTGCAGGGATGGTCAGCATACAATTCCGAAGGATACCCGATGTATTGCTAAGCTTAAGTAGCATTATTTGAAAACATGTGAAGGTCATCTTAGGGTAATCCTCCGGTGCAATAGGAACTTTGTAAAACCCTAGTTCATCGTGCAACATGGTTCTATCCAGTATATGCTCTTCTTTACTACCAAGAGTAGAAGAGATGATTTTTGGGGACTCTTTAAGTTCAACCAAGTTTGGTTGAATCACTTCTTCATCCACTTTAACAATTTCAAGTCCCCTCTCAACAACCTCAACATCTAAGACTAGCTTACACTCCTCAATCTCTACATTGGGCATTTCATGTTCTTCTTCTTGCTCCTCTTCTTTTAGCCTACTTGGGAATGGAATTGAGTGCAAAGGATTCGGAGGTTCATACAAATGTGATGAAGTTGATGAGTCCAAATTCTCCTCCTCCTTTGATTGACTTGGTTCCTCCATGTTGGGCAATATCTCCTCGCCATTGTCTTCTTGATTAGTCCCTGCATCAAAGGAATTACAAAAATCGTTATATATTACCTGTTCACTCCTCAATTTTGTGATTACCTCGACTTGCTCCAATTGGCTAGGAAATTCCTCTTCTTGTTGTGCTTGGAGTTGATGTGTCAGTTGCCCAACTTGCATTTCCATCCTCTTCAATGATTCCTCCAAAGAATCAAACCTCTCATTGCTCCCTTCCTGATTTTGTGTGCTTATTTGAAGGTAAGCATTCAAATCATCGTCCACTATGGATTTCTCGAATTGATCATGGTTTTGTGAGCTAGTTTGAATGAAGGCATTCAAACTATCTTCCAAAGTGGGTTCCTTAAGTTTATCTTGGTTTTGTGCACTAGTTTGAATGAAGGCATTTAAACTATCTTCAAATGTGGGTGTCTTAAGGTACTCTTGATTTGAATATTGTTCTTGAGAGTAAGGATTTCTTTGGTAAGGTTGAAAAAAATTTGGAGGTGGAATTTGCTGTTGATTTTCCCAAGAAAAATTTGGTTGGCTCATCCAGCTGGGATTATGAGGATTGGAATATGTGTCATTTCTTCCCATTTGCTGGAAACCTTGGTAGTTATATTCTTCCTCTTGCCATTCTTGGTATCGTCCAAAACTCATGGAACACGTGTTTGCACTATGGCCTACATTGCCACATGCTGCACATAACTCTTGGCGTGGCATAGGTGCTCTTCCTCTTGCATTTAGCACCTTAAGTTGATTCGTCAATTCTGCTAATTGCCATGCCATTTCAGAATCGTCGTTCCTATCGTAAACTCCTCCGTGCCTTGAAAACTGCATCTTTACAAAAGGCACTCAGCAACTTAATGAAAACCAATAACAAAAAAATTCAAACAAACCAAATAAACAATTAAAAGAAAACAAACAAACAATTCACAGAAAATAAACAAACAATGAAAAGAAAAATCAAACTATTACTACTGCGACAGCCTTCCCCGGCAGCGGCGCCAAAAACTTGTTGCGCTCGAATTAAGTACTACTACAAAGCGTCACTCGCAAGTATACGAGGTAGCTGTAGCAAAGGTGATCGCCCCAAGGTCGTTTCCCCAAGAAGGTGTGGTTCGTAATAGCTTGATTGACAAGTTATTTAAATGCGAGAGTTTGTTGTTTGGAATTATGGAAAGAATAATTTAAACCTAAAATTAACGTGCGTGGAGTTGTGTGTGATGGTTGTACAAGATCGAATCGATTCTTGGGAAGGTGCCAAGGGTCATAGGTCCATTCAATCAAAGCTCAATTCTCAATTGTCCATTAACATAACCTTGTAAATCAATTTGTTCCTTAAGATTAACTAGTCAATTACCCATCCATTAGTTCTCACATTCATGAATTAGCAATGACCAATTCTTTTACATTACCAAATTAATAAACCCTAGAACTTATATTTCTAATTCATTCATAGGGTGGTCGATTATATAGTTCCGATATCGAATTTCACCTCTCGGTTCGTCATCCAATATTCAAAGATCAATAGGTAGCTAATCTACCAACCTAGCATTTAATACAATACAATCAACCAATCAACAAGGAACATCAATGTAAATATCAAATCAAGACATTCAACCAAATATACTATAAACCCTAAACATGGGTATTTAGCTCAACATCATCAATTTATAACATTCATTCAACTCAATATAACACAAATACAAATTGTCCATTGCAATATCAATCTCTTAATACAACAACAACAATAAGAAATGAATTAAAAGAGAGAATAGAAAAACCCCTTGTGAAGATTGCCAAGAGTAGGATTGCTAGTCTTCCTCCTAGCTCCACTTGATGTGTTTGATGAAGAACTCAAGCCCTCTTCAATGGTTGATTCCCCTTGCAATGTGGAATGGAGCTTTCTCAAGTCACCAAACCTTTGGATGGAGCTTTCTCAAGTCACCAACCTTTAATGGATATGCCTTTGGAAGATGGAATGGAGCTTTCTCAAGTCACCACTCCCTTCAATGAAGCTTCTTCAACCTTTGAGAACTTGTAACCCAATTTATCCCAAAGAACCTCAAAGATCCTATCAATGGAAGATGGAGAAGGTGGAGAGGATGGAAATGGAGGTTTGGAGGTGAAGGGACAAGGGAGAATGTCACTCTCTCCCTCTCCCACGTTTTTTTTTGCAGCCATGGTGGAAGAAGAACCAAGCTCCCTCTATTTTCCTCTTCAATCCCTTTTAATTCATTCAAAAATCAACACCCATGCCTTCCAACTCACACCATTTCACTTTGTTCCCCACTAAATATTTGTTTAGTATTACTTTTGGCAAGCAAAAAGCAATGTTCCCCACTTTGTTCCCCACTTTCTGTAAAAGAAATCAAAATATTTTTGGGTGACACGGCCAAGCCAAGACAAGCTTGGCCGTGTCTCTCCTGATTTTTCATGGGACACGGCCAAGTCAGCTGGCCGTGTCCCTTACTGCCTGTCTTTCTTTCTTTGCTTTCTTTCTTTGGTCACAAGGGAGACACGGCCAAGCTTGTGGCCGTGTCAGGTGACACGGCCACTGGCTTGGCCGTGTCAGGTGGGTGTGTTCGCTACTGTCTCTTTTCTTTCCTTCTTTGCTTGCTCCTTGGATGTTTGGCATGAAATGGGACACGGCCAGAGGCTTGGCCGTGTCACCTGGGCGTGTCTGCTTCTGTGTGATTTTCCTCTCTTTTCCTTTGGAGTGTGACACGGCCAAGCCAGGGTCAACTTGGCCGTGTCTGGCATTTTTGGGGGGACACGGCCGTGTCCTCTGGGTGTGTCACCTTCTGCCTGATTTTTGCTTTTTCTTGCTTTGTTCTTTGGTTTTGCTCATCAGGTGAGACACGGCCAGAGGCTTGGCCGTGTCTCTTGGGCATGTCAGCTACTGTTTCTTCATTTTTGCTCTGTTTTCCACTGTTTTGATCTTCCAAGGGTGTTTTTCCACCTAAACCTAAAACAAACACTTTAAACAAACTTTAAACAAAAATTAATCAAAACAATAACTAAAACAAACATAAAATCATACTAAAAACTAGTACAAAAATGGACTAAACAAATTCATGAATTAACAATGACCAATTCTTTTACATTACCAAATTAATAAACCCTAGAACTTATATTTCTAATTCATTCATAGGGTGGTCGATTATATAGTTCCGATATCGGATTTCACCTCTCGGTTCGTCATCCAATATTCAAAGATCAATAGGTAGCCATTAACCTAGTGAGGAATTGAGCCATCAACTTATTATTCTTTTTGTGGGTGAACATCTTTGATTGATGACTTGCTAGAACTTGCTTTGACATACATTTTAAGATTACATAAAAATTTCAATTTGGCATTAAGATGATTAAGGCAATTAGGTGAACCACTTTGGCTTAAAGAGACCATTAAAGAGACCAACCCTATATTCAACCTTAGTTAGCCAATTTTGAGCCTATTTTATTTTTCCTTTTCTTTCTTTTTCACAACACCATTAAGCTTGAACCTTGTTGTTTAACTCTTATCCTTTCATTAGGTCAAGAGCATTTTAAGAGCGTTTATGACCGAGTGTTGTGTTGAATTAAGTGTGGGGTTAAATTTAGTAGGTTTAAGATTGCAAAGCAAAATAATAAAAAAAAAAGAGAGAAAAAAAAAAGAAAATACATATATAATAATAAGAATAATTGTTGTTCTTATTGAAAGGGTTGGAATGTATCATTGTAAGATTTAATAAGTGAGTTCCCTTGAAAAGCTCTTTAATGTCAAGGGGTAGATGAGAGGAAGGTGTTTTGGGATTATTGGGTTATGTATATGATCGGGTACTTCATTCTTAAAGTGCTCTTGAACTTAATGATTAAGCTCACATTTCCTAAATGTCATGCCTTTACCTTAGCCCCATTACAACCCAATAAAGACCTTTTGATTGATGCTTGATTGTTATTTTGTGGTGGAGATTTGATTGATAACCAAGCCTATGGTAATAATCTTTCATTGATTGTTATGAGTGTAAACACCACCATGATCAAACACCTGTAAGAGTTGGTGAGGGAGCGATAACATTGGTTATGCATGGAAAGCCACTTAATTGCATGAGTGTCGATGTTGTTTGATTCGATATTGATTGCGGATTTAAGGATAGGGAAGTCTTGAAACATTCTTTATAACTCTTGAACTTAACAAAAAAATCATCTTGTTTATTGTGTTTTGATTTTAGCCTTGCTTGGGGACAAGCAAGGAGTTAAGTGTGGGGTATTTGTTTAGTCCATTTTTGTACTAGTTTTTAGTATGATTTTATGTTTGTTTTAGTTATTGTTTTGATTAATTTTTGTTTAAAGTTTGTTTAAAGTGTTTGTTTTAGGTTTAGGTGGAAAAACACCCTTGGAAGATCAAAACAGTGGAAAACAGAGCAAAAATGAAGAAACAGTAGCTGACACGCCCAAGAGACACGGCCAAGCCTCTGGCCGTGTCTCACCTGATGAGCAAAACCAAAGAACAAAGCAAGAAAAAGCAAAAATCAGGCAGAAGGTGACACACCCAGAGGACACGGCCGTGTCCTTGGCCGTGTCCCCCCAAAAATGCCAGACACGGCCAAGTTGACCCTGGCTTGGCCGTGTCACACTCCAAAGGAAAAGAGAGGAAAATCACACAGAAGCAGACACGCCCAGGTGACACGGCCAAGCCTCTGGCCGTGTCCCATTTCATGCCAAACATCCAAGGAGCAAGCAAAGAAGGAAAGAAAAGAGACAGTAGCGAACACACCCACCTGACACGGCCAAGCCAGTGGCCGTGTCACCTGACACGGCCACAAGCTTGGCCGTGTCTCCCTTGTGACCAAAGAAAGAAAGCAAAGAAAGAAAGACAGGCAGTAAGGGACACGGCCAGCTGACTTGGCCGTGTCCCATGAAAAATAAGGAGAGACACGGCCAAGCTTGTCTTGGCTTGGCCGTGTCACCCAAAAATATTTTGATTTCTTTTACAGAAAGTGGGGAACAAAGTGGGGAACATTGCTTTTTGCTTGCCAAAAGTAATACTAAACAAATATTTAGTGGGGAACAAAGTGAAATGGTGTGAGTTGGAAGGCATGGGTGTTGATTTTTGAATGAATTAAAAGGGATTGAAGAGGAAAATAGAGGGAGCTTGGTTCTTCTTCCACCATGGCTGCAAAAAAACGTGGGAGAGGGAGAGAGTGACACTCTCCCTTGTCCCTTCACCTCCAAACCTCCATTTCCATCCTCTCCACCTTCTCCATCTTCCATTGATAGGATCTTTGAGGTTCTTTGGGATAAATTGGGTTACAAGTTCTCAAAGGTTGAAGAAGCTTCATTGAAGGGAGTGGTGACTTGAGAAAGCTCCATTCCATCTTCCAAAGGCATATCCATTAAAGGTTGGTGACTTGAGAAAGCTCCATCCAAAGGTTTGGTGACTTGAGAAAGCTCCATTCCACATTGCAAGGGGAATCAACCATTGAAGAGGGCTTGAGTTCTTCATCAAACACATCAAGTGGAGCTAGGAGGAAGACTAGCAATCCTACTCTTGGCAATCTTCACAAGGGGTTTTTCTATTCTCTCTTTTAATTCATTTCTTATTGTTGTTGTTGTATTAAGAGATTGATATTGCAATGGACAATTTGTATTTGTGTTATATTGAGTTGAATGAATGTTATAAATTGATGATGTTGAGCTAAATACCCATGTTTAGGGTTTATAGTATATTTGGTTGAATGTCTTGATTTGATATTTACATTGATGTTCCTTGTTGATTGGTTGATTGTATTGTATTAAATGCTAGGTTGATAGATTAGCTACCTATTGATCTTTGAATATTGGATGACGAACCGAGAGGTGAAATTCGATATCGGAACTATATAATCGACCACCCTATGAATGAATTAGAAATATAAGTTCTAGGGTTTATTAATTTGGTAATGTAAAAGAATTGGTCATTGCTAATTCATGAATGTGAGAACTAATGGATGGGTAATTGACTAGTTAATCTTAAGGAACAAATTGATTTACAAGGTTATGTTAATGGACAATTGAGAATTGAGCTTTGATTGAATGGACCTATGACCCTAGGCACCTTCCCAAGAATCGATTCGATCTTGTACAACCATCACATTCATGAATTAGCAATGACCAATTCTTTTACATTACCAAATTAATAAACCCTAGAACTTATATTTCTAATTCATTCATAGGGTGGTCGATTATATAGTTCCGATATCGAATTTCACCTCTCGGTTCGTCATCCAATATTCAAAGATCAATAGGTAGCTAATCTATCAACCTAGCATTTAATACAATACAATCAACCAATCAACAAGGAACATCAATGTAAATATCAAATCAAGACATTCAACCAAATATACTATAAACCCTAAACATGGGTATTTAGCTCAACATCATCAATTTATAACATTCATTCAACTCAATATAACACAAATACAAATTGTCCATTGCAATATCAATCTCTTAATACAACAACAACAATAAGAAATGAATTAAAAGAGAGAATAGAAAAACCCCTTGTGAAGATTGCCAAGAGTAGGATTGCTAGTCTTCCTCCTAGCTCCACTTGATGTGTTTGATGAAGAACTCAAGCCCTCTTCAATGGTTGATTCCCCTTGCAATGTGGAATGGAGCTTTCTCAAGTCACCAAACCTTTGGATGGAGCTTTCTCAAGTCACCAACCTTTAATGGATATGCCTTTGGAAGATGGAATGGAGCTTTCTCAAGTCACCACTCCCTTCAATGAAGCTTCTTCAACCTTTGAGAACTTGTAACCCAATTTATCCCAAAGAACCTCAAAGATCCTATCAATGGAAGATGGAGAAGGTGGAGAGGATGGAAATGGAGGTTTGGAGGTGAAGGGACAAGGGAGAGTGTCACTCTCTCCCTCTCCCACGTTTTTTTTTGCAGCCATGGTGGAAGAAGAACCAAGCTCCCTCTATTTTCCTCTTCAATCCCTTTTAATTCATTCAAAAATCAACACCCATGCCTTCCAACTCACACCATTTCACTTTGTTCCCCACTAAATATTTGTTTAGTATTACTTTTGGCAAGCAAAAAGCAATGTTCCCCACTTTGTTCCCCACTTTCTGTAAAAGAAATCAAAATATTTTTGGGTGACACGGCCAAGCCAAGACAAGCTTGGCCGTGTCTCTCCTGATTTTTCATGGAACACGGCCAAGCAAGCCAGGGTCAACTTGGCCGTGTCTGGCATTTTTGGGGGGACACGGCCAAGGACACGGCCGTGTCCTCTGGGTGTGTCACCTTCTGCCTGATTTTTGCTTTTTCTTGCTTTGTTCTTTGGTTTTGCTCATCAGGTGAGACACGGCCAAGCTTGTGGCCGTGTCACCTGACACGGCCACAAGCTTGGCCGTGTCTCCCTTGTGACCAAAGAAAGAAAGCAAAGAAAGAAAGACAGGCAGTAAGGGACACGGCCAGCTGACTTGGCCGTGTCCCATGAAAAATCAGGAGAGACACGGCCAAGCTTGTCTTGGCTTGGCCGTGTCACCCAAAAATATTTTGATTTCTTTTACAGAAAGTGGGGAACAAAGTGGGGAACATTGCTTTTTGCTTGCCAAAAGTAATACTAAACAAATATTTAGTGGGGAACAAAGTGAAATGGTGTGAGTTGGAAGGCATGGGTGTTGATTTTTGAATGAATTAAAAGGGATTGAAGAGGAAAATAGAGGGAGCTTGGTTCTTCTTCCACCATGGCTGCAAAAAAACGTGGGAGAGGGAGAGAGTGACACTCTCCCTTGTCCCTTCACCTCCAAACCTCCATTTCCATCCTCTCCACCTTCTCCATCTTCCATTGATAGGATCTTTGAGGTTCTTTGGGATAAATTGGGTTACAAGTTCTCAAAGGTTGAAGAAGCTTCATTGAAGGGAGTGGTGACTTGAGAAAGCTCCATTCCATCTTCCAAAGGCATATCCATTAAAGGTTGGTGACTTGAGAAAGCTCCATCCAAAGGTTTGGTGACTTGAGAAAGCTCCATTCCACATTGCAAGGGGAATCAACCATTGAAGAGGGCTTGAGTTCTTCATCAAACACATCAAGTGGAGCTAGGAGGAAGACTAGCAATCCTACTCTTGGCAATCTTCACAAGGGGTTTTTCTATTCTCTCTTTTAATTCATTTCTTATTGTTGTTGTTGTATTAAGAGATTGATATTGCAATGGACAATTTGTATTTGTGTTATATTGAGTTGAATGAATGTTATAAATTGATGATGTTGAGCTAAATACCCATGTTTAGGGTTTATAGTATATTTGGTTGAATGTCTTGATTTGATATTTACATTGATGTTCCTTGTTGATTGGTTGATTGTATTGTATTAAATGCTAGGTTGATAGATTAGCTACCTATTGATCTTTGAATATTGGATGACGAACCGAGAGGTGAAATTCGATATCGGAACTATATAATCGACCACCCTATGAATGAATTAGAAATATAAGTTCTAGGGTTTATTAATTTGGTAATGTAAAAGAATTGGTCATTGCTAATTCATGAATGTGAGAACTAATGGATGGGTAATTGACTAGTTAATCTTAAGGAACAAATTGATTTACAAGGTTATGTTAATGGACAATTGAGAATTGAGCTTTGATTGAATGGACCTATGACCCTAGGCACCTTCCCAAGAATCGATTCGATCTTGTACAACCATCACACACAACTCCACGCACGTTAATTTTAGGTTTAAATTATTCTTTCCATAATTCCAAACAACAAACTCTCGCATTTAAATAACTTGTCAATCAAGCTATTACGAACCACACCTTCTTGGGGAAACGACCTTGGGGCGATCACCTTTGCTACAGCTACCTCGTATACTTGCGAGTGACGCTTTGTAGTAGTACTTAATTCGAGCGCAACACCCACCAAAAACAATGGATCCCGAACAAATTCAAAGAATGGTGGATGATGCCCTCAATGCCAAAATGGAAGAAATAAAAGAGGTCCTAGCTGAGACCATAAAGAACCAATTGACTGCAATTTTAGAAAATCACGCCGAAGCATCTGCTAGCACTAAGAAGCCAAAGGACAAAGGGAAGACTAAAGTTGGTGAAATAGCTTTTGATGATGATAAGGTGATCATTGATGATGATGATTAGGCTCAATACTACCAAGATCCTCAAGACAAAAAGGAGCCGAAGGTTGTTGAGAAGGCAACTATTGAAAAGACCGAGACTTCTAATGTTGAAAAGATGATTGCTGATTTAGAAAAAAAATTGAGAAGAAATTGAAAACTGAAGAAATGTCTGAAGTTGACAAATTATTTGAGCTAGATGAAGAAGTTTCGTACAAGTTAAAGATGCCATCTTTTGCGAAGTATGATGGAACCGAAAATCCTCATCTACATGTGAAGCAGTATATCACCGCTATGCAGTCTGTCCGAGCTACTAAGGCTCAAACTCTAAGGTACTTTATGCTCTCATTGGACCCTGTTGTCCAAAATTGGTGCAATACCTTAGATGAAGGAACACAGAAGAGTTGGGATTTGCTATACAAGGCCTTCATCCAACAATATGGATACAATGTTGAAATGGAAGTTACCTTAATGGAAGTTGAGTCTATTAGGCAAAGGCCAAATGAGAATTTTGTGGACTATGTGAAAAGGTGGAGAAATAAGGCTACTTTGCTCAAGAAAAGGCCCGATGAGTCTAATCAAATAAGGATGATCGTGAGAGGTGTCATGCCCAACCTCCGTGAAAGGCTATCTCACACCCTTATAAGGGACTTCAAAGATCTTCACCAAGCTGGTCTGCAAATTGAAGAGTGGGAAAGGGAGAAGAATTGTTTTTCAATAAAAAGGAATGAGAAAGGGAACTACCAGCCGGGCAATCAAAGCACGCGAAAAGAAGTTGATGTTAATGCCACTAGTCAAGGAGGAATGAGGCAGTTTTTAGAATTAGGGAAGCCACTGTCTTGGGTTCTCAATAAGCTACAAAAGAAGGGATTGTTACAACCATTGACTTCTTGTCCTTTGCCTAATTCTCATCCACCTAACGTTGATACTAATGCATTTTGCCAATTCCATCAAAGGACTGGACACGAAACTGACAATTATATGAAGTTAAGGCATGAGATCCAGAATTTAATTGATAATGGCATGTTGTCTGAGTCGGACAAGCCCAATACCAAAGGTAATCCATTTCCAAGGTTCAACAGGGTGCCACCACCAGCAACCTTTATGGCAGGAAAAGGATTAGAAGAGCATTTTGTTTTATAATCCTTTAAAGATGGGGATATTAAAGATATGAAAGGAAAAGAAGCTCAAACTCAACAAACTTTCCTTAGCTTGAATGTTGCTTTTCAATTTTACTTTCTTTAATATTTAATTGGAACTATCGTGTTTTTCAAATTTAAATTTGTTTGAATAAATTACTGTGAGCGGGGATTTTTGCCCCCACTCCCGGTGGAATGGTTCTTGCGACTTCAGCACTGTCCAGGCATGGGGCCTTAGAAAACACGGACCTAAGTCAGGAGAAAATGGAGTCGCCACCCAGACGGGCCAGGAAAAAAGAAAGAGGTGGATGACTCAAATCCTAAGGAATCCCCAACCCCCTAATGGGTTCGGAAAGTTGGGTACGTGTGGGGAAGGTGAGAAATGGCCCAGCACCCCCACAACGCCCGGTTCATTGGAACCAGCCTCCTTTACAGGTCTTAATATTATAAAATTCTTAAATATAACAATATTATCCATATTACACATAATAATTAAAATAAAGCATCGATATATTGAAAATCAAAGTAATGTCCAAGGAAAATAAATTAATGGACACCCATCCGAGGATGGAAACATGTCCTCACATCCCATGCCTAAATAGGATACCCACCGAAAGGTAGAAACATGTCCTTTACATTGGTTCTAAAATAGAAAAGCAATTTAAATTACATGATATTTAACTAATGAGGTACCCACCAAGTGGAAACATACCTCTTACAACATTTGGAAATCTAAATAAAACAATAAAAGTAAATAACCATTCATAATAAATAAATCATCCATCAAAGATATTAAATATCAATAGAAAGTAAACATCCATCTATGATAAATTAAATAGACCAATCATTGAACTTAAATAAGTTAAAGCATATAAAATAAATCAAAGCATAATCAAATATAAAATTGAATAAGGCAAATAAAGATTCAAATTAGGGTTACTATTTCTATTTAAGATTCTTTATTTCATGTGTTTAGGGTTTTTGAATTTGTGGAATTAGGCTACTGTGAGTTTTTGAAGGAATTGGGATGGAGCCAAGTTTTATAATTTAATAGGTTGATAAAGTTCTTTGATTAACCAAATTAGTATTTGAGTGGTAAAATCATAAAATTAGGGTTTGAACACTTTGAAACACTTAGATTTATGATTTACGGTTACTCATTGAATTATGGTTTTAAACTTACTGTGTTTGAATTATAATTAAATTCATAAGATTTTAAAGTTTAAAGGATTAGGGATTAAAAAAAATAGGGTTTAAGGTTTTAAGAGAGTTAGGGTTTACTGTTTTGGTTTTTAGAGTTGAATTAGGGTTTTAGTATTTTTGATTTAGGGTTTCGAGGAATGCATTAGATTTTTAGGATTTGAAAATCAATTGATAATTTTATGAAAACTTTATGAAAATAAACCAAACGATTTAAAGTTTATAGAAGCAAAAAAAAAAGTTTTTAGGGCTTTTGGAAAGAAACAAAACTCAATTTAGGATTTTAAAAATTTTGAAAGTAAATTAGGGTTTTGGGGTTTTGAAGAAACAAAACTAACAACTTTAAACTTTTTTGGAAAACAAAGCAACGAATTAAAGTTTTTAAACTTTAGAAAAAGTGAATTGAGGTTCTAGGGTTTTTGAATTAAAAGAAACAATGGGATGATTTAGCTACTATGAAGAATAGAATTTAAACAATTGATGTATACCTCCATTTGTTGGTTCCACCAAAAATTTCTTCTTGGATGAACAAAAACAAAGACAAGCTTTGCTCCCTTTGATGGATTGAATTGCTATCTACTATGAGAAAAGAAATCAGGTTGATTCACTATCTTTCCTACTTAGTTTCGGTCTAAATTTTTCTCCCAAATCCGATCTAATTTTTGATCAATTTCTCCTCCAATTTCTTCCCTTATTTTGTGTTATTTTTTATCTTATTTATAGAAGAATTTTATGGTTAATCATAGTTATTCACGAAAGCTAATATTGATAAGAAAAGGAAACCGAAACCTAATTGCATTATGTTTCGAAAAAATTTGCGTCGGAAAAATTTTGCTGGCAAAAAAAACTGCTGCCGAAAAATTGCGCTGGCGAAAAAAAATTGCCGCAGTTGGCTGTGGCAGGGGCGAGGACTGGCCCATTGCCATTCGTCCCGTGCGCTAGTTTTCGGGGACAATTTTTTTGTCGCTGATTTTTTACTTTTATTTGTTTATTATTGAAAATTAGATACTAAAGCAAAAATTATTTAATTAAGATAAAAAAATTATTTTGGACTATTTAAAATATATTAGACAACACAAAAATTATTTTGGACTAATTAAAATATATCGGACCGGATTGGGTCAAAAATTAAGGGTCTACAGTTTCCCCCTGCTTGAATGATTTGAGACTTTAGTGAAAGAGAGTGAAAAGCAATAAGACTTAATTTTTGAGATGGTTGAGGTTTTGGGTTCTGGACCCTGTTCGAGTTCTGGACTCAAGGATAATTTTAGGTTCTGGACCAAAGGAAAATTTTGGTTATGGACACGAGCTAAGTTCTGGACTTAGAAAAGATTCTAGGTTCTGGACCCGAGCTAAGTTCTGGACTTAGAAGAAATTCTAGGTTCTGGACCTAAGTAAAATTTGGGTTTTGGACCCGATTCGAGTTCTGGACTCAAGGATAATTCTAGGTTCTGGACCTAAGAAAAATTTGGGTTCTAGACCCGATTTGAGTTCTGGACTCAAGGATAATTCTAAGTTCTGGATCTAAGAAAAATTTGGGTTCTGGACCCGAGCTAAGTTCTTAGACATAGAAATAATTCTAGGTTCTGGACCTAAAGAAAATTTGGGTTCTAGACCCGAGCTAAGTTCTAGACTTAAAAGAGATTCTAGGTTCTGGACCTAAGGGTAATTTGGGTTCTGGACCCGAGCCAAGTTATGGACTTAAAAAGAGATTCTATGTTCTGGACCTAAGAAAAATTTGGGTTCTGGACCCGAGCTCATAATTTTTTATTTCAAAAAAGTTTGGCTAATTTTTATGCATATGTTTTCTTCTTGCCCCATGCGTGTAAAAATATTTATATACACGTAATTATTTGAATGATTAAAGTGAATAATAGAATTTTCTGTTTATTTACTGTGTAGTCACTGTTCATGCACTATTCACTGTTCATAAATAGTAACTTTACTATTCAAAAATAGTATCAAATAGTAATTACTATTGGAAATAGTAATATTACTATTCATCAATAGTAATACTATTCATAAATAGTATATTTTACTATTCATAAATAGTAAAGTTTACTATTCATGAACAGTTTTGAATTTTTGTTTTTTATCTTGCCGTTTCTCTATATAAAGGAGCTAATTCTTTCATTCAATTCACAGTATAACTCCTCAATTCTATAATTCTCTCAAATTCTTTCAATTTTAGCACATATTTTTCAAAAAAAAAATGCATGCTTCAAGGTCAGGGATTCATTCTAATGCCGAGTTATTGGAGTTTATTCGGTATCATGAAGATGGAAATGTAGATATACTAGCCGGGATGCCGCTTTACCGAAGTTTCAACGAAAAGAGCACGGTAATTATTTTTCTCTCCTTTTCTCTTGATTTTTTGTCTTTCTGTTTTGTTTTTTTTTTATTTTTTGTCTATTATTTATTTTTGTTTTATTATTTTATTTTCTATTATTTATTATTATTATTTTTATATATGTTTTTATATTATGCTCTTTTATTATTATTGTGTTTGCCTTCATTTTTTATTTATATTTTATATTATTATTCTTTTTTAGGAAAAATAAATTAATTTAAGCAGATAGAATAATATGTACTTACCTGGTATTAACTTACATGGGTCTATGTTAGCATGATCGTTGCATTGTTCGGGCTGGAGGGTTTATTTATAAAGTCCTACAATGGTATGATGTAGTGCCTTCTCGGGTAAGGCGGATTATCCGAGATTGTGGCTTTGAGCAGTTCATCTTACAATTACCATTCGAGGAATACCAGATAGACTAGAGCATAGTCCAAGCGCTTGCAGGGCGATGGTTGGACACAACCCACACTTTTCACTTGCCCATTGTAGAGATGACAATTGGTCCGGTCGATTTTACTGCTATAACCGGCCTTCGATATGATTGTGTTTTGGTTCCTCTGACCAACGATATTTTAACATTTGAAGAAATTCAGGAATTAATTGGTATGGAACTATCATATAAAGGGCCTTTTGAGATAAAAATCAAGCCAATTCGCAGTTATTGGATGAACTAAGAAGGATGGGTTGGCAGAGACACGGCCGAACAGTATGCTCGAGGATTTTTGTTATATCTGCTTAGGTCGACCATCTTAGGCAGCACTGAATCCTCCATTCACTTGTTAGTGTTGAGTGCCCTTTCTTATTTCAGAATGGTACCATCTTCTGGTTGGGGTGAAGCTGGTCTTGCATGTCTTTACCATGGTCTCGATAAACTTTGCCGAAATAAGAAGTCTTTTTTCGGATTGATGGCAATTACCGAGGTATTCTTTCTTCCACCAATGTCATTTCCACTCTTTTCTTGCATGAATGTGATCTTTATTGTTATTGTAGGTATGGGCATATGAACACAACCTCGTGAGGGTACCCGGTATTTCTCAAGAGAGAATCGGGAATCCAAGATTAAATTACTGGTTGTCCGGTCGTGTGGACGTTCCCGACTCTCATCATGTGCATACTCATCGCTTTGTGTTGAGCTGCTTAACCTGGGATAAGGTAAAATAACATTATTATTCTGTAAATTTTATGTGAAAGTTTACCTACCTTATGTGATTTTGCAGGTAAATTTGGTGTGGTGGAACCCAGAAGAGTGGACAAACTGGTCTCCTTTAATGAGGGCTGCGCTATCTTTCCAACATTCTCACCGAGTTATTGCTGGCCCAGTGTCTAGTGGCTAGTTTCTTGGGGAGAGAGTTTATGAATGGTTTCTCGGTCCAGAGCAGCGGATGGTCTCGATGCATATCCCGGAATGTACTTTAAATATTATGTCGATGCCAAAGGATGCATGGTGGCCGACCCGGTATGGTTATAGTGCTGAGTCATTTCTCCATCTACCGGGTCCATTTTATGCCCATTTTATTCAAAGAAGACTCTTGAACTTTGATGTATCTCCTGTTGGTGTGCGAGAGATTCCTAAAGAAAATGAGGGTAGAGATGAAGAGGAACATCACGGAGATGCAGGAGAGTCTGTTCCACATCTCGGGACTAGTACTTCTCAGGTAAAACTTTTAGCACTTTTCCCTTGCAATTGCTTTTTTCTTTCTTTGATTCTTTAATGATTGTTGCAGGCTGTTGGCTTATTTGTTCATGAGGCTGGACCTTCTTTTACTGCCCCTTCATTTGCTCATTCTAGCCCGCCAGATATGTCATCTCATCCGCAGGGTATTGATTTGAATTACCTGGTACATTCCTTATTTCATGGTAATTTATGCTATATGTATTAATGATTATGTATGCTCTTACCTTTTCCTTTTTGGCTCCCAGTGGATGCTCGAAGAACAAAATAGAAAACTTCAAGAAGAGTTGGCTGCAAGTCGTCAGCAGGCTTCTCATTTTAAAATTTTATATCATCAATCCAAACAACATTTCTGAGACTCCGATTTCAGGGGATGAGGGATCCCGGCACTTCTTCATCAAGAGGCCCCCAGACTAATGACCATGAGATCCTTTCTTTTGCTTTCGATGAGGACCATGACGGATCGGAACTTCAAGGTAATAGGGATTTTGGTGCTCCCGCTTCAGGTGATCCCGGGAGGAGTAATTTGCTGGATTTTGGTGCTTCCTCTTCGGGCAGACTCGGGACAAGTAATTTGCCCCCTCCTCCAACAGGCGATGACTTTTTCAAGGCTTTATTTGATGACCTACCACCACCCTCTTAGTGATATGTAAATATTGTAGCAATTGTAAAATATTGTACAATAATGAAAAAATACAATTTCCATCTTTACTATAACTCTTTTTTTTTCCAGCGCCACTTTGTTTTTTATATCACATCATAAACAATGCATCACAACTTCCCTTTTCACAGCCGCACCATTTGCTAAACCAAATCCAACGTGGTAAAGAAATTTTGTTGCTAATTCCTTTTCTTATGCCATACTATCGTATTCTTTCCCATCACCTTTTCCTCTTCCCTTTTGGAAAAGGTTATTTCCTCTATATAAATCACCTTTCATGTCATACTTCATACAGAATCCAAAATTCTTTCCATTCCCAAGCAAATAACTCCCTTTAACAATTTTAATTTTTCTTTATTCATCCACCATGACCGAACATCATTTAAAGAAGATAAAAATTCAATTTAAGAATATGGATGCCATTCATTGGAAGCAAATTTCATGGTAAAAACTTGATGTTTTAAAGTGTTTTCAAAATGTTAAATTGGACCACTCCTTCTTACATGCCGTGGCTTCCTTTTGGGATATGGATTCTAGGGTATTTAAAATTAATGGCTTTGAAATTTGTCCCTTGATTGAAAAATTTGAGGCCATCCTTGGATATCCAAATAATCAACAAATGGCATTACCCACACTGATTTCCAAGACTCAACAGAAGATGCAGATGTTATTTCAAATTTTAAAACCCGAAGTTTTTCGGTTGATGAGAGGTTAAAAAATTCTACTTACTCCTTTGATTGACTTTTGTCTCTCTCATTTGGCCCCTACTATGGCATGGGGACGCATGCTCTGTCTTTGCTTGCTCGGCCAATTCTTGCTTGTTTCTTCCAATGGCAATATTGATCCACGGGTATTGGATATTATGGACCAAATGGAAGGAGGCTTGTCGCCGGTACCTGTGATCTTAGCTGAGACACTAGTTGGATTAGACATACTTAAATCAGGAATGTCAAAGAGACTGACTGGGAGTCCGTTGCTACTTCAGGTAATTACCTAAATTGTCATTTCAAGTTTTCAATTTAGGTTTTCTTTTTCTTCTTTTATTTATTGCTCTAATTTTTGCCTAGTTCGCCCGTATGGGTTTTCGAAACTAGCTAGCTGTCCTAATTTTTGCTTAAGTTGCCCTCGCGGGTTTTCAACTTAGTGGACTTCTTTCTTTCTTTCTTTCTTTTTGTTATATATTTTTTATTGCTCCAATTTTTCCTAGTTTGCCCATGTGGGTTTCCGGAACTAGCGAACTGTCCTAATTTTTTCCTAAGCAGCCCTTACGGTTTTTTAACTTAGCGGACTCTTTTTTTTAATTTAATTCTTTCTTCACAGATTTGGCTTCAGGAGCATCTTTGCTTGCTTGATGCTCCATCCATGGATTTTTCCAGATATCTGCCACGTCATCATTCTGCTAGGAAACTACTCCATCCTGCTTACTCGTATGCTGACTAGGTTGACTGGATCCACTCATGCTCTGAAGTCAATATCCGTTGGTTGGTACCATGGTGGAAGATTTCTCGTATCACCATGTGGACATATTTGATGTATGCTCCCCTTGCTGCTCTTCGTCAAGGTACATGCTATGATCCTTGCCGACTTGGCCGTCAGTATGGAGCTGAGCCTCGTGATTCTGACTTTGTTCCCAACTTAGACATGCCTTGCTTGACTGAAGCCTACTTGGATCGGCTGAGGCAAAGCTGGCCTGCACGTTATTGACTGCCATAGATTTTGCATTTATCAATTCAGAAAGTGTATTGTTAGGATGAAAAAATAATCAAAGTAATAAAAGATGCTTCTTTTCCATTTAAAATTTGTCATCACCTTTTGCTATTGTGTTTATTTATTTAATCCATATCTGGTCAAATACTTATAACAGTGCACATAGAACAATTTTAACATTAATTCTGATTTATTAAATTAGGGAACAACCTAACATAAAGCCAGCATACACAAGACCACTCCTGTTGTCAACTAGCCCTTTCGGGTTTTCTAATTGACGATTTTCTCTCATTTAGCCCTAATTGTTGCCTAGCCCGCCCTTTTGGGTTTTTGGGACTAGCGGACTGCTCTAAATTTTGCCTAGGCCACCCTTTTTGGGTTTTCAACCTAGCGAGCTTTTTTTTTTATCATACATAAAACCTCTTCAACCTGTCAATGTTTACTGGCTCACTAAATTCGTTCCCATCCATGTCTGATAACTTCACCGCACCTTTGTTCATGACTTGTTTCATGACATATGGCTCCTCCTAGCTAGGCCTGAACTTCCCTCTTGGATAAGATACATTAGGCTTACATTGCTTCAACACCAAATCCCAAATCTGAATTTTCTAACCTTAACCCTTCTATTGTAGGCCCGAGCTATCTTCTTTTGATACAGTTGGTGATGATACAGTGCCTTTAACCTTTTTTCTTCTAGTAAAGCTAATTATGTGTAACTGCTCACTACCCATTCTGTTTCAGGCAGTTCAGCTTCCAAGACTACCCTAAATGACTCGATTTCTATTTCAATAGGCAACACTACTTCCATCCCGTAAACTAAAGAGAATGGTGTCATTCCAGTGGGCGTTCGCACACTTGTCCTATATTCCCATAAAGCAAAGGGAAGCATTTCCGACCAATCCTAGTAAGTCTTAGTCATCTTGGATAGAATTTGCTTAATTTTCTTGTTTGTTGCTTCTACTGCACCATTAGCCTTTGGTCTATAAGGAGAGGATCGATGATGATGGATGCGGTACTTTGAGAATAAATCCTTAACTGCTCCTTGAAACTGTACCCCATTGTCTGATATCACACTGTGCGGGATCCCGTATCTGCAGCTTGCACCCAGTTTATTGAAGGATTCGGCTTCGACCCATTTTGAAAAATAATCTACTACTACCACAATGAATCGGCGACCGTTTGAAGTTGTCGGATGTATCTCTCCTATAATGTCGATACCCCAGGTGGAAAATGGCCAGGGTGAAGACATAGAATGTAATTCTTCAGGAGGCATGTGATTCAAGTTACCATACATCTGACATTGTTGGCACTTCTTTACGAACTCAATACAATCTCTCTCCAAGGTCAACCAGTAGTAACCTTGTCAAATAATCTTCTTAACTAGGGCCAAACCACTCATGTGCGAACCGTAACGTCCCGCATGTATTTCTGACATGATACGGTCCACTTTAGGCTTTCTTAAACATCTCAAATGCACCCCATTGGGCCATCTTCGATATAAATCCCCATGGAAGGTGATGTATTGCAATGACCACCTTCTTATGGCTCTTCTCTCTTTCTTTGTTGCCCCAGACGGGTATTCTCTTTTCTCCAAAAATTGCCTTATAGTATCATACCATGCATCATGGTCTGTATCAATTTCCATGATTATTTCATATTCATAGCAAGGAGTTGATGAATAGGTCAAGATCAGAGGCTTAAGGAATAAGCTGACAGGGTTTTCCCATACCGAAGCCAATGTGGCTAGGGCATCAGCCATCTGATTTTTTTCTCTTGATAGTTGTATAAACCTACACTCCTTAAAGTTCTTCTTCATTATGGTCAAGTAATGGTGGTATGGCTTCAATTTTTCTTCTTTCAACTCCCACTCTCCATTTACTTGGGATACTACTAGCAATGAATCGCCATGGACTTCCACCTTATCCACCTTCATAATCATTAGGGTTTCCAAACCAAAAATACAAGCTTCATATTCCACCATATTATTGGTTGCCCTAAATTTCAACTTTTTGGCTAAAGGGATAAGTTCCCCTTCAGGCGATTCTAGTATAACTCCCAAACCTGCTCCTTTCCTATTTACTGCTCCATCAAAATACATTTTCCACCCTTGTACTTTAATTGCTTCTAAATGTTCATCTAGAAATTCCAAGATTACCTCTTTGCTTTCTGGTAATGGTTGTTGAGCTAGGAATTCAGCTACCGCTCTACCTTTGATTATTTTCCTGGTTACATACTCAATCTCAAATTCTTCTATTATTATCAACCATCGACCATATTTCCCAATCAAAGAGGGTGTCTCCCTTAAGTACTTCATTGGATCCAACTTGGAAATTGCTTTCACACTAATGCCGCAACTTCTTAGAAGACCAGACCACAGCTACACAGGTCTTTTCAATGATACTATACTTAATTTCATAAGGCAGGAGCTTTCTACTCAAATAGTAAACTGCATGCTCAATCCCTGATTGATCTGCTTGGGCTAGCATGGCTCCTCTCGACTCTTCTTCTACTGCTAAGTATAGTAGTAGAGGTTTGCCGGGTTTAGGTGATTTTAAAATAGGAGGATTTAATAAATACTCTTTTATTCTCTCAAAGGCCTTTTGGCATTCTTCATTCCAAATGACTGGCTGATTCTTTCTAAGCAATTTGAAGATAGGGTCACAAATTGTTGTGAGTTTTGCTATGAATATGCTAATGTATTGCAATTTACCAATAAATCCCCGAACTTCTCTCTCTGTCTTAGGGGCTGGCATATCCCTGATTGCTTTAACTTTGTTAGGATCAATCTCAATGCCATTTGGACCAATCACATGTCCTAATAATTTGCCTGAAGTAACACCGAACACACACTTCTTTGGGTTCAATCTTAGCTTATATTTCACAGCTCTATCGAAGAATAATTCTAAGGTAACTTCCATTTCAACATTGTATCCATAGTATAATATAAATACCAACGGAATCAACTTCTCTTATCCCCAGTGGAGTCGACATTGTGAGTAGGGATTTTTGCCCCCACTCCCGGTGGAATGGTTCTTGCGACTTCAGCACTGTTTAGGCTCGGGGCCTTAGAGAACACGGACCTAAGTCGGGAGAAAATGGAGTCACCACCCGGACGGACCGGAAAAAAAGAAAGGGGTGGATTACTCGATTTCGAAGGAATCCCCAACCCCCTAATGGGTTCGGAAAGTTGGGTACGTGTGGGGAAGGTGAGAAATGGCCCAGCAACCCCACAATGCCCAGTTCATTGGAATCGACCTCCTTTATAGGTCTTAATATTATAAAATTCTTAAATAAAATAATATTATCCATATTACACACAATAATTAAAATAAAGCATCGATATATTGAAAATCAAAACAATATCCAAGCAAAATAAATTAATAGACACCCATTCGAGGATGGAAACATGTCCTTACATCCCATGCTTAAATAGGACACCCACCAAAAGGTAGAAACATGCCCTTTACGTTGGTTCTAAAATAGAAAAGCAATTTAAATTACATCATATTTAACTAATGAAGTACCCACCAAGTGGAAACATACCTCTTACAACATTTGGAAATCTAAATAAAATAATAAAAGTAAATAACCATTCATAATAAATAAATCATCCATCAAAGATATTAAATATCAATAGAAAGTAAACATCCATCCATGGTAAATTAAATAAACCAAGCATTGAACTTAAATAAGTTAAAGCATATAAAATAAATCAAAGCATAATCAAATATAAAATTGAATAAGGCAAATAAAGATTCAAATTAGGGCTACTATTTCTATTTAAGATTCTTTATTTCATGTGTTTAGGGTTTTTGAATTTTTGGAATTAGGCTACTGTGAGTTTTTTAAGGAATTGAGATGGAGCCAAGTTTTAGAATTTAATAGGTTGATAAAGTTCTTTGATTAACCAAATTAGTATTTGAGTGGTAAAATCATGAAATTAGGGTTTGAACACTTTAAAACACTTAGATTTATGATTTACGGTTACTCATTGAATTATGGTTTTAAGCTTACCATGTTTGAATTATAATATTTAAATTTATAAGATTTTAAAGTTTAAAGGATTAGGGTTTAAAAAAATTAGGGTTTAAGGTTTTAAGGGACTTAGGGTTTACTGTTTTAGTTTTTAGAGTTGAATTAGGGTTTTAGTATTTTTGATTTAGGGTTTCGGGGAATGCATTAGATTTTTAGGATTTGAAAATCAATTGATAATTGTAATATCCCCATATATGCCCTAGAAGTTTTGAATGTTGTTATTGTTGATGTTTTTGTTGTTGTTGTTTTAAATGGGATTGAATGTATATTTTGATTTGAAAGAGAAAAAGGAATTGGAAAGTGAATGCTTATGTATATGTGTTTTGGGAAAGAAAAGAGGGTTTAGAGAGAAATGTATATGTTGTTTATATGATAATATATATAACATATAAGTTGGTCAAGGGATAGTCAATGCAAGAAGATATTTTCATTTGTGATAGGTGAATTACTTATATGGGCATATAAGAGACAAAAGGTTAGTTAAATGGTTAAGGGCATTGAAGTAATTTTCTTTTGGAAATCTCTTGGTGGAGATTTAAAGAGGAAAAGAAGGGTTGACTTGTGATTATTTTCTTCTCTTCTCATGTGGGTGCCGGCCATTCAAGAAAGGAGAGAGCAAGAGAGGTGTTCTTGATGCTAGAAGCAAATTGAAGAGGAATCAAAGGGATTTGATTAAAGAATTGTGAAATTTCTTCATTTGAGGTAAGCTCTTTTCTTTGATTTCTTTATTCCCTTAAAGTGATATTGGAAGTAAATTTAGGATTTGTTGATTTGATGATGAGAGGTGTTTGTGATGTGTTTTCAAGTGTTAAAATTGATTTTTAGTTAAGAGTTTAAATAAGTGTTGTGGTTGGAAGTGGTGGATGTTGGTTTTAGGGTTTTGGAAATGGTAAGTGATAAATTATATTGTGTTATTTTGGATTAGGTTTTGGAAGAAGGTGATTTGCTCTAATTTGAGAAGTGAAGAATTCTTGGAGAAAAGAAAGTGTTTAGAGTTGTATAATTGGTGCAAAAGGTAAGTACAAATTATATGGGTACAAACATGCATATGTTGTTTAATCTTAAAACACTTTTGTTTGTAAATGTGATAGAGTATCAAATGTATTGTTAATGAATGTTGGTGATGAAAATATTGTGATGAGCATGTAAAATAATTGCTAATGATGTTGATTATGTCCATTTGAATGAGGTAATGTTGTGTACAATGTGTGTTAAGTTATCCAAAAGAAATTTGGCTACATTAAGGGTTTATGCATGAGAGACACGTAATTTGGGGCGGTCGCTATTATTCATGTGCGGTAGCGACTTAGGTCGGGCTTCTGACCGCGAAACCTACTGTGATAAGGTTTCATCTTGTAATTGTATGGAGCGGTCGTATTCAGGTGAGGTGCGACCGCTAGAAAGGTTCTGTTCACCTTATTGGAAGTAACCTAATCTTGCAACAAGATTCTCAAATACATGTTAAATAGATCATCCATTTGAGTTGTCAAGGATCAAAATAGAGATCATTTGTCTAACATCATTGTTGAATCATAAAATGTGAGATGATATGAAATGTGATTTAAAGCCATTGTTATTGGCTATGATGATTTAATTGAATGAAACAAGGCATGATTGCCAATATGATAATGAGAAGTGATAATGGAATTGATAATGCATATGATATCACATGAACAAGGTTATGTTTTATGCATTGTGAATCTTGTGGATTGCAATGATGCTATATATATATTGTGAAGGATATGATGAAGTAATTGCTTATGTATAATTGAATAATGAAATATTATGATATGATTTGAGATATCATATAATGTGAAGTCATTGTTATTGACTATGATGATTCAAATATAATGTGAAGTCATTGTTATTGACTATGATGACTCAAATATGAGGTGAAGCCATTGTGATTGGCTATGATGATTCAAAGGAAATGTGACACCATTGTTATTGGCTATGATAATTCAATTGAGAATAAAATTGATAAATGAATGGTATAGCTAATGTGTTATTCCATTTTCAGAGTTTGTTGTTGGTGGCATGCCTAATAAGTGTAACAATCTCTTGAAGTTAGGTTGGATTGAATCCTTGAAGCCTAATTGAGATGTTACCACCCTTGAAGCTAGGTTGGGTTGGTTCTTGAAGCCAAGTTGGGTTGAAGCTTTGTCACGACCCAATTTGTACATATGTACAGTACGTCCATGTACAGTAAGAGGAACCCTCCCGAGAAGCTACTCAAAAGCGCGAAGTGAAGGGAAGTTCTGTAAAATTGAAAGGACCTATTTGAAAAGATTGTAAAGTTTTAGGGAGGTGACCGTAATTACCAAAAGTTGTTCCGGAGGTCCTTAATAGTGCACATAACAGACTCCATAAATGGAAAGTAGAGAAAAATCGGACAGTAACGGTGCGACACGGTTTTTCCCGAAAAAGTACGGTTTGGAAGATATAGGGGATTTTGACCAGGGGCATCATGGTCATTTTTAAAAGTGTCTCGAAAGTAATAAAGGATCTCAAAAATGAAAAGTAGAGGAAAAACTGAGTCAAAAAGTGTACCACAGCATTCGGCGAAAGTGCGCGGTTTAAAAGTTACGAACGAGTAACCGCCGGAGGGTATTTTGGTCTTTTCACACCTTAGAGCATAAAATTACAGCACAATGAGGTTGAGGGGCCAAAATATAATTAAGATGAAGTCCAAGGGCTTGGGTTGTAAATAAATTAAAGAAGGAGACATTTGGACCAATGAGAATTGGCCATTTTCTCACATATGTGTACCAATGGGAAATCAACATCTACACCATGACCTATCAACCTCTCTTGGCTGCCATTTGGAGGAGAGAACACCACAAAAATAAAGCCAAGAACTCTCTTTGTTCTTGCTTGGCCGAAAATAGGAGGAAGGGAAAAGAGAGAGAGATTGTTTTTCTTTTCACGTAGCCAAATTTGGAGAATTGGGAGAGATTGCAAACTTTGGTGGAGAATAAGATTTTGAGGTAAGGAAATTCATCTATGGTTCTATTTTTTTTATTGGTTATAGTATTTGTAAGATAAAAAAATGAAAGAATAAATATGATGATTATAGAAAATTTAAGAAGTTGAGGAAAAGTGAAAGAGGTGATTTGCACATATAAGATTAAGGATAAAAAGGATGACTAGTAGTTTAGTTAGCAAAAGAAGGCATGAAGCACTTAAATTTTATTATGTTCTTGACATGGATTTTATGAAAATTATAGGAAATCAAGAAGTGAGAGAGAAGGAAGGAAGCAAAGAAGACATAAAAGAACTAGAAACAAGTGAAAAGAATTAAGGTTTGGTACTTAAATCATTGCCTTTTCAATTAATTCACATATTTTGCAATATGGGATTTTTGAAATGGTTTTGAAATGATGTTATTATGTGTGGTAAATATGTGGAAAAGTGCTCTTGAACCATATGTAATCAATTGATTGTGAAAAGAATGAAAACAAAACAAACTAGCTAAATTTATGCAATTATTCATAAACTTTGATGAGTTTTTAATCACTCCTTTGGTTTGATTTTTGGAAGAGGGACCCATAGTCCTTCAATGGTATCACAAAAGGATTCTAAAAATCAATTTTGCAAGAAAAAAATGAATTTCCCTCAAGTTTGGAAAATTGGGCCGAATGGTCCCTTTTGGGCACCATTCTGCAGCTTTCATTTTGGGCAGTCCGTTGAAGGGGCAAACGAAAGAATTTTTCGACAAAATTTTACATGCATTTAGTTAACTTATGAAAGTGTTTTCCTGCAAAAATTCAGCCAAAAATAAGTTTGTTTACTTGGTCAAAACCGTTTCCAAAGTTGACTGATTTTCAGCAGTAAAAACAGATTTTACCATTTAGTTGTCGCGCGCCATTGCGTTGCCGATTTTACGCGCCGCGCTACTATTCCTTTGGTCATTTTTCTAAATGTGTTAAAACTTGAATATTATGATATGGATTGATGTTAAATCATATAAAATGACATGAAGGAGAATTGGAAATGATCAGAAAGGCATCATGACAAGCTATTCCGACAATACATGCATTATGGACAAATCATGGTTTATTGAATATCATGATCAAAGTAATTTAATAAATTATTTATGCTCTACTTGGTATATCAGAACCCTTGAGATAAGGGTATGATGCATTATACTATTACTGCAGTACTGCTTATGACATGATATGATATTCCGGCTGAAGGCCGATGATTACAATGATATGATCAATGATGCAATGATAATGGCCATTGGCACATGTGCAAGAAATATGATGAAAGATAATGAAATATGATCATGATGAGATATGTTTATCACGACTCTTCCTTATCCGCTGATGTTCTGTTAGACCAGTAGAGCCCCTAAATTGATAAAAGCAAAATGAGTACTTTATAAATTCAGAATATGGTATTTAATCTTTTATCATTATGTTTATATCTTATTCATTTAATTAAAGTATTCAATTGCATGTTTTGAATTACTCATTTATTTTATTTATGAAATGCAATGATTTATGTACCCACTAAGCAAACGCTTAGCGAGTTTAGTTTCCTTTCTAAACTCGTAGGTTGAGCACGAAGCTGGTTTCTACAGTGTTCCGAGCAGCTGGTGTTGGCAACTCTTCGGATAGAAAGATATTATAAGTAATGTAACTAGAATGGCATGTACATATGTTAGTGTAACTAAGAATTGTATGTATGACTAGTAAAAGACCATAGTACGTGTGCTAAGTATATTAACTAATGTATGTTGTATGAATTAGTGTGTATGGATGTGTGTATAGAAGTGTGAAACTTTAATGCAGGTTGTAGTGGAGGGTATAAGGAGTTCGACTATGGAAGTGTTTGAGATTGATTGAGATTGTTGGATTGAGAACAAAATTGTTTTAAAAAAAAATCAGTTTTGGCGACACTTGGGACCCCTAAATATAGGGGAAACTCTGGCAAAATTTTTTAAAATCTACACTTAAAATTGGCTAAGTAAAATATTAAGACTCAATCATTATGAGATAACAGTCCATCTTGGTCTATAAACGTAGGCTGAGATGGGGTGTTACATTTAGTGGTATCAGAGCATAGGTTTAGTCGATTCTGGATAGTTAGTTGAATCAAACTGTGAATGCATGACGCATAGGCTTAGGAAGGGAATTTTAATAAGCTGATGTTTATGTTTATGATACTTATTAGTGGTATTGTGTTATTGAGAACAGGAGTGAAGATGAGTGATTCGAAGCAACCAGCTAAATTGGTTTTAGGTCCTAAACCTTATTCTCGGGCCAGCACAAGTGAGGAACAAGCCATAGATAAGAAGCTTTTTGAATTGGGAAAGGAGAATCTGCTCCAGAAAATTAAAATAGAAGCCAGAGAGCGGGAAATAGCAGAGTTGAAAATGGAAATATTTAGAATGAAGAGGAAACAGGAGGAGCAAGAGGAAGTAATAGATCAGCTGAGAGACTTGAGACTTCAGGACCGGGAAGACTTAGTGTTAGCCCTGGATAATGTTAGGCTCTTGATAGAAGATGTTAGGGCGTTACAAGTGGATAAGAGGCAAACTACAGTAGAGCTTGAGAATGTGAATCGTTTGGCTAGGACCTTGCAAGGAAGGGTAGAGATGTTACAGGATAGAATGGACGAACTCCCTCGTAACCTTCCTAGAGTTCAGTCTAACGAGGTAGATCCAGATCCGATGGAGTTTGCTTCAGATAGTGCTACCTTTCCCCTAGCTCCTACTTATTGAGCTGTGATGGACTGATGATTTTGCTACCCCTTTGGGTTATGTATATAAGCGGATAAAAATGCAACAGTAGATAGGCCATTTTGTTGTAAATAGATATAAATAGGCCATAAGTAGGAGTATGTGATGATGTATGTTAAATATGTATGAAACACGATTATGTGAATAAATAAGGTTATGTTTATATTAAGTGTATGATCTGAAATTACGATTGGAATTTATCTATGTACATGCCATATAGGAAATTTTATAGGTCAAGCCAAACCAGCTGCTAACTTTATTATGATATACATGTATATGATTGTAGAATGTCGCAAGAAGTTGAATCACAGAGAGCCGTAGACGAGGAGGGCGAGTCACGTGCCTCCGTGCCTATAAATGTAGAGGAGAATTTTGAAAATATGCCACAACCAGCAGCGGCGGCCGCGGAAGGCCCCGATGCTTATTTACGACAAATGGCAGCAGCATTTCAACGAATGGCAGGAATGGTACCTGCTGCTGCTGAAAGAGAGAAAAAGCCCCCAATCGAGAAATTAAGGAGATATGGAGCTAAGGAATTTAAAGCTAGTAGGGAAGAAGGATCTGAAGAAGCGGAATACTGGTTAGATAGTACTATTAGAGCATTGGATCAATTAAGGTGCACGCTAGAGGAAAGATTTATTTGTGCCACATCTCTTTTGGTTGAAGAAGCGTACATTTGGTGGGAGACTACGCAGCAGCGAGTGCCACCAGAACAGCAGACATGGGAATTTTTCCAAACCGAGTTTAGGAAGAGATATATCACCGAGGCATACTTAAATGCAAAATGAAATGAATTCACGTACTTAAAGCAAGGAAGAATGACGGTATCCGAGTATGAAAAAGAGTTCACTCGTCTTAGTAAGTACGCGAGGAGAATGATAGAAACAGAACAGGAAAGATGCCAGAGATTCTTAGAAGGATTAAACAATGAAATCAAAGTGCAATTGGTAGTCATAGATATATCAGAATTTTCCAAGCTTGTTGCAAAGGCTTTGGATGTTGAGAAAGTACAAGTGGATGAGAGGAATAGGCACCAGCGCATGCAGCAAAAAAGAACACAAACTCGAGGCCTAGGGGGACCTCAGCAAGCCTGAAAGAGATTCAATGGAGGAAGTAGTTCTATGCAACAAGGCGGGCGATTTCAGAATCAGAGGTCAGGCCGAGGTATGAGTTATCAAACATCTGTAGCCAGTGCACCGGGGTCGTTTAGAAGAGGCTTCGGAAGAGGATTAAGTAGAGGTCGAGGAAGAAGTAACAATCCAGGAATTAGTGAAGGATTTGGAAGAAACACGAGTTTTGAAAGATATACTTTTCCTCTATGTGAACATTGTGGACGGAAACATGGAGGCGAATGTTGGTATTTAACTGAAGGATGCTGGGAGTGTGGAGCACTAGACCATATAAAGGTGAACTGCCCTAAAATACAGATGACTACTCCTGCACCAACAGAGAGGTCACAGCTTATCTTTGGCAGAGGCCGAGGTAGAGGAAGAGGAGGTAATCCAAATTTTCAAAAGGCACAATCAGAGACTATTAACCAGCCTAGTACAAGTGCACCAGCAAGGGTATATGCGATGAGAACCCGAGAAGAAGAAGAAGCACCGGACATCATTGTTGGTACGTTTTATATGTTCAACAAACCTGTACATGCTTTAATTGATCCCGGATCCACACATTCGTACATATGCATGCATAGTGAGAATTTAGAAGGATTACCAGTAGAATATGTCAAGTCCGGTATACTAGTTACAAACCCTATAGGAGATGAAATAGTTACGAACAAAGTAATCAAAGAATGCCCTATAGGGATACACGGAAGGGTATTTCCTGGAAATTTGATGGAATTACCATTTCGGGAATTTGACATAATTTTAGGAATGAACTGGTTAGCAAAGCATAAAGCAATAGTTGACTATGAGAAGAAAAGAGTGACGCTCCATACCCCTTGCGGAGAGGAAGTGACAGTAGTCGGAAAAAGATGCGACTATTTGAACAACATAATATCGGCAGTGACGGCAAGGAAGCTAATACAAAAAGGATGCGAGGCATATCTAGTAAGCGCCATGGAAGCAAAGAAAGACGCTACTAGGATCCAAGACATACCATCGGTGCATGATTTTCCCGATGTTTCCCAGATGAGCTACCCGGATTACCACCTAAGAGAGAAGTGGAATTCACCATAGATGTTTATCCGGGAGCTGCACCAGTGTCGATTGCCCCATACCGAATGGCTCCAGCGGAACTCAAGGAATTGAAGACGCAATTACAAGAGTTACTCGACAAAGGCTTTATACGACCAAGCGTTTCCCCATGGGGTGCACCAATACTTTTCGTCAAAAAGAAAGATGGATCTTTAAGGCTATGCGTGGATTATCGACAGTTGAACAAACTCACAATCAAGAACAAGTATCCACTACCACGCATTGACGATTTATTCGATCAACTCAAAGGAGCCAATGTATTTTCAAAGATAGATCTCCGATCGGGATACCATCAGCTGCCAATTAAGGAGGGGGACATTTCAAAGACTGCTTTCAGAACTCGGTACGGACATTATGAGTTTCTTGTAATGCCTTTTGGGCTTACAAATGCACCAGCGGTATTTATGGATTTGATGAATCGAATTTTCCATCCGTACCTTGACCAATTCGTAGTGGTGTTTATAGATGACATTCTTGTGTATTCAAAGAACAAAGAAGAACATGATCGACACCTCCGCATTGTATTGCAAACATTGAGAGAAAAACAACTATATGCCAAGCTCAATAAGTGTGAATTTTGGCTGGAAGAAGTGACATTCTTGGGACACATTGTAACTGCTGAGGGCATCAGAGTGGATCTTAAGAAAATAGAAGCTATTTTGGATTGGAAACCGCCAAGGACAGTAAAAGAAGTGAGAAGTTTCCTAGGATTGGCAGGATACTATCGACGATTCGTGAAAGGATTTTCCATTATCGTCGCCCCAATGACCAAGTTGCTTCGGAAGAATGCTAGATTTCAGTGGACAGATGAATGTCAAAGAAGCTTTGAGAAACTAAAAGGAAAGCTAACAAATGCCCCGATACTCACGCAACCAGTGTCCGGTAAGGACTTTGTGATATACAGCGATGCATCGCACATTGGCTTAGGTTGTGTACTCATGCAAGAAGGTAAAGTGGTCGCGTATGTTTCCCGGCAACTTAAACCATACGAGAAGAATTATCCAACACACGATTTAGAATTGGCAGCTATTGTATTGGCATTCAAGACATGGAAACATTACCTGTATGGAGAAAAATGCTACATTTATACAGATCACAAAAGCTTGAAGTATCTGCCAACACAAAAGGACCTCAATTTGCGACAAAGGAAATGGATCCAAATTATGGCAAACTATGACTATATCATAAACTATCATCCAGGAAAGGCGAACGTCATTGCTGACGCACTTAGTAGGAAATCAATGCAAGCTTTAAGGGCTATGAGGATCAGTTTGAGACCAACCAAAGAAAGAGCACTGCTAGCAGAAATGCAAACACGACCCACGTTTTTTCAGGAAATCCACCAAGCACAACAAAAAGATAAACAAGTCCAAAAATGGATCAAGCAAGTACAAGAAGGAAAAAGTACAAAGTTTCAAATTTCAAGAGACGGCAGTTTATATTACGAAAGTCGGACAATAATACCAGCAACAGGAGATATAAAAAAGAAGATTCTTCATGAAGCCCACAGTAGTTCTTACGCAATGCACCCAGGGGCTACAAAATGTACCAAGACTTGAAGAAATTCTATTGGTGGCCAGGAATGAAGGGAGACATCGTAGATTTCGTAACTAAGTGTTTGACATGCCAGCAAGTGAAAGCAGAACATCAAGTGCCATCAGGACTATTACAGCCAATTACAATTCCGACATGGAAATGGGATCGCATCACTATGGATTTCGTCACAGGATTGCCAATGACGAGAGATAAACATGACGCTGTATGGGTAATTGTCGATCGATTAACTAAGTCAGCTCATTTTCTGCCTGTGCGAATGGACTATTCAATGGATAAATTGGCAGAAATATACGTCAAAGAGATTGTACGATTGCATGGAGTCCCGACATCCATTATTTCGGACAGAGATCCACGGTTCACTTCGAACTTTTGGAGAAAGCTCCAAACAGCCCTCGGAACCCAAGCAAGCTATAGCACTGCTTTTCATCCTCAAACGGATGGGCAATCTGAAAGAGTAATTCAGATTTTGGAAGACATGATGAGAACCTGTGTTATGGATTTTAAAGGCAGCTGGGATAAGTACCTAAGCCTAATGGAATTCGCATATAACAACAGCTACCAATCCAGCATACAGATGGCACCCTATGAAGCATAGTACGGAAGAAAGTGTAGAACGCCAATATGTTGGACAGAACTAAGTGAGGAAAAAGTTCTTGGACCCGACATTGTAAAGGAGACTCAGGAGAAAGTTAACATCATTCGAGACAGACTAAAGGTTGCATCAGATAGACAGAAGTCGTACGCAGACCTGAAACGAAAAGACATAGAATTTGCAGTAGGGAACAAAGTTTTCCTTAAAGTTTCTCCATGGAAGAAAGTACTGAGATTTAAGCAGAAAGGCAAGTTAAGTCCCAGATTCATTGGACCATACGAAGTCATCGAACGTATAGGCCCAGTAGCTTATCGGTTAGCCCTACCACCCGAACTGGATAGGATACATAATGTTTTTCATGTTTCAATGTTACGACGATATCGTTCAGACCCTGCACACATCATCAAGACACAAGATATCGAGGTCCAGCCGGACTTGACTTATGAAGAGGAGCCAGTGAAGATTTTGGCACGAGAGGTTAAAGAATTGAGAAATAAGAAAATTCCTCTGGTTAAAGTATTGTGGAGAAATCATAAGATAGAAGAGGCAACCTGGGAAAGAGAAGAAACTATGAAGCAGCAATATCCGCATTTGTTTACAACTGACTAGCTTCGGGACGAAGCTTAAATTTTAGAGGGGAAGAAATGTCACGACCCAATTTGTACATATGTACAGTACGTCCATGTACAGTAAGAGGAACCCTCCCGAGAAGCTACTCAAAAGCGCGAAGTGAAGGGAAGTTCTGTAAAATTGAAAGGACCTATTTGAAAAGATTGTAAAGTTTTAGGGAGGTGACCGTAATTACCAAAAGTTGTTCCGGAGGTCCTTAATAGTGCACATAACATACTCCATAAATGGAAAGTAGAGAAAAATCGGACAGTAACGGTGCGACACGGTTTTTCCCGAAAAAGTACGGTTTGGAAGATATAGGGGATTTTGACCAGGGGCATCATGGTCATTTTTAAAAGTGTCTCAAAAGTAATAAAGGATCTCAAAAATGAAAAGTAGAGGAAAAACTGAGTCAAAAAGTGTACCACAGCATTCGGCGAAAGTGCGCGGTTTAAAAGTTACGAACGAGTAACCGCCGGAGGGTATTTTGGTCTTTTCACACCTTAGAGCATAAAATTACAGCACAATGAGGTTGAGGGGCCAAAATATAATTAAGATGAAGTCCAAGGGCTTGGGTTGTAAATAAATTAAAGAAGGAGACATTTGGACCAATGAGAATTGGCCATTTTCTCACATATGTGTACCAATGGGAAATCAACATCTACACCATGACCTATCAACCTCTCTTGGCTGCCATTTGGAGGAGAGAACACCACAAAAATAAAGCCAAGAACTCTCTTTGTTCTTGCTTGGCCGAAAATAGGAGGAAGGGAAAAGAGAGAGAGATTGTTTTTCTTTTCACGTAGCCAAATTTGGAGAATTGGGAGAGATTGCAAACTTTGGTGGAGAATAAGATTTTGAGGTAAGGAAATTCATCTATGGTTCTATTTTTTTTATTGGTTATAGTATTTGTAAGATAAAAAAATGAAAGAATAAATATGATGATTATAGAAAATTTAAGAAGTTGAGGAAAAGTGAAAGAGGTGATTTGCACATATAAGATTAAGGATAAAAAGGATGACTAGTAGTTTAGTTAGCAAAAGAAGGCATGAAGCACTTAAATTTTATTATGTTCTTGACATGGATTTTATGAAAATTATAGGAAATCAAGAAGTGAGAGAGAAGGAAGGAAGCAAAGAAGACATAAAAGAACTAGAAACAAGTGAAAAGAATTAAGGTTTGGTACTTAAATCATTGCCTTTTCAATTAATTCACATATTTTGCATTATGGGATTTTTGAAATGGTTTTGAAATGATGTTATTATGTGTGGTAAATATGTGGGAAAGTGCTCTTGAACCATTTGTAATCAATTGATTGTGAAAAGAATGAAAACAAAACAAACTAGCTAAATTTATGCAATTATTCATAAACTTTGATGAGTTTTTAATCACTCCTTTGGTTTGATTTTTGGAAGAGGGACCCATAGTCCTTCAATGGTATCACAAAAGGATTCTAAAAATCAATTTTGCAAGAAAAAAATGAATTTCCCTCAAGTTTGGAAAATTGGGCCGAATGGTCCCTTTTGGGCACCATTCTGCAGCTTTCATTTTGGGCAGTCCGTTGAAGGGGCAAACGAAAGAATTTTTCGACAAAATTTTACATGCATTTAGTTAACTTATGAAAGTGTTTTCCTGCAAAAATTCAGCCAAAAATAAGTTTGTTTACTTGGTCAAAACCGTTGCCAAAGTTGACTGATTTTCAGCAGTAAAAACAGATTTTACCATTTAGTTGTCGCGCGCCATTGCGTTGCCGATTTTACGCGCCGCGCTACTATTCCTTTGGTCATTTTTCTAAATGTGTTAAAACTTGAATATTATGATATGGATTGATGTTAAATCATATAAAATGACATGAAGGAGAATTGGAAATGATCAGAAAGGCATCATGACAAGCTATTCCGACAATACATGCATTATGGACAAATCATGGTTTATTGAATATCATGATCAAAGTAATTTAATAAATTATTTATGCTCTACTTGGTATATCAGAACCCTTGAGATAAGGGTATGATGCATCATACTATTACTGCAGTACTGCTTATGACATGATATGATATTCCGGCTAAAGGCCGATGATTACAATGATATGATCAATGATGCAATGATAATGGCCATTGGCACATGTGCAAGAAATATGATGAAAGATAATGAAATATGATCATGATGAGATATGTTTATCACGACTCTTCCTTATCCGCTGATGTTCTGTTAGACCAGTAGAGCACCTAAATTGATAAAAGCAAAATGAGTACTTTATAAATTCAGAATATGGGATTTAATCTTTTATCATTATGTTTATATCTTATTCATTTAATTAAAGTATTCAATTGCATGTTTTGAATTACTCATTTATTTTATTTATGAAATGCAATGATTTATGTACCCACTAAGCAAACGCTTAGCGAGTTTAGTTTCCTTTCTAAACTCGTAGGTTGAGCACGAAGCTGGTTTCTACAGTGTTCCGAGCAGCTGGTGTTGGCAACTCTTCGGATAGAAAGATATTATAAGTAATGTAACTAGAATGGCATGTACATATGTTAGTGTAACTAAGAATTGTATGTATGACTAGTAAAAGACCATAGTACGTGTGCTAAGTATATTAACTAATGTATGTTGTATGAATTAGTGTGTATGGATGTGTGTATAGAAGTGTGAAACTTTAATGCAGGTTGTAGTGGAGGGTATAAGGAGTTCGACTATGGAAGTGTTTGAGATTGATTGAGATTGTTGGATTGAGAACAAAATTGTTTAAAAAAAATCAGTTTTGGCGACACTTGGGACCCCTAAATATAGGGGAAACTCTGGCAAAATTTTTTAAAATCTACACTTAAAATTGGCTAAGTAAAATAGTAAGACTCAATCATTATGAGATAACAGTCCATCTTGGTCTATAAACGTAGGCTGAGATGGGGTGTTACAAGCTTAGCATGCTTTGCTCCCCTTGAAGCTTGGTTGAACCTAATCCTTGAAGCCTAGTTGGGTCTATGATATTGATAAATGTGATGATAAAACCAAAGCATTTACTCTGAAAATTAAATGGCATATTAGTGTGTTGTTTGGGCCCGAGTCTGTCTTTGTTGTCAATATGAAATTTAAAATGTTGAAATACCGAATAATGAGATTTATGGCTGCCTTTGTTGGAAGTGTAATTCATGATTGATGAATTGTGAATAAAATGATGTTATGAAGTATAATTGTGTAATATGTGTATTGATATATTGAAAGTGAATATGGTTTGAGGAGCTTTGATGAGAAATGAGTTTATGAAAATGTTGTATGAGGTGTAAAATGTATATGAATGTGGAATTTGTGAGAATTGTTTTCATAAAGGTTTGGATAGGTCATTGAATGGTGTTTTGTTAAAATAATGTATATGCATATGTATATGAGATAAAAAGGGTAAGTATTGTGTTGTGAGTGTTCTATGTAATTATGTATCTAATTTATGAAATTAGTGGAAGTATATGATGAATGCATTGAGAAAGGAAAACGTGGTAAGAGAACAATAAAATATGATGCTAAAAATATGAGGTATGAATCTTTTGTAAACTATAACTTAATAAAGTACATTTTAATAATTGTTTATATTACTAAGCTTTCGGGCTTAGCGCGGTTGGGTAATCGCGCAGGTGGTTGCGGTTGATCTGGAGGTCTAGCTACTATGCCATGTGAAGAGTAAAAGTGGCTCGAGACCAACTAGAAGGTGATGCATACATATATGATTTTTAATTATGTTGCATTTATAATATGAATTATGGTTTTTTGTAAATGTATTTTAAAGTAATGTAAAATTGTATGAATTCGGATAAAGGTTTTTAAATTGAAATTAGACGTGACATTCTTATACTTTATATACGTATTGTATGTATACTAGGTATATGTACGGTACTTATATGGAGTATCAGGGTGTTACAATTATTTTGGTATCAGAGCTTAGGTTTGAGATTCTCGGCCTAAGTGAAATTAAAAAGAAAATTTTTGAATAATTTAAATACGAATTAAAAAGAAGAGTTTTGAAATGCAATTGGTAATACATGCATATGCATTCACATCTAGGTTGGTCTCGAACGTGGCATTATGTGATTTGTGATGTATCTAAATTACATGAGATAGATGATATTGCGTAAATGAGATTTTGTATAAAAGCAAATTTTGAAATGTTGAAAATTGAAAAGTGATTGTAATATAAAGAAATGGTTAGAAGAATAAAGTTAGGAATGAGTTAAGAACAAAATTGAGATTTAAGTATGTAATCTTTCCTCTATTATTTGTATCTCTTTCTAATAAACTTTATATTGGGATTTCTAGAAAGAGAAAATATGGTTGTATGGGTAATATGGAGAGATATATTATTTAAATGAAAAGAGTACGGTGGAATATTGAATGAGAGGACTGGTATAGGTTAAGTGTGACAATTTAAGGTGTGGATATATATAAAGTTAAGGTTTTGTTTTAAAAAGGAAACAGAGATGATGTTGGTTAGGTACAAAGAGATAGTGGTGTTGTTTGTATTGTTCTTTTAATGCAAATATGGGGATTTCAATGTTAGGAATGTGATATGTTTGAATATTGTAAAAGCTCTTGGGAATGGTGGTAATATGTGATATTTAGATTTTTGGAATAAGCTTAGTAGATGTGAAACATATATGTTTGATGTTATTATATGGTATATACATATAAGATGTTGTAAGGTTGATATTAAGAGAATGAGATGAATAAATTGAAGTTTAAGAAAATTAGTAAGTTGAGAATTTATGGTTGTAATGGAATGTGGATAAAGATCATTTAGATATTGATAGTTTAATGTATTCAATACATGAGATATATGAAATGAATAGTAGTGCACATGAAAGTATTATGAATTGGGAGATGAGATTGATAATAGGAAAATTTGGTTAGGAATAAAAGAAAAAGGATTGAGTAAATGGAAATAAGTTACTTTAAGGAATTTAATTGGAAAGGATGAAAATGAATATGAAAGATATGTTAAAGGTATAAAAAAAAAATGTGAGAGAGATATCACATTGGAAATGTGATTAAGCTCCTTGTGAAATAATGTTATAAGTAAAGTGTATATATTTATTGAAGTTAGTGAATAACTTAAGTTATGTTAAAAGAAATGAGAATGGACTTGGATAATATTGAACAGTGAAATTGTTATGTCAATAACTAAATGAGGCTATCATAAGATGTTTTGGAGCTCAAAGTATTTGTGTGTGGAGATGTTTTATGTATAAGTATATAATAAGAAATTGTAAGGAAAGAATATTGTATTTGAAAATTTTTAGAAGAAATGGTTTGGAAATGGAGTAATGAATGAAACTTGTGTAAGATTTGTATTTGATTGAAGGTTGGGAGTAGAAAATGTTAAAGATAATATTATTGAATATGAGTTAGGTTAATGATGATCAAATAATCAAAAGCAAACTGTTTTGAGATGGAGTTAAAAGATGTTAATTCTTGGTATAATAAAAATTTGGAGAATATATATACATATATATAATTTTTGTGATACAATCTAGCATTATAGTCGTAAAGACTGGAAATCGAATAATAGAAGAACAATATTGAATTACAATCCCTAAGTGTGATTGTTAATATATTATGGTCATATGACTTGGTTAGTGTGATTAGTTGGTTAGTTTTATTATCTTCAGAGTTAGAACTGAGATGATATGATTGTAATACAGATTTGGTGAAACTGGAATTTATTTAAAAAGTATAGTTAAAAGTTATAATAGATCAAGTTGTACCTTAAAATTTTATGTTAAGAATTTGGTTATAAATTATGAAGGTAAAGAGAGAAAAAGGAAATTATGGAAATGTGTTGAGTTATGGATAGTATGACAAAAAGGTAATTGAAATAAATATAACAATGTTTTGCAATTAATTATATTGTTAATATAATATGATTAGTGTTATGACTTATATAGTGTAAAAGAGGCGAGGATCATTCAAAAAGGTACATGCAATGTGATTTGTTATGATAAATGTTTTAATAATAAATGATGTTAATGTGTTTTGAGAAACAATAATGAAATGTGATATCATCATGGTTGATAATAATGATTGAAATGAAATAAATGGACATGTTATTTATATGACGATGAAATTAAGACACATATGCAACGAAATGATTGTGTATGCCCTAATAATGAAGTGTATGATGTGAATGATATGATTGAAGCATGTCTAGATGATATGAATGAATAATGAGATGTTCAATATAGTTGATGATATATGTGTATATTATTTTAATGTGATGAGAAACCATGATTGCTGACAATGATGTTGGAAATAAATTATAATGGAGGTATAATGCCTAATTGAAAAAAAAAATGAATTGTTAAAAGATAATTGAGCGGACTTATCTGCCTCCTGCGGACCCATTGTGTTGGGCAACCGAATTTGGACTACCGACCTGGTTGGGGAAAAGTTTGTTTATGAGGTTATAGTTGTTGGCTATATTGATAAACTTTGAATGAGTATGAGAGATGATGATATAATTATAATAATAATAATGAAATGTATATTTATAAGCATAATTCTTATTGATTGAATATATGAATCTGAAAAGACTAGAATTTGAACATAAGTTTGATCTAATGAAATTAGGTTATATCTATGTGTATATTGTGAAATCCAATGATAAATTCTGATAAGTTAATTGTTGATTTGAATCGAATAAGGTTGAAATGTTAGTATATTGTGATAGATAGATCGATTGATCTAGATTTCGTTAAAGTTGCGAGTCAATACTGAGATTTAATATGTACAGTTGTGTTGAGAGTGTAAAATTTAAATAGTAATGTGTAAGATATAATATTTTGACTTATGAATGAACTTAAATAAATTGAATTATATTATTTGTATATGATGAGGAAAAGGAAAAATGTTGTTTACTTGTTGAGTAAGTTTAAAGGTATTGTATTGATAATTATCTTAAGTGAGAAGCAAGCTAAAGAAAGTAGGGATATTGCTATCCAATGAGGTTTGGTAAATGTTTATTTTGAAAGTGATTTTAAGAATGGAGTAAACAATGCTAAGATATTAGTCAATGATTTTGAGGGTAAGGTTAAGAAAGTATCTATAAAGAGATAAAGTGATCATCTGACTCTAGTACAAAGATAAAATTCATTGGAGATGTTATGAGTTATCTTGATTGCTTTGTTGAGAAAGTAATAAGATACAAAGATATATATATACCTATACAATGATGAATTATGAATTTCAAAAAAAGATGAGTATCTCTAAGGGGGAGAGTAGAAGTTATGAAATTTGATGAAATCATAGTGTAAGAATATGATTGTCTTCATATGAAAATTAAAATAGTAATTTGGTTTAAATGGGTTGTTGTTGTGCTGGATAATTTCGAGGACGAAATTATTTAAGGGGGAGAGAATTGTAATATCCCCATATATGCCCTAGAAGTTTTGAATGTTGTTATTGTTGATGTTGTTGTTGTTGTTGTTTTAAATGGGATTGAATGTATATTTTGATTTGAAAGAGAAAAAGGAATTGGAAAGTGAATGCTTATGTATATGTGTTTTGGGAAAGAAAAGAGGGTTTAGAGAGAAATGTATATGTTGTTTATATGATAATATATATAACATATAAGTTGGTCAAGGGATAGTCAATGCAAGAAGATATTTTCATTTGTGATAGGTGAATTACTTATATGGGCATATAAGAGACAAAAGGTTAGTTAAATGGTTAAGGGCATTGAAGTAATTTTCTTTTGGAAATCTCTTGGTGGAGATTTAAAGAGGAAAAGAAGGGTTGACTTGTGATTATTTTCTTCTCTTCTCATGTGGGTGCCGGCCATTCAAGAAAGGAGAGAGCAAGAGAGGTGTTCTTGATGCTAGAAGCAAATTGAAGAGGAATCAAAGGGATTTGATTAAAGAATTGTGAAATTTCTTCATTTGAGGTAAGCTCTTTTCTTTGATTTCTTTATTCCTTTAAAGTGATATTGGAAGAAAATTTAGGATTTGTTGATTTGATGATGAGAGGTGTTTGTGATGTGTTTTCAAGTGTTAAAATTGATTTTTAGTTAAGAGTTTAAATAAGTGTTGTGGTTGGAAGTGGTGGATGTTGGTTTTAGGGTTTTGGAAATGGTAAGTGATAAATTATATTGTGTTATTTTGGATTAGGTTTTGGAAGAAGGTGATTTGCTCTAATTTGAGAAGTGAAGAATTCTTGGAGAAAAGAAAGTGTTTAGAGTTGTATAATTGGTGCAAAAGGTAAGTACAAATTATATGGGTACAAACATGCATATGTTGTTTAATCTTAAAACACTTTTGTTTGTAAATGTGATAGAGTATCAAATGTATTGTTAATGAATGTTGGTGATGAAAATATTGTGATGAGCATGTAAAATAATTGCTAATGATGTTGATTATGTCCATTTGAATGAGGTAATGTTGTGTACAATGTGTGTTAAGTTAACCAAAAGAAATTTGGCTACATTAAGGGTTTATGCATGAGAGACACGTAATTTGGGGCGGTCGCTATTATTCATGTGCGGTCGCTATTATTCATGTGCGATCGCGACTTAGGTCGGGCTTCTGACCGCGAAACCTACTGTGATAAGGTTTCATCTTGTAATTGTATGGAGCGGTCGTATTCAGGTGAGGTGCGACCGCTAGAAAGGTTCTGTTCACCTTATTGGAAGTAACCTAATCTTGCAACAAGATTCTCAAATACATGTTAAATAGATCATCCATTTGAGTTGTCAAGGATCAAAATAGAGATCATTTGTCTAACATCATTGTTGAATCATAAAATGTGAGATGATATGAAATGTGATTTAAAGCCATTGTTATTGGCTATGATGATTTAATTGAATGAAACAAGGCATGATTGCCAATATGATAATGAGAAGTGATAATGGAATTGATAATGCATATGATATCACATGAACAAGGTTATGTTTTATGCATTGTGAATCTTGTGGATTGCAATGATGCTATATATATATTGTGAAGGATATGATGAAGTAATTGCTTATGTATAATTGAATAATGAAATATTATGATATGATTTGAGATATCATATAATGTGAAGTCATTGTTATTGACTATGATGATTCAAATATAATGTGAAGTCATTGTTATTGACTATGATGACTCAAATATGAGGTGAAGCCATTGTGATTGGCTATGATGATTCAAAGGAAATGTGACGCCATTGTTATTGGCTATGATAATTCAATTGAGAATAAAATTGATAAATGAATGGTATAGCTAATGTGTTATTCCATTTTCAGAGTTTGTTGTTGGTGGCATGCCTAATAAGTGTAACAATCTCTTGAAGTTAGGTTGGATTGAATCCTTGAAGCCTAATTGAGATGTTACCACCCTTGAAGCTAGGTTGGGTTAGTTCTTGAAGCCAAGTTGGGTTGAAGCTTAGCATGCTTTGCTCCCCTTGAAGCTTGGTTGAACCTAATCCTTGAAGCCTAGTTGGGTCTATGATATTGATAAATGTGATGATAAAACCAAAGCATTTACTCTGAAAATTGAATGGCATATTAGTGTGTTGTTTGGGCCCGAGTCTGTCTTTGTTGTCAATATGAAATTTAAAATGTTGAAATACCGAATAATGAGATTTATGGCTGCCTTTGTTGGAAGTGTAATTCATGATTGATGAATTATGAATAAAATGATGTTATGAAGTATAATTGTGTAATATGTGTATTGATACAAAACACAACAATTTCACAGAAAAAATAATAAATTTTTAGAAAGAGAAAGCGGTAAAGAAAATTTAAAAGAAAGAAACCTTGCCGTTGGCAGCTCCAAAACCACCAAAATCAGAGCGATCGTCATCGTAGTGGCGGGCATCGTTCTCGGCATCATCAAACGGAAGCTGGACTTGGGCAAGCATGAGGTAGTTGGGCTCGTTTTTGGAGGTGTGGGTGCCGAGAATCATTTTATGGACGGAGTAGTCCTTGCCAGGAGGCTCCTCGCGGTCAGGTAACCACTCAACTGTAAGGGAGGGCCACTCAAGGGCATGGGTGATGACCAGATCATAAAGAAAAGGAGTATTCTTTTTCCATATTTTGTATTCTTCATTTATGAGTCTTTCCTCTATTTCCTCTCTCATTTTGGCTTCGTCTTTCCCCATTATTCTTCTCCAATTTTTGATTCAATTTAATCCGCTACAGAGTAATAGCTAGGGTTTCGGGTGCGGTGTGAAATTGGGCATGTGGATGGGTAATGTGATTTGGGGATTTCAGGAGGAGGGACCAAAGCTATTCCCGCCAAAACCACAAGTTAATCCGATCCATTTTACCCAAAAACAAGCCCTAGCGGAGTTGTATTTGTATGCTGCAACTTGCCCAATCAACAAATAAATAAATATCAACAAAAAAATATTTGGTTTTTTTTTCGTTATTATACTAGAAGAAAACTTTGGCGTTACTTTCAAATTATTGATATCTAATTTTAATAACTTACTCATAAGCTTTTTATTATTTTTTAATTTTTAATTTTATATTTCTAAAAATTGGCATATATAACTTTATCATACTATATATATTTTTATTATCATAACCATATTCAATTCTTTAAATCATATTAAGAAAACTATTAAAATATACAAATAGTATAAATTATATAAAAATATTTTACTTAAGTATAGAAATTAAGCTAAACTTTATTATATTTTTTAGGTATAATATTAGATAAATATAACTACATAGAGTCTATACGAGCAAAATAACTAAAAAAAATATTGTTAAAATAAAATAATAAACAACTCAACATAAATAATATAGATTTTTAAAGATAAAATGGCTAATTATTTTTTCAATTATGTTCACATAGAGTCTCATGCATTTAAAGACAATTCAAATTATATTCATGCAAAAATTAATCTCTTCAATAACATCAAAATTTTTATTTGCAGATAAGTAAACAAATGTCATAAAAAGCAAGTAAAATTAAAGCTAACCTCAAAAAATAATTGACTGTAGGCTTGGGGTTCTTCATTATTTATTTTGAGATTCAGATTTATAAGGGAAAGGGAAATGAATAATGTAATACTCTTTCTTTCTTTCTTTCTTTCTTTCTTTCCCCTTGTTTCGCTGATTTTTAAAACAAAAGAGCTCGTTTTTAGCTGGAGTTTTGGACCCGATTGTGAACAAAAACAAATATTAATAAGCATCCATATATCATCACTCTTTCACCGATCAAAGAGTTGCCAAAAAGAGAGAGAAGTGGTATTTTATTGAGGGGAAGAGGAGAAGATATAGGAGTTAAATCAAAATTATACCAAAATAGAAAATAAAATTAATTTCTCGCTAATCCGTCGCTATATTCTCACAAATTAACGATAATTCTGCGACGAACTATTTTTCTCGCAAATCAGCGAGCCATTTAGCGACTAATTAGCGACCAATTACTTTAAAATAGAAAATAAAATTAATTTCTCGCTGATTGGTCTCTATATTCTCGCAAATTAGCGACTAATCTGCGACTAACTATTTTTCTCGCAAATCAGCGAGCCATTTAGCGACCAATTACTTTAAAATAGAAAATAAAATTAATTTCTCGCTGATTGGTCTCTATATTCTCGCAAATTAGCGACTAATCTGAGATGAACTATTTTTCTCGCAAATCAGCGAGCCATTTAGCGACTAATTAGCGACCAATTACTTTAAAATAGAAAATAAAATTAATTTCTCGCTGATTGGTCTCTATATTCTCGCAAATTAGCGACTAATCTACGACGAACTATTTTTCTCGCAAATTAGCGAGCCATTTAGCGACTAATTAGCGACCAATTACTTTAAAATAGAAAATAAAATTAATTTCTCGCTGATTGGTCTCTATATTCTCGCAAATTAGCGACTAATCTGCGACGAACTATTTTTCTCTCAAATCAGCGAGCCATTTAGCGACTAATTAGCGACCAATTACTTTAAAATAGAAAATAAAATTAATTTCTCGCTGATTGGTCTCTATATTCTCGCAAATTAGCGACTAATCTGCGACGAACTATTTTTCTCGCAAATCAGCGAGCCATTTAGCGACTAATTAGGGACCAATTACTTTAAAATAGAAAATAAAATTAATTTCTCGCTGATTGGTCTCTATATTCTCGCAAATTAGCGACTAATCTGCGACGAACTATTTTTCTCGCAAATCAGCGAGCCATTTAGCGACCAATTACTTTAAAATAGAAAATAAAATTAATTTCTCGCTGATTTATTGTAAATTAGTCGTAACGTCGTCGCTCATTGTTGGCGCCAAAATCTGGCGCAAAATTCAGCGACACATTCAGCGAGAAACGACCTTTTATCGCTATTCAGCGACAGATTCTATGACCATTTTTTTTGTCATTAATCAGCGACACATTTAGCGACCCATTCAGCGACGGAATGTTGGAAAGACACTTATCTTAATTCTTTGTCGTAAAGTTGTCGTTGATAAAGTCTCTAATCAGCGATGAAATAAGAGTTGTCGCAGAATGCGTCACTGATTGCGCTTTTTTTTGTAGTGACTTGACAGTCCTACAAGGAAGAAGGACAAAATGATAAAATGCTCAAAGAAAGGGAAGAGTAAGGAAAATAAAGAGAAAGAAAAGGGAAGAGTAAGAAAAATAAAGAAAAGGGAGAAGAAGAAAACAAATGAATTTGGAAACCAAACTTTTTGCAAGGGCAAAAACTGTCCTAATCAAGATCCAGATTAATGCTAAGAAGATAGAAGGAATTTGGAGTCTAGCAAGATTGCCTCCAAGCTGCCTAAAATTCAAACAAGAAATTTGTAGTGTTAGGGTTTGTCCATTGTGTCACAATATCTCCCACTTACAAATGGCCTTCGTTTAACCCAAGTCCCTTATAGACCCCATTTCAAGCCTATTAAAGACATATTGATCTCTCTTGGTAGGTAGAGTCTATTAGTGGAGATAGTTTGGATAAGCATGCATATGAGATAGACAATATTTTAACTCAATGAGACCTTTGGCCAAGTAATGTGTATGTGCCTATCTGAAGTGCAACAGTTCTTGCTTAAATAGAAATAATTCCCAAGTTTAGTATGGTAACTAGGGTTGTCATGTTATAGATGTGTTAATTTGGAAAATCAAGTCCAAAGGTACATTGACATTAATTTGGCAAAGCCGACATTTGATTTCAAAATCAAAATTCAAAAAAAAAAGTGTTTTGTCATACAAAGCCTTTAAGTTAAGGGAAGTATGTTGGACCTCCAAAGGACACATTGGGCAAAGGAAATGATTATTGGCAAGGTCATGAAGAAGTTATCAATCGACATGCTGAAACATAGTTCAAAATAGATGAATCCCTGACTCTACTACTTGGGGCCTCCATTAT